>OZ020530.1:27199791-28399791 GCA_963971445.1 Ornithomya chloropus | reverse complement strand
CTATTGTGATATTTACAGTTTGGTTTGAATCAAATTTATTTAGTTAATCTTAACTTAGTTTTTGTTTTGTCAGCCATAATCTTTTACATCTAAATATCTTTTGTCCGTACGTCCATTAAGGAGAAATAAACTTCATTGCATGGATCGCTTACTTTAAGTAAATTTGTTCTTGGTTTTTTTCTTATCAATAACAATTATTAGGAATTGATTTATTGAAATATTTTTGAAGCATTTTTTAAACATTTTTTTCATCTTTTAATCATTTTTTCAATCATTGATTTTAACTGTATTTATACCTAAAAGCCATATCTAGTGTTACTTGGGAAAGTACATCCATCCACACACAAACAAATCGTATAGTTTGCAGTTCCAATCAAAGTGTTCGTTTGTTCGTTTGTTTCTTTGTTTGTTTGTATCATATTTATTGCAAATAAAATTAGAAGATTATCTCAAATCTTGCAACAAATAAACAAAAAAGCAAACGAATGAGCAAAAGTTGGGAAAAAGAAGTGCTACTAACCGCACATCAAATCCCAGATAATGTGAAATAAGTGCAAAAGAGAAAAAAAATTGAATTGGATTGAGATTTTTTTTATTATTATTATTATTATTGTAAATATTGTTAAACAAAAATAGAAAATAAACCCGAGTACAAAATACAAGTGCAATCCATATATGAGCAGAAATATTCAGTCATGCAAACGTATGGATTTTGGGTGTGAATGTATGTGTGTGTGGGTGTGTGTGTATGTGTACTTGGCTTAGGATGTTAAAAATGAACTCTGATTGTTCTCCACTATATGATATGTATATATACACATATTCTTACATTCGGGTTTCATGTTTCATGCATGTAAGGAAACTTACATGCACTCATACATACATTAACAGGTATTGTTGTTGTACCCTATACATTAACTGGGCATATACTAAGTTTATCACTTTATTCACAACACACAAAAAGGAGGCGTCAATATATATATATGGGATTTTTCAGCAAATAATAGCTGAAACGTTGTAGCCAATTACGTCCGTATGTCCGTCTATTGTTGGAAAGTTCTCAGGCATTAATTTTGAGTTATTCAAATGATAATTTTGTAGAAACATTATTGGTTTTTGCAAGCAAGTTTTTTTTTTAATTAAGCGAAAGTATTCGAAAGCCACGCCCATAAACGGTAAAAATCTATCTATTAGCCTCAAAAATTAAGTTATAAAGTTGAATGTTTTTTTTATATATTTTATTATATACCCTTCACCTTAGAGACGGTACTAAGTTTATTGTTCCGTTTGCAACACCTAGAAGGAGACGTCAGAGACCCTTCTTGATTAGCGTTAAAAACTGAGTCGATTTAGGCATATATGTCCGTATGTCCGTGTGTCCGTCTGTTGTTGGCATTCTCACGGGCGTAAATTTTCTCCAAGTGCTTATAGTTTTTTATCGGTCAAAAGCCACGCCCACAATCGACAAAAGACTATTTATCTGCCACAACAATTAACCTATGAACTTGAAATTTGGTATGTACATCTATGAATATTAGCTTCATCCGTATGCCAAAAATGGGCATGATCCGATAACAGACACGCCCACAATCAACAAAAATATTTATATCTGCCACAAAAATTGACCTATGAACTTGAAATTTGGTAGGCGTTTTTAAAAGTGTTTCACCCATCGATGTGTCAAAAATGGGCGTGGTCGAATAACAAATGCGTTCACGATTTACAAAAAACCCGTACACCTTGTAAAACTCGACTTTTAAGCTGAGGCGTATACGTAGAGGGCGTTATCATATACCTGCCACACCCACCCATTGTAGATGAGCAG
The DNA here is from genome assembly GCA_963971445.1 of Ornithomya chloropus. Lineage (NCBI taxonomy): Eukaryota > Metazoa > Arthropoda > Insecta > Diptera > Hippoboscidae > Ornithomya > Ornithomya chloropus. Next base: position 28,397,966 of record OZ020530.1, on the reverse strand, counting down.
GGTGTTTAAGATATAGTCTAAGTGGATTTTTTTTTTATTACTTGCTTGTTATTGTTATTTATGTTGTTGTTGCTGCTGTTGTTCATGTAGCAAAAACATTGTTTATCTTTATACCAAATTATAGACAATGTGTAAATTAAATGAATCTTTGCCAGCATGTATGTATGCGTGCATATGATATATGTGTAACATACATGAGTTCTCCTAACGGTTTGCTTGAATTTCTCTATACACATTATACGTACACAATATTTACATTTATACAATTTTGAAAAAGGTTATTTGTGTTATACCGTTTTTGTGCCTCTGTGACATACCCAAGCTTCATGGTACTGAAGGGAGTTGCAAATACCAAATGAGGTTAAAGCAACGCTGCATACACACACATGGTTGACTTGTTTCTTTATTTGATATTCTCTCTCTATCCATCTATCTATGTATGTACTCGTATGTTTTCATGTTGCATTTCGTTTAGCTCTGTTATGTGTTCTGTGTTGCTACTAAACAGTAGGCGAGTGCTAGAGCCACTGTCTGCATATTGTGATATATTCACATGTGAATGGATTTTCTTTTTTCCTATTTTTATGACTGGGGCTCACGTGAGTTTACACACATGATGTATGCATGTGTGTATCTTTATTCATTATGGGCTTTCGTCTCTCTGTGGCCTTACACTATATTATTCAATTTTAAAAATGAAAAAAGGAAAAAAACGAAAAAAGAAAAAACCATCTCTACTGAAAATTTACATTGATTTGTACTCGCAATCACATCACAAAGGTGTACAGGGGGTATATTAAGTCAATTTATTTAGAATTGAGTTATAAAGAATATGTACACGCACCCACACATACACACACATGCTTATATTTATGTTATACAAGCTGTACGTGGTGTTTTAGAAATTTGCAAAATAATTTATGTGCAATTATGAGTGTAGGCCTTAAGGCCTATGTTATACCCTATACTCATAAGGTATACAAAATTTGTTTGTACTTGGGCAACTCTTGATCAGAATTCAACTTTTTGTTATAAGGATCGATTTGGCAAATTTTTGTTTATAATTTTATTGTCAGCAAAAATGTTCGCCCTTGTGTTTCTACATAAATTTCTATACAAATTAAATACTAAAGTTGTTGTTATTGTTGTTGTTGTTGTTGTTAAAAAAAAATTCTAAAATTTATACAAAAATCTCTATCCCCAGAATGCAGATGCTTTCGGCTGATGAAAGTCATTATAAGCCATATAAAGGGTTTCTGTGATCATTTAAAACTTCCTTGCGAAACGGTTTATTTTATTTGAAATATTTGAAAAATTATTTGAATATTTTATTTTATTTTGCAATGCACCCTACATCTTTTGGTTCCTTAATTACTGAAGTGAGATCAACAAGCTGAAGTCATTATCCTTAAAAAAAGTCATTTTGTGTAGGAAGTGTTCAATGAAAACCAGTTCTAAAAATAGTTTCGATTTCGATTTTAGAAGCTGCAAATTTCTTGCAATTATAGTTTTGTTCACTAAAATTTTATTAATAAAGTTTACAAAAAAAATGCGACTTTTTTCAGAGGAAAACTTATTTTGAAAAATGCCTTTATAGGGAGAGTCATGCTAAAAATGAACAGATCATATTTATTTCTAATAGATAGTGTCTTTGATCTTAAAAACAACTCCAGAGCATAAAATTATCAATGAATTTGAAAAATTTGTTAACTAAAGATTAATTAGTAAAGAAAAGATAAGGACGGAGAGACGGACAGGTATTGATTTAGAGACAATTTGTATAATCTATTAAAGTATATTAGCCGCATATCATTTGGTGATGTATAAGTTATTAGATCGTCAGCATTACTGGGCAATTTCAAACCTATTTGGATCTGTGACAAAACGCCACGCGTTTCGTTGTTTTGCAAGATTCCTCCAGTTTTGTAAACCAAGTAACTGGCAAGTCAATAAATACTTTGTCGCTTCTTCGATGGAGCGGAGTGTGGCTCTTCTTCTTGAGCAAGATTCATCAAGTTCCTTAAACACTAGTTTAGTCCATTTAGTCCATACGTTCTGTCCACAGAACGCGTTGAACGTTTATGCTACGAACTATATTAGTGCCGGCATTAAAGCTCATACAGCTTACGTTTAATGCTGAGTTGGAACTCCTCGGCAACGTGTATAGGCCAACGTCAAAGACTTTGCGAAGAACGTTTCTCATCACTTTAGACAAGCCTTCAGACTTCAGTATCATAGACAAGGTCACGGATGATGAGTAGTAAGTTTTTGTTGACCGGTAGTAGATTTTTGCTTACTTAGCTCATAGTAGCACCTGTTTGCAGTCACAATTCTGCATTTTATCTCCAAGCAGACACTAGTGGAGATATTTCCGTCTCTACCTAGATACACGTGGAAGTTATATCGATCAACAACCAGCAAGAGATGCGAAGCTCAGTGAAGCCCTGCGTATGCATGTTGCAGCATCTCATATACTTGGTTAGTTATTAGATAACCACAATAAATATTTGCTTGTAATATAAATTTGTTTATAGAGGAGTGACATCAGTAAACTTTAGGGCGATGGCAATGATAATAATTCTTGGAAAAAATTTGCACAAGTGACTGAAAATTTATGAAATTTATAACAAAACACCAGCACACACATACACATACGGCCCCATTTGTATAAACACTTGTGTATGTGTGTGTGTGTGTGTGTGTGTGTGTGTGTGTGTGTGCGTGCTTATATGCTGTATATTTACTCAGTTCATAGACAAAATATGAAACCGGAAACGTTATTGGATGTACAGGCATACAGGCATACGGGCGGGCGTGCACATGCCGCATGGTATGGTGTACACGGAGTGAATGTAAATATTTAACGCTGCAGACACATGTGTCTGCATACAATTTTGAACACATTTGTAACAAAGAAAACAACAACAACAACAACAACAACAACAACAACAACAACTACAATATTTTAAGAAACTTCACTTCACTTTATATGCAACCCAGTGCGGTGGTGCAGTGGTGCGTGGTGGTTTCATTTTCAGATCTCCAAGGTTTTTCCCTTTTTGTTTTTTTTGTTTTTTGTATTTTTCTCTCCATTACCACATATGTGTGTACAAACGTTTTATTTTTCTTTTTATCATGTTTTCTCTTCCAACAGATAAACCTCACTGGTTTGATAACGACACTTCATTGCTGCAGTATGCCTATGTGGGCGGGAGTGTGAATATCTCATGCGATGCTATGGGTGAGCCGCCGCCATCATTTACTTGGCTGCACGATGGACATGCCATCACTGGTAGCAACTATCGTTGGTTTTATGCCGATTACGGCTCAACACTGCAAATACACGTTCACAACGAGAGTCATTTCGGTGACTATAAATGTAAAGTGGCCAACCCGCTGGGCATGCTGGAGCGCATCATTAAGTTGCGTAAGGGTCAGAAGCCAATCGGACCTTCACGTTTTCAATTGAAGCGTGCCTTCACCGATGGCCTCGAACTAGACGTCCGTTCAGTGAAATTCTCCAGTGTGCCGGACAATATGCAAACGTTGGGCTATCGCGTTGAGTATATGAGCGAGCATGACTTTAAATATTCGGCCGGCAATTGGAGTTATGCCAAAAGAAGAGACTTTTTATTTCACAAAGGTAAACCATAAACTCTGCTCATTCAAGTATCTATATTACGCAATCGTATGGTCACGGTAGTGGACTCATGCCTTAGCGTTGTAATAAAAAATAAAAAAGTAAAACTAAATTTGGCTGCAGCCAATTCTTAAACACTCTACACATTTGCATACAAATAGTGGACGTGGCAGGTACACTATGACGCCCTATAATAAACAAACAAATTTTTTTTGTGAAATGTGGGTGTGTCTGTTTTCAGACCACGCCCATTTTTAGTAAATTGGTGACTGCAGTAATTATAAATGTGTGCACAAAATTTCAACTTTATAGCTCAATTTTTGTGGCCAATAAGGCGATTTTTGTTGATTGTGGGTGTGGCTCTCGACCGAGTTTGCCCAACTTAATCAACGATCTACCTGCTAAAACTGCCACAGTTTGTACAAAATTTCAGATCAATATCTTAAAATTTACGACCAGGAGAACGCTAACTAGAAACGGACATACAGACGGACATGTCTAGATTGACTCAGAATTTAATGCTGACTGTAACAGGCGGTCAGGCGGTCCGTTTTTAATGCTGATTCAGAATATATATACTTTGATGTCTCCTTCTGGGTGTTACAAATGGCCTGACAAACCCAATGGGGGGTATCATCCTATGTGGAGGGCATAAAAAATAAATGCGCAAAAAAATCAAGAATATGAAATTTACTGCTTATGTAAGCGTGTGTGAGTGTGTGATGTTTTCCTTTCTTTCGTTTTTTTTGTTTACCATATCGTACATCATTCATCCAACAACAACGATTTTCTTTTACGTTCTTGTTTTTTGTTCTTTCTCTTTTTCACCATTTTGGAAAATATGCAGATGGGCGACGTTTTGTTATTACAAAATTGAATACAAACACCACCTACTTGATGCGTTCCGCCTCTCTCAACTTGGCCGGTCTCAGCGATTGGAGTTCGGTGAAAATTTTTGCCACTTTAACGAATTTAGCCAGTCAAACGGTAACACATTTGGCCAAAAATTTCATTATCATTGTAGCTTTAGGATTTATCTCTTCATCATATGTGAAAAATTTGTAAGTTTCATATGCACACGTCGCCAACGTACAACATACGTATACTGAGCGAGAAAACAAAAAAATGCAGCACTAAAATACCACTCTTAACTATAATTGAAAACCAAAAAAATAACAAAAAACGTAGAAAAAGCGTAAGGAAAAAAACACACCTAGAACCAGAACTAAGCGTTTTTTTGTCCTAGAATTCAACTAATTTTAGGACTTAAGACTTTCGGGCACGAGAGAGAGACATCAAGTGTATTGTTATAGATTTTTTACCCAAAAACTTAGCGCCATTATTTGTATAAAATACGAGTATGTACGTATGCAAAGCACTAGGCACACACACACACTTATTGTATTATATGATGAAATTGTATTGTCTTGTGTTGTGTTGTATAAGTTAATGTGAAAGTTTCAAGGAACTTAGTTTCACATTGTAAGGCTTCCACTCAAGTTAACATTCTGCTATATACTCGTACTTATCCATTTAAAAAACTTGACTGTTTTTGGTCTTTATATATAGATTTGTAAAATTGTATTTCTGCTATTTAACAACTCTGTCAAACGCCACCATTTAATGCTCTATTCAATGCAAGTGTGGGGGAAAGATGTACCACTGGTGGCCACATTTAAATTGAGTAGTAAGAAGTACTTGGCAAGACCCATTTAGTTAAAAAAACCGCATTTTTTTTGAAAAAGGCCTTTCTTAATCAAATGGTTAGTGCCACGCCCATTAATTAACAAATTTTTGAAAACAATTTCATCAAAATCGACGCAGTAGTTTTCTAGTTGTAAGCCAAGCAAGTTCACCTTCGTTTTTGTGGTCGTAATTGTGAAAACCAAACGCTCGTAAAAACGTGCACATAATAAGAAAAACCTAATGGAATTTCTTCCCTTTCCCTTGCTCTATATATAACGATTCAGCAAGGACTCTGATTCGTCACAACAAAAGTAATTGTAGCATAATTTGGTCAACTAAGTGGTGTAGGGCATGAAATGGTCAAGCTTGAACGCGACTGTAACATTTTTTGAATTGTATTTTATTTTAATGCGTTATAAAACAGTGTGTGTACGTGTGTATACCGTATATAGTGTGTAAGTTAATATTCCCCCTAAAACAATTATTTGCTGTGATATGTTATGTTCTAAATGTATAAATGTTGTTTTTGTTATGTTTAATACTCTTGTGTATAAACGTTATATATCTACACCCGAACACTTTGTTATCATAAGACATTCAAATATATTCCAATTGAGTTGGAATTCAGTTCAGTTCAGTTGAGTTGAATTAAATGTAAAACTTTTATGGTCATATTATCCTTTTTATATTGCATTCGAATGTTTAACCAGAATATTATGGTATGTTATTGTTATTGTTGTTGTGAGATAATATGACTTTTACTGTTGGACTGTGATTTTTGTTTTTGTTTTTGTTTTTGTTTTTCAATTATTTTAGAACAAATTTTATAGTTTTGTTGAAACTTTGGCACAAACAAACAACCAAACAGCCAAACAGCCATTTAGAAGTATAAGTCACACACAGAGAGAGCTAGTTAGCTGTTCTCCACTCTTCCTCCCTCTCTCTATCACTCTCTTTCTCTCTCTCTCTCAATAAGCGAGTTTCACTTTTATGATTATTAGCTTTTCATTAAAAATAAATGAAGAAATTAAAACGTTTATAAAATATATCAAACTGGTCCCGATTATAATGCATGTGTGAGTACGAGTGCGTGTGAAAATGTTTACAAAATAAATAAAAAAACCTTTTAGATGTATTGTACGTAAGAACAGTATACATGTGTGTGTGTACTTAATATTTATATTAAAACATATAAAAGTTATGTTTAATAATAATAATAATAATAATAATAATAAATGAACAAAAGTAAGAAAACTAAATTTGGCTTAGACCAAATCTTAAATACCCTCCACACCTTCAACGGTGGGAATGGGAGTGTATGTACATATTACGTTGAGTATAGTTTTTTGTAAATTGTGGGCGTTTTTGTTATCTGATCACGCCCATTTTTGGAACATTGATGAAAGTAATAACCATGAATATGAGTACCAAATTTTAAGTTCATAGGTCAATTTTTGTGGCAGATATATAGATTTTTGTCGATTGTGGGCGTGTCTGTTATCCGACCGTGCCCATTTTTGGCCCATCGATGAGTGGATTAACTATTTATAAGCACACCAAATTTCCACTTCATTGATCAATTTTTGTAGCAAATAATTTGATTTTTGTCGATTGTGGGCGTGGCTTTAGAACGATTTTGCCCAATTTAAATAGTAATCCAAGTGCAAAAACTAAATATGTACAAAATGTTGCTACAATATGTCCGTGAGACAGACACACGTACGGACATAATCAGAGAGATTCAGTTTTTGGTAATGATCAAGAATATATACTCGTATACTTTGTAGGGTGTCTAACACGTCTTTCTGGGTGTTGCAAACGGAATGACAAACTTAGTACACCCACTCATCTTATGTGGAGGGTGTAAAAAGAACAACAACAACCACAACAACATCCCATAATTACTATATTTGCTAGTAATTTAATAATAATTAAAACTTAAAAAAACACGAAAAAGAACAAAACTTATTTAAAAACAATTAAATATAGTATTAAATAATTAATTAAATAAATAAAGAAATAAATGGGAAATAAATATAAATGTGTGAGAAATACCGTACAATTCGAATTTACTGTTGTTTCATTTCTTTGATACTTGGCAAGCTGGTAAGTGAAGCAATAAAAATATCAAGCACACGCAATGGCTGAACTTATCTAATAGGTTAAAAAATATTTTTCGCAAAATTTCTTCTTGGCGCCGCATACCATAAAAGACATACAAGCTTAGTTTTTTTTGTGACACATAAAAAATACAGCTCAATAGGTCAATATTTACGACCCTGAGAATGCCAACGTGGACACAAACACATACATGTCTAGATTGACTCAGTTTTTGATGCTTATCCATAATATATATACTTTGTAGGGTCTGTAACAGCTCCGTGTGGGTGTCAAACTTGTCCGTCCGTATGTCCGCCTGTTGTTGGAATATTCATATGCGTAACATTTGACATATGAAGCTGAAATTTTGTACGGAGAATTTTAGTTAAAACTTAAAATGGAACAAATCGGTTAAGAGCCACGCCCACAATCGACAAAAATCTATATATCTGCCACAAACGTTGACCTATGAACTTGAAATTTAATATCCATATGTATAGTTAGTCCATCCATCGATGTGCCAAAAATAGGCGTGATCAAATAACAGATGCGCCCATAATTTATAAAAAAAGTGTACTCTACTCAAAACTCATCTTGCTCTGTTCCCACGCAATACATACACTATTAGAGGGCGTAATCACATACCTGTCACGCCCACTATTGTAGATATGAATTTAGTTTTCTTACTTGTTTTTAATTGGTTTCAATATGCTCTTCCTATTCCGTGTTACTGTTGCTAACCAACAGCACTAAATCGACGATTACAAAATTCAATCTATGCCAACCCGGTTGTAAAATAATAAAATAGCACTTCTCATACCTCTCATTACTGTTATAGATATTCTACATATGCACATGAAACCCACAACTGTATGTTAGTTTGGGTTTGTTTTTTTTTTTTGTATATAAACCAACTACATAGATGTTCCTTTCATAACCTCCTAAATATGTATAAGTTTTGTTTTTAACACGAGCTCCGTTTTATAACAACATGCATGCAAATAATAGCTTTGCATTCTTAATATTGGAAGCTATAGCATACCTGACAGAGCAAACAGCTTGGTTCAAACATTTATTTGTACGCAGTGTAATGTGCAAGCAAGGTACACGAAGCCCATAAACGGATCTTAATTGAGTGCATAAACTCGAAAAAAAATTTTGAATGAAATTGATTTTTGATATATACACACACATACACATACACATACACACATATATATGAATCATGCCTGTATGCTTTAACACGGATAACGTGGGTCATTAAAGTGGATCACATCACCATTTATACTTACGGCTTACTGTCCGTACAATGATTTCATCATATTTGAGCATTATGTTCACCATAGGTATTAAGGTGGTTAAGTTAGGTTACACGTTGTTGTTGGTTGCTTGGTTGGTTGGTATTACATAAAGCGCTCGTGTTCACATATATGTATGTGCGTGTAGTGCTTTTTTAATATTATATAAACCTTCATCTGTTTTCAAATTGATAATAATGTAACGATGATTGCATTACAGAGTTACTTAACAACCGCTCAGCAACCAAAAGCCAGCAAATATATATAAAAATGGTTGTAAACCAGATTCATGTCCTATTATATTCCCTTCATTATAGTGGAAAGTATACTAAATTTATTGTACCATTTGCAACTAAGGGAAGAAACACACCCCAAACTATTTACACATATATTCCGCAATAGTAGGGATACTCGTTCATTTAAGCATACTTTCAAAGGTTGTTTATATACACTCTATATCCATACGTGTGTATGTGTATATGTATTGTATTTCATAAATTTGCGGCCTGTATTCAATTGTGAGCATACATTTAATTATAAAGTCTACTGAACGAGTTTTTCTTTTTTCTTTTTTTGTACAGACAGCAACACCCACCCATCAGCCTTCTTAAGCGCACACAATCCTACAAAATAGCTACTTTGTTAAGTCAAAAAATTATGTACGCCTCTCCATATAGGTGTGTATAGTATGTTTGTATAATTAATTTTAATTTCTTGTATTCTGTGGGGCTGTCGGTCATATATTATACGCTGGCAGGAATTCACTTAAATGTGCATCATTAACATTAACAACGCACTGTAATGGTGTGTGTGTGCGTGCGTGTGTGTATATAAGGTATGTGCTGAGATAAGATCGTTTCAATGGCTGGGGATTTTGCAAATAAGAAAAAAACATTCTTCAGCGAATCTTTTAATCCGTGCTATTAACCTTTATTGCCCGCTTAACGTTTCAAATTGAAATTCATGATGAAGGTTATCTTTTTTATACCCTCCATATATGATATTGGATATTCTAAGTTTGTTATTTCGTTTGCAACAAGCAGAAGAAGACGTCAACATCAAGAACTGAGTCGATCTAGACATGCATGTCCGTATGTCCGTGTGTCTGACAAAAATCTATATATCTGCCACAAAAATTGAGCTATAAAGTAGAAATTTGGCACATATATTTGTAATTATCCCGTTTAATGACGTGCCAAAAACAGGCTTGGTCGAATAATAAAAACGCTCACAATTTACAAAAAACCATAGTCAGCGTAAAACTCGACTTGCAAGCTGATAAGTAATACATATACTATTAGAGGGCGTAATCATATACCTGCCACACCCATAATTTGTATGTACATTTAAAAGGTATTTAAGAATGGGACTTTAGTCAATTTAGTTTTCTTACTTGTTAAAATTACGACCACAAGAATGAAGGTGAACTTGCTTGGCTTGTAACTAGAAAACCACTGCTTCGATTTTGCTGAAATTGTTTGCAAACATTTGGAAATTTCAGTGGCTTTTCGCCCCTTTTTTTATAAAAGAACACAAGCCACGCCCACAATCAATATCTGTCATTTTTATAGTTATCTCATCCATCGATGTACCAAAAATGGGCCTGGCTGGGTAACAGATGCATCCACAGGGTCCAAAAAAAAACATTTTCAGCGTAAAACTAGAGTTGCGAGCTGTTTATCAACAACGTAAAGATTCTTTCTTGCTCAACGTTAGTAAATATTTATTATTTACATTTATTTGAAACCTAATTAAAAAACTGAAAATGTAATCTTAATGTTTGGTCCAAAAACAAAAAAAAATTATAAAAAATGAAAACTAATTACAAACGAAGATAAAGATTTCTACGAATAAATTTCCTGAGTATTATCTTATCATTAAACTCACATAAGTACTGACAGAAGCTCTTAAAGGTTAATGCAAAGTGTTTTACTACATAATAACGTATTACAAAATATATATAATACGCACACCACACATGTGCATACTTAATAAGAAAAAAGAAAACAAGGAATAAAGAGAAGCAAACACATGTGTGTGTATGTGTGTATAAACATATATAAGTAAATAAGTAATTTGGTACACAATTCTTGGAAATAGTAACATTCTCATACGGATGACAGTGTACACATGTGTGTGTGTGCGGTTGATGTAAGAAAAAAACAATCATAAATGCTGCAATAAACTACCGCCAACATACACACACCCATAAGTATAGAATATTATAAATGTATGCATATATATTTTAAGCAAATACAACTGCCAGCCAGTTGTGTATTTTTTCCATCCTGCACCCACTTGTAGCAAACAGGTGATTAAGTTAGTGCAGATGTTTGTAACACTTAAACAGCATAACTCCCAATTACCTACAACTATACCCATGGGTTTGGAATCCTATTTTGTGTGTGTGAAACGAATTAAACATGTCCGTCTGTACGTCTGTCTGTTTGTAAAGATTTATAAGCAAGCTGCAAGCTGCATTTTTTATTATATTTCAATCAAATTCAATCAAATTTAGTACAAAGACATGTTTTAGACCAAAGAGAGACTAACCGAATTAAACCATTTTTAGAACTCCTTCCCATATAAGATCTTCATTATAAAGAAAGTCTTTATATGATAAAAAATTGCAGTTCTTCATATTTTTTGACAAAATTTCATTCACTGTAACAAATTTCAACCCGATTGAACCATTTTTAGAACCTTTGTCCATATAATAAACTGTTCACAAAATGACTTTTATGACAGTATCTCCTGCAACAAAACTAATTATAGGATATTAAAAAGTCGTTTATAACCGACCATAACATTTACACTTGTTTGATTTCAAATTTTGTGTAACTTTTCAGAAATGTTCTTCTACTTATGGTACATGTTCATGGGCATGTGCATGTGTGGCATTCAAAAAAGAAAATAATAAGAATTTCTTTAAATAAATGAATAAAAGGAACAACTTTTCCTATATTGTAGCAATTCGTATAAAACATATTTTATAAAAACATGTAATTTTTTGTTGCCTTTCTTTTGCTGGACACTTACCGTTTGAGTTGTAATGAAAAATTATTTAAAAAGATACTCTTGTTTGGAGTACGTATTAACAGTAACGGATCTTAAGGAAGATTTTTAATTCACTTGGTATTTATGGTAATAATATTTTTAAATATTATTATACCCTACAGGGGGGTAAACTAAGTTTGTCTTTACATTTGCAACAGCTGGAAGGAGATGTCACAGACCCTACAAAGTATATATATATTCTTAATCAGCGTCGAAAACTGATTCGATTTAGACAAGTAGATCCGTACGTCCGCCTCAAATTTAGTTTTTTTACTTTTTTGCTTGTTTTTTACTTTAAACTGAAACATTTTTACAAAGGTTCAATAAAATGTTTTTTTTCATCTTTTAGTTTATATTACAACAGTGTTGAAGAATTTATCATATCTACCCTGGTCAATATTTGAAACGAAGTAATAATATAAGGCAGAAAAGTTAACGGTTCAGCCGTAAGAAGTTCTTTATCATATGTTTCCATGTATTGTAAATAAGAGAAGAGGGAGCAAAGAATATACATTTATATAATTTTTGTCTAGAGAACGTTTCAAGGGAAGAAATCCCTTCCACAAGGGGTATGCTAAGTTTGTTCATCTATTTCTTAAGAGAAAAAGCTTCTTCAAATATCGCTTCAAGTATTCTTAACCCATTTAACCTGGCCTTGAACTCATCTCCTATAAGTATTCAACAAATTTCTTAAACCAACATAAAGTTTGCAATCTTTTTTATCGATATAAATTCTGTTTTTAACCATATCCGTACGTATGTCCGTACCTTCGCAAAATTTTAGGCTGTTGAGGTTATTCAGAGGATCTATCTGGACGTTTGTAAGTAACTTTTTATTTAAAATGCGCTAAATCGCTTAAATGCCTCACCCTTAATCATGGACAAAGATATAATAATAGTATCAGTTAAGAAACATTTCTTATATAAATTTAAAATAGTTACAAATGCTTATCCGTGCCTCAGGTGATGATGCGAAGAAGTAGCTTTCGAAATTCTTACACCAGAATGAACTCTAGAGATAAGACAGAGTCGCTTGAAACTAATTTTCCACTAGTATGCGAGTATACGTACAAGAAATGATTTGTGAAAGATGAGAAGCAGTTTAATAATTGTCTCTTATCAATACTTTGTGTGCCGAGTAAATGTTGACTTTTTTAATGCCTTCCTCTCTCCGATTCTTCGTCTGGCATTTCTGACGACCTATTATTTTTAAAGAATGGGTTAAAATCGAATCGAGCTACTCGTAAGTGTCCCATCAACATTATTCCAAGTAAAACTTCACGTATTGTATTCTTCCTCTGTTGTATCCTTTCCCTGACTTTCTGAGGGCCGGTTATTTATATAGAAGGGGTTGAAATCAGAACGAGCTGTTAAGAAAGTCTGTTATTAACATTTTGTGGAGTAAATATTTATTTATTCCCTGTATTCTCAATCAATTGCCGAAGAGAACTCAAGACGCAGCCACTTATTTGCCATTTGCAACAACAATCTCTGGTGCTTCTATACTATATACATATCTTATAATGTATATAAACGTACATACAATAAATTTTATTCGACAGGCATTCCATTATTTGATTTCGTCTCCATAATGAGTTTGATGGCAATTCCTTGTACCGTCGCCCACCAAGTAGAATGAAACTGATGTTAATCGTATTTAAAGTATTTTCTCTTTTTTCTGGAACCACTACTCAACAAGGAAATCTGTTAGGTTTGAGAAAGCATTTGTAATCAAAAAAAATAAATTTGGTTTAAGCCAAATTTTACACAAAATGTGGGCATGGAATGTACCTGATAAAGAAGTTTAATAGAGTATGCAGTAATATATGTATCAACTGATTCTAAACGAAAAATGTTTTATTTTTAAATTGTAGGGTACGACCCTACCCATTTTTGACACATATAAAAAAAAATAAGTTCCTATTGCCATATTTATGTATATGACTATTTCATGTACTTACGCAAATAGTGTTTTTTTCAAATTATAGGCGTTTGCGTTTTTCAATCACGCCCATTTTGGCACAGGATTGGATAACGGTACCACTTATATTTATACCAAATTTCAACTTGACAGGCATAGTATTGTGCGATATATAATTCTTTAAAGATACAATTTATTCGAGGTATGTTGAGATTTTTGTGTATTGTGGGCGTGTTTCTTAACCGATTTTTCCCAAATTCAATACGAAATAGTGAAATTGAACTAAAGATACGTATGCAAAATTTCAAATTGATATCTTTAAAATTGGGACCGTGAGAGTGCCAACAACAGACGGACATACGGACGGACATATCTCAAACGATTTCTCTTTTCATGCTGATTAAGAATATATGGTTTGTGGTGTCTCCAAGGCTTCCTTCGATGTGTTGTAAATGAATGATCAAAATGAATATATCCTCTTCCCTAAGGTGGAGGGTATAAAAAAAGGTAGAAATAACCCATAAATCTCCACCTAATTAATTGATTATTATTTATGGCCCATCGACATGTATTTTATAAACTTTATATAAATTTTTCAAAAAAAAAAAAAAAGAAAAGAAAAGAAAAAGAAAAATCAAAATTAAAATGAAATAACCACATAATATATAAAATACCTTCATTTTCCTTCTTTATACCTAGTGTACGTGCATGGTAGGTAACAACATAATTTATTTGAATGAAATTTTTCATTATTTTCTTTCTTCCCTGCTTTTTTTTATTTATTCATACCCTCCATATAAGATACGAAGTTTGTCATTCCATTTGCAACAACTAAAAGGAGGAGCAGAGACCCTATAAAGTATATATACTCTTGATCAGCAAGAAAAATTGGGTCAATTTAGACATGTATGTCCAAGTAATCCTATGTCTGCCTGTTGTTGGCATTATTATGGGCGTAAATTTTGAAACATTGATCTGAATTAAATTTTGTACAGACTCTTCTAGTTTCTGCACGCAGATCACTATGTAAAATGGGCGAAATTGGTCAAAAGCCACGCCCATAATCGACAAAAATTTATATATCTGCTATAAAAATTGAGCTATTAAGTCAAAATTTGGTACATATATTTTTAATTACTCTATCCATCAATGTGCAAAAAATGCAAACAGATACGCCCACAATCAACAAAAACCTATGAACTTGATATTTAGTAATCGTATTTATAGTTATCCCATAAATCGATATGCCAAAAATGGGCATGGTAGGTTAACAGATGCGCCCACAATGTACAAAGAAACCATTTTCAGCGTAAAACTGGACTTTGAAGCTGATACATAAACTATTAGAGGGCGTAATATATATATATATACCTGCCACGCCTACTATTTTAAATGTCTATGTGTAGAGTATTTAAGATTTGGTCTAAGCCAAATTTAGTTTTCTTACTTGTTTGTTGTTCTCGTTTTTATGCAACTGGCAAGTC
Organism: Ornithomya chloropus; assembly: GCA_963971445.1. Classification (NCBI taxonomy): domain Eukaryota; kingdom Metazoa; phylum Arthropoda; class Insecta; order Diptera; family Hippoboscidae; genus Ornithomya; species Ornithomya chloropus. The sequence goes on along the minus strand of OZ020530.1, from coordinate 28,382,780 downwards.
AGTGCGAGGTAAGTCATTAGCATTTGTCAGAGAGACCTTTTGTGTGCCACAAATACATACAATTTATATAATATGCAAACGCACACAAACACATCCATATACATATACACATATATATATGCAGACAGGTTGTTACCTGACACTACCAGAATAAGTAGTTAGACTAATGGAACTGGGAAATTAACAGGAAATAAAGCTTTAACCACCGGAATTTATTTATTTATTTACAATTTTTTTGTTTGTTTTTGTTTCCTTGTGTGTAAAATATTATTTATTGTAATAAATGATGTTTGAAAATGTTGTTTTTTCAATAAAAAAATATAATTATTAATATTGTTCGTATTGGTGGAAAATTACATTTAACAAACACATTAAGAGACTTCCTTTTAAAAAGTAAACTTTTAAGGGATAATAAAATGCATAAAAATGATACACAAACCGCATAACTGTTGTATGGTTATATAGATTACTTTTTATATAATAATTTTGCATAATTTATCAATTTATTGAGTTTTGATAAAAGATTTAAGTTCCTGCCCGAACGCTGTGTTCGGGCATAGCAGCTAGAATGTAAATACTTGTTTAATGAGAACAATGAAAAACAAAAATGGGACTCCGTTTAGCACAAGGTTTAAAAAAAGGAATAATTTACAGAAGGTGTACAAAATAATGTGAACACCTGACATGTACAAAATATTTATTTACTAATGTGTTGGACCAACCAATTGCTTTTAAAACAGCTGCAATTTCTCGCGGTATAGATTTGTAGAGTGTCTGAATAGTTTGGCTGTCACCATTTTGCCACGACAGTTTTATGTGGTCTATCCACAATTCTTTGTAATGTTCGGTGGGTCTCTGTCAGTTCAACTGTGAAGTCCGCCCACTAGTCCTCTTCGCCGACAATGTTTTACCATGTTTTGTGTATGCAGGCATTACCGTGGATACTGGCGCTCGTGAAAGGTTAAACAATTCGCTTTTAACAATGCATTATTTACATGGAAGCCACGTTGCCAATATGCAATATGAAGTACTTTTATTACATGGCATCCATATTATTTTGTCCATGACCATATGGATATCAGTTTTATCCATTATACTGTCCATATTATTTAACGGATGTTGAGTGAAAAGTTTTCATTTATTTATACCGTTATAAGAATATAAAAATGAATATGTGAAAATATGTCTTAAATACGTAATACATTGTGATGCAGGCTAACCGGTGGGCTGCTCAGCTTATTCCATTAATATAATAATGTTCATTAAATGACGTTATTATATAAAATACTTTGTCCACTATACACAACTGAACATGGTGAGACCTCAGGTAACCCATCATCTGTAAAAGCTACGCACTGCACGCGTATGTTATTACTTTGTTGAGCAAGGCTTACTCAACAGCTTCTACTCCGCAACTACGCAGATTATTTACCCTTTACTTTAATAATGGTATTTATGCGGCATAATAAATTATAATAATTCAAAAATTAATTATTTACTAATAAGCAGAGAACTCTCTGCTCGGTATGGTTTATGTGGCGAATACGTATAACGTATGTGTACGTGTTGGTTTAAGTATAACTGCTGCATATAAAATGTACTGAATGCACTTAATTTATTTATGGTTAAATAATTAAAAATAAAACAAAAACACAACAACAATATGTAACACGACCAATCATTCATATATTTAATCACGTTTTTTATATCACACACCAACGAACGTTTGTTATATTTATTTATATTTGTTACAATAATATGTTTCTCTGCGTAAACGACTTTGGCGGCGACTGCCGCTCCTCATTGAGTCACCTTCAAAAATGGCGTCTTCTGCGCCCACAGTGTCTGTACTGAATTGGTGCGTTTGAATATCTCTTATTTATCCTCTAGAGGAAACCTTAACAACAACGACAATGTTGACATTTGTAAAGAATAGGAAAAAATGATGGATTTAATGGGGGTTACGCAACTTTAGAAAGAACTCCTTTTTAAAAACACTGGTAGGTCGTACTTTGGCAATATTCTGTAATGCTTAAATTTGTTAAATAAAATGAAGTCCTTTAGCACCAATTACTGTTAAAATAGTTTAACCAAATTTGCTGCTTAACAAAATCCAAATTTTACTCAACTGCCGTGTTCCATGGTATATGTTTATACCATGGGGGAGTTCTTAATCAGCATCAAAAACTGAGTCGATTTAGACATATCCGTCCGTAAGTCCGTCTATTGTTGGTTTTATCACGTTCGTAAAAGTTAAAATATTAATCTGAAATCTTTTATACAGACACCTTTCGCTTTTGCATGCAAATCTCTATATAAAATGGACAAATTCGTTTAAAAGCCACGCCCACAACCAACAAAAATCTATATATCTGCTACAAAAATTGACCTATGAACTTGAAATTTGGTACGAATATCTATAGCTATCTCATCCACCGATGTGCCAAAAATGGGCGTAATCGAATAACGTACATGCCCACAATTTACAAAAAAATCATATTCACCAAAACTCGACTTTGAAGCTGATACGTTACAGATGTGAAGGGTATTTAAATTTGGCCCAAGCCAAATTTTTTTTCTCACATGTTTTTATTTAATTTTTTTTTCATGTGTGAAGCTTTACATGCTCTGAATAAAAAATAGTGCAGTCTGTAAACAAATGAAAAAGTGTTGTTTTAAAATGTAGAATTATGAATTATTTTATTTGTATATGTATGCTAGAATGCATCATGTTGTTTATTTTTATTTTTATTTTATTTTTATTAATTTTTCGTTTTTTTTCTTTTTTATTAAATTGTTTTGTGGTCATTAATTTTGTATTATTTTACACATGAATGATTTTTGACAACCATATCAACAATTTAACATTGCGGGCATTAACAGCTTTAATAAATCATGTGCAAAATACTGTAATATGTAACATAAATGTATATGCGGCAACACAATGCCGACAGTTATCATACACTACATAGCGGAAGGATTTAGATTTGAAAAATATTTCACATTGTGTTCATATCAACCATATATGATACTTTTTCTTCTTTTTTTTATTTTGTACATTACGCACAAACGAAAACAATAATAAAATTTGCAATTTAATCAAATGCTTATGTTTTGAATTAAGTAAAAAAAAGTTTTGTTACAACTTTCCAACAATTTACAAAATGTTGTAATACTGGCTTTTATATACGTACATGCATACATATATACGAGTATAGAGTATATATTGTATGAACTATGACCAACCAAGTGAGTGAGTGAGTGGTTTTATGCAACAACTTGATAACCGACATCAAATACAATAAAAGTCGTGGTTGGCATTTCACTAATATATTACACACATACACACACACACACACACACACTCAAACATACAGTTGTATACATAACGAAGCAAGCATTTGCCCTACACTAGCTCCCTGGAGCATGTGTACATGATACACATATATTGGGTTGGCAACTATACGATTGCGGATTTCGTTGACAAATGAATTTTGCATTTTCTTTTGTTCCGCAGTCACTTAGCTGCCAACCCAATACACTTATTGTTTACATAAATGCATAATTATGAAAGTTGTCCAAGCCAATGTGTGTTTCCCTCTTACTCGTATTTAGGCTATGTTGTAATGGTTTCACTTCTTCATACATTTTCCTATTTTTGTTGTTTGGTGGATAGGAAGTTAAACTTGTATCAGTTTCATAATTACAAGCAACTACCTACATATATATATATGTATGCATTTAACATTTATAGACTTGTGGTTTGTACGCACACTTACATTTGTACAAAAACAACTAACTAAGTCCATATGTTTATAGTTAGTTGAATGGTTAAACCGCAAGCACGGCTTAACGCATTGAGGTATATTAACGGTCACACACATAAACCCATAAACACACAAACACACTCAGATAACAATATGAAAGAAAACAAAAAAGAGAACACACGTAGCTGATATTTCCGACAGTTCACCACGATATGATTTCAAATGCAAACCCACATCCGTTTCCGCTCTTTATCAATAATCCATCTGAAAATGGCGCATGTATGCACGTGACACTATACACAGATACAAATCCATACACACACTTATATATACTCGTACACATACACAAATCACTATTGGGAACTAAATTGATAGACAGTTATGTACTCTATGTACATGAATATAATATTTATTATATATTTTTAATACCCTCCACATAACATACTAAAGCTTACTAAGTGTGTTATTCTATTTTCAAACACCCAGAAGGATGCCACAGAGACTCTACAAATAAATATATATTTATGATCAGCATCAAAAACTGAGTCGATCTACACATGTACGTCCGTATGTCCGTGTGTCCGTCTGTTGTTGGCATTCTCTCGCCGCCGCATACCTCCAAACAGTTAACATTTTGTACAGATTGCTACTTGATATAAGCAAAATCGCTTAAGAACCACGCCCACAATTTATAAAAAATTATATATCTGCCACAAAAATATATCTATAAACTTGAAATTTGGAATGTATATCTATAAATATTTCTTTCATCGATATGCCAAAAAGGGACGTGATCAGATAACAGACACGCCCACAAACAACAAAAATCCATATATCTACCACAAAAATTGTACTATGGCGTTGAAATTTGATATGCGTATACATAGTTATCCCAACCACTGATGTGCCAAAAATGGGCATGGTCGGATAACATATACGCCCACAATTTACAAAAAATCGTATTCAGTGTAGTCAGACTTGCAAGCTGATACGTAATACATGCACTATTAGAAGGCGTAGCATTAATATATATCTGCCACGCCCACCATTATAGATGTGGAGGGTATTTAAGATTTGGCCTAAACGAAATTTGTATTTTTATAAATTAAAACAAGACATAATATCCAATTTAAATGGAATTAAAAAAAACATTTTTTTTACAACACATAACATGATGTCTCAATATATGATTCTCTCTAAATCCCTGTCATAAGCTTTGTAGCTATACTTGTATACATACATATGTATGGGTGATATAGTGTTTTTAATCTTTATTGTTGAAAGAGGATTTTAATCTGCTGCCGCTTTTTGAAAATGTAAAACTTATAGTTTTCGAGCAGATTTATGATTGTCTCTCGTCATACTTTATACTTTGTCAAGCAAATGTTGACTTTTTTAAATTCTTCCTCTCTCCGATTCTTCGTCTGGCATTTCTGATGACCTATTATTTTTAAAGAATGGGTTAAAATCGAATCGAGCTGTTAGTAAGTGTCTCATCAACATTTTGCCAAGTAAATCTTCACGTATTGTATTCTTCCTGTATTGTATCCTTTCTCTGTCTTTCTGACGGCCGGTTGTTTTATTGGATGGGGTTAAAATCGGATCGAGCATCGATATAAATACAATATAAAAATACTTTTACAATAACGTAGCCAGTTATAAAATATATCATAAATATTTTTGTAATAGTTATAAATGCTTATCCGAGCCTTAGGTGATGATGCGAAGAAATTCTTACAGCAGAATGAACTCTAGAGATAAGACAGAGTCGGAGAAATTTTTTGTGAAAAATGGGAAGCTTCTTCTCGAGCAGATTCATAATGATCTCTCATCAATACTTTGGCGATTGAATGTTTACTTTTTTTTAAATTCTTCCTCTCTCCGATTCTTCGCCTGGCATTTCTGATGACCTGTTATAATGACAGATGTGAATCAAGGAAAACACTTCTTATTCATCACCCAGATTACATTAACTCTTTTTAAAATGTACGACTCAGACTCAGACATCTTTCTGACGCCTAACGAAACAGTTCTTTAGCGGAAAAGTTTTTTAGAATAGGACGAATTTTATAGACCGTTTTTGTGACTGACTCAACTAAATTAATTGTAGCAAAAATTGTAAAGCTAAGTAGTGTAGGATATTAAATAGTCGGTTGTGATATATTTACTTTTTTTCTTGCATATGAAGAAATTACTTACAAACTGATATGAAAGTAAATCTTTTCTTGTAGAATTTTTCCCTCTGAGCTATCCCTCCTTCCCCTTTCTGAGATCCTGTTATTTATAAAAAAGGAGTTTAAATCAGATCGAGTTAATATTTATTAAACTCAATTGTTGAAGCGTACTTTAGACACAGCCTCCGTAGAATTTTCTTTCATTTTATATTTATTTACCACGTGTACCAATAATCTCTTGTGCTTCTGCTCAATATGTATATATATATATAAACGTTTGTATGTATGTATTATGCAATAAATTTAATATGACAAGAATTCCATTATCTGATTTCGTCTCCACAACGTGTTTGATGGCAATTTCTCGTACTAAAGCCCACCAAGTAGAATGAAACTGATGTTAATCGCATTTAAAGTATTTTCTCTTTTCTCTGAAACATTTACTCCAATAAGGAAATATATTAAAATTGAGAAAACATTTGTAAGGAAAAAAAATCATCCCATCAAGTCAGTATAAGTTATGGATCCATGCATTGACATTTTAAGATTTTAAATACATTTTGAAGGTTTCTCTTAAAAGGTAAATAATGAATAAAAAAGTTGAGCTGGTAATAAAATTTTATGAATTGTTCTTAGTGATGTCCTTATTCTACTAGAGCCGAGATGAACACCAAATGAACGAGAGAATCTTTAACGTATTACTTGTATTATTATTCCCTGACACATTCAACATCCGGCTTAATAACGTTGACAGCCTTGAGTTATAAACACTTTTTAGTGCCAAACTTTCTCTATCTCTCTCTCACTCTTTAAACGTCAGAAAGCAAGAAGTTCCTTTTTATACCCTCCACCTCAGTGATGAAGGTATACTAAGTTTGTTCTTCCGTTTGCAACACCCAGAAGGAGGCGTCAGAGACCCTACAAAGTATATATATTCTTGATCAGCGTCAAAAGCTGAGTCGATTTAGACATGTATGTCCGTGTGTCCGTGTGTCCGTGTGTCCGTGTGTCCGTCTGTTGTTGGCACTCTCACGGGCGTAAATTTTGAGATATTAAGCTGAAATTTTGTACAGGCACTTTTCGTTTTTGCACGCAGATTGCTATTTAAAATGGGCAAAATTGGTCAAAATCCACGCCCACAATGGACAAAAATCTATTTATCTACCACAAAAATTGAGCTATAAACTTGAAATTTGGTATGTACATCTATAAGCATTAGCTTTATCGATATGGCAAAAATGGGCGTATTCGGATTGCATACACGCCCACAATTAATAAAAATCTTTATATCTGCCACAAAAGTTGACCTAGGAATTTTAAATTTGGTACGCGTATACATAGTTATCCCATCTACCGATGTGCCAAAAATGGGCGCGGTCGGATAACAGACACGCCCACAATTTTTAAAAAACCATATTTAACGTAAAAGTAGACTTACATGCTAAGACAAACACTATTAGAGGGCACAATATACATATATATTTGCCACGCCCTTTGTTGTAGAGGTGGAGGGTATTTAAGATTTGGTTTAAGCCAAATTTAGTTTTCTTACTTGTTATATATATATGTGTGTATATGTATGAAAAGACTATTACTGCAAGTGTACCTCTATTTACTATCAATAAAAGAGGGAAAAATGGCACAAGGAGGAAAACACCCTAAAACGGATTGCCAACCATAAAATTTTGTTCAATGATGCTGAAAGAAGAAAAGCACAAAAACGAAAGAAAGAAAACAGCAACAATATTAAAATAAATATATATTTAGTTACTTTTTATATACCCTACACATGCATTAACTCGGTTATACCGTTTGCAACATTTTATATTAAACGTATATGACATAATTGTGAAAGTTTATAATTAGTCTTATTTAGCACAAAATTCCAACTTTCACTTTCTTTATATGAAAAAAACATAATCCTTTAGAAGGACGTTAATATTTACCAACCACGCCCCTTTAAACACATGAAGCATATTTCTCAATCGACTTGAATCATATTTAATTTTTTTTTGTTTTTTTTTTGTACTCGCGTTCTTTCTCACATTTTCCATTTTGTAATGTAATTTATACGTATAAACGTAAAAGCAAACAAAAAGAAGAAGAAATAAAAGATTGCCTTCCTAGATTTTTCTTTTTTCTTTTTTTATCACCTTGACATAAACACTTTCGCTTATGGCGGTGTTAATAAAAATGATTTTAATATGTTCAATTTGTCAGTGATTTACAACGAATGGCTATAACAAGAACAACAACAATAACAACAACAAATATAATACAAAGTATTTGTAAACATATAAAAAACAACAACAACAACAACAACAACTTTACTTTGATAACAACTTCATTTCATCTTTTATTGTAGCTGTGATCTGGTTTTTTTTTTCAAGAGAAAAAGTACAAAAACCAAATAATATTGAATAACAACAACAACAACAACATTGTGTTTTTATTTTTATATTTACAATACATCACACATATATATACATATGTAGTTGGAGATTTTTTTTATATCTAAATTTGTATTTGAAACCTTGCTATTGTGTGCCGTTATTCAATTAAATTACAATTTTTTCAATAGCTTTTGTGTTGAATTGATGATATTTCTACATACCCACATATAGAATCTCATATCACAACACACAATTGTACAGCAATTAAGGTTTATTTTTTTTATCAAAGGATATACAAATGGGCGACTTTACTACAGCGTGACACAAACGGTGAGTCACACATTTTTAACGTTTAATAACGAGTTTTAATAAATTTAAGCTTAAGCCCTATTCTTAAATATCTTTTATATGTATGTATACACAAATTATGGGCGTGGCAGGTACCAGTTTTAGGCTGAGTATAGATTTTTGTCGATTGTCAGGCTTGTCCATTATCCAACCACGCCCACTTTTGGTATATCAATGAATGGCATAATTATGAATATGTTTAGCAAATTTCAGCTTTATTGATTAATTTTTGTGGCAGATAAATAAATTTTTATCGTTTGAGGACGTGGTTCTTGATCGATTTTACCCAATTTAAATAGCTATCTACGTGCAATAAGAGTCTGTACAAAAAATTCAGCTCAATATTTTAAAAGTTACGACCGTAAAAAGCCAACAATAGACGGACATACGGACATACATGTCTAGTCCGGCTCAGTTTTTGATGCTGATTAAGAACATATATACTTTGTAGGGTCTCTGATGTCTCCTTCTGGATGTTGTAAATGAAATAACAAATCCACCCATCTTATATGGAGCATATAAAAAATGTTTCGACCACAGAAACATTAATTCTTTTTTTTGTATGGCGGCAGTGATGGTAGTAGATATTATGTATAGAGAGAGAGAGAAAGTAAAGCTAGTTTAATATATATTTAGTTATGGGATTATCCAGCTTGAAAAGTAAATTTTAATAAAATAGAAATGGTGTAAATTGTGTTACAAATGACATCAATATTCTAATTGAGCGACGAAAACTGAATTGTTGTGGTTATGTCTGTCTGTCTGTCTAACACAATCGACATAAAACTATTTATCAGCCACAAAATTTCATGTATAAAATTTAAATTTAGTATATATATATATAATGAGCCCATGCAAAAATTTGCCAAATATGGGCGTGGTAAACTAACAGATACGCCCATAATAGGCAAAAATGTATTTATCTGCCACAAAAATTGACCTATGAACTTGAAATTTGTTACACATATTTATAAGTATCATATCCATTGATATACTAAAAATAGGCGTGTTTTAATAACAGACACGCCCACAATCTACAAAAATACACATATCTGCCACAAAACTTAACCTATGAACTTGAAATTTGGTATGCCCATCTACAATGATCCTCTTCGCGAAAAAAAACCTATTCAGCGTAAAATTCGACTTTGAAGTTGATAACTACAACTACCGCGCCCATCATTTGTAAGTACCTGTGAAAAATACTTAAAATGATAAATTTAGTTTCCTTTTTCTTCTTTTCAATTTTCACTTAATCCCACTCACTAGCCCAATTAGAGAAGGATTTTCATCCAGCTTTAACGAGTATATTGAATGCTTTGTCCAATGCAGCTATATAAACCTTAATTCCTATACAAAATAGAAAAAGGACAAATCCCTTTTATTGTCAATTGAATAAGCTATATATAATATAAATAAATGCTTATACAAACAAAGTTGTGCCACATATATGAACATGAGTATGTTTTCGTCAAAGCGATATCTTCCATATAACCTCTGGCTAAATCTTCACTTAGCCACAGAGAAGCCTTTTTTATAATTCATCATTCACTTTATTTGCATTTTACATCAAGTGTATGTTTTATGTAAATGTTAAAGCTTTTACGGTGACATGGGTGGGGGTGGGGATGGGGGTGGTTGTATACTGAGGTATGGTTTAAAATTTAACATTCGCTTAACATTATCTGCACACAATTTATTTGGTAAAATGTCCCATTTTTTTTTCATTTTTTTTGTCTGTTTGTGTGTATTTGTAGAAATATTGTACTTTTCATTTTTGTCTGTCATTTGAGGACGTGTTATAACAAATTATTAACGCTTGTCAGCATATTTGCATAACTGAACAGTTCAGGACATTGTATCTGGTCTTTGCAACTGTATTTAATAGTCTATATCGCTTTCTCTCTCTCTCCCTTTTTCTGTTCATTTTTCATGTAAAGTATAATAAATTTGGTAAACTGTTTGTAACCTTGTTAACAATACAATTCTTTAGTGTAGTTTTACTTACAAATTACTTTAGACGGAAGGTTTTCGTTATTTAACCGTCTCACGGAAGTTACATACGATATTGAAGAGATCTCTTGTTCCTTCACTTCGTGCTCAATAGCGTTTACTTAAAGTTAAAGGGTATTCATGTTTCAACCACTATCGCATATGATTCTTATCATTTATTTGTATATTCGTGCGTCCTCTACAACCGTGATATGCATACAGATATAGTTACTAAATGTACTATTATATAACAACAAGTAATAAAACTAAATTTGGCTTAAATCATATCTTAAATACCCTTTACCAATACATATAAATTGTGGGCGTGGCAGATTCCTGATTATGTCTTCTAATAGTGTAAATATTACTAGATCAACGTGAAAGACCAGTTTTGTAAAGTTTTTTTGTAATTGTGTGTGTGGTTTCTGTTATTTGACCATGCCCATTTTGGGGCTCATCGATGAAAGGGGCAATTATAAATATGTATAAGAAATTTTAACTTTATAGCCTAATTGTTGTGGCAGATAAATCGATTTTTCTCGATTGAGGGCGTATCCATTATTCGACCGCGCTCTTTTTAGGTATATCGATAAATAAAGTACTTATAACTATGTATACCAACTTTCAACTTTATAGCGCAATTTTTATGGCATTAAATAATTTTTTATTGATTGTGGGCGTGGCTTTTAAGCGATTTTGCCCATTTTGAATAGCAACCTGCAAAATCTAGAAGTATTTTATAAAATTTTACCTTAATATCTCAAAATTTACAACCGTGAAAGTGTCAACAACAGTTGGTGGCGCGGACACACGGACATACAGAATTTATATACTTTGTAGAGTCTCTGATGTCTCCTTCTGGCAATTGCAAATGTAATGATAAACTTATTACACCCTCCATATTATGTGTAGGGTATAAAAACAAGAAAAACACTTTGTGTATATGTGAGAAATTTATTTTATCATTAAATTTTACTGTTTGTGTGTGAAGAGTATGTGTAACCAATAATTGTAAATTTTAAAGCACAAAATACGTTTCACATTAAAGCAGATAATCTACTATATTGGTTATAAGGTTTGTTCTCTATATGCATATAAGAACATATATTCATCACCATATGCATGAAGCAGTTTTCTTATTAACACATAACGCCTTTAATTTATACAAAACTTGATTATACCCTCCACCTTAGAGATGAGGGTATATTCGATTTGATCATCCGTTTACAACACATTGAAGGAAGCCTCGGAGACCCAGCAAAACATATACGAGTATATTCTTAATCAGCATGAAAAGAGAAATCGTTTGAGACATGTCCGTCCGTGTGTCCGTCTGTTGTTGGCACTCTCACGGTCGCAATTTAAGAGATATCAATTTGAAATTTTGCATACGTATCTTTAGTTCAATTTCACTATTTCGTATTGAATTTGGGAAAAATCGGTTAAGAAACGCGCCCACAATACACAAAAATCTCAATATACCTCGAATAAATTGTATCTTTAAAGAATTATATATCGCACAATACTATGCCTATCAAGTTGAAATTTGGTATAAATATAAGTGGTACCGTTATCCAATCCTGTGCCAAAATGGGCGTGATTGAAAAACGCAAACGCCTATAATTAAAAAAAACACTATTTGCGTAAGTACATGATATAGTCATATACATAAATATGGCAATAGAAACCTCTTTTTGTAGATGATTATAAAAGGTGGAGGATATTTAAGCTTCGGTCTTAACCGAACTTCTCTATCTTGTTTAGTGTAGAATTCTAACATAATACGTGTTTGTGTGGTTGTGAAGACAGGATGGTTGCATGCTTACACTTTTTTTATAAATGTGTAGGGTGTTTCATATGAGGATCATGCTTGTTTTACTTTTGTTCATTAACTATTTGCATATTAAGTTCACAAATGTAGGTTGAAGCACAATTTTGAAAAATTCATTACATACTAAATTTAAATATGTACAACTTACAACTTTAATGCTTATCACGCATAAAATAATTTCATTAGATATACTTTTCAAATCTCCTTTATTTATTTATTTCCTTCTTGCTTAAGGAAACATTTAAACTATTATTATTTATTTAATATTGTTGTTCTTTTTGTTTTTGTTTTTGTTTTTGTTTTTGTGTTTTGTATTTTTTTTTTATATTTGTTTCCCCATGGGTTCGTTTATGTTCTTGAAACGCTGGTAATATTTAAATTTGTTAAACGAGATTCATGGAATTTGGAAAAAGTTTTGAATGAGAAATAATAAAAAACAAGTCAGAAAACTGAATTTGGCTTAGGCCAAATCGTAAATACCCTGGATAACGAATATTTTTATCAGTCTCGAATGAGATGGATTAATAAAAACTTGAAATTTATATAAAAGTTACAAAACTGAGCGAGAGATAGCACTTGAACTCAATTCCATTTAACTCATCTGTGGGGATACTTGGTAAAGAAAACATTTCGTCAATGTTTTTGTTTCTGTTTTTGTTTACCAAATAATTGACCTTAATTTTTATATACTTTCAACCCTATTACTATCTCTTTCATATATTTGACAAAAACATTTCGAAAACTTGCATTGAATAAAATGTTTCAAAACTTTAGCCATAGCAGTTACAGTCTACTACCACATGATTATAAACCCCCAGTTATAGTTTAAAAGCAAATATTTATCATTCACTTTAATTCCAATTAACGTACTGTTCTGAATCGCGCGGACTTACACAACAATCGAATCATAAAAATCGAGTATTTAATTAATCACTTTTCATCTGTTTTACTTTTTTCAAATATCTATCAGAGGAAGGCACTTCTCTCGATTCTTAAATATGGGAATGTGGATCGGTATGGTTCCCAACCTTATAGGGATTTTCTCTTAAGGGCCGTTCTCTAAAAAATATTGTCATAAACCCTTGAGAAAACTTATCTTATATTTTCATTTATTAGTTTAAGTAGCTTCCAAAAAATTATAACGAAAAACTTTTTCTTTGTTTTTTTTTTTTTACCCTCCACTTAAGATGGGAGGTATGCTAAGTTTATCATTATATTTGCAACTAGCAGAGTCAAAGACTCTCTTTTGATCGGATTAAAAAACTGAATCGATATAAGCATATGTGTCCGTATGTCCGTGTCACCATCTGCTTTTTCACGGTCATAAATTTGGAGATATTGTGCTAACATTTTGTACAGACATTTTCAATTTTTGCAGGGAGGCGTCTTTTTAAAATGGACGAAATCGGTCGAAAGCCACGCCCACAATCAACCGAAAATCAATTTATCTGCCACAAAAATGGGCTATGAAGATGAAATTTATATTACATATTTATAATTACTCCTTTCATTAATAAGCCAAAAATGGGCATGGTCGGATAACAGATAAGCTTACAATTTACAAAAAACCATACTCAGCGTAAAATTCGCCTCTCAGGCTGATACATAATATATGCAATCATAGAGGGCGTAATCATAAACCTGATACGCCTACTACTTGTAAGTATATAGAAGAAGGGTTTTTCCAAATTTGGTTTAAGCCAAATTTCGATTTTTTACTTGTTTAATATAGAAAATGCGATAAGCACATGGAAAGAGGAACAACGTTGCTTATGACGGACAGTTTTCATCTCTTTCCTCTTTCAATAAATTTTCAACTTATCTATTTAAATGTGCTAACAAAGAATACGTTCAAGTGGCTGCACATAACTTTGACAGTGTTTTCTTCTGAATTGCACTAAAGAGCCTCCATATCATCACCACCACCACCATCACCATCATCATCATCGTCGTTGTTGCTGTTGCTGTTGCTGTTGTTGTCGTTGTCGTTGTCGTCTTAGCGCTCTGTGTTCTGGTGTTGACAAGGCATTAAGTGTTTGTTGGACAGGCCTCTTTATAAAATAATAATAATGGCAAGGCAGGCAGTACAACAATTGTTTTCGTAATGTTGTTAGTTAAAGTTGGTTATGTGTGTGTGTGTGTTAAAGATATAAAGTTTGTTTATGTACACTCTACAACTACAACTAAAAAATGATGAACGTAAGCTTCGATGGTATTATTTTAGTGGCTGCTTGGGCACAACAATTCTCTCCACATAATATATATTTTTATATAATTTTTATATGCACAGCGTCCAGACCAAAGGTTATTTTCTTTTTGCGTCTTTACGATTGTTTACTCTTGATTAATTGCCGAATGCATGCACGGATGGATGGACGGATGAATAGACGGATAAATGGACGGATGGATGGATGGTTGGTTGGTTGGTTGGTTGGTTGGTTGTTTGCTTAAATGAATGGTCCAATAAGACTGACAAAACCCAGTAAATGAAAGAAAGAATGAAGCTTAAGCCAGGGTAAGGCACATCCACAGCATTCAAATGCTTCTTAATTGCCTTTAAAAATACATAAATAAATAATGTCACAGCACTTAACAACGTGTGACAATATTCACCTTAACGAAAAGCGATGAAGAAGAAGACTTTCTGAGAAGAAATCGAATTATTTTTTATATATCCCCCAAACATGCACTTAACGAATAGAATACATAAAATAAATGCAATAAAAACTTAAACCATTATACGTTTTGGATCAAGAATGGATCTTCTCAAAAAAGCATTAAATTGCATCATTTTTAAGATCTCTCCCCATCTACCTTAATTTAAAACGAGAGAAGAAAAAACCAAATTTGACTTAGATCATAACTTAAATACCCTCTACATTTACTCACAAACAGTGGGCGTGGCAAGTATATGATTACATACTCTAAGAATGCATATAGTATGTATCAGCTTGAAAATCTAGTTTTATGCTGAATATGGTTTTTTGTAAATTGTGAGCGTTTCTGCTTGTAGACCACGCCCATTTTTGTTACATCGATGTATGGAATAACTATAGATATGCCTACTAAATTTCAAGTTAATAGGTCAACATTTGTGGCAGATATAAAGGTTTTTGTTGACTGTGGGCGTGTCTGTTATCCGGTCATGCCCATTTTTGTCACATCGGTCAATGGGATAACTAAAGATACACATTCCAAATGTCAAGTTCAAAGGTCACTTTTTGAGGCAGATAAATAGTTTTTGTTGATCGTAGGCGTGGCTCTTGGACGATTTGATTTTTGAGTAGCGATGTGTGTACAAAAACTAAAAGTTCCTGTACAAAATTTTAGCTCAATATCTCAAATTTTACGACCGTGAGAAATATACGGACATACGGACATGCCTGTCTAGATTGACATAGTTATTGATGCTAATCCATACTATATATATTTTGTAGGGTCTTTGATGCTTCCTTCTCACCTTTGCCAATGGAATGCTTAATTTAGTGTACTTAGCATATCTCATGCGGTGAGTATAACAATTTCAACTATCTAACCGAAATGTTATGCATTTATGCAAGTAATTGTTTTAAAGTTATGCATAATGAATTGTATTCTAATGTAATTATTTAATATGAATAATAGTAGAGTTGTAGATTGTAGGTATGTGAATAATTATGCATAAATGAAAGCATTAAACATTGTTCAATTTATGAAATGCATTCCATATCATTACTGATAGGAAAAGGCAGCTATGCGGAAATTCTACAAATAAATACAATTTAATAATAAATTTATTTTGTACAATAGTTGTTAAATGTTGAAGAGATAATTAATTAATTAATATTTCTTATCCAATTTAAAAATAATATATTATTATATGGTTTAGAAGTCACAGGCTTAGAAGCCTTTTTTGTAAATTTAATAGAGCTGAAGAAAAGTTTCTTATTGTGCTTATTTATAACATATGTATATATCGAATGCTTAACAAGACGTCGAATTTAATCATTTAATAAAAAAAAATTGCAAAAAAAACCAAAAAGTTTTTCATATTTTACTACAAATACTTTATTAAAAATTCATTCACACTAATTGCCTGAAATTTGTATAAAAAACCAAAAACAAAATAAAATTAAAAATAAAAACATTTCATACCTTTCACAATAAGAACAAATGGATGAAAATGATTTTAAAAAAATTAATAACCTGATATCTGTCAGGGTCAGACAATGTTTTAAATTTTAATTGAGTTAAATTTTTGTGTTTTTTTTTTATCAATCAAATGGGTATAAAGGGAATGTTAAGTTTCTGTACTAGGTTTGCAACTATGTAGAGGTACAAAATCAATCAAAACTTAAGAGAGAAATAGGTGGGAAAACCAAATTTGTGGTAAATCAAATACAATACCTTCCACATCTATATATAAAGAGTGGGCGTGTCAGATATATGATTGCGCTCTCTAAAAACTTACATAATACATACGCGTTATATTTCACGCTGAGTATAATTTTATGTACATTGTTTGAGTGTCTTTTATCCCACCATGCCCACATTTGGTACATCAATGGGAATGTCAAGTTTATCGGTCAATTTTTGTGGCAGCTAAACAGATTTTTGTTGATTGTGGGCGTGGCTCTTGACCGATTTTTGCTCATTTCAAATAGCGATCTGCGTGCAGAAGATAAAATTGAAAAAAGTTTTACTTTAAAATCTCAATCTTTACGATAATGCCAACAATAGACGGACAATTATATATAATAGAGAACACTTTCGATTCGTTTTAACTACCATAAATTTAGTCGTTTTTTTTTCATAAATTGTCTCCACATTTTGCTATTCGGACATTTTACTACATACATATTTACATACAGTTCATATATGTGTACTTATGCTTATATGTATATATAGCACATGTCCATAGCGACTCATAATATTAAACGTTTTAACCATAAAATCGTTCAACAACAACCTAACACATAAACGTTTATAGTATGGGAACGGGGAATTAATAAAAATGGCCAAATATGACAAAGCTTGTATTTTATGTTAGGCTACTATTTAGTTTTTTTCCACAGCATACTTTTTATACCCTACACATAAAATGGGGAGTATACTAAGTTTGTCATTCCGTTTGCAACAGCCAGAAGGAGGCGTCAGAGATTCTATAAAGTGTATATATTTTTGATCAGTATCAAAAAACTGAGGCCAGCTGGTCGTATATGTATGTCCGCGGTGACTTTCTCACTATCGCAAATTTGCTTGTAACCAATTTCATTAAAAATATCTTTAAACAAATGCGAGCTGTCGCCTGCATACAAAGTTGCACACAGAAGAACGGACGCACAGACGGACATAACTAAATCTATTCAGAAGTTGATGTTAAACGAATGGGTTAGTGAGACATATATAGTTTAGGAGTTACAAACATACACACAAACTTAATATACTGTTTGTCACAAGTGATGAAGGGTATAGAAAAGGTGGATGCTGTGTTTAGAAATGTGCCGGCTTTTTTTTCAATTTAGTTTTTTCTGCTTCCCTTTATTTAACACGTTTCGTTTCCAAATGAAGAAGACTTGCCCTTTGCCATGTAAAAAAAGTATGCCGTTGTATGTGTCAAGCATTGTTTGGTTTCATCAACACAATCACAATCAAATAGTTTCAATATAAAGAAATAATAATAACAACAACAATATAAAAATAACAACAAAAGTTCTTCAAATACCTTCAAATCAAATTGTTTGTTCTTTACTCTGCCCACTCACTCTCAACTGCACTCATATCCATCTATTTATACTAACATAGCAATAATAGATACTTGAGATACTTACTACAAGCTGTGTGTGCGAGTGTGTGTTTGTTTTATGCTATGACACCGAAGCCAAAGTTTACATAAATTGAGTGCTATTGCTATTGTTGTTGTAACATTAGAATTGTATAAATTGAAAGAAATGGTTGAACGGTTGAATGCACACAAAGAAATCTACACTACATTGCACACACACACACACACACACACACACACACACACACATTCATATATATATTTGCATACGTTTGTATTGTACAATATTTATAAGGCATCCTTCATAACAATCAGTCTGTAAAAATGTGGGTGGTGGTCACACCATATACATGTTCTGTATGGTAGGTATGCTATGAAACGTTTTCTCCAGCATTATTTTCACTTATTACTTTTACATTTTCTTCTTCTCTCTCTTTCTTTCTCTTTTCTCTTCCTGTATGTCTTTTTCGAAGTTGCATGTAAATCAATTCACCGTAACACAATTTTCTTTGGCTTCAGTATCTTTCACGGAAATCAACAGAAGGGCGTACAAGTGGTTGTATATGTACACTTACACGTATGTTACATATGCATATATGTACATATGAATATGTGCTTGGTCTTGTGATACCTTCTTAATTTACCACAACTGTTACAATCACGTTTGCAACCATTAACAGACAGAAAGACCCCAAGAGTCTAACACAAATGTATGCTGATGCGGTAGATGAACATACATGGTTCCATATAATATTATTTACATACATATGAAAAGTGACATTAAAGCCAAACTTTGTCACCATAGTTTGGGCCATATTGTCTTTTTATAACCTTCCCGGTAAAATGGACAGGTATATTAAGTTTGTCATTGCATTTGCAACACTTAAAGAAAAGTATCAGAGTCTCAGCGAACTATGTATAATCTTTATCGGCATCAAAGCCTTGTATGTCGGTGTCTCCGTCTTTGGTGGGCTATCTTATGGTCGTCAATTTTATTATTATTATATTTTATTTAATTGAAGTGAAATTTTGTGCAAACGCGTCTAGTTTTGCAGAGCGCTATATAAATTTGTGTAAAATCGGTTGAGTCACGCCCCCAATCGACAAAAATCTATTCATGTACCACAAAAATTTAGCTACGAAGTTGAAATTTCGTATACATATACATATACAGTTCTCTCACTCATCGATGTGGCAACAATGGGCAGGATCGGATAACAGACACGCTCACAATCGACAAAAATTAGGCAATGAGGTTGAAATTTGGTACTTAGATTTATAATTATCCATCCATCCATCAAATTTACAAAAAAAACATCCTCGGCGTATAAGTCCACTTGGTTGGCTAATATATACACTGTTAGAGGGTGTAATCATAAAACTGCCACGCCCTCTTTGGAAGGTACTTAAGATTTGCCCTAAGCCAAATTTAGTTTTCTTACAAGTTATACCCTGCGTCCTCCTTATTCATACACCCACTTTCAGAATCAAAATATGAAACAATTTAATCATGTCCGTCTCTCTGTCCAAGTAAATTTGTACTTAACCTTAAGATGGCCTTTTTTAAGATATTTCAATGAAATTTGATACAAAGACATGTTTTAATTCAAAGAATAACCTTCATAAAAATGGACCAAATTGGATCATTTGTAGTACCCCTCCCCTTATAAGATTCTATTAAAATGAAAGTCTTTGTATGGAAAACAATCGGATTTCTTAATATTTTTTAACAAAATTTCGTAAAGATTAGTTATTTAGCTAAATAATTAACGGTGACAAATTTGAAGGCGAACGCATCATGTTCAGAACCTTTTTTTCCCATATAATGATATTTCACGAAGGTAATCCGAATTCACTGATACAACAAACTAAAAAAAAAATGGCAGCACAAATGGTGTAGGGTATTAAAGGATTTGGCTTGACCGACTATGAGATTTTCATTTGCATTTTTGTTTATTTTTTTTTTGGTGAAAACCATCACCTTCACTTAAAAGGTTGTTTAGAGAATGTTTCAATTCATTTGCAGCAACAACCACACTAATAACAATAACTACACACTATTATAGTATAGTGTGCATACATATATGTAAATGTATTTATTTGTTTGTGTATACATTTTGGCATCATACAGTTGTTCATCATTTATGCAATTCCATCGCTACGCCAGAATAGAGTTTTACTGCATTCAATTGGAAACGATCTGAGTATTAACACAAGTAACTCACAGTTAAGTAACTTATCGGTGATATGAATGTTTTATATAATAATATATGCATGAAAACTATAACAATTGACACAAAATCCTCTTACTTGTGTCTGTCGGTCCACTAATTTATTCACCTGTTCCCAACCGTAAACAAACAAATCGAAATAAAATGTCATACAATAAAGTTCTAATCTAATCGACACTGATTGTTGAAACTGTACTTATATACACAAAAGTAAGTTATGTATATGCAGCCTAAGAAATGATTTTAAATGTCATCTGCTTATATTTTAGCGCCCAAAACTAGTCAATAAATACATTTGCTTTTTTTTTCTTCTTCTTTATTAAAATTTATTTATACGTTTTAATTTTTAATCTTTCATTTTTTTTATTTATTTATTTATACGTAGTAACTTTTTTTAATTTTGTATTTTATTTTTTTTTAATTTTTTTTTTTATTTATTTTTTTATTTATTTTTTTTATGGCTACATTGATTATAGGAATGCGATAAAAGAGATTTTATACAAGTATTCTTTGTTGTTGTTGTTGTATGTTACCACATACACATTGGATTAATATTTGATTATAATTATTACCATAGTTTTATTAATCAAATGAAATTAATTCAGCAGTAGCAGGCTCTTTGGGTGCAGCCGATGTAGGTTGCGGCTCCTGTTGGGGAGGTGCTGGAGCAGCATTAACTGCCTGTATTTGGTTAGCAGCTATAGAAGTTATAGACGATTGTTGTTGTTGTTGCTGTTGTTGTTGTTGTTGTTGTTGTTGTGGTGGTGGTTCTTGTTGGTGGTGTTGTTGTTGCTGTGATATCTGATTTTGAAATATTTGTTGTTGTTGCTGTGAGGGCATTACTTGATTTTCCGTTGTAGATATAACTGATGCCGTTTGTGGTGGTGTTAGTGGCGGTGCTGGTGCTGGTGGCGCATTAGGCATATTTTGTATGGCTGGTTGATTGTGTAAAACGTTTTGGTGTTGTTGTAACATAACATGCCCTATGTGTTGTTGTTGTTGTTGTTGTTGTTGCTGCTGCTGTTGTTGTTGTTGTTGTTGTTGTTGTGGCCCACCCCTTACTGACATTTGATCCGATGGCAGTGTCAAAGATAGCTGCTGTTCATTTACCGACATACCCGGTATTACACCCTGAATGTGACCCATCATCTGTGCCGGCATCATTTGCGATGACTGCACATTGTGCACCTGGGCATACATGCCCGGCATAGCGTGCACATTATATTGAGGCATCATGCCAACACTACCCCCAACACCGCTACTGTTACCATTTACGGGCGCGGCAACAGTTGGATAATTATTGTAAACACCAGCGCCCATCATTTTATGTGAGGGCGAGCCCATAAATGGAAATGCTGTGTGACCACCAATCCGATATTGGGCCATTTGATGCTCCTGTCTCAGTTGCATTTCACGCTCCTGATCGCGTATGCGCTGCAACGCCAGCTCGCGCTGATATTGCAAATATTCTTGTTTCTTTTTGCGCATGATTTCCAATTTTTGCGCCATTTGAATTTGTCGCTGACGCTCTTGCTCTTCCGCCATTAGTCGTAATTTCTCGGCATGTTCTTGACGTAGCACATCTAAGGCGGCACGCGAATCCTTAATTTGTGCCAACTTATCCTGCAACTCCTCGTAACTCATACGTTTATCGTCCATCTCCTTAATATGGGTCAACAGCTGCGAGTGCATCGATGTCAAATTAACGAAAAGGTCTTGCACGCAATTGTCGTTGGTAATGCTGCGACCCCGGCTAGAATCCGATTTCATGCGATTCACAAACATTTCAACTTGCGTTCTCATATTGTCCGCAAAATCATTAATTTTCTGTTCGTCCGTAGCATTGGGACGAAAATCATTTGTAGACAAAGTTAGTTGGGGTTGGGGTTGGGGAGTGGCTGGCATGGGACTGGGTGCCGATGGCGACTCAGTTATTTTACGTTGTTCCCAATAGCTGCGATTTAAATATTTCGCCAAATCGGTGTTAGCTTCTTCAGCTGGCAATTCCTTGGTTGTTGAGATAGCTTCGGGGCTAGGAGAACGTTGTTGCAAACGATAAGCAGCTAAAGACTAATAATTATGAAAGGAAAAGATTTCAAATAAAGCTTTTTTCGTCTTCTTGTTATACCATTCACCTAAGATGGGAGACATACTAAGTTTGTCATTCCGTTTGCAATACCCCACCCGCTCCCAAAAAAAAAGGCCACAAAGACTCTATAAGGTATTTATATTCTTAATCATTATCAAAAACTGAGTTGATCTAGACATGTATGTCCGTGTGCCCGTCGGTTTTTGGTATTTGCACGATCATAAATTTTGAGATATTGAACTAAAATTTTGTTCATTTTTCAGTTTAGTTTCTGCACGCAGATCGCTATTTAAAATGGGGAAAATCGGTCAAGAGCCACGCCCACAATCAATAAAATCTATTTAACTGCTACAAAAATTGACCTATGAACTTGAAATTTGGCATGTCATATATATCTTTAGTTATCCCATCCGTCTATATGCCAAAAATGGGTGTGGTCGCATAACACATACGCCTACAATCGATAAAAATTTATTTATCTGCAACAAAAATTAGTCAATGCGGTTGTAATTTGGTATATTTGTTAAAAATGGGCGCGGTCGGATAATAGACTGCCCACAATTTACAAACAAAAACCATCCTTAGCGTACAACTCCACTGTTAGAGGTTATGCATCATGTAACTGGCACGCCATCTACGGGTGTGTGGATGTGTGTAGGGTATTTATGATTTGGTCTAAGCCAAATTTAGTTTTCTTATTTGTCTTCTTCTCGTTTTCTCTAATTTATACTTACTTGTTGCAATTGTTGTTGTTTTTTACATTCCGCCTCCGATTGGCTCAAAGCCAATGCTAATTGGAAATCTTCTTCTTCCTTTACTTCTTCTTCACTCTTACTCGGTGGCACCTAGCAAATTGAAATCAAAATGTCCATCATTACAAAGGCAAGAAAGAATACAACAGCAAAAATAATAATACCTGAGTTTGCTGAGCCAATGAACTATTTAAATATTCAGCTGGCAAATCATTTTCAGTTAATTGGCTACCAGATTTTCCAGATATTGGACGCTGCAATTGGCCAAAACATCTGTCACAAACCCTCACCTGCAACGAACATATTAATGAACTTTATTTATATACATATGGATGGATATATGATCGTGAAAAATATGAAACTTTACCTCTTTCTCAATACCGAACTTCGGTAAAGGACAAGATTGAGAGGTGCACTGACCACAAAATATTTGACCACAATTACGGCAATGATGTTTGCGTATCGTTAAGGTAAACTCAGTGCGACAACGATGGCACACCTTACCGTCAGCCCATTTGGGAGCACTGCTCATGACAAACATAGCATCGGCTTCCTTCATTTCAGGAAATTTATGTCCCTTTGCCTTCAAAATTGTCATGGTATCCTAAAATATTTTACAGAAAAAAAACAGGTTTAACTTTCTCCACAAATATTTAATCAAGTCCATCATCATTCATATTTCATCATTTTCAACTTACCTTGATTGCTTGGTATTTATCACTTGAACGAAACGCATTTGCCCAAATTTGTACCAATTCCAACATTTTGCTGCGCACATTTTCATGGGTTGTTGTCTCCAAGAACTGACTAAACATTTTACAATTGTCCTTTGTAAAAACTTCATCATGGATGGGTGTGCCACAATTTTTCACCACACTTTCCAATACCAATAGTGCATAAAATGCCGTATGCGGATTCTGTGAATTCATTTTCTTCTTAATAGCCGCAAAAGCGGTCTTTGGACTGCATCACGTATACAACCCGTTTAACAAATTCCATAATCATTAATATTAATCAATATTTACCTAATATCCTTTTGATTGATTTCATCGCAAATTAGTATAATGGTGGGCCAATCAGGTTCCAATATTAAATGACTGGTTGCACTATCTTTCAAACGATAATAATTTCACGATAAAAACAAATTACAAATTGAATTAAGAAAAATAAGCCTTTGTATTACACAAAAAGTGAGTCACTCCCTTTTTTCCATTCGTATAATACTCACCTATATTCTTTTCAAAAGAATTCCGAAACAGTGACATGTTCGATGAATTGAATTTTAATTTTTCTATAAATTTTATATTTTTTTTAAATTATTTATTATTAGTTTAATAATAATAACTATTTTAGTTGGCAAATGAAAAAATTTTTCACTTTTTTCTGCCGTCGCAGCAGGTGAACGTGAATATAATTTTGCAAGAAAAAGAAGAAGAAAAAGTGGAACATATATATTTGTAGACAACTTTCTAGAAAACAAATATGAGTTTTAACTCGCTTACGCGCTACTTTCTTTTCATAAACGCTCTTGCTTTACTGGTATCAGAGACCTCTAGAGGTCTCTGCTGGTATGTATAGTATTTCTCCTCTCTCAGTCTTTGTTATAGAGCTAAACAGCTGATTATATAAATTCAGCTGCTAAATACATTGAAAAGTCATAGAAAAATCAATTTTATATTTAACAACCCTGAACTAAAATAGAATATTTCCAAAGTATACTAATGCAATTATACAAAATTATATAAATTACTGTATATATATATATATTACTATACTATACTATATATATATATATATATATATATATGTACTAATAAGCCTACCACCAAACTTAAAATAATACCGTGCAAAACTGATAAGGTTGTAAAAATAGCTTTTAAGAAAATATATTATCAATACATTATTTAAGAATTTATATTTTATGTATATTTATTAATATACTACATCATCTATAAAATTTATTTAATTATACATTATTACGTATTAGCTGACAAAGCGAGGAAATTTTTTTATAAATTGTGAGCGTGTCTATTATACGACCATGCCCACTTGGGTCCATGGATGGTATAATTATAAATATATGTACCAAATTTCAACTTCATTGTCTAATATTTATGGCAGATAAATAAATTTTTATTGATTGTGGGCGTATTTTTATCCAACCACGCCCATTTTTGGCACATCGAAGGATGGGATAATTATAGATATACGAGTACATGCCAAATTTCAAGTTCATAGGTCAATTTTTGTGGTAAATAAATAGATTTTTATTGATTGGATTGGCGTGGCTCTTCACCAATTTTACAAAATGTATATAGCGCTCTGCAAAACTAGACGTGTTTGTACAAAATATCATATCAATATCATAAAATTTACGACAATAAGAGTGCCAATAAAAGACGGACACACGGACATACAAGTTTTTGATGCTAATCAAAATTATACATACTTTGTAGAATCTCTGGCGTTTCCTTCTGCATGTTGCAAATGAACATACGTCTTATGTAGATCGTATATAATAACACACTAAAGAATATGATATTTTTCTTTTCCTCTTTTATTTATCTAAACATATTTAATGCTCTCTTTTCAATCTATTTTTTAATAAAAAGTACCCAGCAACTTTAACCATAATCAATTGTAGAATTAGTAAGCATAAATTCATTGTATAACTGCCCGATTCCATACCCAAAGTCTTTAATATTACAACAGGTTTTCTAAAAATAATAACATTTGCAAACATAATGAAATATTAATAATTCTTTGTCTGAATTAAACTTACTTCAGATGACAGTACATAACATTTGTTGGACAAATAGTATCTGTCCGATTATTACCATAAAGTGCAATAACGAAATTTTCCAAACTATAACGCATAGGTGTCATATAAGATATAGCTCTCATTAGATCGGACATATGTGTTAATAATACAATGAAGCCAGAATAAATTAATAGGAAAGCGGTTAATACAGCAGCAACGAAAACACCATTCTAGAATAAAAAAAAAAAAAATAATTATGTTTTATTAAATTAATCAAGCACAGAGAAGGTTTAACTTACAACTGGTCCAAATATTGTGCCTAAAAATAAACCAAAACCTTCAGCACATACAGTCATAGCTGCACAGGTTACAACAGTTTTTAAAAAACGATCCACTTCCAGCGCTTGATCAGTCATTAAATATACAATTATTATATAAATCAATGTAGTTATAATCTGTCAAAATAAAATTTAAAAAAAATAATAATATATTAATGGATAAAAATAAAAAATATAAAATAATATATAAATAAAATAATATAATAATATAAAATAAATAAGTCAAAAGCCACGCCCACAATCGACAAAAATTAATTTATTTGCCACAAAAATTCATCAATGAAGTTGAAATTCGGTATGCATATATATAGTTATCCTATCTATCGAAGGCGTGATCGGATAACAGACACACCCACAATTTACAAAAAACCATTGTCAGCGTAATACATGACAAGCTGATATGTAATACTACACTATTAGAGGGCGTAATAACGTATCGGCCACGCCCATCCTTTCTATATAGATGTGCAGGATATTTAAGATTTGGCCTAAGTCAAATTTAGTTTTCTTACTTGTTATAAATGTTTATAAATTTTGACAATACACTTACATTGACAGGGGTGGCGGTAATAAACGAAGCCATATAATATGTCCTTAATTTATACCAATTATTAAAAGTTTCCTTTTTAATTATTGGTATCTCACTGGGATCTGAAATTTATGACGTAAACTATTATGATATAAATGATACTTTTTCATATGATTGAACTTACAACGTAGAACTGACGGTATTGTGCTGGTATACCATAGATAGAGACAATGTATTACTAATAGTCCAATATTTGCCAATTGTTTGTCACCATTCGATCCTGAATTACCGTACATGAGACCGAATAGAATAGCGCATATAATATGTACGAAAAGTTTTACATACGTCACCGTCTGTAAATCATTATTAACTGAGTGTATAAGTTTGAATGATTTATTAATTCATCGGTTGTATAATTAAAAAACACTTCCCCAGTCAAGTTGATTGACTGCTTTAATGAAATTCAGAGTTATGATGGTGGATGTTATTTAATTATTTTTTAACAGCAGGCTGGACGGGGTGTTATCAGTAGCCCCCCCATAAAATACGCGTTTAACTACGTAATGCAAACGTTTAGCTTTTATTTTTTATTTATTTATTTTTTTTTTTTTGCGGAAAACTCGTTTTAAAAAATTTTTTTTTCAACATTTAGAACTTTAATCTTAACTTTTTTTTACTCAAGGGAATAACAGGTAGATCAATTCAACTCAGAAGTTGGTGCTAAAAGCTTTTTATTTATATTTAATATTTTAACGCTCTTAAGGTGAGGGGTATAAAATTAAGGATTCTCTCCACTTGTGATAAACAGTATATCAAGTTTGTGCATTATACCCAATAATTCAGAATCAAAAATTGAATCGATTTAACAATATCCGTGTGTCCGTCTGTAAGTCCATGTAAATTTGTGCTTAAAGTAAAAGTCGTATTTCTTAAGACATTTCATTGAAATTTATTACAGCGACATGTATTGATCCAAAGAGGAAACCTATTGAAAGTGGTTCAAGTGGTGGACCATTTGTAGTACCCCTCCCCATATTTAAACTTTATTGGAATTAAAGCCTTTATAAAGCAAAAAATCACAATTCTTCATATTTTTTATAAAAAATTTGTGGAAGAATATTTGACTGTATTTAATTTAAACTCGATCACACTAATTTTAGAACCCCTTTCCATATAATGCCATCATCTTTATGTGATGAAAATCCATATTTCTTAATATTTTTAAATAAAATTTGGCAAAAAATAGTTAATTAGCGTAATAATTGACTGTAACAAATTTAAACCCAATTGGACTAATTTTAGAAGCACTTTCTTTATAATAATTTTTCACCAAGTGACTTGTATGACAAGGACTCTGAGTTTAATGATACAACTCAACCAAGTGTAGCATAATTTAAGGATCTATGTGGTGTAGGGTATTAGGAGAAAACATACCCAATCTCTAAAGATTTGTAAATGACAACGACTTATAAGTATCAACATGGTCATCCATTCCGGTGGTGGATAAATATGTTTTGCATCATCTACGTTGAATATTTTTTCATTAGCTACATTTAATGTTTCACTATTGCGGGAATTTGTTGAATTACAACACCACTCAGGTTTGCCAGCCGCTACCCTTAGATTATGAATGTGATCCCCATAGTCTCCATTGACACATTCCAATACTTAAAATAATCAAATTTATTCCGTTTTGATTACAGCAGTTATTGGAAACAAGAACAACTTACGGAAATCGGCCGGATTGTGATATGGTGGACATTCCAAATCTACTGATTGCAGATACTGTACGGTTTTCTGGGGACTACCTTGATATACACAATAGCCTCTGGACAATACATAAATCTGATTAAACATTTCATAAATATATGATGACGGTTGATGTATCGTGCAAATTACAGTACGTCCCTCATTAGCCAAATTTTGCAATATTTGTATGATATCCGCGGAAGCAGAACTATCCAAACCTCTAAAAAAGTATTGAAAAAAAAAACGATTCTTAAATTTTGTAGTATTTTTCATAAAAAAAAAGTTCATCTAAAATATATATTTACGTTGTGGGTTCATCCAAAAATATTACCACAGGATTATTGATTAATTCTAATGCGATGGATAAGCGTTTCCGTTGACCACCGGATAAACGATCACAGCGCGTTTTTCGTGCATCACTTAATTTTAATGTTTTCAATATATTTTCCACCTGTAAATAATAATTTAATAAACTCGTGTATAAATTATTTATTTTTTTATTTATTTATTAACTAAATACAGTCACATAAAAATTTAATAAAACCAAGTAAGAAAACTAAATCTGGCTTAGGCCAAATCTTAAATACCTTCTGCATTTACATAGAAACTGTGGGCGTGGCAGGTATATGATTGCGCTCTTTAATAGTGTGTGTATTACCGATAAGCTTGAAAGTCCAGCTTTACGCTGAGTATAGTTTTTTGTCGATTATGGGACTGTTGTCTGTTATCCGACCATGCCCATTTTTGGCACATCGATGGATAGGATAACTATAAATATGTGTACCAAATTTCAAGTTCATAGGTCAATTTTTGTGGTAAATAAATAGAATTTTCTCGATTATGGGCGTGGCACTTGAACGATTTTGTCTCAATTTAAAGAGAAATCTGCGAAATTAGAAGAACCTATATAAAATTTCAGCCTAACATCTTAAACTTTACGACCCTGAGAGTGCCAATAACAGATGGACACACGGATATACATGACTCCATCGACTCAGTGATGCTGATCCTCTTCTCCTTCCTACTTCGAGGTATTACAAATGAATAGACATACGTCTTGTTTGTCTAAGGGTATAAAAATTTGCTAAATAATAATTAAACAATAAATAAATAATTTTTTCTTTTACGCAACACATTCACGTTTATTTACCAACTGTTTTCTTTGCTTCGTATTCATTGATTTATGGCAAATTTTTAAATCCGCTGCAAACATCATACACTCCTCCATAGTTAAAATACCATTTAAGTTATCCTCTTGCGTAATGTAACAGCACAATTTACGAAATTTCGCATTACCGTTACCAAATTTGATTGCACCACCAACACCGTGTTTACTAAAAAAGAAAATCATGTTATATGAGAAAAATTAATTAAAATTATTACCTAAAGCCGGTTAAGATGTCCATTAAACTTGATTTTCCCGCACCCGAAGGACCCATAATGGCAGTTAATTCACCGCATTTAAATCTGCCCGTGATACCCTTAAGAATCAACCGTTTCTCTAGAAAAAAAAATTATCAAATAATTATAAATAACCAGTTATTGGTATTGTACGTAAATTATTGTTTTCCGGTGTCGTGCAAAGGGAACAATACATAAACAATTAAATTATTTAATTTTTAATTTATTATTTACAATCGGGTTATGTTAAATCAAAGGCATTATTATTGAGATTTAGAATCCTATATAATAACAAAACATGCCCACAACTTACTAAAATCCATATTTCAAATAAATAAAACGAAGCTTTTAAGCGTATAACATATATACGCACGCAATTTTAAAATTTTTATTTATCTTCAAAATTTTTAATTTAATTTCACATAGCAATTTGAATTCATCATTATTCATATGACCGCGACCACGCCGCTGCTTGAATGCTTTAATGTACCGCGTCTGCTACGGCTACGGTTAGTGCGGCGGCGCCGACTACCGCCCCACTTTCCCCGACGACCACCCGGCCACGATCTTTAATGGCGCTATCTTCCTTGCTGATTTCTTCTTCTCCAGCGCCCTGAGAATCGCTGAGCGCAACTTCTTCGACCACGCATTGAATGGGGGGATTCTTCCTTTGTAGAAAGGCGTAACGCACCCCACCATTCAATGTTTCTATCAGCGTATCTTTGATCATCCTTGGGTTTACTTGGGTGGTGCCGGCTATAACCGACACAATTTTAGCAGAGGTGTTCAAGACGGTTCTTCAATGGCTTCAAGAGCCTTTCAAATGAATTGACCCTTATTCATACTGAATATACAATTAAAAATTCTATAAAATAATTTTAACGAAACAATTTCAAGATGTACTATATTGCGTAGTGTTCATATTATTTGGTTCACTCTCTGTAAGCTAACCTATCCTACTCTATCATATCATATCCTATGCGAATCCTATCCTTCGCTAAACTATTTTCTCACATCAGATCCCATGCTATCCTACGCTATAACATCCTATCTTATCCTATTCTAATAGTATCCTTATTTAATGCATTTTTATACCCTCCACCTCAGTGATGAGGGTATACTAAGTTTGTTCTTCCGTTTGCAACACCCAGAAGGAGGCATCAGAGATCCTAGTATATATATTCTTGATCAGCGTCAAAAACTGAGTCGATTTAGACATGTATGTCCGTGTGTCCGTGTGTCCGTCTGTTGTTGGCACTCTCACGGGCGTAAATTTTGAGATATTGAGCTGAAATTTTGTACAGGCACTTTTAGTTTTTGCACGCAGATCGCTATTTAAAATAGGCAAAATCGGTTAAAAGCCACGCCCACAATCAACAAAAATCTATTTATCTGCCACAAAAATTGAGTTAAAAACTTGGAATTTGGTATGTATATCTATGAATATTAGCTTCATCGGTATGCCAAAAATGGGCATATTCGGATTGCAGACACGCCCACAATTAATAAAAATCTTTATATCTGCCACAAAAGTTGACCTAGGAACTTGAAATTTGGTACGCGTATACATAGTTATCCCATCTACCAATGTTTTAAAAATGGGCGCGGTCGGATATCAAACACGCCCAAAATTTAAAAAAAACATATTTAGCGTAAAAGTCGACTTGTATGCTGATACGTAATATGTACACTATTAGAAGGCGCAATATATATATTTACCACGCCCATTCTTGTAGAGGTGGAGGGTATTTAAGATTTGGTCTAAGCCAAATTTAGTTTTCTTACTTGTTTAATGTAATTAAATTATTTTTTATTTATATATATATTATATATCATTAATATTTACCTTTTTTAATGGGAATTTCAACTTCATATGTAAGATCTTTAAATTCGATGCTTATATTTGTGGCGAAAGAGTTTTTCATCATAATATTTGTTTCATCTGCATCTGTATTCGGCATATTTTTTTTTTTTTGTGAGTTAATAATTTAACGTTTGTTACCTAAATATATATATATATATATATTTACTTTATTTAATTACGATTTATATTATTATTGCTATTGAATCTGATTCTATATTCTTGATCAGACAGGTATGTCCGTGTGTCCGTATATCCGTGTGTCTTTATTCTTGGCATTCTCACGGTCTTAAATTTTGAGATATTGATCTGAAATTTTATTCAGAAACTTTTAGTTTTTACACGTAGTTCGCTATTTAAAATTGGCAAAATCGCTCAATAACCACGCCCACAATTGACTAAAATCTATATAAAAACCACAAAAAATGAGTTATTTGGTTGATATTTAGTGTGAATATTTGCAATTAACTTATCCATCTATGTGTTAAAAATGGGCGTGGTCGGATAACAAACGCGCCCACAATCGATAAAAATCTTTTTTTTTTCCACAAAAAATGACCTATGAACTTTAAATTTAATGTTCATATTAACAGTTATCCCATACATTGATGTATCAAAAATGGGCATGGTCGGACTAAAGGCGCGATCACAATTTACAAAAAACCATATTCAACATAAAACTCGACTTTCAAGCTGATACGTAATACATATACTATTAGAGGGCGTAATCATATGCCTGCCACGCCCATTTCTATGTACATGTAGAAAGTATTTAAGATTTGGCCTATGCCATATTTAGTTTTCTTACTTGTTTCTTTATTAAATCTTCGGTTTATCTTCAATTTTTTTTAAACTTTTCCGTTGCAAAGTTTTCAATTGATTTTGAATTTAGAGCAAATTGTTGTAAAAAAAAATTATAAATAAAACTATTAGATGTATTGAGATATAAAAAAAGACCGTTACAAATGTTAAATTTTTATTTATTATATAATAAACGGAGCGGAATATATGTATTTTATAAATATATTTTTTTAACAACTTTACAGTTCAATTGTGCAATGAAATAAATAATTGCAAATATTTAAAGATTTTGCTTTAACTAAGCATAGATGCGTCTGAGATGTTACTCTTTGAAATAATTTATAAACAATAATAAATGTATGAATGTGTTTCCATCTTAATCTAAATCATAGTTAAGAATGCTCCATTTAAATGGAATTGATATGTACTGTTTAATCATATATACAACATATGTACCATATGTTACATATTTATAAACTAAACATTATCGCATCATTACACCAATTGAAAAATCACAATTACTTTTAATAAAATAACGTATTTTGGCAAGTATATGAAACTGTGAAAATATAAAAATAATCCCATCGAACTATTTTTGAAACTCCTTTTCCAATAAAATGTTTTCATGGTTTTAATTTCAGTTAATTTTGAAATTAACATGTTTCTTCAAATCAGAATCAATATCTGAATCAATTTAACCATGTTCGTCTGTACGCCTATCTGTTTATGTAAATTTTTAGGGTCAAATTTTTTGAAATTGTTCTTTGAAATTTGTTACAAGGACATGTACTGATCTAAAAAAGAAACCTATTGAAAGCGGTTCAAGTTTTTTTTCATTTTTAGTACCCCTTCCCATATTTAAAGTTTATTAGAATTAAAGTTTTTATAAAGCAAAAAATCACAATTCTTCATATTTTTTATAAAAAATTTGTTGAAGAATAGTTAATTGGCATTATATTTGACTGTATTTAATATAAACTCAATCAGACTAATTTTAGAACCCCTTCCCATATAATGCCATCATAGGAAATAAATCTTTATGTGATGAAAATTCATATTTCTTAATATTTTTAAATAAAATTCTGGCAAAGAATAGTTAATTAGCGTAATAATTGACTGTAGCAAATTTAAATCCAATTGGACTAATTTTAGAACCACTTTCCACATAATGTTATTTCACAAAGTGACAAATCCTCGCATTTATTGATCCAACTAAACCAATTGTAGTATATTTTTGGGGAACGCACTGGAGTAGAGTATTATACGTTCAATTTTGATTGACTATATTTTCCCTTGTTTTTTTCAGAGAAAATCATATAAAATAATGTTAGGCTTTATTTAAGCTCTTACATCGAAGAGAATTATGTTTTTTTTTAGCATTTTAAAGCCAATCCTCGTACAAATGAGGATAAAACGCGGAAAATGTATTATTTATGCTTAGAGGTGTCTCCGGTAAAAAGGAGTGAAAATAATTTGCAAATTATCTGTAAAGTCCATTTAAGCGAAAATTTCTTTTTGTTAAATCGAGAGTTAAACTTTAAAACGAATAAAACTTTACTAAAGCGTGAACTTCTTATATCATTCACTTTATTATTTAGTGATTTGATAACCGTTCCGTTCAACTTGCTAATTATTTATGAAATAAAATTAAACTTTAAATGTATTTATTTTATTTTAGTTAAAATATTTGCAAACCTTCGCAATGAAATTCAACAAACATTAACTATAAATATTGATTTTGTAAATATACACTAAGCACACAAATTTTTTGTGAAGGACTTTTAAAATATTCAAATATTATTTATTAAACACACACAAGTTACGAGTTGGTTGGTTGAATAAAAAATTGTCTTTTTAGTTCTAAGTACCGAACGCGGCAATTTCGCTATTACGACTGTTTCAGACATCAATTTGACTTTGCTTTTCATACAGAAAACATACATCGAGTTCTAAATATAAAAATAATAAAGACAGACAGTCAGACAATCCGATAAGTTTAAACCGGTATTTTAACTTTTACTTATAAGCCAGTTAATTACTAATAATTCAAATACTTACTCTTATAATCAATATGATAAACAGTCACATAAAAGTTTCTTTTTTTATTACACATTTTATATACGTTACATTTCTATTACATTACATCCTTATTATAAATGCAAAGTCCGTCAATTATTTTATAATTTTTATAATATATACAATTTACAAATTAATATTAAATAGTCATAAAATTATAAACTTACACTGCTGTAGGATTTTATGTAGGAATTCAAATCATACTTAGATTATATTCATAATATAATAAATATCAGTTATATACTTAATTATTTTTAATATACAGGCTGAAGAAAAAGCAAATGGAAGAAACTCTCGAGTAACGTTATAGGATGAAATTTTTTTGTAAAAAAAGGGGAAGATCAAGAGCATCTTTTAACCCAAAAACAAAATTTCATTCTATGACTTTACTCTCCTTTTTCCTCACACTGTATATTTCTATATCCTACACTTAAGATATACTAAGTATACTATATTTGTCATTCCGTTTGCAACACTTAGAAGGAGTCATCAGAAACAATACAAAGTTTAAATATTCTTGATCAGCATCAAAAACTTGGTCAATCTAGACATGTATGTCCGTGTGTCCATTCTCACGGGCGTAGATCTCTATTTAAAATTTGATACATATATTTATAATTACACCATCCATCGATGTGCCAAAAATAGGCGTGGTCGCATAGACGACACGCTTACAATTTACAAGTTACAATTTACAGCGTAAAATCCGACTTGCAAGATGATACGTAATACACACACTATTAAAAGGCGTAATATGTATATCTACCACGCCCACCGTTGTGGATGTGGAGGGTATTTAAGATTTGAACTAAGCCAAATTTAGTTTTCTTACTTGTTATATATTATATATAGTTAAACCTAAAATCGAGACAGATTACTTACACTTTACACGTATTTTCTTATACTTATCACTTATGATTCCTATATATATATATATATATATATATATAAATTAATTAAAATAAATCACACTTAAAAGATAACTTTCTACCCTTGCACCTTTTTATAGTAATCACTTTTTTTCAAAAATATTTTTTGAAAAAAAAATCTTATCATTAATATTCACGTGTGCATGATAATCAGTTGACACTTTTCATTCTCCGTTTTAAAGCCAGATAGGCGCAAGTTTTGTATAATACCAGATGCACTATCAAGATGAGTAAATTGAAACCATAACTGCCCACATCCATACCAAACGTTTTTAGTACCGTTACAGCACTCCTGATTTGCAATAATAAAAAAAAAAACAAAAAAAAACATTCAAATCTACATGTAAATATATAATATATAAAATTTCAGATGTTTTTATTGCACAGTATTTAAAAACTGAATTTGGCGATCTGTTGCATTATTTTCAAAGAAGCTAATTATTGTATTCTCATCATCAAAAACAACGACATGGGGATATATTGGTTTTGTTCCAAATTTTGTAAGTTTGTAACTATTAAAAGGTGTCAAACCACACCCCCAAAAGCACATATACTGTTGGTCAACAGCCGAGAGGATTTAGTTCTCTCTCACGAGCTGAAATTTAGTATAAATAATCAAATGGGCAACATCGGTCCACGGACCCGCTAACTACTTGACAAAGTTCAACGTCTTAAATCCAACGGAATATAAATGAAGAGATTTGGGCTAGCTATTCGGCGGATGTAATGTGTAAAACAAACCTAATATAACCCTTCACATAACATAGTAAGTGTACTGTGCGTTCTATGGTATCGATTCGCAACCTGGCCGTTCATGTTTCTCATATAATCAACTTACAGATCGCAATTTTAATTGATATCAATAGATGAAATTTAACACAGGGATATAATTCGAAAGAAATTTATAATTACTTACTTCATATGACAGTACATGACATTTGGTGGGCAAATTGTATCTGGTCGATTGTTATCGTAAACAGCAATAACCAGGTTTTCTAAACTATATCGTATAGGAGACAGAAACGATATCATTCTCATCACATACGACATGTGCGTTAACAATATTAAAAAGCCAGAATATATCAGCATAAAACAGGTTAAAATGGCCACACAAAAGACACCGTTCTGGAAAAGAACAAAATGCAAGCAATTAAAATCTATTTACAAATATATAGGAAATAAAAACTGAAAAGAAATAATGTGATAAAAGCGTAGAAAATGTCTCATTTTTTTAATCCTTCGGAAGAAATTTCCTTGCGTCCGTCTGTTGTTGATATGAGATATTGTACTAAAATTTTGTACAGACACTTTTAATTTTTGCACGCAGTTCGCTATTTAAAATGGAAAAAATTGGTCTAGAACCACGCCCACAATCGACAAAAATTAATTAATTTATCACAAAAATTGATCAATGTAGTTGTTAGGCGTATATATAGTTATGCCATTCATCGTTGTGCCAAAAATGGGCACGATCGGATAACAGACACGCCCACAATCGATACAAATCACAATCGATAAATTTCACCATAAAAGTCGACTTGCACTGTGATACGTAGTACATACACTATTAGAGGGCCTAATCATATACTTGCCACGAACACCGTGGTAGAAGTGGAAAGTATATAGGATTTGGCCGAAGTCAAACTTAGTTTTTTTTTTACTTATTCAAACTTCAAACAGATATAGTTCGCTAATCAAAAAAAAAGTCTACTTACCACAGGTTTTAATATTGTACCTAACATAAGACCCATACCATCGGCGCAAAGCGTCATAGCCATACAAGTTAAGAGAACTTTCATAACACGATCCACCTCCAACAACTGATCAGTCATCACATATACTATTAATATATAAACGGTTGAAAAAAGAATCTATAAAAAAACAAAATACATACAAAATGGAATTTTCAAAATAATACATACAACAATAAATAGGTATTACAAAACATACATGAACAGGCGTTGTCGTAATAAAGGTGGCCACATAATATGTCCTTAATTTATACCAATTATTAAAAGTTTCCTTTTTAATTATAGGAATTTCTTCAGGATCTGTAATGATTCAACAAGATGTCAATTTTTCGTAGGTCATAAATTAAATCGAAAACAAATTCTAGAGCATACATCGAAAAACGGCAGGCATGGCTGTGGTGTACCACAAATAAACACAATGCACTAAAAGTGAACCAAAATTTGCCACTTGTTTATAAGCATTCGAGCCCGAATCGCTAAAGGTGAGACCAACAAGTATAGCACACAACACGTGAAGCATTAATTTTAAATAAGTAGCTGTCTGTAGATATTAACAACGAAAAAAAGCGTTTAACAATATAAATAATTTATTATAATTACAATTACCCAATCTCTAAGTATTTGAACATGGCAACGACTTATAAGTATCCACAGACGCACCCATTCCGGTGGTGGATAAATATGTTTATTAACGTTTAAGCCCAACGTCGTTTTTGCTTTCGCTTTAGTGGGCTCGATTTCCAATAAATCTCGCGATGGCGTATAATTATAACACCATTCCGGCTTTTGAGCCGCCTCCACCATACTATTTACATAATCACCATAATCTCCATTAACACATTCCAGCACTATTATTGGCATTTATAATAAAAAAAATTGCACATCATAAGAAACTAATAAGCACTGTTTCTTTCTTGCAGCAACAACTTACAAAAATCTGCCGGATTGTGATAGGGCGGACACTCTAAATTTACTGATCGTAGATACTGGACGGTTTTCTGTGGACTACCTTGATATACACAATAGCCTTGTGTTAGCACATAAATCTGATTAAACATTTCATAAATATATGATGACGGTTGATGTATAGTACAGACAATGGTGCGTCCCTCGTTCGCCAATGTTTGCAGCAGTTCTACAGTGTCCAGTGAACTTGAACTATCTAAACCTCTGCAAAAAAAAAAAAACAACTTTTAATACAATCTTTACACATTTCATACAACTTTCAATGAATGATAAGAACTGAACTGAACTCAGCTAAAGTTGAGATGGGTTAAGTGAAGTGGAAAGTTGTTCGACAATAATTAAATGATAATTAATCTTTAAAATATTCTATAAAGTCATGATTTTCAGGCAGTTTTCAGTATATTAAGGTAGGTTATTGCTATAATTCACATCTGAATAGAAATAATTTTTTACAAGAAAATTTCTCCAAGTGCGTACAAATGTCCAAGGTTCAATTTCAAATATACATTTTTATATCCTCCAAGGGAGGTACACTAAGTATATCATTCCATTTGCAACAGCTATAAGGAAGCATCCGAAATCCTACAAAGTATATGCATTCTTCATCAGCATCAAGAACTAAGTCGATCTAGACATGTATGTGCGTACGTCCACATATCTATTTATTATTAGCATTCTCACGATCGCAACTTTTAAGACATTGAGCTGAAATTTTCTACAGACAATTTTTGTTTCTGCCTGCATTTAATTTGGTC
The DNA here is from genome assembly GCA_963971445.1 of Ornithomya chloropus. NCBI lineage: Eukaryota > Metazoa > Arthropoda > Insecta > Diptera > Hippoboscidae > Ornithomya > Ornithomya chloropus. The sequence goes on along the minus strand of OZ020530.1, from coordinate 28,343,522 downwards.
AAAAATTGTTCAAGAGCCACGCCTACAAATGACAAAAATCTTTTTATCTGCCACAAACAAAATGAAGTTAAATCTTGGTATATATTTTTATAAATAATCAATTGATCGGTAAGCCAAAAATGGGCATGGTCGGATAACAGATACGTCCAAAATCGACAAAGATCTATTTATTTGCCAGAAAAAATTACCTATAAAGTTTGAATTGTATACCCATATTTACAATTGCCGTACACAACGATATGTCAAAAATGGGCATGGACGCATAACAGATACACTCAAAATTATCAAAAAAAATATTCAGCGTAATACTCGCCTTGCAAACCGATACGTTTATGTACACAATTAGTGGGCATAATCAATTACTTGCCACACCTACAGTTCGTATATAGAAGTGTAGGGCACTTAATATTTAGTCTAAATAAAAATTAGGTTTTTTACTTGTTAGTTTCCCCATAATATATTTCGGATCCCTAAAGAATTTTTCAAAATACTTATAAATTAATTACGAAAATATTCATATCGATAATACATGAGGGCGTTTTCGTCAAAGTCTGTACTATAAACTTCTCCATACAAATGAAAAGTTTTAAAAAACCTTGAATTTGTTGCGACAGAATTATCCCAATCAAAAGAGTCATGGGTAATAGATATCATAAGGTTTTATAACAAACAGAAATTGCTATATATTTATAATTACTATATATTTATAATCCAGAAAGTATCAATTACTACAGTATTACTGGATATATAGACCTTGACGAACTTGGTATCTATTAAGAATCTATTTTTGTTGTAATACGTACGTGGTGGGCTCATCTAAAAATAACACGGCTGGATTATCTACTAATTCTAAAGCTATTGATAACCGTTTTCTTTGACCACCCGACAAACGATCAATACGTGTTTTTCGGGCAGTATTTAATTTTAAAGTCTCCAAAATGTTTTCAATCTGAAATTAAACAAAACAAAAAATATTAAACAATTTTCACCTAAATTTTGACATTATTTATAATTACCAGCAATTTCTTTTCTCTTATATTCATAGATTTATTAGATATTTTCAAACTAGCGGCCAGCAGCATATACTCTTCCACAGTGAAAAAATTATAAAAGACATCATCCTGCATAATATAACAGCACATCTTGCGCATTTTATTATTATCATTGCCAAACTTTATTTCACCAACAACACTCTCATTGCTAATTATTAATAATAATCAAAATAATAATCATTTATAGAAAAATGTATGATCGGTTGTGAAACTTACATAAAACCTGTTAGAATATTCATTAAGCTGGATTTTCCCGCACCGGATGGTCCCATAATTGCTGTTAATTCTCCAGATTTAAATTTTCCTGAGATTCCCTTAAGAATATTTTTATTTTCTAAAAATGAATTAAAGAGAATATGAATAAAAAATCATAGAAAACAGTTTTTTATACCCTCCGCAACACTCAGAAGAAGGCATCAGAGACCGTACAAAATATATATATTCTTAATCGGTATCAAAAACTGTCGGTCTAGACAATTATGTCCGTATTTCAATTTGTCTGTTTATTTTTGGCATTATCACGATCGTAAATTTTAAACACTTTTAGTTTTAGGTGAAAGGTCTCTATTAAAAATGGATAAAGTCGGTCAATAGCCACGCCTATAATAGACAAAAATCTATTCATCTGTTACAAAAATTGACACACCCACAATTTACAAAAAAACAATACTCGACGGAAATTTAGACTTGGCAGCTGATAAATTATACATAATACTATTAAACTACCTGTCACACCCACCTATTCTATGTAAATATCTAGGGTATTTAAAATTTCATCTAAGCCAAATTTAGTATTTTTATTTCTTTTAAATTATAATTTATTATAAAAATGATTTATTTAAATTTAATGCTGGGAAAAAAATGTTTTCTCTAATTTTTGTAATTATCACCCATAATAATAGTCAAAATAAATGACACGACTGATGGGGGTCTCCCCATCTCCATATTTTTTCAAAAAAAAAATGTTACAACAATTAGCATACAAGTCGTGTCAAATCAATCTATTTTCTATGCAATATTCACAAATCATTATTATTCTCGCAATGAACATATTTCAACACTTGCAATTTATTTATCATTCCATGCATATTTATAAAAGTCATAGAACTTGACTGGTCATTAGTACTTGAGGCATGTAAATGGTGACGTCGATTATTCATTGTATTATTCACTTTTACAAATGATAGCCAACGCTTTTCTCTAATCGTAAATCTATAGAAAATTGCAAGAAGCCTACATTTGCTGAACTAAATCATTTTCGTGTACGACCAAGGTGCAATTTGCTTGTATATTCCATTGGTAAAGAACTTTAAACTTTATATAAATAATTCAATATATAAGATATATATTATATTATCAAATTGCATTTACTTGCTACGTCAGTTTCACAACAAATTTTATTTATGTCTGAGAAGTTCCGAGTTTTTTTAGAACACAGAATAATCGAGTCCCGCGGAGTCTAATACTAATACTACGCGATTGAAGCGTGCGTAAAATTTATACAGTTTAAATTGCACTCGATCTATACTAGGTGGGGGGCTTGAGAATATTTATATAGCAGAATATATATACCGTACAATACTTTTCAATATTACAAAATGGGAAAAGGAAAAAGACTAAGCGTTTTTAACTGATAAAGCAGGTTTTTATACTAATGATTTAAGAACTGATTTTATTTAATTATGTTTGGGAAAATTGACCTAGATAGGCACTCTCTTTTTCTTCTCCATGAGCTTTGGACTTTTGAAATTATATTATTAGAAAAAAATCCTTTCTTTCGAGGTAGAGTCGATAAATCCAAAACTGAAAACATAAACCCAAATTTTGAATCATTTACTTAATGATTTAATGATTTTTTTTTTTCGTGGCCTATCTGAATTTCTTGACATTATACTTTCACCAAACTTGGAATATAAAACTTCGTTTAAACATACGGACCTTCCCCATTCCCCAAAGGGGCATTTTCTGTTCCAGTAATAAGACAATTTATTAATGTTGAAAAGCAGCCTTATGATTTACGAGGAAAATCAATTTTATTTAAAGGCAAAAAAATAGCTTATTACTATAAAGTATTTAACTGTGTGTAACTTTTAATTATCAACAATTATTTCAAGCTAAATTACAAGGCATAAATCACTTAAACTTAACATTAAATTTAAACGTAACCACTTAATACCTATTTAATGATTTTTTAAAATTGATTGAAACTTTTTTTTTTGTTTATGACAACCAAACAAATTAATCTTGTCATGTAAAGGGTTAAGATATTATAAATTGTTCTTTTGCGGTAAATTTGGCTTAGGTCAAATCTTAAATACCCTTCACATACTAATAGTGGGCGTGGCAAGTACATAATCGTACATGAATCGCAAAAATTGAAACATTGAATTGAAATTTTGTACAGACATGTCTAGTTTCTAAACCCAAGACGAAATCGGTGGAACGCTGGGCCCACAATTAACCAAAAACTTTCCATCAGCCATAAAGATTTAGTTACAAAGTTAAGATATATATATAATATGACTTTACAGCGATATGAATGAAGGTGAGACCCACTTGCAATTTGTAGAAAACCACTTTTTGTTCAAAAGCCGAAGCAGTATAAATACTTCACCACGCCCACAATTTATATATATATAAATGTAGAGTATATTTAACATTTATCAGTTTTGTTACTTACCATTTTGTCGTGGAATTTTCACTTGATACGTCAGACCTTTAAATTCAATATCAATATTTTTAACTATATTACGTTTAAGTTTCTGCAACTCCATTGTGATGTTGTCTGCAGTTGTTCTTTGTTTCAATTTTTTCTTTAATCTTTATAGTACTGTCATATATTGTATATTTATAGTAAATAAAACCACCAAGTTATAATCACTACAAATAAAATGAGAAAAGAAAAAAAGAATTATTTTATAAATGATATGAATTTTAAAGTTGAGATAAAACTTATATAGATAAAATGTACTATATATAGAAAGTAAAAAAAATTATCTTTCGTAACAGTACATACATCCTACTTGAAAGTGGTAGTCCCAGCTAAATGCATTCTATGAAAACATGATTGTCAGGAAAGGTTTAAAAATATTTTCAAGAATTTAGAAATGAACGGATATGTATATTACGAATTGTCCAAATTATACAAATTAGTTATCCGGCTATATAAGAAATATTTTCTATTAAAAATTTCATTATTCAGCATGGTTCCCTTTGGTATAAGCGGACATTTCATACAAATCCAAAAATAATTACTCCAGCCGTCTAAGAATTCCTCCTCCTTACTGACCATTGGGAATCTGACATAACTTTCTTTAGAAATTTTCCTAACCATATCTAAATGAAGAAAGCACAGCCCGCTCAAAATTAGTCTGTCTCGGATTTATACAATTTTATAAAACATATTAAAAAAAAAAGAAAATTAATAAACATTAACTTTTTCAAGAGCAAATTTTGTTAAATATCATATCTGACATTGACCCATTAACTTTACATATATATTCATATATATATATATGCGTTAAAAGCTGATAGTATTATCAGTCCGTGACTTTATTTCTCAATATCAATTTATAGAATGTTTTATATATAAAAAGATCAAAAGCATTTTTTAATATATATTTAATAGGCGGCTAGCACAGTTCTAATATTGCTTTTTTTTAACTACATTTAATCTTAATTATATTGCTATCAATCAATTGATTGATTGAAATTGCCATTAATTTGAAACAATTAAAAAAAAAACATATAAGATATCTAAATTTGGTTTAAGCAAAATCTTATATACCATATGCATAAAAACTAGAAATAGTGGGCGTGGCAGGCACATAATTACACTTTTTAATAGGGTATGTATTACGTATCAGCTTGCAAGCTCAAGTTTTAAGCTTAATACGGTTTTTGGTAAATTGTGGGCGCGTCTGTTATTCGACCATGCCCATTTTTGGCAAAACTATAGATGAACTAATTATAAATATTTATACCAAGTTTCATCTTTATAGCTGAATTTTTGTGGCAGATATATAGATTTTTGTCGGTTGTGGGCGTGGCACTTGATCGATTTTGCCCAATTTAAATAGCGATCAGTGTGCAGAAACCAAAAGTGTCCGTACAATAACTCAATATTTTAAAATTTATTACCGCGAGAGTGTTGACAATAGATATCTGCCCGGTCACACGGACACACATGTTTAGATCTACTCAGTTTTTGATGCTGCTTAAGAGTATATATACTTTGTAGAGTATATAATGCAAATGGAATAACAAACTTAGTCTGCCTTAGTATGTTAGGTGGAATCAACTTTAAAACAATTATTGCATCTCCGTGTACTTGTACCCTAAAAATGGCACTTTTTACATACTATATATACACACACACACAATATTATATACCTATTCATTTACATGTCAAACCGTAATCTTACAAGTGCGCAATTTAATAAAATTTTTACACAAAATTCATTATCCGCCCCTGTTTTACTCTTACACCGAATAGCTTTTAATTCACAGTAACAATAACACAATAAAGTTTGTTTGTTTATCGCTCTTGTAAAATGATTTCCATATAATGACTTTTTTTCCTTGGAAGTACCGAGTAAATAATGTAAAGGTACAATTGGAAAAAAAAAGAAATTCTACATCAGCAATAATAACGCATTACAGAGGCACAACCGAAAAACAAGTTTAAGTGCCTTAGCCGGTATTCGTATAACTAAAAACTGCGGAAATGTTATGCACGAAATATACAACAAGCCAAGCCAGACATTGCTTATGTTTACTTATACTATACGTATACCAGGGGTGGGCAACATTTTTCGATATCGGCACCAAGGAGATGTCTCCTATAAGTGCATGGCATAGTGCCGATCTTACGCTGATGGGTATAGAAATTATCTCTTAATTAAGAAACAATCCATACACGGGTTCTACTGTTATGGGTATCGAACTCGGGACCCCTATCGATCTAGTCCATCGATGTAGACATGTCCGCCCCACCCATAATCGACGAAAATTGCTCACAATTACGAAAATTTTCCTATGAATTTATGTATTTGGTACACATCCATTATCGGACCACGCCCACAATTTACAAATAACCTTTTATTGTACAGAATCTGACATATTGATACGTTTTGTCTATACTATTATATGCCACGCCAACTGTAGTATTTTTTACTTGTTTTTCTCTGTATTATAAAATTTTGAGATTTTGAACCTTGAAAATTGCCCGAAATCTCATTTTCATTCATTTTTGTATCGCTTGCCTTATATTACTTAATTCAATATGACTTTACGTGCCCGATTTGCCCACCACGAATTTATACGTATAGGTATTGTTGAAAACATGATTGCACTATGTGCATAAAGATACACAACATAAATGATAAATTGAGAAGGTCTCCTTATGCGGTCAAGAAAATTTTACAATGTAACACAAACAAAAAAAAATTTTTAATTTTTATTATTATCCTATAAGCTATTGGGCGAAAAAAATACCCATAAATACTAAAAAAAAATTGAATACGTCAAAAAAAAATTAAGGAATTCAGCTAGCTGGAAATTATTTTTTTAAAAAGTACTAACTAAGCCAATAACAAGTAAGGAAATTAAAATTGGCTTAGACTAAATCTTAAATACCCTTCACATTTACATACAAGCGGTGCACGTGGAAGGTGATGATTACGTCCACTAAGAGTGCACGTATTACGTATAAGCTTCAAAGTTTAATTTTACGTTGAGTATGGTTTTTTGTAAATTGTGAGCGCGTTTGTTAATCGACAATATAAATATTTTTGTCGATTGTGGGCGTGTCTGTTAGCGGGCCAAGCCCATTATAAATAAGTGTTGCAAACGGAATGACAAATTTAGTATACCCTCCATCTTATGTGGAGGGTATAAAAATTACAATAAAATAAATCATAAAACCATGAATTATGAATTTGAGTTATAAAATAATTTATAAGTTTTTTTTATATAAATTTTTTTATTTTTATAAAGAGGAAGTATTTTATAAATATCACCATGTAGTGGTACCGCCATCAACATTGAGCGTTGTTCAATCCTCAATGACGTACAAAGAGCCGTCTGTCACTACGTTAATATTTTTACTTTATATGTATACATTATTAATCAGGCATACCTATATAGCTGAAAATATTTATACAGTCTTTACAGTAATAATACGCGTAATAAGAGCAATTGAATAAAACTGAACTTTGATGCATGACTCAATTGTTTGCTAATGCAACAAATGAACGGAATGTGCAATAAATGAAAACGAAGAAGTATACGCAAATAAATATATGTATATTTATACATATAGAATCGATTTAGTCGAACGTAATTATATTAATATTTTTGTCTGATCTACTGACAGATCAACTGAAAGCTTGCAAAAATTTCATTTTTTTTTTTATAATACCCAGTTTTTTTCGTTCGTATTCCTGCTCTTCCCATAAAGGTTATCAAATGACAGTGAGATTTAAATAAAGCAAACACATAAAAAAACACACAATTTATGGAGAATTTTTTGCATAAAAAACAAACCGAAAAAAGGAAAATTCCAGTGCAAGAAGGTGACAGCCAATTAAATGGCAAGTTAAAGCAACAACAAGTTACTTGGACAAATCTTAAATACTCTTTGTATCTATATAGAAATCGTTGGCGTGGCAGATACCTAATTGAGCTCTTTGAGGATGCTTGTAAAACATATCAACTTTTATAATGGATTACGTAAAAAAAAAAATGTTGTTGTTTTTTTGTAAATTGTGGGCGTTTTCATTAACCAACCATGCCCACTTTTGGACAATCAATGAATGTTACAATTCACTTGTTGCCTTGGCTAATAAATAAATTGTGGGCGTGGCACTTAACCAATTTTTGGCCCATTTCATATAACAACCTTTTGTATAAAATTTCACCTCATTATTATCAAGAATGGACATGTCTAGATCGCTTCAGTGTATGTATTACGTATCAGCTTGCAAGTCCATTCATACTCTGGATTTAGTTTTTTGTAAATTGTAGGCGTATCTGTTATCCGGCCACGCCCATTTTTTGATACATGGGAGAATGGAATATGTATAGATAGATATTTTCAAGTTCATAGATAAATTTTTGTGGCAGATATATAGATTTTTGTTTATTGTGGGTGTGGCTCTTGACCGATTTTGTCTAATTTTAAATAGTAATCTTCGTGCAAAAAGCGTGTGTATAAAATTTCAGCTCAATATCTCAAAATTTAGACGGACACACGGACATACATGTTTATTTGATGCTTATCAAGAATATATATACTCTCGCCACCACTTTTTGGCATAACAAGCTTAGTACACCGTCCATCATGTGTAGAGAGTATAACTAAATATATTTCATCAATAATTCGTTATCAATATATGCGCATTATAGCTAAACGAATTCACTCGAATTATATGATTTTGTTTTGTTTTGTTTTCTTAAAAAAAAAATTGATTACGCTTAGTTTATAAAATACTAATTTTATATAATTGTTTGTACTTCGCAAAACGACTGAAGAAAGACTTGTACGATTATAAATCGTTTTTTTTTTCTATAACAACTCAAAATCACTTCCTCGTGTCATTTAATCAAGTCCGTCTATTCATGTAATTTTAAGTTCAATGTAGAGATCACGATTTTTTTATAATATTTCTATAAAGTGTGTGCCAAAGGCTGGTTTTTTATACAATATATAATATATTGAATTAGAATTTTTGGAAGCACTCTCTGCTAGTATAAAAATATATGGAAAATGCCTTTCTATGCTAAATGTTTTTTAGCTAAATGGTTGACAATAATAATCGGATCAGAATATCAAGAGAATATATACAAAATAATATGAACTCCTGACATAGAGCATTTCGCTTCTGCAGCCCTTCCATGAATGTTAGCTTTGTGTTTAGCGTCCTTACAGATCTTTTCATTTAATATTTCTACATAATATTAATAACAATAAAATAATCTTAAAAACGTGTTACTAATCATTAGTAATAAAGAAAATTACAATTGTATGTAGTTTAATATTAGCTATTAACCAGTTTTTTATGTTTTGCATTTACTCGCTCATGTGCAGAGTTTATATACAGATACTTTATTCAATAAACTCACGTTTTCGTGGTTTCAAAAGCCTTGAACTTGTTGCTTCACTAAGGCCATATCAATACAAGTATTTTATATAAACCCTATAAAGTTTTCATACATGGGAAGTATCACCACAACAACGCACATTCCAAAGCATTTTTCATGCGGTCAGTTAGTAGCGTTAATTTTTCTAAATATTTTTTTAAATCTTTTATATTCAATATAATTTTTACCTTCTAGGTAATATCTGTTATTAATAAATCGTGCGTTTTATTTTAAAATTATATAAAAAATTGTAATAGAGTGAAGAGATATTAACATTTTTTTTTTTGGTGTAAAATTTTTCACCTACAGGGCACAATTTCGTTGAGATTTGTGGCGACCTATGCAATACCAATGCAGAAAAGTGCAGGGTCTGCGGAGAGCCTCCACGCCTGAGAGAGCAGAATGTATTCTGAACAGCAGCCTGTGGAAGTACAAGTATTGGTTTACTATCTTATGACTCTGATTATAATATCGAATTCGGCATCAAAAAGGGTGATTGTCCGCAAAGTCTATGGTTCAGAAACTGGGAAACTGAGGTCACAGCCTAGATATCGTTTAGATATATACTAATAATGGTTATATGTCGGCCTAGAGACAAACCATAGAGTACTGGTGTTGTGGTACTTCCCCCAAACACTTCATTTTACTATCAATTGTTGCATTTTATATGAAATCATTAAATTTTATTTTTTTTTATTTCTTATTTGTTATTTTTGAATGTCAATCTTGAGTTAGTGACTTGAATACAAATGAATTGCCAAAATTCAAAAGTATATTTAGCAATAAACACACACTATGTTTTCGGACATACACATATATACTATATCCGGACCATATAGTTATGCTACATACACACATGAAATATAAAAATTTCTTGAAATACAATAAAAACTGAAAAAACTGGTAAATTCTATAATTTTTTTTAAGTATTTAATATGAAAATATAAGATGGGGCGTGTACTAAGTTTGTCATACCATTTGCAAGACTTAGAAGGAGACGTCAGAGGCTTTACAAAGTATATATATTCTGGATCATCATCAAAAATTGAGTCGTTCTAGTTATGTATGTCCTTGTGTCCGTCTGCTGATGTCATTCTCATGGTAGTAAATTTTGAGATATTGGACTAAAATTTTATACAGACACAATTGAAGTTTTTGCTTGCAGATCGCTATTTAAAATCGGACAAAATCGGTCTAGAGCCACGCCCACAATCGGAAAAGATATATACATATATCTGCCACAAAAAATTAAGCTACAAAGTTGAATTTTTGTACGAATATTTATAAATGTGAGCATTTCCAAAAAAATGTATATACTTCGTAGGGTCTCTCGCGCCCCCTTTTTGGGTGTTGCAAATGGTATGATAAACTTAGCATACTTATGTGGAGGGTATAAAAATGCAATCTGTAGCTTATATACTATATCACACGATTAAACACACGTGCAGACGTACATGATTAAATCTATTCAGGACGTGGGTTGCCCTTTAGCAGTTACAAATATCTGCAGAAATTTAATATACTGTTTGTCACCACAGGCTATAAAAAATAGAATTTTCCAAAGACTACAAAGTTTATCTCTTCCTTATTTTATTTTATTTTTTTATTTTTATTTAAAATAATATCAAGGGCGAGTAAAATAAAAAAAGGAAAAAAACTAATAATGTGATAATTAATAATTATTTTATTTTACATGTGCCATAAATCAACTGATAGCAAATGAGAATATCATATGAAAAAATGACTCGATTGTAAATGTCAAATTTATAGTTATTTACTAATAAATTATATTATAAAATATGACGAAATACCTGTCTAATGTAGTATGAATTTTGCAATCAATAGCCTAATACGTAATGTGGAATTTTGAATTTAGTTCCAGTCCGTATACACGTCATAACATTTCATTTCATTTACATGCCTGGATATGATTTCCTTTCAATAAATAATAACAACAAACAATTTAATCAATAAGTCAATAAAAATTCTAACAAACGGTTTGTACTACAAATAAATTTATACTGGACTGGTTTTTTCTTTAATTACTCAGTGAATTGTCATCTTTCCTGGTAAAATTCTTTTCCTTAGAAGGGAAGACAACACTCAAATAGAAACATCGGAGTCTCTATAAAGTATATATTATTTTAATTAGCATGAAATTCTTAAGGGATTTAGTTATGTCAGTCAGTCAGTCTGTCTGTCCATTTGTAGTAACACTGTACCGGTCATAAAAATTAAGATATGTCCGTCAATTTTAGCGGAAATATGGGTAGTTTTCGTAGGCAGGTTCAAGCTGATTATAAACAAAATCAGCCGAGCAATACGTTCACAAACCTAAAAAAGGGGAATTTTTTTAAAGGTTTACATAGCTATGCTCTCAGGTAGCTTTATTTTGGATCGCTTTAGTGCTGGATTTAAATGGAAATCTGCAATTAATACCTAGCGAGGTATTATTTTCTTTCTTTCCTATAATACGAGAGCAGTTCCATTTTTTTAGAAACTAGTTTTTATTATTCTATACTTTAGGTAAATTACACTGTAATGGTTGATTTTCAACAATGGCGGCTCAGTGTTTGTGTCGGAAATTATTAAATATCACGTAAAAACAATAAAAAATTGTTAGTTCCAGTAGTTAACGACACGTAACAGATGGGTAATTTAAAGTTGAAACAAATAAAGCAAGTTCTAAATAGCGTGAAATCTTGGATAGCCACCATTTTTTAAAATATCGAAATAATAGTTATAACTGGCTAGGACGCTTATGTATTGGGAGGGGAGCCAGTGAAAAGCCGCTTAAAAACATCCAAGAAAATGTTTTTGGTTTAAATTTCTACTTAACTCGATCAATTTTGACCAATTTCACCATCATCCTACTAACGGGAGCAACCAATATTTCTGCCAAGTCTGGTAGTTGATTTCTAAATTTTTGCGTCCCGGGAGAAAGTTAACTGACATGGCTAAGTATAATTAACAATTTGATGTTGATCAAGAATATTTATACTTTGTAGGGTCTCTGACGCCGCCTTCTGGAGTTGCAAACGGAATGACAAACTCGAATGTTTTCATAAATATTTTATAGAAAAATATAATTAAATAAAAGCAAAATTAAATCAAAAAAGATTTTCAATAAGTCATTGCTGCACTATATATATATACTTATATAAATAATCAAATTTGTATATTTTTAATTTTTTTTTTTCATTTAGTTTTTTTCATACATTTTGTAATATCATCAAATTTTATTATACTGTGTAAAAAAATTTATTTATTTTTTTGTTTTTTTGGAATGCGCACTTAAAAACCGTTCAATTCGACTGATTACCCGCAACTGTGTTCAACGATGTTAAATAATTTAGACATTAGCGTATAACAGTCTGTTTGTAAATACAATATTTTTTTATAAGACACCGAATATTAAAGAGGGTGTAGAGGTGTATACACCTCATATATATATTAGATTACAAATAATTAAAGCTTTCTTACAATCAGTAATATCAACAAATAATATGCAGCTTGTGCCTGTGTTATGGTTTAAAATGAGAAGCATTTCCAGTTAATGACTTAATAATGCACACATTTAACGCAATTTAAAAGGGTTATTTGGTTAATAGCAATGTTTTATAAATTGTGCATGCTGTTATTAAAAAAATATATGTATATATTTATTATACCCTACACATACGATGGGTGGTATACTAAGTTTGTCATTCCATGTGCAACACCGAGAAGAAGGCATTAGAGACCCTACAAAGTATAAATATTCTTGATCAAATCAAAAATCTACATAAATACCATAAAAATTCAGCTATTAAATTGATATTTAGTGTGAATATTTACAATTAACTTATGCATTTATATGCTAAAAATGGGCGTGGTTGAATAACAACACGCCCACAGTCGACAAAAATCTTTATATCTGCCACAAAAGTTGACCTATGAACTTAAAATTTAATGCACATATTACAAGTTATCCCATCCGTCGACGTTTTAAAAATGTGCGTGATCGCATAAAAGATGCGCTCACAATTTACAAAAAACCATACTTAGCGTAAAACTCGACTTTTAAGCTGATACGTCATGCACACACTATTAGAGGGCGTAATCATATATCTGCCGGGCCCATCATTTCTATAATTGGCAAACAAGATAGAGAAGTTCGGTTAAGACCGAAGTTTAAATACCCTCCACCTTTAATAATCATCTAAAAAATAAGTTCCTATTGCCATATTTATGTATATGACAATTTCATGTACTTACGCAAATAGTGTTTTTTTTTTAAATTATAGGCGTTTGCGTTTTTTAATCACGCCCATTTTGGCACAGGATTGGATAACGGTACCACTTATATTTATACCAAATTTCAACTTGTATTGTGCGATATATAATTCTTTAAAGATACAATTTATTCGAGGTATGTTGAGATTTTTGTGTATTGTGGGCGTGTTTCTTAACCGATTGTGCCCAATTTCAATACGGAACAGCAAAATTGAACTAAAAATACGTATGCAAAGTTTCAATTTGATATCTCTAAAATTGCTACCGTGAGAGTGCCAACAACAGACGGACACACGGACGGACATATCTTAAACGATTTCTCTTTTCATGCTGATTAAGAATATATGGTTTGTGGAGTCTCCGAGGCTTCCTTCGATGTGTTGTAAGTGAATGATCAAAATGAATATACCCTCTTCCCTAAGGTGGAGGGTATAAAAATTCCCAATTGCAAAGAATTCCCAATTTTCGCCATATAAAGATTTCCTTTATAATAGAACTTTATATGAAAAGGGGTACTAAAAATGATCCGATTTGATGCATTTTGTAATAGGGTTACTCTTTGGTTTAAAACATCTCTTTATACCGAATTTCATCGAAATATTTCTAAAAAATCATTCTGTACATAAATTTACATGTTTAGACAGACGTATAGACGGATATTTTTTAATAGGATACCACTTTCGGTCAATACATATTCTTATACTAAATATCATTACAATATCTCCAAAAATTCGATTTGTAGCTTGTGTACAAATTTACATAAACAGACAGACGTAGAGACAGACATAAGTTAAATCGATTTGCCGTTTAAGAGTTAAAAACACTTACACAAACTTAATATACTTTTTGCCAAATACTTTTGTTAAATATGAAACATGCGATATTTAAAAAAAAGGGCATTTAAGTTAAAATTATTGTACAATATATGAACACGTTGACATTAAAAATGTTAAACTCTTTACAAAACTTAACTTAAATACTTACACTCTTGATATAACATTTGGATTTTTCTTTAAATCTGTCTCTCTCTCGATTGCAACATTGTATTTTCTCACACGTGGAAATTTGCAATATGTGAAAATATTTACGTTTAAATTATTTGCTATTTACAGTTTTCGCTTAAATATTTCTAGTAAACTATTGTATAATAGTGAACAGCGACATATGCCAAAGTTCACAGCGATAATTAACATTATAACTTGGGCTGCCCTTTTTTTTCTTTTTCATTTTTTAATAACAGGCGTAATTTAACAGATTCTTATTATTAGTAGAATAAATTGCAAATACCTTAAATTTTTATAAGCATTAAGCTCCCCTAACTTCAATTACACACTTAAGCTTTGTAAGCGTAACATTATTATATAAATTAGTTAAATTATTATTAGTACTAGCCTAATATAAAGTTTTTGCCTTTACAAAGTGTATATGAGAGGAAACAGAACCATTTAAAATATTACTTAAAAATCAACTGCTAAAGATAGTAGTAAAAGAAAGTAACATAACATATTTTTATTTATAAATACATTTGTCTCAGTCTTTCTTACAAGAAATTAAAATTATACAGTTGCATTTTTACTGCAATGAATAAACAAAAAACACTTTTATGGGTTTTATTCTCATTAAGTTCCGCGTTGCTAATGTCACACCGATATAATTCTCTATCGTGTGTGTGAAAAAACATTAGTTTTTTTTTTGCAAAACACATGAAATTATTAGAATTTATTATCTGTTGTTCGCGCATACACTTTTTTTTATAATAAAAAATCCTTATACTGTCGTTTGAAGTGTAAAATTTATATAAATAAAAAAATTTTGATAGTTGTACAGGAAGCTAAAATTAAAAGAATTTAATCATTTTTATTAGAAAGAAAAAAGAGGTGATTAATAAATGATTAATATTAAATAAAAATTATTTATAAAACTTCAATTATAACACAAGATTAATCAAGAAAGAAGGAAGCATGGAAGCTTTAATTCCTGTCATAAATAAATTACAAGATGTTTTTAACACAGTCGGTTCGGATTCTATACAATTACCACAAATTGTGGTTTTAGGATGTCAGGTAAAAAAAAAATTTGTTTCCTTTTTTTTTTTTGCTAAGAAGGAAATTATTGGTAATATATCTATATAAAATATTATATAATTAATTGATTGATGATTGTGATTAATGTTTTAACGTAAATGCTGCTAAAAAAAGTCCTATGCTAACCCTTTATGTAACAATTTGCTTTGTTTGTGACATTCCTTCAAAAAAAAGAAAAAAAATCAATATGTTCCCCATAAAACTTTATTTAGTATATAGAATAATTGCATACATATACAAGCTATACATATTTACGCATATGCAATCAAATCTATCCATGTTTTGTCATTTCCCGGCAAAATTATATCCGTACCAATACATAGGATTATGAAAAAAAAAGAAAAAACATTACAACGGATAAATTGAAGAAGATAAATATATATATATATATAGATCAAATCATTATTTATAATGATTGATCATATTCGTGATCCATTTCACTGTTATTTTTATATTATTTATAAGACCTTATCAAATTTCATATGCCAACACGCGCAATATCTGTTTTTGCTTAAACATATATTTTTTTATTTTTCTTTATCTGTAGAGTTCGGGTAAGAGTTCCGTTTTAGAAAGCTTGGTGGGACGTTCATTTTTGCCACGTGGTACTGGCATTGTAACCAGATGTCCTCTCATTTTACAATTAATCTATTGTCCTTTAGACGATCGCGAACATCGGTCGCCCGAAAATGGTAAAAATTAAAGAAAAACCCCCACAAAAAAAAAAATAATCATAAATCTTCTTCTTTACTTGAATCAATAGGCACCGTTAATGCACCTGAATGGGGTAAATTTTTGCATACGAAAAAAGTATTTGTTGACTTTAATCAGATACGTGAAGAAATTGAAGAACAAACCGAAATGATGGCTGGCAACAATAAGGGTATCTGTGGGGAGCCAATTAATTTGAAAATATTTTCAACGCGTGTGGTCAACTTAACTTTAGTTGATTTACCGGGCATTACCAAGGTGCCGGTGGGTGATCAACCAGAAAATATTGAACAACAAATTAAGGAACTGGTCATTAAGTATATAGAGAATCCCAATTGCATTATATTGGCGGTTACTGCAGCCAATACAGATATGGCTACCAGTGAGGCTTTGAAATTGGCCAAAAATGTTGATCCCGATGGGCGTAGAACGTTGGCGGTAGTAACGAAATTAGATTTAATGGATGCAGGCACCGATGCTATTGATATATTGTGTGGTCGCGTCATACCCGTTAAATTGGGTATTATTGGGGTAATGAATCGATCTCAACAGGATATTAAGGATAACAAAGATATCGAAGAACAATTGAAAGATGAGGCGGCGTTCCTGCAACGTAAATACCCGACACTGGCCACGCGCAATGGAACCCCCTATTTAGCGAAAACCTTAAATCGTCTACTCATGCATCATATACGCGATTGTTTGCCCGATTTAAAGACACGCGTGAATGTGATGTCATCACAATTTCAATCTCTATTGAATTCGTACGGTGATGATGTGACGGATAAAAGTCAAACATTATTACAAATTATCACCAAATTTGCGAGTGCTTACTGCTCCACCATTGAGGGTACAGCACGTAATATAGAAACGACCGAATTGTGTGGTGGGGCACGCATTTGTTATATATTTCATGAAACGTTTGGTCGCACCCTAGATTCGATACATCCATTGGCCGGTCTCTCTAAAATGGATATATTAACAGCTATACGTAATGCTACGGGGCCGCGGCCAGCTTTGTTTGTGCCCGAAGTATCATTTGAATTGTTGGTGAAACGGCAGATTCGCCGTTTGGAGGAGCCCTCCTTACGCTGTGTGGAATTGATACATGAAGAAATGCAACGTATTGTGCAACACTGTGGTAATGAAGTACAGCAGGAGATGTTAAGGTAAAAATTATTTTTTATTTACTTTTATTTTTTAAATATACATTACGTTGTACTGTTTTATAGGTTTCCCAAATTGCATGAGAAAATTGTCGATGTTGTGACACAATTGTTACGTCGCCGTTTACCAGCCACCAACACTATGGTGGAGAATATTGTTGCCATCGAATTAGCTTACATTAATACCAAGCATCCAGATTTTCACAAAGAAGCTGCTCTAGTGCCTAGTCTACTGAAGGCTGATAATATTATGGAGCCATTTTCACATCATCATCATCAACAGCAGCAACAGCAACAAGTTAAACGTTCCAACAATACACCAAGAAATGCATCAACATCACAAGTTAAGCAGCAGCAACAACAACAATTTGAACAACAACAACAACAGCAACAGGACTTATTAGAGCAGGCATGTTTTTATAAACAACATGCATTCATTCCCTACATATAAAACATTTTATACCCTACACCACTTGTGAGACATTAATGTTGTTGTATTGGATCTAAGTGATTTTTACTTATTTCCTTATATCCTGCATACCATATGGCCAAAGGGAAAGGGTATATTAAGTTAATTAAGAATCAAAATCAGAATCGCTTTAGCCAAGTCCGCCTCTCTGTTCATAATTTGTGTAAATTTGTGCTCAAGCCATAGGTTTACATTTTTTCAGATATTTCACTGAAACTGTACAACAGAGCATATTATGAACGAAAGAGGAGCCCTATAGAAAATGTCTCAAGTTGGATCATTTTTAGAACCTCTATCCCAAAAACGTTCTATTGAAAAAAAAAAAGAATTAAGAATGTTCTTAATTTTTTTTTAGCAAATTTTGATAAAATTTGAACTCAATTGGATTATTTTTAGTATATTTTTCCATATAAATGATATTTCTCGAAAATCACTTATACAGCAAGAACTGTAACCGTTACCGTTACAACTCAACTAATTGTAGCATAATTTGTAGAAATTAGAGACGTAGAGCATTAAATAATATTTTGACTCTCTCTTGTTTTTTTTATTACAGAATCATTGCAATGAAACACCAACTCACAGTTGGTTGGCAAATATTTTGCCACCACCACCAACGCCCTTAAGCAGTCTACGGCTTGCCGAAAATTCGGACACGCAATCACTGCAAAGTACTCCGATACATAATAATGTGACTAGTCCAGTGAAGCCAGTAAATCTTCTACCAGATGTACCAGCTGCACAGAGTTCCAGACGCTTAACGGATAAAGAGCAAAAGGATTGTGATGTTATTGGTAGGAGATGATGATATTTTTATGAAATTTTCAAATAATATATTTTTTTTTTTTTACTTATTTATTTAGAACGTCTCATTAAATCATATTTTTATATAGTACGCAAATCTATACAAGACTCGGTACCAAAGGCTATTATGCATTTTCTAGTTAATTATGTTAAAGATAATTTGCAAAGTGAACTGGTTACACATTTGTATAAATCGGAAAGAGTTGAAACGTTATTAAATGAATCCGATCATATAGCGATAAGAAGGAAAGAAGCGGCCGACATGTTAAAGGTAACATAAATTTCATCATTAACTAAATTATAAATTAAAGTTTTTTTTTCTTAAAGGCTTTAACTCGCGCCAATCATATAATCAGTGAGATACGGGAAACTCACATGTGGTAAATGTAAACGTTAATGATGTGTTCAGCAGCTGTTCTGTGCATTGTACTAATCCTTGGCAATCTCAGTGTTAATGCATGCTTTACTAAAGGAGTTTGTTGCCAGAAACGCTTCGTATAATATTTGATTTCTTTGAATATTGATTGAAATTTTTAATTTTTCTGATCTTACCTATCTATAAATGTGATGTTCATTGTTCATACATATGTTTTTCATTTCTTACGCCTATTGTTTATTCATTGGAAATTTCAACGCAGTAGTAGTATTTGGTTACAATGCATTAATGAAATTGTTTATTTTCATTTTTTTCATATTGTATTGAAAGAAAAAATATAAAAATATATAAATAATCTTGCGGGATAGAATGAATTCTTATATAGCGTACTGTATTATTTTCTTAGAAGAAAATGTGGTAAGTAGCGGCTGGTGTGGGAGCAGAGTTGAGAAAAATGCAATATCTGCTGTAAATGTAATACTAACCGAATGAAATAACAAGTAAGGAAACTACAGTTGGCTTAGGTCAATTCTTAAATACCCTCCACATCTACAATTGTGGGCGTAACAGGTGTATGATTCCGCCTTTTAATAGGCTATAAACGCAGATCGCTATTTAAATTGGGCATAATCGGCAAAGAGCACACGCCCCCAATTAAAATTTATTTATCTGCCACAAAAATTGAGCTACAATGTTGTAATTTGGTATACATATTTATAGTTATGTAGGTCATAAATCGACGTGCCGAAAATAAGCGTGGTCGGACAGCAGACACCCTCACCATCAACAAAGATTTACATATCTGCCACAAAAATTGACGCATGAAGTTGAAATTTAGTATACATATTTATAATTACATCATAAATCGATGTGTCAAAAAATGGGCGTGGTCGGATAACAAACTCGCCTACAATCGACAAAAATCTATGTATCTGCCATAAAAATTTAGCTACGAAGTTGTAATTTGGTATATATATTTATAAATACCCCAGGTATACGTGTGCCAAAAATGGGCGTGATCGGATAACAGACACACCCATATTTTATAAAAAAAACCATACTCAGCATAAAACTTGACTTAGAAGCTGACACGAAATGCGTATACTATTAAAGGGCGTAAAAGTAAACCTGCCACGCCCACTGTTTGCATATAGATGGGAAAGATAATTAAGATTTGGCCCAAGTCAACTGTACTTTTCTTACATGTTCTTAGCCTGTCTGAAAATGATCAAAACAACATTTTTAACTTTTGTTCTTTGTTGTTAATGTTGTTTGCAGTTATAGTCTGTATTGCATTTCTTTATTCAACCACTTTAATACTATTATCCTTTATAATATATACGTATAAAAATCATAAGAAAATCCTTTTTAATTCTCTCTAGGTTTTTTTTTTTTTAATTGAAAAAAAAATCCAATTCAAGCGCGATTTGTATCTGATAGAACACGTACTATACAACCAACACCACCTTTGGCAAATGCTTTTTCATGCCACTGCAACAAATGACCACTAGAACCCTCGGATGGTATTTCAAAACCACGATATATATATTTCATAAGAACATCCAATAAATCATTTTTCTCTAACGCTTCGACCGCTTGATCCATTTGTGATGATTTTATTGAAAGTAAAACACGTACAGTTAAAGCAAGGGCGTGGTCCTAAGAAAAAATACACACAGAAGAGAAATCCAATTAGTAATTGGAAGCTGTGGCGACACTTTACCCACTCTGCACAAACCTTGACATGTTGCTGTTTACAGTCTAGAGGAGCATTTTGTAGTACGCTGAGCAATGCTTCTATAGATTTGCCTTGCGTTAGTAAAGCGGTAATTTCACTTTCATCAGGACCCAAGGAATTAGCGGCATCCGTTTCATCCTCTTTAAAATTGTCTTCATTGTATTGATCAACGTCAATTTTTCGGAACGCAGAACTGGAGGTATTTTTGGCCATTATTATTATAATTTTTTTTGTTTTTTTTTTTTTGTTTCAATATAAAGGCAGTCTCTGTTTTTTTTTATTCCAATTTACAGGTGAATCATTTAGAGCAGACGCCACCAAGCGTTAATGGAAAGTTCATGAACAGCTGTTTAGTGTATGTGACGTTCCCCTTAACAGAAATGTCACTTCATCAGCTGCTTAACTTTTAATGCAATAACTGCTGCGTTCGCTCACTTGTTTATTGCAATACTTCTTATTGGTAATTATTAAAAGATTTCAATTGGTTTCTTTTTCTTTTTAATAAAATTTCTGTCTGTCAAAAATGGGCTTTACAGTGAAAATGTCCAAATATTTTGGATTCAATCGTTTGGTCAAACTGTACGACATTGTACGCAAAAATGGTGGCTTAAAAAACACTTATATGAAACTGTATCGGTAGGTTTTTTCTTTTTTTTTATTATATAAGCTGATAATATTTTTGATATTTATTTTTAGTAATGATGATTTGAAGCTTGGATGTTTGGTGGGCACCGATAAATATGGTAACAAATATTATGAGAATCCGTATTATTTTTATGGTAGGAATCGTTGGGTAGAGTTTGCCGATCATGTTCATATGGATTATGATGCTTCACAAATACCCGCCGAATGGTTTGGTTGGATGCATTACAAGGTTGTTTAATAACTTTTATTAAAGAAATTTTTGAATCTTATGAATTTTTGTTATATTAGACGGATATACCACCTATTCGTGATGGTCAACGTCCTAAATACAAATGGATGATCGATCATAGTGAGAATTTATCGGGCACCAAAGGTTTGTTAAAATTTTTACTTTTCTACAAAAAGAAAATATTTAACGTCGTAGCTATAAATTTTTTTTTTTTTTTTTTTGTTTTTAAAATTTGAAAGTCCTTCAAGGAACATGTATGCCCAGTTTCAACCATTTTCATTTTATACAGTGATTTAAAAGACTCGTGGCCTTGGATATGTAGAAAAAAAAATCCCATTCAAAACTGACGTTCCTTTAGTTTTTGTTTAATGGTGGCTGTTTTTACCAATTTTTCTGCTACAAATTTGGCGTCCATAAGTCAATCAATCTCTCCGGGAGAATGTTTACCCCAGACAAACAGAGAAACATGACTAAACTAAAAGACTGGCAAGTTACGCTGCTTCCTTCTAAATATTAGAAACGTTTTGGTAGTTTCTGGACCTGGGTGTTGGTGGCGGTGGGTATAAGAAAAATTCCCAACTACAGATCTTATGAAAATATTAAGCAATTGTTCTTTTTTTATTTTTTATCATGAATTTAATTCATTTGAATTATTTTCAGAACAATATATGCCTTACACCACCACACGACCAAAAATTGAGGCTTGGAATGGAAAAGCATCATCGGGCGCAAAATGAATAAATTAATTGTTGCATATACGCTTTAATATAAAACAAAAATTTGCAATGTTAAAGAAAAACTAAAACAATACAGAAGGAATTTAATCCAACAATCAGTTATATTTGATAAAATTTTATCCCTTAACACTTAATCTTGTGTGTGTTCTGGAACAGTAAGTATTATTAAATCACATTTACTAAATTTGACCACTTAAAAGAAGAAACTGTCCACTAAAAGTGTGTATACTAAATTTCAGTTCAATATCTGTGTGTTTCGCAACTGTGAGCGTTTCAACAAGAGAGGGACATACGGACATTGTTAAAGTGCTTAAACTTGCACATATATCATCTACTACCACACCGTTAGTATATTGAGTACAAAATTTTATATACCACGAATTAAGGATGTGTATGTGTGCCTTATCATGTCCCTTCATAAATTACGCAGTATTTATATTTTGAAAATTAATTTTTGTGTGTACGTCCGTCAAAAAAAAACAAAAAGGAAAGGAAAATCAGTCTTATGCCACATAAAATTTTCGCTTACACAATATTAATATGAAGTGATAACGATTAAGTAAGCTTATGCAAAAGACACGCCCATAATTGTACACATATTTTTACTACTGGCAAAGTTTCTACGATAGACAGACATACGCACATTAATAAATTGGCTGATATTTTGTTTCTAATTTAAAACGATATTACGATATTACATTATACATTACTGTAAATATATATATATATATATATATATATATATATATATATATATATATAATGTATAACGCAAGCCCCTCCCACAGTTGCACACGAAAGAGAAAACTTGATGCCTTTGGTGCCAATTGTAGAAAATTCTTTGAAATATCTGAAACCTACCTGGTCAGACAGCCGCGTACAAATGTAACAGTTATCAAAAAATGTATATCATTGTATATGTGCACATGCCAGTACTGTACTAACAAAGAACTACCTCCAATAAGTTTTTCCATACTTACAATATTTTCACGACGAATTTGGAAATTCGTATAATAAATATATTCGTAACGTTTTTTCCTCTCAACCGAACTTTTCACGACATCGATATTGCTGAAATACCAGCAGGTACAATATTTAGGTAGAGAGTATTTCTAAAATAAATAATTGAAAAGGTTCCCAATAGTCGCAGTCGTCATTCAAGCATAAAGCCGTCAACACTGTGTATATTTCAAAGAGGAATATCACCAAAAGGATCAGAAGTGAATTTAAGTGTACCAAAAAAATTATTGGAAATTAATATGAATTTAAATAAATTACCACAACTAGGCGAAGCCGTCACCGATCAAACCGAAGAATTAAGTATGATCGAAGCAGCACATATTCTGGCAAATTTATCACAATTTGCTAAATCAAGAAAACAATCATCTGATACAACAACAACCATCACTGATGATGAAGGATATCGTAGTACAATGAGTCCTTTTTCGACAACGGATGAAGTGCGTATTGGTCCAAATAATACCCACATCCCATACGAAGACTTTATCAAAATTGATTGGTCGCACGCTTCGGCAGCTACTAGGAAATTATTGGAGATAACCTTCGGCAATGAAGTATTGGCCACTCATACCTTAAGTGGCAAGCCGTCACCCGCTTTCAAAGATAAACCACTTAAAGGCAAACTGAATGAGGCAGTCATTGCGGATATTATTGATATTGTACGGATCAAATGTCAAGTGACGTCTGGAGAGGTGCGCCGAAATATTACAAGTAAATGTGCTGATGAAGGTAAAAAAAAACGCAAAGAGGCCAAGGGGAATTTATTATTCAACTGTGAAGAGTAAGAGCTCTTGAACACTCCGTTCGCAATAGGTTAAAGGTCTAACACTAGCTCTAGGGCTAGCTCTAATGCGCAGAGTCGCGCGGGTTCGATAGCCGTACCAGTCGAACCTGATGGGGGTGATAAGGTGTTTTTTAAAAATCTCTTAATTTGCGCATAATTTCTAGGTGGAGCGTGCCGTTCTTTAAAAGACAAATTATTGTTATACAATAATTTAATTAATATTTATTAATATTAGATATTTTAATATTCCAATTAATTCATATTCTTTCCTTATATACTGTAATGAAAATTGTGCAATGATAGAAAACTGTGCCATTTGAAAATTATTATAATTATAAATAAATTTATTATGTATTCGAAAATATGAAGTGTTTCATTTAAAAGAGGTTGAAAACTATTATCAAGTAATTGATTGGCTCAAATATAGGAATAAATTGCTCCAGTAAGAATCATTCCGATTACCAATGATGCCTATAGAAGCAGTCCTTCTCATTAACCTTTAAAACCACGACCGAGCGAGTGTCTTCATGAACAAAAAACTTTATAGAAAAATTGATTCTAAAAATGATTCTATCTGCTACAAAATAGATTCAATTAATTATTAGGCCATGTACGGAAAGAAATCTACCACTTTTTATTAATTTATTTGAGAATTCACAATTTTTTTTATTCACATAAAATACGAATTTGATTAAAGATGTAGTATGGCAAGGGGTTCCAAAAAATGGGCCGATTGAATTCATTTTGCATAAGATCAATTATTATATTAGTTATCTGTCCTTCACAAATAGTTTGGCTAGAAAAAATTTAAAATGGCGAATTGTCGCCATAGTTAAATTGATTCAAAAACCCAAGTGAACAAGTGTTCATTTAACCCCCTGAATCATTATGCTACAATTAGTTTAGTTGTGTCAGTGAAACGCGAAGCTTTGCCTTTTGCCAAGACACTTCCCGAAATACGGTTATTGGAAATAAAAATTCTCAGGTAAGCAGGGACACATTTTATATGAATTTTATTAACGAAAAGCTCTTTACAGTTAAAGGTTTACAACATGCCCTGAATGGTTTGCTTTTGAGGTAAAATCGTTTACAGGTTTACAGGTATAACAATACCTACACATTGACCTAGTTGAATCGCCCTTGGCGTATACTGTATCTACCTACCTGTGACTGTTATACGAACCCACCCACTTTTGGCACATCAATGCATTTTGTCATTCTATTATTATTGTGGCAGATAAATAATTGTTTGCCGATTGTGGGCGTGTACAAAAATTTCAGCTCAATAACTCAAAATTTACAACCGAAATTGTGCCAACAGCAGATGGACGCCCGGACATATGTAACTAGATCAACATAGGTTTTGGATGCTGATCAAAAATATAGAGGTTTTTCAGTCCAAATTGAGCATTTTGCATTATTATTCAAGCATTTTGGAATGCTTGGAATTGCACAATGGAATTGTAAAGTGCTTGAATGGAACTGCAAAATGCTCATTTTCGACTGAACAACCTATAATAATATCTGTATAAATTTGTACTCTAGAAAAAAATATATGAAATTTTTATATATAAAAAAACATTGCCTGGATATTATTAATACATACATATTAATTAATAGCTCATTGAGGCATGAAACTCTTATGTAATCAAAATGGCTGCCAAGCGATTTTAACATCAATGCAATAGATGGAAACACTTTTCAATTAGCTTTTACACAATCAAAAAACAGCGTTGCCTTAGACAATTGTTTCATTACAAACAATAACAACAATAATGAAATAAAAAAAGTCCGACTATTGAAATTGTTACGACAGAGAATCATTATAATACAAATATAAAAAACTCCAAAGCAATCAACCAGTGCTCATATGATGGACAAGGACGGTAATAAAAATAATAATATTATTCGAGAGCCAACTGAAGACAACGAAGACATTAGAACGAGAGAACATTGTATAAAAATCATTAATGGATTGATCCGAGATTTGCGGAGCGCTCAGGCATCTCTAAAGGATTGTAGGCTGTTGAATAAAAGCTATGAAGATAAAAAAATGAAATTAACGAAGGCGATAGAGCACCTAGAAGTGGAACGTAAAAACTTGAAAAGTAAACAATGGTGTTTCTGGTGTTTAAACGAGGCCAATTTTATCTGCTGCTTTGAGGCTTCGTATTGTTCAGAGGAGTGTCGTAAGCAGCACTTCTACGACGGCCACAGAGATGTTTGCAGTAATCCGTCTTTGGAAAAAGAATCAACTAACAATTAAATTGTTTAAAAAGATGTTATTTCCGACACTATAGATTTTCACTTAATTTATAATATATATTTTTATATATATATGCCTGAGAAAAAAAGTCAAGGTTTCTGAAGTACAAACGACCTGAAGTAAAACTATTAAGACATAATGTACTAAACATGAAAATTAAATTGTAATTAAATTTCAAATAAAAATCATACAAATAAATTTTCAAAACTTAAAACAAAATCATATTTTTTCACAGCATACGCATAGAATGCATTTATTTAATATATATAGTATAATAATTAGCAATTTTTGTGCAAAATGAAAATCCTGGCATTTCAAAGAGATGATACTTTTCTATAAATTGAAAATTTTTTATAATAAATTTCTACAAATATTTCATTTTCACTAAAATAAGTTACGAAACAATGCGCAATACAGGGCAAAGAAACAAAAATTATAACATGTTTTATGAATCTCTGTGGAATTGTAGCGTAGAAGAAAAGTGGATGAAATACACTCAAGTTATAGGAAAGTCTCGATCTTGATCCTGAACTTCCCCTTTCTAAACCGACAACTCTTGTTGGCTCTCTTGTTGCCGAATAGAATTTCATCCTATGACATTACTTGACAGATATCATCCATCTTACTTCTATTTTAATTTAATTTTTTGAATTAATGCATAAATTATATATATTAGCTTAGTCCAGTCGAGAAGATGGCATCGGACACCCCATAAAGTATCTATTGTGTATCCCCCGAATCGGTGAATCAGCCGAAAACCAAGTTTATTTGTACGCCTGTATGGTAATCTTTTTCCTGTGTGCAAAAATTGAGATAACTTGGCCATAAATTGGTTGATATTGTTTTAGGATTCGAGTAAACTTGATCAAAGAACACTTCCGTGGTAATAAAATTAAATGCGAGAAATCATTTTTCTTATTACCACTATTGAAAGAGAGATTCTTACAGTGGTCTCGTGGAGTTCATATTTAAAACTGTCAATTTTTTAATTCGGAGCAACTATTTTTTACCAACCTTAATATATACGAGTATATAAAAAAGCCTTCAGATTCTTGACTTTCCACACATAAAGACTTCTTTCCGTAGAGCGGATTTTTCGTTCTAAACTGGACATGGTGTAGTATTATTTATTGACCTTTTGTCGCTAAAGTAGGATAAGAAAATGCAATTAAAGTTTGAACAAAAACATAAAGTACAACTTGACTAAATTATGAATTTTAAATTTCATTAATTACATTTTTATTTGCACGTTTGCCGCGTTTACTTTCGTCAGCACACAAGCTTGTAATGTATTTCCGAATTGTCTTTTTCGATATGTGGCAATGGTACATCACGATAAATGTAATATCGCTAATTATCCCTTCGTCCAATTTTTGTTTAAGCGGCCTAGAATTTTTAAATGCTGGTGACGGCTTGCCGCTTAAAGTTTTCGTTGCCAACTCTTCACGATCAAAAAGAGCTCGCATCAATGTACGGGTAGCATAACTTCCGACATTATCTTCATTATCTTTTCCCATCCAACGCATATTAGTGTAGTCCTTGTGCGGTATGGTAGTATAATTGGGTCCAATTATTACCCTTTTTTCTCCGCGACTATTTATAACATCGTAGGGACGAAAATTGCTGGAACTTTCCATATTATTTATAGATAGATTTTGTCTTTGAACGTCGACTATTGATTGCTTTAATGTCAAATTGGCATTTTCGACATTTCTCTCTAATTTTATGTCATTCAAATCGCAAATAAATAATTTATGTGCCTTGTCTGATTCAGTTCTTACTATTCCGGCAGTTTCTTGTTGTTTTTCATTATCAATTTTGACATTTGTCGTTCCATAGGCTCCTTCTATTAAATGGTTATTACTTAAATCATTTTGAGGCATTGCTCGAACGCATTCTATTAAACGATTAATTGTGGAGGCTCTTAATTCCAGGTCAGGCATGTGCTTAATCATGAAGGAACTTGATCCATTAGCAGACTTTACTGTACCTTGTTGATGATTAATCTTGGAGGTGCTTGTTTCATGATTAGACATTAATTTAACTTGTTGAAGATTAGCTATGACGGGGGTATTTGGCCTTTGGCTGTGTGCTACCGTTGCTTCTTCTATAATATGATTCATGTTGAAGGTAATTGGTCCATTCATAGACATTACTTTAGCTGGTTGATGATTAATCATAGAGGAAATGCTTTGTTCATTGTTAGACATTGCTTCAGCTTGATTAATTATAGAAGTGCTTGTGTCTGGTTCTTCTATTAATTGTTGCATCATTGAACCACTTGATTCATTGCTGGTTGTACTAACAGTACATGCATTATTATCATCCAGTTCCATTGAAGTTGCCAAACTGAGTAGAGTGCAAGCTCCTTCAAGTTTTTGCTTATTATCTTTAGAGTCTTTATAAACAACAGATTCTAATGCTTCAATACGCTTAATCAATGGTAAAATATTAGCACGAGAGGCGTAATCCTCACTTTTTAAATTATTTTTCAATGTAAACATTATATTAAAGGCGCGACTAATGTGCAAAATACGATAAATGATCCAACACGAAATAATGCTCAAACAACAAAATACTTTCTTTTTATAAGAATTAATCTTACCTGAAGTATCTACCTGAGTATCTGGCATCGCGTGCATGAGTTCGAATTATCGGCAGGTTAGAAAGCTTAAACGTTCTCATCTAAACTAAAATACATAGAATCCCGTGAATATTTAAATATTTTATTGACTTTTATTGTAATTCCAAGCCGCATTTTCCTAAATTTCTTAAGGATAAGTGCAGAGTGAAAGAAGTAATTATAGGAAAAAATGAAGGAAAGAAAGTTCTGGTATTCTACACGTTGAGCTTGCTGTAACACGCAGTTCCAAATCTCGCCGGGAAGCAAAATAAAAACATAAACTATCGCCTCTCGCTTTGAATACTCCCACAATTTAAAACAAGTGAAATAAGTTATGGTCGGTTAAGGCTAACCATTTAATACCCTTAAATTATGCTACAATTAATGTATCAGTAAACACGAGGCAAGTCACCACTTTGTGAAGTTTTATATGGAAAGGTGTCTGTTTGTCTGTCTATAAAATTTTGTGCGGCAGCTGCAGGTCACATTTTTTGTCACATTTCTTTGAAAATAGACCCGATCAGACCCCTGTTTTTACAACCTCATTCCATATCATTCAATATCACGGAGTAACTTAAGTGGTGGCAGTGTCTCGCGTACCCACATACAACCAAATTAAATGTAGCATAATTTAAGGAGCTAAGTGCTGTGGGTTATTAACTAGTCGGGCTTAACTGTATGTAACATTTTCATTTAAAAAAAAATTAATAGAATTTTTTTTAAGTTATTTCTTCAAAATGTATTATAGATTGAATGATGCTAAAACTGATTCGATTTAATCTAAATTTGAGGTATAAAAATTTTACGTGGAGTGAAAAGTATTTTTTTTTAAGATCGGCACTTATAAGATGTCTCCTATAAATGCATAGCACCACGCCCCAGATATAGAAATTCATCATCATCATCATCATCATCATTACTGGCCGTTTGTAAGCTATGTAGGTCTTTGGCCTGATGTAAAAAAACGCCACGCGCTTCGGTCTTAAGCACTTCTTCCCCAGCTTTGTTTCAGAGTGCCTCTTGCGTGACGTCCTTCGGGTTCTCGCTTCGAACACCAAAGTGACTTTTGTGACAATAACTACAGGTTACGAAAGCAATTGAAAGAATAATAGAATAACGTGGTGTATAGTTATGATCAAATGATTATTTCTCTAGATCGTTGTAATATTTTTTTTGTATACCCTACACATATGATGGTGGGGTATACAAAATTTGTCATTTCGTTTGCAACACCCAGAAAGTGGCGTCAGAACAAAGTTTAAATATATTTGATCAGCATCAAAAACTGAGTTGATTTAGCCATATATGTCCGTGTGTCTGTCTGCTGTAAATTTTGAACTGACAATTTTATACAGACACTTTAAGTTTCGGCACGCAGATCACTACTTAAAATGACCAAAATCGGTTAAGAGCCACAATTGGCAAAAATCTATTTATCTGCCACAAGAATTGAGCAAGAGAGTTGAAATTTGGTGTGTATATTTACAAGTACGCCGTTGTGCCAAAAATGGGCATGATTGGATAACAGACACGCCCACAACCGACAAAAACCTATATATCTGCTAAAAAAATTGACCTATGAACTTGAAATTTGGTGCACATATATGTAGTTATCCCATCGATATGCAAAAAATGGACGTGGTCGGATAATAGACGAGCGCCGTACTTCACGTAAAACTTGCACTTGCAAGCTGATACGTAATACGTGCACTATTAGGGGGCGTAATCATGTGTACCTGCCACTATTGTAGATGTGAAGGGCATTTAAGATTTGGTCCAAGCCAAATCTTATTATTATTTATTACTAATCCTTAGCGGTGTCTCATAAAATGAAAACAATTTTATTATTACTATTATCTTGAACATGTGTTGCAAAGCACCGTAACAGAAGGAAAGTTATATTTTATCTGAAATTCAGCTACATATCATAAAAATGTTTCAGTTTTTTGTTTTTTGTTTTATAATTTAGGTAGCAGCGCATCCTCAAGACCTCTGTAGTACAAGTTCTACGAATTTTGTGTGTTGCGAAAAGAGTGCAAATGTGGCCAATAGGTTAAGTAGAAGGGGCACACATTATAGAAATATACCTAAGTTGCCATTTACATAACAATAAACGATTGGTTATATCCCATTATGCCATAAAAAAAAGGAGAATAAAGAGAAATTCTTGGAACATATTCTTAGAAGCTTATCTCACCAAGTTAGCTACACTTATGTATATTGTATTTTATATTTTACAATTATTATACATAACCACACTTTCGTATATTGGATGGAATTTTTATTCAAAACATTTTTTCATATACATGAATTTCATGATCAACGGCAAGATTCATTACAGCACTCTCTTATAAGATATAAGGATAGCGAGGATAGCATGTACGGCTGAACTTTTTAACTTATTGTCATTTTAAGGGTAGATTCGTATAAATTGTTGTATTCACAAAGTGTTATGAAAAGTTGGTCTCATTCAAGCAGATGTATTTGGAATTTTCAGAGGAATAGAAAAAAAGGATGTAACGCATGTATTGGATTCTCTCTCAATATAATTCATTTTGGGTCATTTCTTAGGGGTTTGTACCTCTGCATGTGTGTATATGGTACTAAAAATTCTTATTACCTGAACTCTTTACGACCTTGTATTACACTATATTTTACATTCTAGGATTAAAGGAAATTTCTGTGGAAATATATTCCATTTCTGTGGTGACTACAAAAACGATCATATTATATAAACTGCTGGGACAGAGAGACAACTAACGAGACTAAATTAGAATTGATGAGAAGGCAAAAGAGAAAGAGAGAGAGAGAGAGATTAACATTCATTGAATATTTTCTACCCTTAAATATCAGCATAGTACAGTACGCATATAAGTTATTCACAATATCCTGTAAACTGATCGTAAAGCAGATAAGAAGACTAAATTTCTCTTAGGGCAAATCTTAAATACCCTCTACATGCACAATAGTGGTCGTGGAATTACTCCCTCTAAGAGTGCATATATTATGTATAAACTTGCAAGTCTAGTGGGCGTGTCTGTTATCCAGCCACGCCCATTTTTGGCACATCGATGGTTAAGTTAATTGTACATATGCGTACTAAATTTCAACATAATAGCTCAATTTTTATGGCAGATATATAGATTTTTGTCGATTGTGGGCGTGGCTCTTAACCTTTTTTGTCTAATTTAAACAGCGAAACGGAAACTAAAAGTGTCTGTACAAAATTTCAGCTCAATATTTCAAAATTTACGACCGAGAGAATGCCAACATTCTTAGTATACCTCCCATCTTGTGGCCTAAGCCACAAATTTCGTTTGTAATATAAAAACTTTACCTTAGATAGATATTCGATCCAATTCTTTTTTAGTACAACTCATCTTTGTACTCAGCTTGTACCAGCATGTCAAGGAAATATATTAAAAAGTGTTACCCGTCCTGGTACATGTAAACACATATAACACCCGGACAGATGGACAATAAAACTTTGAAATAAATATTTTGCGTAACTTTTACACACGCTTGATATAATGAATACCTTTATTATTTAGACAAAGTAAGTGAGAAGGGAAATAATGACTCTTTACCGTTAAATCTGTTATTTATTGTTTTTGTACCTGAGCAAAAAGAAGACATGGAGAGAGAGAGAGGGAGAGAAAGCGAGTCTTTGCTATAAATTTGATCCTGAGTGACAAAACTATCAACAGTCTCCTAACAAACTTTAAGCAAAACGCATAAATGTTGTTGTAAAATATAGAAAAACAATTTTAACGCGCGTTGTGTTGTAATAAAATTTGAAAAAAAAACGCAAAAGAAAAGACAAAAGTGACCATGGAGAAACGAAACTCTACTAAAGATGATGATACAATCATGTTAACGGCTTGGGCTCAAACCGATTTTAGCTGGCTGCAACAAACGGACAGAGAAAAGGGTCTGGAGCAGAGAATAGAAGAATTAGAAAAACAACTGGCCAAAGTTAATGAGCTGGCCCGACAACTAACATTATTAAGTGTTACAACACAACAACAACAACAACAACAACAACAATCACAACTAAACATGACAAGCAGCCATAACAGCAGTGACAATGCAACAATGATTAATGATGGGCCGCCACCAAGTACATCAGTAATTAATCCGCTCAAGAGAGCAAGAACGGTAACCAAAGAAAGTGTTAAATATAAAATTGTACCACAAGGTATGGATGGTGTAAATGTAGAGCCAGTTGAAGTTCGGGTAACGACCGAAGAAATAGCACCTGGCGACAATATAAATTGTTCGGACACGGATTCGGGTCGTTTGGTTATTTGTGTACCATCCGAAGAAGAAACAATTGAAATAAAAACGGATACAGAACATTTGCAAAATTCATCAATAATTAAAAGTACAGCTAACAGTATATATAGCGGCGGTTATATTGAAAAAAAAATGTTTCCGTTAAGGAGAAGTTCACCCGATACAACACATAGCGGTATTGAACAAAATTCTTCAACATCATTATCCGCGGTAATTAGACATACGGAAAATAGAATGTCATACAATGATGAGGGACCGTCCACATCTAACGGTATTCGGTGTAAACAAACGGGTATTTTATATAATGAACAGGCCGCCAACACATCCGTTATGTCAACTTATGAAATAACGGAAAATACGGGAACAATTTTACAACAACAACTATCAAATCAATTAAATACACCCACATCGGGACGCATGACGCTTACACCCATGAATTATAATAATTTACCAAATTTTTACAGTTCAAACGGGCAAGAAATGATTATTATCGGACCAAATGGTACCCGAATACCATCACAAGATTTTTTCAAAATCAATTGGGATTTACCAGCACAAGCCATACGCAAACTATTAATGTGTATTTTTGATCGTCATACCTTGGCCACACACTCATTAACTGGTCGACCATCGCCCGCCTTTAAAGGTCAAAATAAACCAATCAAAGAACGTTTAGATCAAAGCATTATCGATGATATTATTGCTCTAGTTGTACATAAATGTAACGTGTCTGTAAAGGAAGTGCGCAGTATTATTACAACGAAATGTGCTGATGAAAATAAAATGATGAAATTACAAGAAATCAAACGACGTACACCGATGCGCGAACTTAACGAAAACAGCTTTGAGGATACACAATAATTACAAAATCCATTAAATTGATTCAACTAACATTTATATATATATATATATATAATAATAATAATTAATATTAACTGTACATAAATAATCAAAAATAAATTAGTTTTTTTATTTATATTTATATTAAGTAAGAAAAAATACAAAATCTATTATTAACAAGTAACGGAATTTGAATGCCAGATACGCCCACAATTTACCAAAAAAAAAATGGGTAAATTCAATGTGTAGGGTATCAAAAATTTGTACCAAGTTGTTTTTTCTAATAACACGCACTAATTTGTTTCAAACCCTTAAAAAACAAAGCCAATAACTGTACTTACCGATCTTGCAGCTTTTTGCACTTTATTTCCATAAATTTTACATTCATTTATTATTCAATTATAAATTAATATTTATACTCTACAGATTACATTGTATTTGCATAAATGCTGCCAAATGTCACTCGAATCAAAATCTGCATCGATTTAATCATGATCATCTGTCTCTAAAATCATACTTTTTGTAATCAGCCTAAACAAGGCATATTTTTAATAATCAGTTCTTATATACCGCACTTTACACTGAATCTATAAAATGAAAATTTCCATTTTTGCTTCTTAATTTCTAAACAAAAAATAATAAAGAATGGTTACTTTTAATAATCACTTTAAGTGTGAACTTGATTGGATCATTTTTAGTACTCCATTCCACATTTAAAGATATATCATGAAATTTCTAATATGACAATGCCTTGCATTTCCCAACGGAACTAACTAATTGGAAAACACATTGTGAAACTAAGGTGCAGGGTATTAATAATGATGGAATATAGCACACTGTGCAATACTTATGTTAACGTTCACTTATTTTAAATATTGTCTAAACAATTATTTTAATCAAAAGGTTTTTCCCTGCTTTTTTCACTATTCACATGTTTTAGATTATTTCAAATGTTTAAAGCACTTTTGATAGTTTTTAATCACATTATTTAGCTTCTTAATGATTATACAAAAAATCACTGTTAAAATTGTAATAAAAACTAAACAAATTTAGTTTATTAAGCACAAATTAAACGACACAGCCAAATATCAAGGGAATTTTGAAATTAGAAAAGGATGCTGGGAAGAGAACTTGGGATAACTATTCAATAAGAAAAAAATGTGATTTTATGGCCAGAACTAGAGAAACTGATTAAAGGTGTGAACTAGTTCTTATCATATGCACCTAACTTAATAACACCAAAAGTGTTTTGTAAACACCCTGCTTTTTATTCTTTTCATTTCACTCAGTACTCCAATATTTATTTTTCTGTAGTTGCTTTTAAACAAAACAATAGAAAAGTATGAAAACCGAAATTCTTGCGCACATCATTTTTCATAATAACCGATAAGAAATTTATACATAATTGTGAAGCAAAAAAAAAAGACGAGAACTTTCCAAAACATTTCCTTAAAAATTTTCAAACGTAAATTTAGTGTCGGCAACGGTGTGGTAGAAAATTATAATAATTTGGGAAGCAAAGGAACTATATTTTTTGCTTCATATAAAAAATTTATATAATTTATTGATAATTTGATCGATTTGTTTTTTTTTTTTTTGAAATGGATATATTAAAAAAAATGTTTACCAAAAATGATGAGGATGATAAACGCAAGGAAGAGTAAGTATTGCATAGAATTTTATAAAGCAAATTTTTTTTTGCATACGAAGATTAAAATTGTGAAATCAAGAAGAAAAATTGAACGTATTACGGGAGTAGAAATTGTTAAAATTTTAATTTAGGAAAGTCTGCCGTGTATACTCCTTTATGTCCCCTTACTTGCAATAAAATTTTATCGATTCTTATACGGGACCTCTTACGGCAAAGAGTGCAATATGTTTAAACGAATATTTGTAACACACCCAGCTTTAATTATCAGAATCCAATAAAGCCGTCTATTTATTGTTGGTCCAATTGTTTGTAAATGGTGGTGCATAAGCTGCAGATTGCAGTTTTTGATAAATATATCATTTTTATACCCTCCACCTCAGTGATGAGGGTATACTAAGTTTTTTGTTCCGTTTGCCATACCCAGAAGGAGGCGTCAGACACTCTACAAAGTATATATATTCTTGATCTTCAAAAACTGAGTCGATTTAGACATGTATGTCCGTGTGTCCGTGTGTCTGTCTATTGTTGGCATTCTCACGGGCGTAAATTTTGAGATATTGATTTGAAATTTTGTACAGGCACTTTTACTTTTTGCACGCAGATTGCTATTTAAAGTGAGCAAAATCGGTCAAGAGCCACGCCTACAATCGACAAAAAACTATTTATCTGCCACAAAAATTGAGCTATAAACTTGAAATTTAATATGTACACCTATAAATATTAGCTTCATTGATATACCAAAAATGGGCGTATTCGAATTACAGACACGCCCACAATCAATAAAAGTCTTTATATCTGCCACAAAAGTTGACCTAGGAATTTGAAATTTAATACGTATATACATAGTTATCCCATCTACTGATGTGCCAAAAATGGCCGTGGTCGGATAATAGACACGCCCACAATTTACAAAAAACCATATTCAACGTAAAAGTAGACTTGCATGCTGATACGTAAGACATACACTATTAGAGGGCGCAATATATATATATATGTACCACGCCCATTCTTGTAGAGGTGGAGGGTATTTAAGATTTGGTTTAAGCCATATTTAGTTTACTTACTTGTTTTCTTTTTTTTTTTTTTTTTTCTTTAAGTAATACTTCGTCAAAAGATGAATTTCGCAAACCTCAATGGTTCGAAGAAACTGAAACCGATGATGAATTATTTGATGATGATCGGAAATTTGTATTCCAAATTTTTACCAATCCTTTGGAATTGCAAAAACATATCGAAAACCAAATGCAACAGTTTCTAGAAGCCACCAACGATACTGAGAGTAAATGATAGCGATATTATTATTATAATTAATTACTCGAATGTGAATAATATTCGTTCACAGATAACGGGGTACGTACTGAGAAAAATGTTGAGGAAATTTTAAAGCCGGGTTTCGAAAGTAAGATTTTGAAAGAATTTAAAAAACAAAATCAACAAAACGTTGATACGGACTTGGATGGAGAGTAAATATATATACGATATTGATATGTTGTTACTGTAACATTTAAATTAAATTGAGTGATTTTTAGAACACATATGGAACGATTGAATTCATTAATACAACGCTTCGCTAACGGTGAATCTTTAAAGGAGTTGCCACAAATTAATCAGCAAGCTCCACCCAACGGGAATATATTGCCGCGCAATGATAATAAGGTGATGCGCAATAAAACGCCCAGAATGACCGATGAGGAGATTATTATGGGGAGAATTCATGGCACATTGGATGAGGAAAATCAAGAGGTGCACAAATCCAAAATGGCTGTACCGCGATATCGACCCGATGTTATAAATCCCATGTCACCGATTATGCCGCGCGGCGACCCAGCCTTTCCGGGTAGTGCTTTCAATGGCAATTTCCAGGTTTGAAATTGACAAAACCTTCCAACCAACTATATAAAAATTGCAATAACGAGATAATGTTTAGGGGCCGAAAATGTTTAGCCAAAGTATTTTAACAAAAACGGTACGCAAACCGGATGGATCTTATGAGACAACCAAAGTGATTAAAGATTCTCAAGGCAATAAAACCACCACTGTAATACGCAACATAAATGGAAAAACTGAAACTGTTACAACTTATGATGGTGCAGCTGGTGCGGAAAAGGGTATGGGGATGAAAGAGGAAACCGAAACCGAAACACAGCCTCAAATACGTGGAGACCGTAATATATACATTTCCAAAGATGGTTACGCTTTGCCACGTAATTTATGGTGACCGGTAGTAGTTGTACCATTATATACGAAAGGTTGCTTTCAAAATATTATAATCGATACAAAGCAACCACACCCACAGCAGCAACAATATAATTTTCACAATTATTACACTTATATATTATTATACGTTACCGTAGTAATATTAGTAGTTGTCAAAATTCTAAACTCTACGCAATTCCAAATTAAATGTGTAACAAGGCAGGCCAAGATCACTCTACGATAAAACATTTTCATTTTATAATAACGGCCAACATACGTGCTGTGAACAATCTTTTAAAGAGTGACACACCATCACATGGCAGCTAATTGTATGATTCATCATTTCCCCTTATCCTAGAGTTTCCTTTTTTTTAAATGTCTTCTTCAAACGAGCAGGAAAACAAATAATGTAATGCTTGAAAGGTACAGTTATTAAAAACTTGAGCATAAATTTGTTTCCTTTTCTTCATAACGGCATTCACTTTATAGACTATGCATTGGTTCACTTTTGAAATAACATAAATTCCAAATTTACATGACGGAGCACTCATGGGGAAAATGTTACAACAAAAGTTACGCATAACTGTTTCACAAATAGATGAGCGAATTTATGGTCTTTAGGCTGTAATGAAAAGAAAAACGACATCACACTCGATCAATTTTCGTTTAGATATAGAAAATTATTAAATTAAATGTATTATAGAACGAACTTTTTTGAATTTGTTGCAATTTTTATCAAACTCAAACGTTAATAATTCAAATTATTCATTAGATTGTATATGATTGAATGATTAAACTAACTGCATTATATTTTAAGTTTGTTTGAATTATGTATTTTTTTAATATTTTATATTTCTAGTTGACCATTTGTGGCAATATATAAATATCATACAATAGTTTGTTTAGAATTCCTAAATAAATGTTCAGTGTGCGAACTGAGCCCAGCAAATAATTAAGATAGCAAGCGATTTATTTCTTTAAAAATAATTATTCCAAATACACGGATAGTTGATAAACTTGCTGCTTCTCTTTTTATTAAAAGAAAAACAATTCAATAACAACAATTCATTTAGTGATGATCTTTCTTAATAAATCTTAAACCACAATAGCCGCATATATGTGCACCAGGTTTATCCTATAAAAATATTATAAATAATTTCCATACATTTCGACTGGTATTTATTAAACATACCAAATTTATATAAACTTTGGGATGACCCAATGGTCCATTACCACCATCACAATATACAACACGTTCAGTGCATTCTTTGGGTGGTATATCATCAATCAATTTAATGCCCCAGTTTTCATTAACATGTCGTTTGGCATTTGTAAATCTTACATTACGATAATCTTTTTCATCAAACACCTACAAAATGAAAAATAAAAAACACAAAGTTTGCATAACACTTTTTTCATCATTTGTCATCTTACTTGGCCAGTATGAGTAACTTTTTCTAAATCCTGACGCTCTGAAGCATAACGTACTGGACTGATGCATGTAGTTGTAGGAGTTACAAGTTTATTAACACTTATTTTTGGAAATGCACAAACAATTTTTCGACAAGCCATCCTGATAATAATTCTTTTCAATCAATTATGTTAAATTTCTATAAACGTACAAATCATATGATTGACTGCAAATAAAACATGGGTTGTTATGTTCTTTCGTATTTAAATTGACATTTTCACTAGGTGGCGTTTTTTTTACTTGCCCCAATACTGAAATGACACTACTTAAGTGTTGTAAAGTGTAAAAAATAGAAATGTCTTCATTTTACATTACATGTCATTCAATGTTAAAATATTTTTATAGCATTTGTATGGAAAGAAAGAGTTTTAATGTTTTTCATGATAAATTTATTATCATTATAAGACTAATTAGGTGATTTCCAACGCATCTCTATATAATACAAACAAATAAATAACAATCTAAAGTAATAAACAAAAACTCAAACAAGAATTATGTCTGTGGAGATAGAAGATCAAATGCCAGAATTTGCTGATGTGGATATTAATAATGGAGTATCTTCTTTAATAAATGAAGATCAAGACGATGAAGAAGAGGTACCACCGCCGGCTGTGGCCAATAACAATAGTATTAAAGAGGCCAACATGCATGTAAGTATAAATTAATTTTTCTAATCATTTACAAAAAAAAAAAATTAAAAAAAAACAAAAAAATTGGAAAAAGTATAAAGTGTGATTATAAGTTAACTGAGTTATGAAATAAAATTAAAGGGCGGTGTCTGAGTGTTTGAGGCCAAGTCAATTATTTTTTGTATACATTTTTAATTAGTTTAATTAATTATAGATATCGACATTTGCGATAAAGCAGCTGCGAAAAAAAAATAACCTTTGTTTATTGAATCATACACGAAGCAA
Source organism: Ornithomya chloropus (assembly GCA_963971445.1). NCBI lineage: Eukaryota > Metazoa > Arthropoda > Insecta > Diptera > Hippoboscidae > Ornithomya > Ornithomya chloropus. Next base: position 28,303,033 of record OZ020530.1, on the reverse strand, counting down.
CATTGGTTCAGTCCTTATCTTCAAAGCAATGCAACAGTTAATCTCTTTTTATATATTTTGTACAGTCGCCTAGGATGCATATGTGTGTGTGTGTGTGTGTGTGTGTGTGTCAACAAAAAACACACTAAGCTGAACTTTATAAATAAATTTATTAATTGAGATGAATAATATAAAAAAAAATTTCTCATCTTTAGCGGCGTATCTCATCCAGCAATATGGAAGACGTGTTATCGGATAGTGGTGATTATTATATAGAAATAACAGTTTCGGAACCACAAAAAGTTGGTGATGGCATGAGTTCATATTTAACTTACAAGTAATTATAAAAATTTATATTTAAAAAAAAAAAAATTTATTTTTATTTTTTTTTTACATAGAGTAAGCACCAGAACAAACATTCCAAAATTTAAGCGAACAGAATTTATTACCTTAAGGCGGTTCAGTGATTTTCTGGGTATACATGACTTACTAGCCAGCAAATACACAAAATTGGGTAAAATAGTGCCTCCAGCACCATCTAAAAACATTATTGGTAAGACAAAGCCGAATATATGCTAAATTTATTTATTTTTTTTTTTTTTGTACTTAAAGAATTGATTTTTTTTAGGCTCCACAAAAGTCAAGATAAGCCCACAACAAAATGAACCGGGCACTGGTGTAAACGGGGAATGGGTGGAACAACGGCGCGCTGCATTGGAACGTTTCATTAATCGTACAGCAAAGCATCCCACCCTCAGGGTAGATGTTGATTTTATGAATTTCTTAGAATCAGCCGAGGTATGCTGTATGAGTATAAAATAATTCGTTAATAATAACGGTACTTGTATAATCATTTCTTCTTCTATACATTTAGGAGTTGCCACGCGCTGTCAATACAGCCGCCTTAAGTGGAGCGGCCGTTGTACGATTGTTTAATAAAGTTGGTGAAACTGTTAATAAAATCACCTATAAAATGGATGAAAATGATCCGGTGACTGAGAATAATAATTAAAAATTCATTTAAAAAATATTCTCATTTATGTGCAAATATTCTCAATTGCAGTGGTTCGATGAGAAAATCACCGAAGTGGAAAATTTAGATTCGAATCTACAAAAATTATATTCTGCCTTAAAGTGTTTGGTGACAACGCGTAAAGAATTGGCCAATCTTACCGGTTTGGTAGCGAAATCATCAGCAATGCTGAGCACCTGTGAAGAGCATACCGGCCTATCACGGGCATTATCTTGTTTGGCTGATACAGAGGAAAAAATCGAAATACTGCGTTCAGAGCAGTCCAATTCCGATTATTATATATTAGCGGAATTCATCAAAGACTATTTGGGTCTATTCGGTGCAATCAAGTCTGTATTCCATGAGCGCGTTAAAGTGTTTCAGTATTGGCAAAATGCCCAAATGCAATTGACCAAGAGACGAGAAATTAGGGGGCGTTATGAAATGGCTAATCGAACCGATAAACTGGAACAGGCTCATCAGGAAGTGGAAGAGGTAAGTTTAAAAAAAAAAAATTATGTATTTTTTATACCCTCCACATAAAATCGAGGATATACTAAGTTTGCAATCCGTTTGCATCACTCAAATATAAATATTTTTGATTAGCGTCAAAAACTGACTCGATCTAGCCATGTGCATGTGCAAATGTACGGGTGTACATTTTGAGATTTTGAGCTGATTTTTAGTTTTTACACCAAGATCGCTATTTAAAATGGGCAGAATCGGTCAGGAGCCACGCCCACAATCGGAAAATATATATATCTACCATAAAAATTGAGCTATTAAGTTAAAATTTGGTACATATATTTATTATTGTCTTATTAATTTCCTAAAAATGGGCGTGGTCTTGAAATTTAGTATGAGTATCCATGGTTATCCCACCGATATGCCAAAATGGGCAAAATCGGTCAAGAGCCACGCACACAATCAGTTGACCTATGAACTTGAAATTTGGTACGTATATGTGTAATTATCCTATCCATTGATGTGACAAAATTGGGCGTGTTCGAATAACAGACACGCTCTCAATTTACAAAAGTCGTACTCAGCGTAAAACATGACTTTCAAGCTGAGATGTAAAACAGACCTGTCACCTTTTTCTCTTTTTCTTTTGTGCCTTCTTTCAGTGGCAAACAAAAGTTGGCCGTTGCCAGAAACAATTTGAAGAGATATCCACAGAAATTAAAAATGAAATGAGCCGCTTTGAGTTGACTAGAGTTAAAGACTTTAAAACTAGTATTATCCGTTATATTGAAGATCAAATGGCGCATCAGCAACAGGTGCGTTACACTTCTCTTCACCTAACCAACCGCTTAACCAATTATTTTCATTTGCAGATAATATCGTATTGGGAAGGCTTTATACCGAGCGTTCGGGAAATTATGTAAAAATAATTTTTTTTATTTTTTTTATTTCGGTTATCTATACATACACATATATAAGTACATGTAATTGTTTTGTGCATTAATGGCTTTTTAATTAGTTGTAATAAAAAATTTGCTGTCATTTCGAAACGAACGTTAAATATGAAAAAGCATTCCACGCTAAAAAGAAATGTTTCTGGAGCAACAGTGTTTCAGTTGCAAGCAAGGCGCCTTAATATTTTTCTTGCTCGTCCTGTGCCACGTTGGATATCATGCTGTGGCGGCCGCTACACCCGCCAGTAAACTGTTAATTTTAAAACGATAAAAAATAATATTATCTATTTGAAGCATATACTCGTATATATATATGTATATATAGAACATAAACAAACACAACGTTACAAATATGGAAGTGATTGAATACAAGACTTACCCTATAAATGCTGAAGCATTACCCATTACGTTAAAGGTGTAACAGATCGTTCATGTTGTCAACTGTACTGCCTTCAGCAGCAGCAGCAGCAGCAGCAGCGGCACTATTATCATCCTTTTTGTCGTAGCAGTGTTCCAAAGTAATGTGTGTATGTTTGAGGATATTTTTCCTTTTCTTTAGCTCTTCATTTATTTTCGGAATGCTGGCATTGGAACAATACACTTTAACTACACTCATACCATTACCACCGCTGGCCATAAAATCGTCCCCATAGTCCGACAACACATCTCTACGTTTGCCCTTATCCTCATCCTCATCACTATTATTGTTATTGTTATTATTTTTGTTATTTTTATGATTCTTCTGCTGACTGCTCGTTGCCGCGAAAGGATTATAAAATTTATAACCAAATATTGTGGTCTCGGTTATGGGATATTTTTTTTCTACCACCACTGGTCCGTGCTGTTCATTCTTCTTGTTGGGCCGTTGGGGGTATTGTTGTTCGGCTGGTATCTGTATCTGTTCATTAGCAAATGTTGAAATACAACGTGCTGCAGCTGCCGGCGTATGATCAACAATATTTCGCTTTTGTTTCATTCGTATTGCAGCTGATGTTGTTGTTGTTGTTGTTGTTGTTGTTGCTTTTCTTACAATTTTACCATGCGCACTTGTTATTGGTAATGGTACGGTACGGCCCTCCAGCGAAGATGACAATGTTAATGAATTGCGGTAAATATCTACCACAACTAATAATAGAACCAATATCAGGGAAATCTTGGATATTGTTTCCATTTTTCCATATACAATTTTAAAAATTTATATGGCATGCTTTTGACATTTCCAAGAGGCATATTATACCTGGAATGAAAGAAAGAACAGATTAACACATTTGTTCGATTTATTGGACAACCTTCGAATTTTCATCCTCCACCACATAATATACTACATTCGTTATGCATGACAATAGCCGTGTTCTTCCATTATCAAATATCAGAAATTTCCACAGCCTCTACATATAAGATGGAGGGGGGTTAAAATATATGTACCAACAATCCAATCCAATCCAATCCAAAATTAAAAAAGGCAGCTTTCGCAGGTGACCGCTTCACCGATTTCGTTAAGCGCATAACTCGTCCGTTGTACATTATAAACAATTTAAACAAATATATATATATAAAATATAATTATCACGAAAATTTGTCTGCTCCGAATGAAACTTTTCAAATTAATGAAAAAATTCTTTTCTACAAGAGAAAAGGAAAAGACAAAATTTGAAAAAGTGTCTACGATCATAGATAAATCTATAAGTGGAAAGTTATAAACAAGTGGAAAAAATATAATAAGAGACGAATGGCTGGTGTTGGTGGATAAGAATCCAGAGGGGGTCCTAAGACCCTACACAAAGTATATATGTTCTTAATCAGCATCAAAAACTGACCGTCCGTTGTTGGCATTCTCACGGGCGTAAATTTTGAGATATTGAGTTGTAGACACGTTTAGTTTTTGCACGCAGATCGCTGTTGAAAATGGGCAAAATCGGATAACAATCGGATAAGACACACCTACAATCGACCAAAGTCTATATATCCGCCACAAAAGTTGACCCATCTATTTCTGGTATCGACTTATACAAGTAAATGTTGTTTACGACGTCGTGCGTTCCTTGTATACAAGTCAACGTCTACGCACATTATTATTTATTTTTATTTCAATTTTTCATCAGATGCTTTTGTAAGATGGTGGACATGGTTTCTGGTTTTCATTCGATTAATAAATCTTATTAAAAGTTTGTTTAGTGTTAATTTCTAGTTCTTATTATCATAAGAAAAACAATCACAATGATGTTTAAATTTCTAATAATTTTTATTCTAATAAATAGTGTTTTTTGTTTTGTTTTTTCTTTAATTTGCCAAAAATGTCTAGTTTTGTTATTTTGTTTAATGCATTTAACACGATATTATTTTAGTTTATCACGTAAGTGGGCGTAAAGGATATTAACAAATAATAATAAGTAATAATAATTAGAAGAAGACGAACCCTAAAGACTACAAAAATTGAAATTAAAATCAAAATAAAATGAGAATAACGGTAAATGATAGTAACGATATATTCATCTTTTTCAATTTATTCAATAAATTTACAAAAATTTCCTTTTTTAAAATCACGCTCTATGTATCTAGATCTAAATATATATGAGTCCGTTTTTTGTCTTGTTTCACATTTCAAAATAATTTTTAGAATTTCTTATATTTGTTTTTCTGTTTTCTTTCTTTTTACTCTTTTTTTTTTGCTTACATTAAAACATAATAAAAATGAAAATAATTTTCAAAAAAAGTCTATTTGTTTAGCAGGCATTCACTACAGTTATGACAATGCTAAGCTGCAATGGTGGATGTAGAGGATGCAGCGGGCGCAGAATTAGTATCCTCTACATTGGCTAAGCTGCCAAAGCCAGAACTACTAGAATCACATGTTGACGCTGACAATGGTGGTGACGGGTTAGTTGCAGCAGCGCTGTTAATTGCAGCATTGCTGTTGGTTAATTCATTGCGATCCGTTTCCTGTATGCTTATAGTTTGTTTATTCAATTGATTCACGCAACAATCATCATATAGAGTGGATTTACCATTTTCATCAAGCATTATGTTGAGTTTCTCATTGGGGGCGTAATATTTATCGTTTGCTTGCGGGCTGGTTTCCACTTGCATTTCGCCAAATTGGGTAAAGTTGATGGGATTTAAGCGGGTGCCGTTGCTTGATTTATCGGTCAGTAATTCATGTAAGGTGCTACCGTCCTGTTGCTTGGATATCTTGTAAATAGCTGGACATGACTTTGAATTCTTAACATCGTTAGTGTCTTTACTTTCATGAGTTGTTTGAATAGGTAACTCGGTCATTTCTGTATTAATATTACTCCCGGACAAATCATCTAAAAAGAGATAATAAACAAGAACACTAAACCTTAAATATACCCTTCACATCTACATACAAATGGTGGGCGTAGCAAGTATATGATTACGCCCACTAATAGCGTACGTATTACGTCACAACTTAAAAGTTCAGTTTTATTTAATAAGGTTTTTTGTAAAATGGTCGGCGGGCGTCTCTGTCATCCAACCACGTCCATTTTTGGCATATGGATGCATGGCATAATTGTAAATATATATATACCGAATTTCAACTTGATAGCTGTTTTTGTGGCAGATAAATAGATTTTAGTTAATTGTGGGCGTGTCTGTTATCCGATTTTGCCCATTTTTGGCATATCGATGAAGCGGGTATTTATAAATATGTATACAAAATTTCAACTCAATTTTTGTGACCTATTAATAGATGTTTGTCAATTGTGGGCGTGGCTCTTGACCGATTTTGCCCATATTAAAAAGCCATTTGCGCGCATAAACTGAAAGTATGTGTACAAAATTCAATTCAGCATATCTCAAAATTTACTACCATAAAAATGACAGACAGCAGACGGACATACATGTCTAGATTAATATTTTCGATGCTGATCAAAAATATATACATTGTAGAGTCTCTGACGCCTCCTTCTGAATGAATGAACAGACACGTTTACAGTTTACAAAAACTACACCAAATTGAAATGTAGTTTAACACGTTGAAGGAAAAAAAACCTTATATGATAAAAGATTTTGGTTTAAACCAAAATGTTTCATTTTTTTAGTTATCTTCTTACCCTCATTCAATATTGAGCCGTTATGTGTATTACACTTTTTTCCCGTTACAGATTTATCCACAACGAAATTTACAGCACAATTATTATCTTCAATACTGCCACAGCCCGGGTAATGTTCTGACGTGATTTTTAATTGACTCAATCTTAGAGTGGTTGCATTTAAATTCTCTTGCACTATTATCTCCCCATCGTCGATGCCCTCCTCTGCATTCATAAAATTCATCTGATTCTCTACCAGTCTTGTTGGAGTATTCAACAATAACAGTTGCGACTGAGCGACGATATCAGCATTACGATTATAATGATGGTGATGGTGAGAACGTTGATGATTATCATTTATATAATTGATGTGTATGGGAGAGATTTGTAAATTCGTTTGTGAACGTTGTTTAGGCTCTTCATCCGGTGGTGTATAATAAATGGAAGCTTTGCTGGTCGAATTTTTGGCCATTAATTTCGATTTCAGTTGTTGCAATTCGATGGCATCTTTCAAATTCAAAGACTGTTGATATACCGTTAATGGATACATTTTAGCTAATTGTTGCTGTAGACGCTGTTGACTTAATGCCCCACTGGCCAGTTTTGTATTAAAATAAAAATCAATTTCTGCAAATGACAATTCCAAAAAAGATTTAACATCAGGATGACAAATGTGCCAACAAGAACACTTACAGCTTGATATGGGTTTCAAGTAAACTTTTTATTATTTTTAATACATTCTACAACAATGCATTTAGCAGTAAATTGTGCAGCGTTGCCATTTATCAAAAATACTACTATTGTTCTCTATTAGTATCCCTCCCTTGCACCACTTGTGGCTCTAATACGGTAAAAATCGCGAGATCGATACCTAGAACAGTTGCACCCGTGCGTGTATTGGATGTGTGCGTGTGATGGGGTTTTTTAAAAGTTTAAAAAATGAAAAAACGATAGACCCATCTTTTATTATACCGACCGACGAATCAAAATCTTAATCGATTTAATCGTGTCCGTCTGTTTATCCATAAAAATTTGTCCGCTTAGTTTTGGGTACAGTTTTATGATATATTTCAAAATAAATTAGGTACAAGGGTACGTTTTGGTTCAAAGACGTGCACTATTGAAAAATGGTTTAAATTGGATCATCTTTAGCATCCCTGTCTTTATTTAACGAAAATTGGCAATTTTTAATATTTTGTCGTGCATTAGCTGAATAAATGGCCGTAACAAATTTAAACCCGATGGGACCATTTCTAAAGCCTCTTCCCATAAAGGGATTTATTATAATGGAAGACTTTATATGACAAAAAAAAATTGCAATTCTTAATTTTTTTTTTTTTTAACTAAGTGAATAATAATTCATTAGCTTAATAATTGAGTGACTGTGTGTATTTAAACCCGATTGCACCAATTTTAGAACTCATTCCCACATAATGCTTTTTAACGAATGACTGGCGTTTACTTATAACTAGAACTAAGTGGTGTAGGGTATTAAATGATCGGACTTGACCGACTTCATATCCTCCACATACGATATGAGATGAAACTACTAAGTTTCTTATTCCGTCTAACGTTTTGTGATACTTTTATAATTGAGATTGTACTTGTATGCTCGGCGTTGCAGGTCATTCATTACACCCTCGAAATGTAAACAAAATTCATTTACGTACGTTTTCTTCTCATCTCCATTAACGTAAGTTTTCGTTGTTGTTGTTATTGTTTTTTTTCACAACCATTTCCCTGGATTTTCACTTATTTCATTCATTCAACAACTGGATTCTTGATTGTTTTGGTTTTTCTTCATATCTTAAAATTATGACACACATACATATAAATTAAAATCTTACAGATTTTTGTAATGGGATAGAGTGCTCTGCCATGTGATGGGACAAAATGAATGGTAACGTACCTTCAGCAAATTCTTCATCGCAACGTCCGCGACAATTTTCAAAATAGAAACTGGGCAAATTTTCCAAAACCTTATTTAATGTTTGCTGCTGATATTTGTAGCCTTCGCGTAAACGTAAAACCTGATGAGCGCTAAATTTTCGTATTTTGTTGCGTTGGAAGACATAATTCTCACGTACCCAATTTAACTGACCGGTTGAGTATTCCCGAACTTTTTTCACCTAAAATAAAGCAATTATTAACAAACATAATTCACATACCCTTCACATAGGGAATGTGAGCGGGATTACTAAGTTTGTCATTTCATTTACAACACTTAGAAGAAGTCCTCACAGACCTTACAAAGTATATATATAGTATATATTCTTCATTATCAAAAACTGAGCTTGAGCTAGATAAGTGTATTCGTGTTCGTGTCCGTCCGTCTTTTGTTGGCCTTCTCACGAATTTTTGTAAATTTAAGTTCTGAACACAGATCTTTATTGAAATTGCACTAAATTGTTCAAGAGCCACGCCCACACAATTGACAAAACTCTATTTATCTGTCATAAAAATTGAGCTATCAAATTGGAATTCGGTACATATATTTACAATTATGCCATGCATTGATGGGCATGGTCGGATAACAGCGTGTCTGTTTACAATTTACAAAAAACCGTATTTAGCATAAAACTCGACTTTCAAGTGAATACGTAATATACTACTAGAAGGCGTAATCAGGTACCTGCCACGCCCACGGTTTGTATGCCAGGCTGGATGGTGTTTACGAATTGGTCTAAGCCAAATTCAGGTTTCTTCCTTTCCTTGTTTTTTGTTTTTGCGTGTGTATTTACCTGATCGTAATATTGATCTTTGAGTGCCGTTATATGATTGGAGCCAATATCACGAAAGTCTTTTAAATTCTTTGCTTGCGTCGTATAACTGTTTTGTATCCATTCCACTTGTTGGGCACAATTGTCACGTATCCGATGAACCTTTTGAATGTAAAGTGAATTATGGAAAAGTATAAAAAATTATTTGCTTTTCTTCTCCCTTTTAAACAAGATTACTTGTTGAGCATAGTTCTCTCTTAAGCGCTCCAATTGTTGACTTTTGTAATTCTCAATGCTATCCAGCATGGCATATATTTGTCCAGCTCGTGGTGATTTTTTGGCACGCCCTCCGCAACAACTGAACCTCTCGCACAATCCATATCTGAAATTTCATTCAATTTATATTAAACTAGAAAATAAGCAAAAAAAAAAAAAAGAAATAAAAAATACTTGTGACATATAGCTCGTACTCCCTGCACAATTAAGGTTATTACTAGAAATGCTGTGGCAGCCGCTACACCCGCCAGTAAACTGCCAATTTTAACACGATAAAAAACAATAGGATCTATTTGAAGTCTATATGTATATAGAACATAAACAAACACAACGTTACAACCTTACAAACATGGACGTGATTGAATATAAGACTCACCTTATAAATGCTGAAGCATTACCCATTACGTTGTAGGCGTAACAGGTATAAAGGCCACTATCCAGGCGTGTGATCTTGCTGACAAGTAGTGAACCATTCTCAATGAGTGCTATGCGATCTTTACTATCACTGCGCCGCAAACTAACATTCAAATGGACCTCATCATGGGTGAAGGCATTCAACTGTGACTTGCTCAATGCTTTGTTATCATTATGATTAATAATAATTGGACGTTTGTCGGGGTCTGCATGAAAACGTAAAATCTTGTTGGTTGGTGTGACCTAAAATAAAAAAAAAAAGTTATAGTCCATCAAAGGTTTGACCGACAAAGGAACGATAAATAAATCAATTTAGATTTATTTATAGATTTTGAATTGAGCTGTAATAAACGCTTTGGCCACCAGTGGTGCACCATTCAACTTACCCATAAAACATCGGGTGAAGGACTGCCTGAGAAGGTGCAATCTAATTTGGCGGTTGAGTGCAATTCATACATTTTCGATCGGGTAACATTTTGTAGTGCGGGTTTGGTACAATTTAAACTTTTTAAAACGCTTATCATATCACCGGGATAACCGTGCAAACATTGCAAAGAATCAATCAAAATATTCACATCCTCCGTTCCCTCATTTGTTGTATACCACGACAAATCGTTCCCTTTGTCCGTCAGAGATATCAGGCGCCTGTCCAAGCGTAACATCTTATTGGGCGTCAGCCAAGTGGTTAACCAATAAACTTTACAATCACAGATATATTCATTGTTTAAAATGTTAATGAAGCGTAGTTGGGGCAATAAACTGATACCCTCCGGCAAATAAGATAAATTGTTATCGGCCACGGTTAAACGCTCCAAACGTTGCAGCGTACCAATTTCATTGGGCAATTGTTCCAAAGCATTGTTAGCTAGCAGCAGCACCTTCAAATGAGGCACATTAAGGAAGAGTGTCTTGACAAGTTTACGCAAATGTTTATTGTGCTGCAGGGACAAATAACTCAATTGAGGCAATGCGTCAGCATCGATGTGCCCCTCATCATAGCGTGATATCCAATTATTCAATCTTTCCAACGGTGTATTATCGATGCGCAACGACACGAGGTTGCGCTGTTTCATAAACAAACCACTGGGCAGTTGGGTGAAACGATTATCGCTCATGTCCAAGTGTTGCAGCATATGTAACGGATGAAAGAGTATGGATGATATAACGGTAATATTGTTACCTGATAAATTTAATGAGACGAGAGAACTTAAAGACTCGAAAGCGCGCCGATCAATAAAAATTATTTCATTTTCCGACAAATCCAGGTGCAACAATTTCTGCAAATTGTAAAACGTATTTTTACCAATACTCTGCAAACTGTTGCGCTGCAACTGGATGATGCGTAAAGCGCCATTTAAAACAAAAAAATTATCGGGAAAGGAGACCAAACGATTATCGGCCATATTGAGAGTTTCCAAATCGCGCATCTTGCGAAACAATTGGAACGGCAACACTCGCAACGCATTATTAGCCAAATGGAGGCGCTGCAATTTGAAAATACCCTCAAATGTGTTGCGCGGCAAGTCGTGCAAAAAGTTTTTTGTTAAATTTAAAATTTTCAATTCACTCAAATTATTCAGGAATTTGCCATTCAACGTGTGCAGGTGATTATCATCCAAACGCAGCTCAATCAAGTGATTGGTGTGGTGCAGAGGCAGAAAATCACACTGTTCCGAATCAATATGATTGCCGGTCAATTTAAGAACTTTCAGGCGACGCACCACCTGCGGCCGGGCCCAGTGAATGCATTTAATGCGATTTGCTGTTAAATCGAGAGCTTCCAAATATTCAAAATTCGATTCGTATCGGGTGAAAAGATCCTCCAACTGGTGATCGCTCACATTACTGTCCACCCATTGAAATTGATGAACATTTTCAAATTGCTGCAACTGCAATTTATCAACTGTACTGCCTTCAGCACCAGCAGCAGCAGCAGCACTATTATCATCCTTTTTGTCGTAGCAGTGTTCCAAAGTAATGTGTGTATGTTTGAGGATATTTTTCCTTTTCTTTAGCTCTTCATTTATTTTCGGAATGCTGGCATTGGAACAATACACTTTAACTACACTCATACCATTACCACCGCTGGCCATAAAATCGTCCCCATAGTCCGACAACACATCTCTACGTTTGCCCTTATCCTCATCCTCATCCTCATCACTATTATTGTTATTGTTATTATTTTTGTTATTTTTATGATTCTTCTGCTGACTGCTCGTTGCCGCGAAAGGATTATAAAATTTATAACCAAATATTGTGGTCTCGGTTATGGGATATTTTTTTTCTACCACCACTGGCCCGTGCTGTTCATTCTTCTTGTTGGGCCGTTGGGGGTATTGTTGTTCGGCTGGTATCTGTATCTGTTCATTAGCAAATGTTGAAATACAACGTGCTGCAGCTGCCGGCGTATGATCAACAATATTTCGCTTTTGTTTCATTCGTATTGCAGCTGATGTTGTTGTTGTTGTTGTTGTTGTTGCTTTTCTTACAATTTTACCATGCGCACTTGTTATTGGTAATGGTACGGTACGGCCCTCCAGCGAAGATGACAATGTTAATGAATTGCGGTAAATATCTACCACAACTAATAATAGAACCAATATCAGGGAAATCTTGGATATTGTTTCCATTTTTCCATATACAATTTTAAAAATTTATATGGCATGCTTTTGACATTTCCAAGAGGCATATTATACCTGGAATGAAAGAAAGAACAGATTAACACATTTGTTCGATTTATTGGACAACCTTCGAATTTTCATCCTCCACCACATAATATACTACATTCGTTATGCATGACAATAGCCGTGTTCTTCCATTATCAAATATCAGAAATTTCCACAGCCTCTACATATAAGATGGAGGGGGGTTAAAATATATGTACCAACAATCCAATCCAATCCAATCCAAAATTAAAAAAGGCAGCTTTCGCAGGTGACCGCTTCACCGATTTCGTTGAGCGCATAACTCGTCCGTTGTACATTATAAACAATTTAAACAAATATATATATATAAAATATAATTATCACGAAAATTTGTCTGCTCCGAATGAAACTTTTCAAATTAATGAAAAAATTCTTTTCTACAAGAGAAAAGGAAAAGACAAAATTTGAAAAAGTGTCTACGATCATAGATAAATCTATAAGTGGAAAGTTATAAACAAGTGGAAAAAATATAATAAGAGACGAATGGCTGGTGTTGGTGGATAAGAATCCAGAGGGGGTCCTAAGACCCTACACAAAGTATATATGTTCTTAATCAGCATCAAAAACTGACCGTCCGTTGTTGGCATTCTCACGGGCGTAAATTTTGAGATATTGAGTTGTAGACACGTTTAGTTTTTGCACGCAGATCGCTGTTGAAAATGGGCAAAATCGGATAACAATCGGATAAGACACACCTACAATCGACCAAAGTCTATATATCCGCCACAAAAGTTGACCCATCTATTTCTGGTATCAACTTATACAAGTTAATGCTATGTATGTGGAAAACATCATGTTTTCAATCCGTTCTCACGCTTGCACAAAATGCAGTATCAACAAAATACGTATGTAACCTTACTGTATGTCCGTTCCCACATTAGCAAGATGCACTGTTGACAGAAAATATAATGTTCAGGCATCATATTTCGTCTAGAAAGAACACCAAATTAGTTTATGTAAAACAAATGTAATACAAATAAGTTCAGTTCGTTTTTGAATGTACCAAATAAAATAAATAAATAAATGAATTGGCGCCCAATGTTGGGCGCAGTGCATCTTGCTAATATTAATATTAGTTTACAGGGTTGTTGTTTTTTTTTTTCTATAGGGTTTTTCAATAAGGGCATAACATAGCATAGCATAAGTTTCAAGATCAAAAGGCTTTAATTCATGAATTAATTGAGTTCTAAGCCAAGATGCTTATGTAAAACTCTGCACAATATGGTTTGAAAGATTTCCTGAGAACATCGTGGAATCGTCTGATTTGGTTAATTTTTAATTGAAACCGTTACCGTCTGCAAGATTTTCAAGGATTTCGATCGGGACGTTTTGTCACTGGCACAGAAACATCGAATAGGGAATATTTTGACTCAAATTTAGTCACTGTAGCGCCCATAGCCTGGATGGTGGGACGATTATTACGGCCAAAACACACACTTCCAACTGATAAGCGCGTAATCGCGAATCGTCTCCTGCGAAGTAATATCCTACGACAGTTCCGCAGGAGGGGATGGAAGTGGAGGGGGTGAGTTTTTAGTACGTAGGTAGTGCTCACAGGTGCTCTTGCCACATAGTCAGGATCCCTGTGCGCACTAAATCGTGCATACTGACTTCAAGACACGTCAGTATCTATGAAGATTTCTCATCTCTCATAAAACACACACACACACACGCACGCGCACACACAAATACTTGTGTGGAACTCTTGGAAAATAGTAGTTTTTTCTTTTTTCCTGACCAAATTGCTGACCCCTGGACTTTTTTAGCAAAAAAAAAAAGGGGTTGCTCACGGTGAGTTCGTTCCTTTCTGCTTTTGAATTTTTCTTTCTCGAGAGCGACGCTATAGTGAACGAAACTTTGTCATTCATTAATAATAGTCGCCTCCCCAGCAGTGGGATCACTGAATTTACTTGTAACCGGCGTGATCCTTAACACTAACCTTACCAAGCCCGGTCAAATGACCAATTTCAAAAATGAATTTAAAATTATCAACTGATTATTTGTTCCTTTGTTCATTTGACTTTATATAAATTCTTAAATTATTAGATTTATCAATTTGTCAACTTTTTTAATTTTTTATTTGTTATTTTCACTGATAAATATTCATCTCCTGGCTTTGCTTATCGCGACCGGTCATTTGACCGGTAAATAAATTAAGCAGCAACGGAGTGTTATCGCAAGTTCATTATCTTAAAAAAAGCAATTGACCAGTTAGACTTGCTAACGGTAATTCTCAAAAAAATCTGTAACACATGTCTATACGATGCAGTCGATACAAATCTAAAAAATCATTCTCAGTTTGAGTTCCACACTGTACGCGCTGTAGAAAATTCAAGCACAAATAGTAAAAAAATTTCATACTACTCAGTAAAAGTAATTTTTTTATCCCTAAATATGTCCGAAGGACTTGAGAGAAAATTATTGAAAAAAATACAAAATATAAGTGAAGCTAGGGATTTTATCGGATTCCGAAAGTGAGAGTAGTCAAAATTCAAATGAGAATACTGAAGAAGCTCTTGATGGAACTGTTTGGGAAAAAATAAAAGCAGGCCCTGCAATCGGAAGACTTCCATATAATTTCAAAGATTTATCAGGTCCAACAGGTAACGCTAAAAGAAACATTATGTTCGGTAAGACAAAAACGGCATTTTTTTTTGATCATTGATAAGTGGATTGTTGAGCACATAAAAACATGTACAGAAGCAGAAGCATTACGAGAACTAGGATCTGCATGGCATCTGCCCATACCAAAATTATATGCTTTCATTGCAACTTTATACGCTCGTGGCGCTTATCAAGCTAAAAATTTACCTATTGCATATCTATGGAATTCAAAATGGGGTCCTGCTTTTTTTTCTCAAACCATGAGCAGAAACACTTACTGAAATTTTAAAATTTCTCCGATTTGATAAAAAGAC
The DNA here is from genome assembly GCA_963971445.1 of Ornithomya chloropus. Classification (NCBI taxonomy): domain Eukaryota; kingdom Metazoa; phylum Arthropoda; class Insecta; order Diptera; family Hippoboscidae; genus Ornithomya; species Ornithomya chloropus. Next base: position 28,287,536 of record OZ020530.1, on the reverse strand, counting down.
GCAACGAAGCAAACGTCTACAAACGGACAAATTCGCCCTAATTTCGGACGTGTGGAACAAATTTATTGAAAACATCCAGAATAACTATAAGCCCGATGAATCTGACTATTGACGAGCAACTTTTCCCAACTAAATCCAGGTGTAAATTCATTCAGTATATGCCAAATAAACCAGACAAATTTGGAATCAAATTTTGGGTGGCAAACGATGTCAATAGTAAATATATTATAAACGGTTTCCCATATCTTGCCGAGCAGTATCACGAATTTCTCAAAGAAGCACAAGAAACATCGAGTGAATCACCTAATATTTTGAATTCGCGAAAAATGTGTCAAATAAAATTTTGCAGAGAAAATAAAACAACAAAAACTTGTATAAAATGTAAAAAATATGTCTGCGGCAAATGTATAGTGGTGAATCCTGTAAAAAATGTGAATAAAGTAAAAGTATTCTTCAATTATCCCTTAATAAAAAAAAAGGCTGCCCTTATTATCTCCTATTTATATTGTCTTACAAATAAAAAGAAATGATTCATTATTTTAATGATATTTAAAAGCTTCCATTATTTACTGGAATAAATTGAACATTTCGTTTGTAGCCGGTCATGACCGGCTACGGTAAATTTTACTATTCATTCATTAGTGCCTTTTTATTTTCACGTATACATACTGTGCTTTTTTCCTTTCTTCTTATTATTTTCTCCTTTTCTCCCCTCTCCCGATTACATTACCACCTGTTCCCTTTGTGCGTTTGCTCTGTTTGCAAAATTGAGAGTCGGCATTACTTTATTGCGAGATCTGACTCTCAGTTAATGTAAACAGAGAACTGGTAACTATACTGTACACTGCATACTGTAAACTATAACATAGTACTATTATTAATACCTGTTTACTACTAAATTAATGTTATTATCTCTATTATTACTATTATTATTACTATTAATATTATTATCATTGCTTTTTTATTCTCTTTTATTTTTATTACTTCTATTATCTCTATTATTATTTTACCCTAACATCCACTAGGGAAACTAGAGATGGGAATAGGGCGCACGCTACCTCGCGAAGCAGGGGCGAAACAAGCGTCCGTTTCGCCAAACACATCGACGGCAAAGGGTACTCCTAAAGAGAGGGAACCAGCCAATGAAAAAACGGTGCGATCGCCTACAAAGTTAGGTGCAAATCGAGACAAAGCAAGGCCTCATTCGTCTCCACCTTGTCTTGATGCATCAAAGGGTAAAAAGGATGCACAGAACGAAGACGCGTTCTTGCTATTAGGCGAAAAAATACAAGAACTCGTTGAAATGATGGGTGGAGGCAGACGCTCCATCCACCAACCTATGCAAGACTTAGTGGATTCCTTAGTAGTCCTTCTTAAAAAGGCCGCCAAAAAAATCGCGGCAAAAGTTAAAGTTAATAATACGACAACACAAACATCTCCGGTACTTAAGCAGAAGACCAACGTTATAAAACGGTCGAGAGGCGAAAATGCAGAGGGCACTCAGGCGGAAAAGAGCAAAAAAGAGGCGCCAAAAGGTATCAATAATAAAGAAGTAAATGTTGTTACGGAACGACCAGCCCAAACTTCTGGCAAGGATGCAAATTTGCCAAAAAATCGTGAATCGTTCACAAAGTAAGGCTACCACGGAGTGGACTGAAGCTCAATCGAGGAAAAATAAAGGAAAACCCTTACGTCCTGATGCCTTGATTATCGAAAGCTGTGGAGGAACGTCCTACGCTGACATTCTTAAGAAAGTTAAGACCGATGCAGCACTGAGTGGCCTGGCTGAGAACGTAAAACATACGAGTATACGTAAAACAGCTAAAGGAGATCTTATGTTTGAGTTAAAGAAACCCGGCATGGAAAAAACTGCTGAATTCAGTGTTTTACCTTCTCTGTTGAATTCGTTAGTTAGGATCGTCATTACATCAGACCATAGGACTCGCCTTTTAAGGGTAGTCTCTTGAGGTTTGGAGTGTTACCATGCATTTACGAAAACCTTCTCCTTATAGGATTGTTTTTAGGTCGTCTAGTGTTAGGTTAAAGTCCCGCACGTCCGGCTTTAGATGCGTTCCACCTACTGGAAAAAAAAAAAAAACACGCACACACACACACGCGCGCGCGTATCATATTACTCTTAAGTGTATAGTTTAGTACTGTGTATAGGGCGCACACCACCCCATGGAGCTGGGGACATACAAGCTTCTGAATCACCGAATCCATCGGCGGGAACAGTTAAACCCAAGGCCAAAGAGCCTTTCAAAAAAAGTGAGCGCACTGCGCGTTCTCCTGTAAATTTAGGAGTCGACCGTGAACAGGAAAAACCACAGTCCTCTCCTCCGTGTCTTAGCGCGACACAAGAAGAAAGCGATATTTCCAGCAGAGACCCCTTTGTGCTTTTGGGTCAAAAAATTAAGGAACTCGTTGAAATGATGGGGGGAGGCAGACGTTCCATCCACCAACCCATACGAGATTTAGTGGTCTCTTTAGTCTCATTACACGACGAGGCGTCCAAAAAACACAAGACAAGAGGCATCGGGAGTGATACCACTACGCAAACCTCACCCTTGATTAATCAAAAAGCCCGAGGTGAAAAAAGAAGCAGTACTGAAAAGTCCGTTCTTGAACCCCAGAAAATCAAAAAAAGCAAACAGGATAGAGTTGACTCACCCAAACAAAAACAAGCGAAGAAAAAGGCGAACTCAGAGCCAGATTCTTGGGTTAAAGTGGTCGGTAAACAAAACAAAAAGCCGCCAAAATCTATTAAACCAAGGCCAGACGCAGTAGTAATAGAAGCCAAGGGCCAACTAACATATGCCGAAATCCTACGGAAAGTCAAGTCCGATCCGAAGTTGACAGATTTAAGCCAAAGCGTCACAAAAATTAGGAGGACACGGAAAGGCGATCTGCTGCTCCAACTAAAAGATAACGGAGATAAATCCGAAAAAATTAAGAACATAATTAGCAGCTCACTGGGAGAACAGGCGAGCGTCAAAAATCTCACGGAGAAGGAAATGGTAGAGATAAAAGACCTAGATGAAGTTACAACAGCCAACGATATAATCGAGGCCTTAAACCCACATTGTGAAAACCGGGCGGAGATTGTATGGGAAATTTTAAATCTTCGCAAGGCTTATGGTAGCACTCAGACCGCCACCCTTAGAGTTCCTACAGATACGGCGAAAAAGCTGTTGGATCTAGGGAAAATAAGAATTGGGTGGGTAATCAGCCGCATAAGGGCACACAAAACATTGAAAAAATGCTTTAAGTGCCTCGAGTTTGGGCATACTGCTAGATTATGCAAAAACAATATCGATCGGTCGAAATTATGTCGCCGTTGTGGCAATGAAGGTCACATTGTGAAAAACTGCGACAAGGAACCCCTTTGTATGCTTTGCAAGGACAACTCCAACGTTGATGCCAAACATGTTGCAGGGAGTGGACGGTGTCCCGTTTTTAAGAGAGAACTATCAATGTGGAAATGCGACTAATACAAATTAACCTCAATCATTGTGAAGCGGCCCAGGATCTACTGGCGCTGACAATAAGAAAGTTAGGAGCGGATGCAGTCTTAGTTAGTGAGGTGTATAGAAGGCCTATGTCCGCGGGCTGGTTTACAGACCCGAACAACTCAGCAGCTATTTGGATAACTGGCAATACGCCAGTGCAATCCTCGAGTGTCATTGCAGATGGCGTCGTCTGTGTTAAAGTAGCTAACACCTTTCTTTATAGTTGTTATTTTCCTCCTAGGCTGACTATCGATGAGTTTTCTTCTAACATCGGTCTGCTAGTAAACCACGCGAGTGGGAGAAGTCAGGTAATTATCGCTGGTGAATTTAATGCCTGGGCGCTCGAGTGGGGATCTGCTAGAACAAACGAACGGGGTAGAATCCTCCTTGAGTCCTCATAAACGAGAATCCTTGGGGTACAGGCTACAGCTACAGCTAAGATGTTAGTCGGAGCCCCCGCCTTCGGATCCGGTAATCCTACGAGGTATTGTCGAAACTCTTTTTCCAGAGAGAAATACGGGGATTGGTGCACAAACATACAACCCAGTTGGTTTTGGTTTTAACGTGATAACAGAAAACGAGATTCTCTCTACGGTAGACTCCTTTGGATCAGCGAAGGCGCCTGGATCTGATGGGATTTCTAATAGGGCTCTAAAAGTTGCCGTTCAAGCTATACGTCATGTTTTTGCAAAGGTTTTCAACACCTGTTTTATGGCTGGTGTCTTTCCCTCCATTTGGAAAGTACAAAAACTTGTTCTTCTTCCCAAGAAGAACAACCCGGGTGCAGACCCTTCAGCTTATAGGCCTATCAGCTTGATAGACTCAACTGGGAAGCTTTTAGAGAAGATTATAAAGTCTAGACTTGAATCTGAGATTGAGAATCGTGGAGGTATCTCTGATAATCAATTTGGTTTTAGGAAGCACAGATCCACAATAGATGCAATAGAGTGCGTAGTCAAGACTGCAGCCAACGCGATTGAAGGTCGTAGATGGAGGCACGGCAAAAAAGAATACTGCCTCGTCGTCACCCTTGACGTTAAGAATGCATTAAATACGGCAAAATGGGATACAATACGTGAGGTCTTGCGCAGCCTTAATATATCCCCCTATTTGCTTGCTCTGGTGGATAGCTACTTAAGTCACAGAGTATTAATCTTTGATACAGCTGTAGGTAGAAGGTCGTATCAGATAACTGGTGGCGTCCCACAAGGATCTGTACTTGGACCACTGCTCTGGAATGTTATGTATGATGGCATAATGCAGCTTGGTTTTCCTGGGAATGTCAAAATCATCGGTTTTGCTGATGATGTCGCCCTTGTAGTGGTAGGCAAACATATCAGTGGGATAGAAAATGCGGCCAACGAGTCCATTAGGTTAGTTCAACACTGGCTCGAGTCTGCTGGCTTAAGGCTAGCCGACCATAATACAGAGACAGGGTTAATGTCTAGCCGGAAAAGAGTAGAAGCGGCCACGATATGTGTAGGTGACCTTAGAATTGAGTCTGTCAGATACGTACGTTATCTGGGGGTGATGATCGACGACAGATTATCATTTAAACATCACTTGGAATACGTGCAAAAAAAGGCGGGTAACGCTATTACGTCACTGGCAAGAATCATGCCTAATACTAAAGGCCCTAAGCAACTTAAGAGGAAAGTTCTTATTAAAGTTGTAAAAAGCATAATACTATATGCGGCAAGTATATGGGCTGATGCTATGATGTTCAAAACTTATCGTAGGCTAATTGAACCAGTTTACAGACTGGGGTGCCTAAGAGTATGTTGCACCTTCTGTACTGTATCGGACGAGGTGGCGTGTGTTATCGCAGGATTGGTTCCTATCACTCTGTTGGTCAATGAAATAAGGCAGATCCAGCATTATCCCCGTCCGAGACGTAGATCCACCTATGTCACAGCTAGGCAGATATCTATGTTGGAATGGCAGAACAAATGGAATACGTCAGCCAAAGTACGATGGACGCATAAGCTGATACCGCGCCTCGAGCCTTGGATCAATAGGAAACATGGGGAGGTAAATTTCTACCTAACCCAGTTATTAAGTGGCCACGGGTGCTTCAAAGCTGAAACGGTTATTTCCTCCGGTTAGTCCGGGGAGGTAGCCGAGGTAGCAGGTCGGTTTTCCCCAGGGGCTCCTTTTCAAGACATTTGTTTGAATAAAGGACTCGGGTGTGGTGTTAAATAGTATTCATTCACTCTATATTTATTGCTTGACACTATCCTCACTTTAGAATAAAATAGTGTTGTTGTTTTCTTGCTATGTTCAAAACTAAGTATAGTAAAAAGGCTAACACGGTGACCTGCAAACAACCACGATTCTATAATTTCCACGTTATTCGAACTTCTTATTTCCACGTACCTGTGTTTTACTAGTTGTTCCCACGTTATATTACCTCTCGCGGTTTCTCTGTCGGATCCGGTGTACTTGTTTTGTAGGTCTTCCCTACACCCTGTATGTATAGTTTTCAGTTAAAACCCATAACGTGGAGAGCAAAGTGGTCCCATGGCTGCTACCGCGGCTTACGGGCACTCTTTATTCTCCTATCCATAACCAACGAAATACCAACCGGCCGAATATCGCAGCCAAGCTGGTCGTTCATAGGTCATGCGCAATGGCTTCCCTATATACTATATATACCGTGCTCAGTGTTAAATACCATAGCGTGGAGAGCAAAGGGGTCCCACGGCTGCTACCGTAGCCTACGGGCACTCTTTATTCTCCTATTCATAACCAACGAAATATCAACCGGCCGAATACCGCAGCCAAGCTGGTCGTTCATTGGTCATGCGCAATGGCTTCCCTATATACTATATGTAATCTATACCTGTTGTTACGACTTAACAGCAAATGAGTCTTGCTTAGTTTTATGTTTGCTTATATAGCTATTCTTTCGTTAAATACTACGCGAGAGTGTTTGCGTTGTTGTTTGCATTTCACCACGAACCTAACTCATGCTCTTAACTTACTCTCTTAATTACAATACTACTTAAATCACTAAATATTTTCTACTGCGCAATACTAACACCGTTTGGAATGTCAGTACCGCTATCCTCGCGTGTATTAATAAAACAAAAGTTAATACAAAATCTAAATTCATTGTAAGAAAAAAAAAGAACAAAATATTGAAAAGAATAATACAGTTCATTTTTCTACATAACTTATATCATAGATGACCACTTATTCATTTCGTGAGGGCCATGCGTCCTCACAAAGCATATCTCCATTGATTCAGGCATGCTGAGGACCCCTACTGTCCACAATGTGATGTGATAGAAGACGCAGAGCATGTGTTCTTCATGTGCCCAAGATTTGCCAGACAGCTTTTGGAAGCTGAGCGGATGATAGGTGACAATTTGTCGCCATATAACACTATTAGTCTTATGCTACAAAGCCCCCAAAAGTGGGACATCATTAGTAAATTTGCTAACAGCGTAGTCAGCTGCCTTAGGACCCTAGAAAGGGAAAGGAACCACGTAGAGGCCCTGTGAAGGAGGGCTGAATAAGCGCGAACTGTTTGAAATTCAAGTGTAGGTAGGGCTGGGCCCTTTTTTTTTTTCCTCCCTGTGAAGTAATACTGTAAGGTGGTACCGCAGGGAGGATAGGACCGCGGAGTGGTCACACACACACACACACACTTGCAGGCGCTTCAGAGACAAGACTTCCCCAATGCCTACAGTGGAAAATACAATTAAATTTATGACAGAGAACGCGCAAAACTGGCAAATGACCAGCGACATAGCAGTATTTGTACTAACAGTGCTACGGAAACTGGACAACAATCCAGGGACTCAAACACGCGTAACGGCGGAACTCCTCCTGCGAGGTAATATTTTGCGACTGCATCGTTTGATTACCTAAAGTCTTGCAAAACATATTAGGAAGTATAAAGTTTCGCCCAAGTTCAAACACGATACATTTCGGTAGGGTCCCTTTTAATCCTTGTACCAGGTTTCAGCAGAATGCCTCCAAAATTTCGACCTGCAGCTTAGACAAACTTACACATACACATAGGCGGACATGATTAAATCGCTTCAGATCTCTCTGATCACAAACTAACATTCATTGGTATGTATGTTCTACTATTATTGAATATTATAGTATTATATTATATTACTACATTATATTATATTATTATAGAATATCTAGTAAAGATAACGACGGAGAACGACTGACATGATACGCACGATTTGAGCTAAGGCTCAGGCGGTTCTCCTGACGTAATACTTAACGGTAGTCCCATGAGATCTGCCGCCGGACGTTGAAGGGGTTTTAGTGGGCGAGAGTCCCACACTGACTGGGCTTTCAAAGCTTTCCCCTTCGTTAAAAAAAAAAAAAAAAAAAAAAAAAAAAAAAAACACATGTTATGAAATGCCTATTGAATGTGGGTGCATACTTGAACGCACTTGAGAAATGGAAACAATCGCGAATCAATGTAAAAACGTTTTATGCTAATCAAACATTTATATGAGGTAATTTTCCGTGTGCATACTCCATAACTTGCGTTCATAATAAATAAGATTCAATATGAAAGAGTTTCAGAGCACGCGTATAACGGTAGAGAATATTGTGCGATTTTTTTTTTTTCATAGGCAACAAATAGTTGCCCTTGAAAATGGAAGAATGTAGTAACAATTAATTTCATTTTATACCCTACAAAGCGACACTGTCTGCCACCAAACAGTATATTAAGTTTGTGCGGATATTTGTAACTCCTAAACGGTAAATTTTTAATCAGAATCATTTGCTGAATCGTTTTAACCATTCCCGTCTGAACGTCCAAGTGTTCATATAAAAGTTGTAAACAATGGCAGACAATTGCATTTTTTGAGTTATTTCCAAGAAATTGGATACAAGGACATATATTGGCCCAAAGAGAAATCCTATTGAAAATGAACCGATTTGGATCATTTTTTATACCCGTCCCCATATCAGATCTATTATAATGGACCCGATCTAAGTATTTTTAGAACCCTTTACTTAACACTAGGATTGCCTAAAGAAGCCATTTTTACTGCTTTTTAATTTCAATTTTGTGACTTTTTGTACAACATATAAATACGTTTATTAATAATTGTAGTTACCTCCCCCTCCATCACTTTCGGTATATATATGTGAATTATACCTATATTGAGACCAAAATCAGTCATTTTGACTGCTTTGGAAATTTTAAATAACAAATGACTCTTATTATTGAATTGAGTAAATTTCTTATATGATCAATTCGGCTCTGAACTGAAAACACCTTTCTGCAGACCAAAACAGCTACCGATGGTACTGTGTGGTCAAAATTTGACGAAGGTGGTATTCCTGTAAGGTTACCATTTACTTGTATTTTCAAGGGTGTGAAAGGACGCAAAATGGAACATTATGGCAGATAATCTTTTCAGTGCATTCTCCTTGATAATAGATAACTGTACTATAACTGCCTAATAAACCCAAAAAATTTGACATCAAATTCTGGCTTGCATCAGATGTTAGTAGCAAATATGTTTTAAATGGTTTTCCTTATTTGGCGAAAGGTGAACACCGACCACCTGATTCTCAGTGATTCTCAGTGAACACGTTGTTCTGAAACTTGTCCAGCCACATACAAGCTGTGGAAGAAATATCACGACCGATAACTTTTTCACTAGCATGTCACTCGCGACAAAATTATTGGCCAAAAAAACAACACTAGTTGGAAGTATTAGAGGAAACAAAAGAGAACTATCCAAACCAGCCAAACAAACGAAGGATAACATGCCTCGTTTTTCCACTCTGCTATATAAATTAGAGAATTGTGTTCTTACAATATATACAAGCAAACCAAACAAGAGAGTATCAGCTGTTCTAAGTTTTAAACATAAATTCGTGAAAATTGATAAAAGTAATAAAAAAATGTTACCGAAATTTATTCAATTTTATAACAGCACAAAATTTGTAGTTGCTATGGCGGATCAAATGGCCAGAAAATATACAGTAAAAGCTAGTTCTCGTAGATGGCCGCTTCAAATATTTTTCAATATTTTAGATTTGGCTGCTATAAATGCTTGGATCCTTTACAAAGAAACAACAGAGTTCTTGTTTCAATTAGCAGAACAGCTAACCACCGAAAAATTTATCAGAACATGAAGATCCACAAAAATCAAGTCAACCCATTCTAACGAATGCAAAATTTGTCAAGTACGATTTTGCCACTACCAACAAAACAAATAATATATGTGAAAAATGTCAAAGGTATATTTGCGGAAGATGTACACGATTGCCACTTTCATTTGCATAATGCATAAACTATTTTTTTCCAAGTGAAGTAACTTGTTATATAACTGTAAATAGTATAAAAAATATTTAAAATCAATTTTAGAAATAAATATTTTCTTACTGACTTTATATTGAAATTAATGATATATTTGAAGATGTGAAAAATTAATACTTGGCGACTGGAGGGGTTGACCGTGGACGCATTTCGAACTCTCCCTCATCGAGTTCTCATCAGCAGGCGCTTTATCAGTTGAGCCAAATCCACCTTTGCAAGTTTATGTGCAAATAGTGTATATCAATGATTCACACTTCAACATCACATCTTACACATTTTTCGTAAATCAAGCTGCGTTGTACCATTTGTAGTGAAAGGATGGATTACCGTGTCAAATCTATCTACTTGTCAAACTATTTTGTTTGTGCTGAAGTCGCCTGAACTTATGTTTGAATACTGTCAGTCCTATTTTTGTTGATGTTGATTTTTCTCTACATAAATTCTCGCCGTGTCTTGCGTGGTATACATATTCGTGAGTTTTTTCGTTCAAAATTAATTTTAAACGAATTTCTTTGCACATTAGTTATTCTATTTCACAATGCAGTCATTGTGACTTCTTTTAGGCAACATAGGTATACATTAAGTTTCAGTCTATCTGGTGTTAAACGGCAATACTCCTCAGTTTATTGATGCAACTAAACTAATTGTAGCATAATTTAAGGTGTTAGTGGTGTAGGGTATAAAATAATCCGGCTTTACCGACTGTAACATTTTCACTTTTCATTTACCTTATCACTACTTTATATACATATATTGATTTAGATATTTAGATCTCCAGATTATCAACGATTAATAAATTTTACATATATTTTATAAATAAAATTCTTGTGGAAGTGTAAATTTTTGTAAGAAATAAACTCGTAATAAAAATATATATAATATAATATAAATATTGACACGATTCAAAGCACATAAATATAATTTACACGTTTACATATAAAAAAATAAGATAAATAGGTAGACATGTTTAAATTGATTCCAATTTCATTATAACCTGTACCCAGTGTACAGTTATGTATAGAATAAAGAAAATTTTGACTCTTCCTTATACATCCACCCCCCACCGCCGACCAATTTAAACAATGCGTTATAATGATAAAAGTGTAGACACGGATCAACATCCAGCAGTGTTGGGGGTGAATTTCATCATTGTATGTATTTTGCCTTATGTTTCAACTCTTATATAATTATATAAAACCGGCTTTCAATTCAATTCGTACATACACACATATAAAACACTTTTTTTTAGAAAGGCATTTGCAGTTGAACAAATAAACGATTGACTAATTAATTTAGTTCATTGCGAATGGACAAGCACAAACAAAAACTTTTAAGCCTCACTTAGTAAATATGTTACTTGTTGCCTAGTAGGTATAGATAAGGCAAGATATGTTTTAAAGCTTACAGCATGCACAACATACATTTTTCACTATTTTTTTTTTTTTGCATATGTACATATATGTATATAATTGTTAACAGTAATAGAAAGTAATTTTGTACCCCCATTATAATATGCATTATTGCCAATTTTAACCTCTGTTCACAAAATAAAATTAAATAAAATAAAGTATACAGTTGTTGTAAGACTGTATATGAATTTTGTATACTTGCATAACTGTTACTGTTAGGAAATGATTTCTCAATTTAGATTCAAGCGAAATTTTTGTAATGGAGTATCACTAGCAAGAATATTTATCAAGAGGACATTACGAAAGCAATAAATAATTTTCTGATTATTAATTAAAAACTCTTATAAATAACTTGCTCGTTAAACAATCTTTTCATTTTAGATTTATATACAAGGAGGCCATGGAATTTTTCGTTTTTCTTTTTTTTCTTAAAAAAAAAAAAAAAAGGTGTTTTAGATTTATATACAAGGAGACCATGGAATTTTTCGTTTTTTTTTTTTTTTTTTTTTTTTTTTCTTAAAAAAAAAAGAAAATGTCGCCACTTTTTCTAATTGGTTTTTTTTTCATATGTTTAATCGAAGAAATTCCACGTCTTGAATTTCTTATTTTCTCAGCTTACCAATATTTTCGCCATAACTTTTAGCAAATTTTTTCTCTCACTCTTTGCTAATGCAATTCAATCTTTCGTATTTTATTGGAAATTTAATTTAAATCACTTTTCATTAAGTTTAAATGATAATTTTTATATTCTTGCAATAATTTAATTATAAAATTGTTCACTTTTGATTTTTTTGCATTTTTTTTCTTTCTGATACCGAACCAAATTAAGCAAAGGTAGCAGAGCATCTAGTTTAGGGAAACGAACTGAAAAAGAATATTATACCAGGGTTGTCGTTGTTACAAATTATCATTTTGTTTAGGTTGTCGTTTATATACAAAATCAATTTTTTTCTTACACACTGCAAACAATATACAATAGTTTATAGCTTTGTTAAATTTTTTAATTATTTTATATAATTTGCTACTTGGTTATGTCATTGTGTTGCTAAAATGACTGCTACATAATTTTGCTGTACTGCTGTTTTATGCAAGCAGCAGAACATGTTCCACATATAGGAACGTATTGAACTTTTTATCATATATGTACTTTAGTGGAAGTTTTCTATGAATTTGCACACTTTACTCTGTTAAACTGTACTTTTTCTAAAATAATTGAATTGTGTTAAATTAATCGTTGTAGAGAAAAGCCATTATCATGGGAGTACCAGCATTTTTTCGTTGGTTAAGTCGTAAATATCCTAGTGTTATAATTGAGTGTGTGGAAACTAAACAAATAGATCCAGATACTAATAAAAATATATACGATGATGGTACATTACCAAATCCAAATGGTATTGAGTTTGATAATTTATATCTGGACATGAACGGGATAATACATCCGTGTACTCATCCCGAAGACAAGCCAGCACCAAAAAATGAAAATGATATGATGGTGGCCATCTTTGAGTGTATCGATCGTTTAATGAATATAGTTAGACCGAGAAAATTATTATATATGGCTATAGATGGTGTAGCGCCCAGAGCTAAAATGAATCAACAGCGTTCCCGAAGATTTCGTGCAGCTAAGGAATCAGTTGAGAAACGTTTGCAGATTGAGAGAATACGCAGCGAGCTGGAGGCCAAGGGTTGTATACTGCCGCCTGAAAAAGAGAAAGGTGACCATTTCGATTCGAATTGTATTACACCGGGCACACCGTTCATGGAACGTTTAAGTTATTGTTTGAATTATTACATACACGATCGTCTAAATAACAATCCAGGCTGGAAAGGATTGAAGGTTATTTTGTCTGATGCGAATGTGCCCGGCGAAGGGGAGCATAAAATTATGGATTTCATACGAAAACAGCGATCTCAGCCGGATCATGATCCTAACACGCAACACGTACTATGCGGGGCCGATGCTGATTTAATTATGCTCGGGTTAGCCACCCATGAACCAAATTTCACCATAATACGTGAAGAGTTTTTGCCCAACAAGCCAAGGCCATGCGACATATGCAATCAATTTGGTCATGAAATGGATAAATGTTCCGGCCTAAATGCAGGCGGTGTAGATGTACGTGACTTTAAGCCCGATGTACCCATCGGGGCAGAAGTTAAATTCATTTTTGTACGTCTGAGTGTTTTGCGGGAATATCTCAAAAAAACCTTAGAGATGCCAAATTTACCATTCAAATATGACTTTGAACGTGCTTTAGACGATTGGGTGTTTATGTGTTTCTTTGTGGGCAATGATTTCTTACCTCATCTACCCAGCTTGGAAATACGCGAAGGTGCCGTCGATCGGTTAGTGGAATTGTACAAGAAATGCGTGTACAGGACTGGTGGTTATCTGACAGATTCCGGGGATGTCAATTTGGAACGTGTTCAACTAATTCTGAATGATTTGGGTAACGTTGAAGATCATATATTCAAAAACCGTCAGAAGCGGGAGGAACAATATAAATCTCGCGAAAAGAACAAGCGATTGCAAAATACAACAAAGTACAAAGCTGAGATTTTAGAGCAGGTTGAAGCATTCAAATTAACGCCATTAGGTGGTGGCAGCAAGGATTCGTTACCTTTAATTAATAATTATAAGAGTGAAGCGGCCAATTTAAGAAATGCTCAACAATCTCAAAACGCTGGTAGCAGTGGACAACAACAGCAAAAGAAGAAGTGCGTTGATAAGGGAATATTTGATCAGGCCGATTTAGGTAATAATGATAATGATGAAGAGGAGGAAATATACGATGAAGTACGTTTGTGGGAGGATGGCTTCAAAGATCGCTACTACGAGTCCAAGTTTGATGTGGACAAAGAAAATTTGGAATTTCGTTATTCGGTCGCTTTGGAATATGTTCGCGGCCTGTGCTGGGTATTGAAATATTATTATCAAGGTTGTGCTTCATGGAATTGGTATTTTCCCTATCATTACGCTCCATTTGCTTCCGATTTTATTAATATATCCGGTTTATCGACCCAATTCGATACAAACTCTAAACCGTTTAATCCGTTGGAACAGCTGATGGGTGTTTTTCCAGCGGCCAGCAGTTCACATGTACCGAAACCATGGGCCAAACTAATGTCCGATCCCACATCCGATATTATCGATTTCTATCCGGAAGATTTCCAAATTGATTTGAATGGTAAAAAGTTTGCCTGGCAAGGTGTTGCCCTACTGCCGTTTGTCGATGAGGAGCGTTTATTTAAAGCTTTGGAACCGTACTACGGTTGTTTGAGTGAGGCGGAAATTAAACGTAATAAAAAGGGCGATTGCCGATTATATGTGGCACCGAGTAATACGAAATTTAAATTTTTACAATTACACTACAAGGATAATGTGTTTGAGAAAACGGCCGAGGTGCCGGTTGTATTGGAGGGCGTGCGTGGCATTATTTTGAAGGCAGAAGAGAATATACCGCAAAATGGTACTTTACCGTCACCCATTATGGATTTGCACGACATCACCGACAATGAAGTGGTAACGGTACGCTTCCGCGATCCCATCTACAACAATGGTTTTATTTTTCCAGCTGTCCGCTTACCCAATGCCATTGATCCACCCAATGTATTGGCTCCCGACTCGAGGGAGGCCAATTATCGGCCGAGAATCGGTTTCAATCATAACCTACCGCAGGCCTTTGTCACAACAGGTGGTCACAGGCTTCTCAACAATAGTTTAGGTATGGACAACCGGCAGGGGCCACCTATGGCAGCACACTATTCCACTTCATTTGATGGTAGACAACAACATCCTTTTAATAATTATCAACAACAACAATATCAATATCCATCGCAACAATCATCGTATAAATATTCTAATTATCAGCGTAATAACAATTGGATAAGCGGCAGCAACATTAATAACAACAACGGCAGCAGCAGCACCAGTAACAGTAACAGTAATAATCGTCAAATGCAACAAACACAGCCTGGCGGAGGATACTATGGCTACAGGCAACAACAACAACAACAACAACAACCGTATCAAAACAATTACACCACCGGCAATAACAGTGGAAGTGACAGATATCAAGGTGGTGGTGGTGTTGGTGGAAGAGGGGGAGGACCTGGTGGACCAGGTACTGGACAACGTTCTCAATATAACAATTACAGTAGTAATTACAATAGAAACAACAACCAGTACAATAATAACCGAAGATTTTAATTGATTAAAAAAAAAACGTAAAAAAAGTCATCACGTTCAAAAAATTCAACAATTTTTCCATTCACTGACATTTTTCATTATAAACAAAAAATGTATTTCTCGCTATTTTATAGAAATTTGACTAAAGCGATAAAACGGACAAACGGACATTATTTGTATGCATATATATTTTAATTTGAAGGGAATTGCAAAGACACGTAACATACATCACACATCCATAATCCTTCGAAATTGAGGATATGCTGTTGTTAAACATAAAGCATTTTTATATATATATAGAAACGGTATATATTGTGAAAATAAATGAAATTCCATAAAATCTCTTTATTTAAATAAAAAAAAAAAAAGAAAATGTGGAGAGAAGGAAGAAGATAATATAAGTAACCATTTCGCTTTAGGTAAAACTTTAACAGAGGCCAATCAAAATCGATTTCTTGATCAAGTATTTAAAAAAAAAAAAGTCCCGTTTCTGCGAGGAAGGACTTTGACTTTTCAATAGAAACCAAATTTCGAGTAAACCATTTTGAAAAAAATATAAAATTATTATTATATCTGAAAGAAAGAAACGATGGACATACAGACATTGTTAAATAGTTTCAAAATGATTCTGATTCCATCGTGAAATAACACCGTTAGGTACTGTTCACCGATATGGTATGAATTACCTCCGCACCTTCAAAATATATGCTTCATCCTCTGCCAATTTTCTTCATTTTGTTTAACACGTTCACGCCGGCGCGTACCACCGGTGGCTCGCATTTGATTGTGCTATTAGACGGTATGTAAAACCAAATATTTAGATCTTTAACACTTTTACTGTCGAAAAAGAAGACCTGAGAGTCACGCTCTCGTTAAAACATTTATTTTTAAAAACAATTATAATTAATAACGTTTTATAAACATAACTTTTGTCCAATAACATAAACATAATAAGAATTTAGCTCCCGCCCGATAGAGCGAAAAGCTTTAAGCGCAGCCGCCTTTGAGCGACGACAATGAAATACAGCGCCGGCGTGAACGTGTTAATGAATTCTTTCATTTCTGTAACCTTCGGTAAGATGAGGTCATCAGTTCTGCATCGCGGACAGTGGAAGAAAGCTTATACCGCATCTTCCATCTCTCGTTCACAAGTTGGGCCTAGTGAGGAGTCATCATGTCCAAACTTAGGTACAATAAATATTTTCTGGGTACCCCGTGGCCAGTTAGGAATTGGATGAGGTAAAAACTTACCTTTAATTTTGTACAGACACTTTTTTAGTTTTTGCACACAGATCTCTATTTGAAATGGGCAAAATCGTTTAAAAGCCACGCCCACAATCAAGATCAATCTATCTGTTTAGTTGTCACAACAATTAAGCTATTAAGGTAAAATTTGGTTTATATATTTATAATTACTTTATCCATTAATGTGCCAAAAATGGGAATGGTCGGATAACAGACATTCCCATTATCAACAAAAAACTGTATATCTGCCACAAAAGTTAACCTATGAACTTCAAATTTGGTATTCATATCTATAATTATCCTATCTCTGGATATGCTAAAAAGGGTCGCGGTTGGATAATAGACACGCCTACCATTTACAAAAACACCATATGCAACGTAAAACTCGACTTTCAAGCTGAAATGTAATGCAAACACTATTAGAGAGCGTAATCATATAATGTACCTGCCACGCCCACCGTTGTAGATGTTTCTTACTGGTTATTTATAAAATTAATTTAATGCACATTCTTCTCTTTATTATTAAATATCATTTTGAAGGCTATTTTCTTCTTTATTGTACAATATAAATTTCTTTTGTTTTTTTCTAGAAAAAGTTACATCTTTATTATATATATATTTGTTGTTTTTGTGTTTGATTTTTATTTGTTGTTGTATTTTAATGTAAACTACATACAATTCGAATTATGTTTAATGATATTTTTATACCCTTTACATATGTACTAAGTTTGTACGTGTCCGTTTGCAACAACAGGAAGAAGGCGTCAGACACTGTACAAAGTTTAAATATTCTTGATAAGCATTAACAAAATAAGACAATCTCACGGTTATAAATTTTTGAGATATTAAACTGAAATTTTGCACAGACGCATCACTATTTAAATTGATTAAAATTGGTTAAGGATCACGCCCACAATCGATAAGAATCGATTTATTTGTCATAAAAATTGTGCTTTAAAAATGAAATTTTGTATATATATATTCTAATTATCCCATTGATCGGTGTAACAAAAATGGGCATGGTCAAATAACAGACACGCCCACAATCGACAAAAATCGATTTATATTCTGCCACCAAAATCGAACCATGAAAAAGAAATTTCATCTACATATTTATAATTGAGGCCCTTTGATCGACGAAACAAAAATGGGCATGGCCAAATAACGAACACGCTCAGAATTTACAAAAAAACCAAACTCCATATAAAACTCAACTTGCAAACTGATGCTAATATATACACTGATTATAGGGCGTAATGATAATCCTATCACGCCCATCATTTTTATATATATAATGTGTAGGGTATTTAAGATTTGACTTGAGCCAAATTTAGTTTTTTCTTTCTTTCCTTGTTTTTAATATGATTGTAAAAAGAAATCTCATTAGAATAGGAAGGAAGTACATACAAAAAATATATTGTATTTGATTATAGCCCGATTCTAAAGAGATAAATGATAATAAGATGAAATGAAATTGTCACAAATTGTATGAGTATGAGTATTTAAATGAGATCGAGTATTGTTTAAAATGAAATAATCAATAATTTTGTTAAAAATTTCTTTTTTTTTAAAGAATTTTTTTATCTGATTTTTACTGATCAACAAAAATTTTGTGAAATTTGTAAATTCAAAATGCACTTAATGCATTTCTTGCAGTTTCCAGTTAGTTCTTGTTCTTGTTTAATAGTATTTTAATTAAAAATTTTTATCACAAAAAATGTTTGTTCAATATTTTTGTGATAAAAATTTTTTTTTTTATTAGAACAACAAATTTTTTTTTTCCGGAAAATTTGTAAAAATAGTTCGTTTCTGAAATATTTTCAAATATTATTTCAATTCTCATTAATGGCTGCTTTAGCTGAGCATTTTTTAATAAATTTTATAAAAATCATTCTTTATAAGAATGTTGGAGCTCTAGAATCGGGCTATTGAGACAAAAAAAAAAAAAAAACAAAAACAAACAAACAAAAATATAATAAGAAGCGTTTCTTTACCATTTTCTAAACTAGAGTAGAGAGTACTTGATGGAATTAAAGCTTAAGGAACCCATTACAAAATATATAAACGTTGTGACAATAAACATACTACATAGGTGTACAACTACGTATAAAGGTTCGTAAATTGACAAAAAGAAAATAATATAAAAAAACGCGTGTCTTTAAAGATATTTAGACATTATGCTTACATTTACAACTTAATTGTATGTATGTATGTGTGTGAGTATGATATTATCTTTACTTATTAATCGAAAAATATGTCAATAAAAAATTTCAATTCTACTCGATTCTTACAGCATAATTAAAGAGACATTCTTTGTTCGTGTAATTAATTGGTTTTTTTTAAATTTTACATTTTACATTTTCAATATATGAATGCATAGAGTTGTACTTGACGTAATGGTACTTTTCATATTCAAATGGAATTTTTTTTAATATCAATCAGCGTACTTTCATTTTTCGGCCATTTAAGGTGGTGGCAGGTGGTGATTGCAAAGGATTAATGAAAGATGGGAGTTGTGTTTATAGACACTTACTTGACTGAGGATATATCAGTTCGATTTAAGTCTAAATTTGGTTTTTATACCCTGCACCACTGAAACTTCAGTTATGCGGATAATTAAATCGGTTTAGAATCAAAATTTTTCCATCTAATTGTCCGTGTAAATTTTTATTTAATCTACTAAACTATATTTTTTAAGATATTTTGATGAAATTTGGTACAGAGACCTGTATTGGTTGAAAAAAAAAAAAGTCTTTTGAAAATGGATCGAAAGGGTTAATTTTTGGAACCTCTCTCCATAAATTATATGGACCGGCAGACGGACATAATTAAATTATTGATTTAGAAAATGATAAACGAATCGAAGGTGGGTGTGGCATTTAATATTTTTGCTTAGAAAGGAACCCTAGTGAAAAGTGGACCGAATCGGATCTATTTTAATGAAAGTCTTTAGATGGCAAAAAATTGCAATTCTTAATATTTTTTTTTAAACAAATTTTGTTAAAGAATATTTAATTAGGTTTATAATTGGCTGTCCACACTTTGGGACCCGATCGAAGTATTTGTAGAACCCCTTCCCATATAATAATATTTCACGAAGAGGCTTATATGAACCGTTCAGTGCACACATTGATTAACTCCACTTTTTGAAAAATCTCCTAATTTAGGTATCAAAGCACTTGGTATAGTCATAACTTTATTATTTCATCGCATTTCTCAACTCTTTTTTTAATGGAGTTTACTGACGTAACTAAACTAATTGTAAAATAATTTTTTGTAGCTAAGTGGTGTAGGGTATTAAATGGTCGGGCTTGATCGACCATAACATTTTCATTTGTTTTTTTTTTTTTTTGAGTAAAAATTAAATAATTTCATGAAACTAAAAACACTCTCTCTGGAATAAAAAATATAATAAATAGATTTAAAAAAAAATATATATATATAAGTATGTCTATAAATATATGAAGCATATAATAATTATGCATGAATTGCACATGAGTTTAATGCTGTGGTAGAAAGGTCATCCTCTACAAAACATTAATTGTTCGTCCTACCGCAAAAGTTATGGATGAACGGAGCATGAACAGTTATGGACAAGATAGGTTTTTTATTTTTTTTTTATAATAACTTTACCCCTTTACGAAAACACTATTTACATTTAGTGGTCTGGTCCAGTAGTTTCTTCCACAAATCGAACTGTTCGTTGGCTTTCACCATATGTATGCTGATGGCTTTGCGTATGTTGCAGGGATTAAAGACGATACGTCGATTTAAGAACTCATTAACATGTATCCGTGGAATGGCTAACTTTTGGGCGACAATGCCCGTAGTGAAGACATCCTCCAACTTCAGATAAACTTGCTGCAATGCTTTCGTATATAAATCATGGATAATGTCGCTTGACATAACATAGGCTGGGCCGGTGGTGAAGGCTGGAAATATGGCAGCGCCAAATTGTCCCGTTGACACATAATATTTGGACTTTTTATTACGTATCGGTTTCCATTTTTTCGCCAAACGTCCATAAATCACTCGTTTATCTTTGCTGCGTGTATCCAAGAATTGCAACAATTTCGGCACATTGATGAACATATCATCATCGGTTTTTAATATATATTTGGCTTTTGGGCAATTCTGATCCACCCACTCCAAAGCCGAGATCGTTTTCAATGTTAGATTATTATACGAATCGATAAAGTTCCCTCTTATCAAATCACCAAAAATGAAATTCTCTTGCGTTAAGGCGACACTTAAGGTGGTGTTGGTGGTGCGTCCCAAAATGAAAGCTGTGGAGACGTCTCTACGGGTAGCGTAATGACCCCAGGTCTGACGTATCGCCATTCTAGCTTCAAAGTGTGTTTGTGCCGATGTTATGAGTATTAAAAGTTTCAATCCGATTCCTTTGTTTGGACACAAACGTGTCACATCGATTTCATTGTTGCGGTGTCCCGCTTCATACAACTGACCAGTTGGTATCTCTTGGGTATGCGATGCTGGTATTTTGGTAACGTTAACATACGTTTTATTATCGGGTGACACAGCAGCCGGAATTAATTTTGGCGTCACATTTTTATTACCCGTTATATTGCCGCCAGCTAATGATGCTTTTGCTAAAGTTAATATTTCGTTTGGTTTGGATCTCACTTGATTTGAGTTTTTAATCTTTAATATACTTGATGGCGGTAAAGCGTTATTATTATCCATGTCCGTTCCAGCGGCCGCGTGGGCATCTTTGTGTAATTCCAGTTGATCTTTAGCAGGAGCTGAAATTTATATAAAAGAACATAAGTATGTAGGGCCGAAGGCTGCTTTTTTTCCAACTAAACGAATGCGTTATGATACCCTACATATTAGATCTGCGGGTATACTAAGTTTATCATTCCATTTGCAACATTCCAGAAGTAGGCGTTCAAAAATTGAGTCGCTCTTGACATGCTTGTCCGTATGTCCGTTCATTGTTGACACTCTCACGATCGTAAAATTTGACATATTGAGCTGAAATTTTGTACAGACACGTAGATTGCAAATCCGCAAAAAGCCACGGCCACAAAACACAAAAAACTATTTATCGGCCACAAAATTTAAACTATTAAGTCAAAATTTGGTACCAATATTTATAATTACCTTATTCATCGATAAACCAAAAATGGGCGTAATCGGATAACAGATACGCTCGCAGTCGACAAAAATCTATCTATATGTGACAAAAATTGACCTATGAACTTGAAATTTGGCACCAATATTTATAATTACCCCATTCATTGAAGTGCCAAAAATGAGCGTGATCGAATAACAGATACGCCTACAATTTACTAAAAAAAACTGTACTCAGCGTAAAACTGCACTTGCAAGCTGTTAACACGTTATTAGAGATCGTAAACATATGCTTGCCACGCCCATTGTTTGTAAAGATTTGTAGAGTATTTAAGATTTGGTTTAATAAGCCAAATTGAGTTATCTTATTTGTTTTCTTCTGTTTCGATTAATGAATTATTTACTCATCATGATTTGTTATATGATTGTAAAGCAATCATGACGAATTTAATTTAAATTAAAATGAAAATGAAAATTAACGCTTTTAATGCCTTATTATGCTATGTGTTATGCTTACGTTGTTTCTTATCTTGTGAATTGAGTTCGGCGGCAACTCGTTGTCCTGCAATATGTTGCACGGAAATATTTTTTAATATTTTGTCGGCACTTTCTATAAACTTTTGCAGATTCGTTGTGGGTATTAGAACATCGGAATCTGGTATTTTATTTAAATTGTTGTTGTAATTATTATTATCGGTTATTTGTTGTTGTTGCTGTTGTTGCTGATGCTGTTTCGTTAACAATTCCTTTTCTTTGTGCTTTCCACTTGTAACATTTGAGCCCTTGGCAGTAGATTGATTAATATTTCCTTAAAAAAATAAAATTAAAAAAAAAATTTAAATCTAAAGAGTAACAAAAAAGTGGAGTTTTTATAAAAAAAAAATCAAAATTCACCTAAAGCATTATCAATCGTTTGTACATATTGGTCTTCTTGCAACAAATCATTGTTGCTGTTGTTATTGGCAAAATGTTCCAAAGCATTTGTATCAGCTGGCATATCGTCGAAACCAGGAACACTAACCTCATTGGCATTCTCATCAATAGTTGGTTCACGATGATGATAATGATGATGTTGTTGTTGCTGCTGCTGTTGTGGTTTTTTATTATTATTATTATTATTATTATAAATCAATTCCTTTCTTAAAGTCTCTGTACGTTGCTGCTGTTTTACTGCAACTGGCCGTACAACATTTTTCTTTGAACTAATCACCGCTGTGCTATTTACTTTACTATCCAAGTTGTTTGATTTGTTGTTGTACGTGTAGGAGGCGTACGAGGAGGATGAGTAGGTATAAGAGGAGGAGGGGGATATTAAAGCTGCTGTACGCATAGGTGGCGGTAACAGTGTCTGACTATTGGAGTATGAGGCATATATGAAGATGGTGAGTATGACTGCCGTTAGGACGATTAAAAATCTCAAGATTCGAGTATTTTGTAAATTTCCCATTTTACGCGGGGTTATGTACACATTTGAGGCCTGCACGTACACCTAGACAACTACTAACTAAAACGTGTTGCCGTGCTTGGTTGTTTGGTTGGTTGGCTGGCTGGCTGGCTGGCTAGTTAAACAACAACACTATTGCGTGCCGCCGCGTTTGTACACAAAGATGTATAACGATAAATAATTATTTGCCTTTAGGATAGTCATTGACGGTTTAGCCAGTCGGTTGAGTGGTTAGTCGGTTGGTTCAGTTTTTTCACTCACTGGCTGGGGCTAGCTTGGCTGGCTGGCTTGCTGTGTTTTATTTTACATTCATGCATTGGTTAATAGATAGTTAGTGCGAGTATTGATCTATTCTTTTATTCTTCTTTTTCTTTGTTTTCTTTTATTACTTCTTTATCTTCTCTTTAATAACCTGGAAGCAAAAAAAAAACCAAATAAAATTACATTCAGTAGAGAGTATAAATTGAACAAGCAATAAAATATCGGATTACATTAAATCTTATATACCCTCCACAGATGCAATTAGTGGGCGGGGCAGGTACATGATTACGCCCACTAATAGAATCTGTATTACCATCGCATTTTACTCTGAATTCTACTCTTTTTTTTTTAATTGAGGCTGTTTGTTGTATGACCATGCCCATTTTTACCACATCGATAAAAATATGTATACTAAATTACAATTTTATTGACAAATTTTTGTGTCAGATAAATAGATTTTTGTCGATTGTGGGCGTAGCTGTAGACCTCTTTTACTCCCAATTTATATAGCGATAAGCGTGCAGACATGAAAAGTGTCTGAACAAAATCTCACAATGTACTACTCGTAGAGAATGCCCACTAGTTCGCTTCAGATCACTTCAAATGGAATAGCAAACTTAGTATACTCTCATGGAGGGTATAAAAAAAAACAGGAATTCTGTCAGTTATATTTAGATGGGAACACACCTGTGTTTTGATCAAGTCAATGTTAATAGAATGTAACTTGTCTGTAACTAACTTAAGGTTAGTATAGTTATTAGGGAATGTTGTTGTTGTTGTTGTTGTTGTTTGGATAATTATTAACGCTTCTGATCTTTTGCACACTTCAACTCAATTGCGTAGGAAAACTAATCCCAAGAGAGATTTTTGTGGTTATATTTGTTGTTTTCATTTTTTTTATGTGTAGAAAATTTTGTAAGTACAAATATATTTATCATAAATCTCATAACTAATAACTATTTCAAGAGAATTGAGAAATTATGTGAAGAGCTTAACATACCTAACCTAAGCGAAGGTAAGCGAAGCACTTGAATAATTGTTTGATTATAAATAGAAAGTAATTTATATATACATACATACTTACAAACATATTAAACAATTAAGCAATAAGCGTTATTACTTTTAGTATAACGGGTTTAATTAAATAATGAGTCATAGACAGAGACAGGGACAGGGTCAGAATAAAAACAGGTAAGAAAACTAAATTTTGTCTTAGACAAAATCTTAAATACCCTCCACCTTTACAACGGTGGGCGTGCCAAATCTATATATATATATATATATATATAGTGTGCCCGCTAATAGTGTGTGTGTTTTACGGTACCAGCTTGCAAGTCGAGTTTTATGCCGAGTATAGTTTTGTTAGTAAATTGTAAGCGTATCTGTTATCCGATCACGCCCATTTTTGGCACAACGATTAACGAATTATTTATAGATATACATACCAAATTTCAAGTTTATAGCACATCTTTTTGTGACAGATATGAACCTTTCAGTGCACATATCGATTTCCTCCATAAAACAAAAGGTTGAGAAATGCGATGAAATAATAAAGTTATGACTATACCAAGTGCTTTGATACCTAAGTTTAAGATTTTTCAAAAAGTGAAGTTAATCAATGTGTGCACTGAACGGTTCATATATAGATTTTTGTTGGTTGTGGGCGTGGCTTTTAAACGATTTTGCCCATTTTAAATAGCGATCTGCGTGCAAAAACTCAGTTGTTGATGCTTATCAAGAATATATATACTTTGTAGGGTGTTTGAGACCTCCTTGTGGGTGTTTCAAACGGAAGAACAAATTTAGTATACCTCGTATCTTATGTGGAGGGTATAAAAAAGAGACACTAAACCCAAAGAGAGAGAGAGACAAGTATTTAACTGTTCTGTAGAGTCGCTCCAATGCATCTTCTGTTCACATTCACCTTCATCACCATCACTTTACAGCAAATAATTGTATTTTATTTCGTTTTTAATCATCATTTAAACAAACGCAAACATTGAAGACAACCTTCATTATTAATGGGTCATTGAAAATTTATTAATAGTTGGTGTATTATTGACACGTTTATATGAATATATATAAACTATGCAAATGTCATATAAGCTTACTTTTTTAACCAAACGGGATTAATAACAATTCATATACGTACAATTTTCTGCCTGTTCTGGGCACGCTTACCGTCGTGAATTTTCACATATTCAGCTTGAAATTTTGTTCAAATACTTCTGGTTTTTAAAAGGGGGTAAAAATCAATCAAGATCCACGCCACACAACGACAAAAATCTATTTATATGCCACAACAATTAAGCTATTAAGTTGAAATTTGGTATTTGGTAATCGATTTAAAAGAAATAGGCGTGGTGATGCCCATAATTTACAAAAACAAAAAAAAACAATCTTATTCAGCTTGCAGGTTGACACCGAATTTTGTATATACATTAGTAGAGGACATTATCATATAATTGCCACGCCCACTATTTGTATGTAGATGAGGAGTAGTTTTTTTCTATTTTTTTTTAGCATAAATTTCATCTAAAACATTAAATTTTTTCTATGAGTGTATAATTTTACACTATAACGGTATCGGTCATGATAAAGGAAATAGATTAAATTTCATTCATTCATTCATTCAAATAATGACTTTGTGAACAAATGTAAATATATTTTTATTTATTTATATTAACTTTCACACCGTTTGCACACACTTCTAAATACACCGCAGACACAATAATAACGTAACAGTTTAATTAACACGTTCAGTGTTGTTATTATCAAACAAATCATACAAATATTGTACAAGTTGATAATTAAAAAAAAAAAAAACTTACACACAAACATTAAAACAATAACAATAACGGTTTACAAATACAATAGTAGGGACAATAATTTTCAATGAAATTTAGATAAGTTACTTCCGTAGATTTTATAATGAATAGAAATCACTCACCAGCAGTACTACTACTATATACACACAAATATACATTTATATATAATTTGAAGATATATAATAAACGTTCATTACAAGCATTATATGACATATTATATACGTAGTTTGGAAATTAGTACATTTCATAATTGTGTAGATTAGTAATAAAAATGGAACAAATATTTGCATGAATATGTAACTAGCATCTACTACTCTTGTGTTAATTTGTTTAATCTTTCGCTTATTATTTTATTAGAAATGCGATACAAACTTTTCCATTGTACTGTGTGTGCGTGTGTGTGTTATGCGACTAGTATTAATTAAGTGCTATATACTCAGTATTTATCCAAGCTTTTTATGCAAGGTTCAAATTTTTAAAATCATAATTTATAGTTCTAAGAAATTCAATAAATTTTCTAAAACGTGTTTTCAACATTTAAATTATTTCTTATGAGAAATTGTTAAAGAGCTTTTTATAGACGATCATGAATGTTGTCCTGTTAATGTATTCGTATACAATACTGCTGTGTCAGCTACATATTGATTATAATTAAATTTTCATATATTTTTTTATGTATTACCTGTTAGTACTGTTCATTATAATCCTTTCTTGCTGCTTTTACTACGGTCCATGAGTAATGCGACTATTGTAAAAATATAAATCAAAGTTGCATCAAGGCCCCCATCTGAGAATTCCTTCTGTAAACACATTCTTACACATACTTGAATTGAAGTGTATTATACGGTATTACATGACACTCTTATCATTTCATGAGGTTAATATATAGATTTTCAAGTGTTTCAAGTGTTTCAAGTGTTTTTTAATTGAACTCTACTTAATATGTTTATTTAATGCATGAATACATATATATATGGTTGAGAAATACACAATGTGAATAACAAAAGAAAAATGGCCTTAATTATCATTAGAACTTTTTTACTTTTTTTCCAAAGTAAACTTAATGAAGAGACCACTGACCACTTATTAAACGTATAAATTAATATATCACACTATCCAAAATTTGATTAAACAAGTATGTATTAGATGGTTTCTTACTTGCCACTTTTTTGAGTATCACATATTATACATATTTGATTATATATTTTAATACATATTTAAAGTAATTAAAATCTTTATATATATATATATATATATATATATATATGTATATATATATAATGCAGAAAATTTATTAATTTGTTTGCAAATAAACTATTTTTGCAAACTGGAGGTAATAGTTTTTTCTTTTCTCAACACATCATAGTTGCTAAATATAATACTTTTACCATATTATAACAAAGTTGCTAAATTTAGTACTATTACCTAGTACTCGTTTTCATGCAATTTAAAGGAAAAAAAAAAGAAATTTCGCCATTTTATCTCTCGTTTTTTCGCCATTTTACAAGAAAATATAAGACGGCATATATTAATCCCAAAAACTGGTACATTTTTATTAACTATCTGGTTACGCTAATTTATGAGATATTACTTTACCAGTGATTAGTTAATTTGTGCCAATAAGAAGAAGAGTGTATTTTTCCATACGTAAATATTTCATAAATTTGGTGAAAAAAGTGAAAATGAAAATATATTAATGAGTTTTACGCAAATGTAAACTAAATACTATAATTTCCATTTCATTAACTGTGTAAATATAAAAAAATTAAATAAAACAATACAATTTCAATAAATTGAGAAGAGAAAAAAAAATTGTGTAAAAAAAATGTCGTTTGTTCGTACGTCAGCCTCAACGGCTGTTGGAGGAAATGGAGATTCGGTACAAAGATTTGTTGAAGCTCTTCAAGCTGATTTTAAAACACTATCATTGGAAACTAAAAAGAAATATCCACAAATTAAAGAGGTAATAAATGAAAAGTAGCAAGCTACACCCTATCACTGTACAACCATACCTGTAATCTGTGCTGTAACCCTAAGCTAAATTTAATAATAGATGTGTATTAATAGGTAGTAGTAAATATTTAAATGGGTGCATATGTTCATAATACATATGAAGAAAATCTTATAGTCTCTCTCTTTCTCTCTCAAACGATTTATTTTACTATTAATTATTGATTAACGCTTGTTATCTAGTCCTGCGAAGAGGCTATATCCAAACTATCTACAGCTGGCGGTAACCAACAACAATCCGTTTACTATACGGTCAATCAAATTTTATATCCTCTAGTACAGGGCTGTGAAACCAAAGATTTGAAAATTAGTAAAGTGAGTCATATACCGTTCAGCTTTTATGTTTTTTTTTTCTTAATTATTTTTTTTTTCTGCATTATAGTTCTGTTTGGGTATGATGCAACGTCTTATCACACAGCAAGTGGTTGATCAAAAAGGTGCACGTTATATAACAGATGCCCTCTGGATGCTGATGGAGCATAATATTGAGGAAGTGAAAGTTCTACAAACTGTTACCCTGCTCCTAACCACCAATACTGTGGTACATGGAGAAACTTTAGCCAAATCGCTGGTACTTTGTTTTCGTTTACATTACACAAAAAATTCTACAATTGTTAATACGGCGGGTGCCACCATAAGACAACTGGTGTCGTTAGTATTTGAACGGGTGTATTTGGAAAAGGATTCGTTGACAAATTTACAGCAAAAAGAATGCGCCAGTACTGCTGCAGAACAGATTGATATAAGCGAAAGTAGTGTGGGTAGTGCAAGCTCAGGTGGTGGTGGTGGTGGTGGTGGTGGTGGTGGACCCAATGAAATGCAAACATTTGCTTCAGATGCTTTTCTATTATTTCAAGTAAGAAAACAAATTCATTTTGAAGCAAATGAAACTAATACAAGTTTCTACTCAATAGGATCTGGTTCAATTAGTGAATGCTGATCCACCCATCTGGCTAACCGGTATGACTGAAATGACCCGTACATTTGGTCTCGAGTTATTGGAAGCGGTCTTGACAAATTTTAGTGCCATTTTTCATGAAAATCGCAATTTCCGTTTATTACTCAAAGAACGTGTCTGTGCTTTGGTTATAAAATTATTCTCACCGAACATAAAACATCGTTCATTACCAACACAAAGTACGAATAGCGGTAATGCCAATATATTGCCAACAGAAAAGCCATACTTTCCGATCAGTATGCGTTTATTACGTTTGGTGGGAATACTTATACAAAAATATCACACAATACTTGTAACGGAGTGTGAAATATTTTTATCGTTGATTATAAAATTTTTGGATCCAGATAAACCCCACTGGCAACGCGCCTTAGCCTTGGAAGTTATACATAAATTAGTTTCGAAACCGATGCTGATCGCGTTCTTTTGCAAATCATACGATTGTAAAAATCATGCCACCAATATTGTACAAGATATGATCACATCATTGGGCACATACGTACGCTATTCGTTAATAAATGCTTCAGTTGGTAAGTTAATAAGAAGTAAGTCTCTGTGTAAGCGTTTAGGGTGAATCAATATATTTAACAAACTCAAATACTCTGCAGTGAATGATAACAAAACGAAAGCGAACTAAAAGCAAGTAAAAAAAAAAGCATTAAATTTGTTTTGGGCCGAATCTTAAACACTCTTCACATATACTTACGAATAGTGGGCGTGGCAGGTACATGATTAACCGCTCTAAAAGTGCATGCATTAAATATCAGCCTGCACGACGAGTTTTATGCTTTAGAATGACTTTTTTGTAAATTGTAAGCATATCTGTTACACAACCACGCCCATTTTAGGCACATTTAAAGATGGGGGTAATTATAAATAAATGTACCAAATTTTAACTTCATAGGCAAATATATAGATTTTTGCGCGATTATAGGCGTGGCCCTTGATTGATTTTGCCCAATTTAATTAGCGATCTGCAGGCAATAACGAGAAGTGTTTGTACAAAAATGCAGCTTAATATCATTAAATTTACGATTTTGAGAAAGCAAACAGATACGCGGACACACGGACACACGGACACACATGTCTAGATTGACTCAGTTTTTGATGCTGATCAAGAATATTTAAACTTTGTGTAGTGTCAGATGCGTTGTGAGTGTTGCAAATGGTATGACAAACTTAATATACGCTTCAATCTTATGTGGAGGGTATAAATATTCAGGGCTTATCTCTTGTACTTTTCGTATCTATATATATATACTATATACTAAATATTTATTATTATTGTGTCCTAGTATTGAATGGTCAACAAATTGGAACATCCCAGTTGAGCTCGCTAATGGCTCATAATGCCGGCAATCAATGTGGTTTTGTGTTTCGTGGAGCGTTTTTACCTTTGGTGGCCACCTTTGCACCCGGTCTATCTAAAGCAGTTTAGTAAGTGATGATGATCTATTTTTTTTTTCTCACTTAATGAAAAATTTCAATTTTTCATTTTTTAGTTTGGAAATGTTGGATAAAGTAGACGCTCCCAGTATACCGGACAGTTATGGTATATCGGTAGCTTATGCTATATTGTTGGATATAACACGTTCTATAGGCGGTGTGATACAACGTACCCCGGAAATGGTATAACAATCGAAATGAATTGAAATTGAATTTTGTTTTTTTTTTTTGATAAATTTTCTTATTATTTAACAAAGCATCCCAGTTATAATATGGCTGTTATAACGGAAGAGGAACATAAACCGTTGTGTTTACAATTAATTAACTCCAGCTGGTCTGGCTTATTGTCAGCCTTTGTACCCCTGGTAGATGCATCCATTGATGAGGCTTCAACCGATAATATATTGAAAGCGATGCAAAATTATGCCGCCCTGTGCGGTATATTAGATTTGCTGAATCCACGAGACGCTTTTATAATGGCCATATGTCGGGCCTCCTTTCCGCCACACTACGCCATGTCCATATTTGCCAATAATTCCATTCTCGATGTGGATTTACGTTGTAAGTGAGAAGTGTTTTTGTATGTTTTTTGGAGACTTGAAATGAATAAAACATTTTCAGGTCACACCCGTTCCAATAGTCAAGATTTGAACAATCAATTTATTAGCACTTGTACGGATGCCAGTGATTTTCGTCAACAAATTGTTGCTGTTGGCACCCCACTACCCAGTGCCTCTCTACCACACAGCGTCATGCAAGCACCGGTCATGTTAACTACGAAAAATTTACAATGCATGCGCGCCATATTGGTGTTGGCTCACAGCAATGGCAGCATTTTGGGTACCTCGTGGCACATTGTCTTACAAACGCTGCAACATTTAGTATGGATTTTGGGTTTAAAGCCATCAACTGGCGGCAGTTTGCAGGCATTTCCAAAACCCGCTGCCGAGGCCAATGTTGGCATACAAACGGCAGTTATGGCTGATTTGCCCGTTCTGTCACAAATGTTAAGTCAATTGTTCGAATCCAGTCAGTATTTGGATGATGTAGCTCTACATCATTTAATTGATGCTCTATGTAAATTATCACACGAAGCCATGGAGTTGGCGTATGCCAATAGGGTAATATTTTTAAAACTTTACATTTTCTATACCCTACACAAGTATATATATAGTAATTTTCTGTATCGATTTAAATGTGTCCGTCTGTCCAAGGAAACAGTCGAACCGGTGCTTGGGGTGATGAGGTTTTCTTTTTCAAATGTTAATTGAAAATTGAGTGGTAAGATGGACATGGTGCCATGCATACATTTATAGAAGACATCTCTTGACTGTCAATCTTTTTAAATTTTTCTTAAACGAAATTGTAGTGGGTTTGTAAATAAGGCGATGAAGTGTTTTCTAAAAGGTGGAACGATCCATTCAGCCTAAAATTTTCATATTTCAGAATTGGTTTAGAAGAAACTGTCTCTCTATAACGAATTTTGAAAAAAAAAAAAATTAAAAATCACATTTAACCGTTATTTTAAGGAACCGTCACTATTTGCTGTCGCTAAACTGTTGGAAACTGGTTTGGTTAATATGCCGCGCATAGAAGTGTTGTGGCGACCTTTGACCAATCATTTGTTGGAAGTGTGCCAACATCGTCATATACGCATGCGTGAATGGGGTGTAGAAGCTGTTACATATTTAGTGAAATCCGCTCTACAATACAAACACACCCAGCCCTTAAAAGAGAACATGGTACACATCTGCATATATATAACGAATATTTGTTTAAAACAATTATAAAAATGTTCAATTGTTTTTATATAGGCCTTACAAATAATGCTTTTAAATCCCTTGTCCGAGTTATCTACGGTGATGCATGCGGACGTCAGACAACGACAATTGGATTGTGTTTTACAAATACTTAATGGAGCTGGTGAAATTTTGTCATACGGTTGGCCAGCCATTATTGAGATAATTGGTGCTGTCAATGAACACCATGGTGAACCGTTAATACGTACAGCTTTTCAATGTTTACAATTGGTTATAACGGATTTTCTTACCGTAATGCCATGGCGTTGTTTGCCTTTATGCATTAGTACAGCTGCCAAATTTGGTTCACAAATGCAAGAATTAAATATTTCCTTAACAGCAATTGGTTTGATGGTATGTAGATGTAGATGGCTGTGACTTATGTAATTTATTTATGTATTAAAATGAGTGTTGTTGCTATATGTACTCTAGTGGAATATATCGGATTTCTTTAATCAAAATCAAGATAAATTAATGTCCACCCAAGTGGATGATGCTGCCATTTTACCAGACTTTCCGGGCACTGTTAAAATGCCACAATTTGATAAATTGTGGATGTGTTTATACGCCAAATTGGGTAAGTGTTGTAAATATTTGCTTTAATTAAATAGCATTTTTATACACTCCCCCTTTAGTGATGAGGGTATACAAAGTTTGTTCTTCCGTTTGCAACACCCAGAAGGATACGTCAGAGACCATACAAAGTATATATAGTTTTGATCAGTGTCGAAAACTGAGTCGATCTATATATGTCCGTCCGTATGTCTATCTGTTGTTGTTAAGCTCACGGTAGCAAATTTTGAGATTTTAAACTAAAATTTTGTATAGGTACTTCAAGTTTTTGCACGCAGATCGCGTGATCGGATAACAGACACGCCCAATCTTAATTAAAAATCTATATATCTGCCACAAAAATTGAGCTATGAACTTGAAATTTGATGCAATTATTTATGGTTTGTGTTGATGTGTCAAAAAATGCGTTGATGTGTCAAAAATGGGCGTGGTCGAATAACAGACACGTCTACAATTTACAAAAAACCATACTCATCATAAAACTCAACTTTCAAGCTGATACCGTAATACAAACACTATTAGAGGGCTTAAACATATAACTGCCACGCCCAAATTTAGTTTTTTATTTGTTTTTTTTTTAAATAAAATGAATTATTTTTATTAATAAATTAAAAATATTGAAATTTTGTTTTTTTCATTATCGTTAAGGTGAACTTTGTGTGGATCCTAGACCAGCTGTACGTAAATCGGCTGGTCAAACATTATTTTCAACGATCTCAGCACATGGCAGTTTATTGAATCCACCCACCTGGCAGGCGTTGGTTTGGCAAGTATTATTTCCCTTATTAGATAATGTGCGAGCTCTGTCCAGTTCGGCTAGCAATGAAAAAGTTGATGCCAGTGGCAATATTTTAATACATCATTCACGTAATACCGCTCAAAAACAATGGGCTGAAACTCAAGTATTGACTTTGTCCGGAGTGTGTAGGGTAAGTTTTTTGGATAATCATATAAAAACGTTGAACGAATGTTAAAATGGTTAAAATAGGTGTTTAATACCAAACGAGACCTGATACAAATGTTGGGTGATTTTAATCGGGCATGGTCACTAATATTGGAATTTATACAAAATGCCGCCTTAAGTAAAAATGGTGAAGTGTCGCTGGCCGCTTTAAAATCTCTACAAGAGATTATGTATCATAATTCGGAAATCAAATGTCCTGTAAAGGCGGACACACCGCCAATTGAAAACACGCTTAAAGTGAAAGACGATGAATTGTGGAATGTAAGTGTAGTGTACTTGTAGAGAATCGTGTTGTTGTGCTTTTATAACATAACAATTTCGAATTGAAGATTGCTTGGAAAATCTGGTTGAATATTGGTATTGAAAGTACCAAAGTGACAATGAAATCTCAACATGAGAATCATCAAGACGACTTCTATATACCAAGTCAAGCATACTTAACAGCCTTAATACAAATATTCCCGGCCATATTCCATCACATACAAAAAAGGTATTCAGAAAATCTATACATTTTCTATAAATTGAAAAATTCTCTTTTTATTAATCTCATAAAACAGATTCAAATCAAATGATTTTGAAAAGTTTTGTAATGTCTTAACAAATGCTGTTTGTATACCAGTACAAACGGAAGCTGTACCCTATATAATGTCATCAGTATCGGATTCACTGTTGACCCCTTTACATGACAGCATTTTGGAATGCATGGAAATGATACAAAAGGTAAATTTTTTTATCAACACATAAGTATTAAAACACACAGATATTTAATATAAGAATCCTGATAATATCAAGCTGTTAAATGAAATAACTGTTTATAGTTTTAACTGTAAATGTAAATGTATCCGTTTTTGATTTGTTCGTTATTGTACCCACGTTCATATGTAATGGATTTTCCAATAGCGACATAACAATTTTATGTTTTAATACAAATGCACCCATGAACGTTTTTCATAATCTGTTAATGTCAAAATGCCAGTTTTGAAATTATAAAAAATTACTAACGCATAACTGTGAATCGGTGAAAATCCTGAATTTAATCCGAAAAAACGTCATTAATAGTTAAATGTAACATGTGCACTGTGCCGGAAATAAATGTTAGCCCAATATCTTAATTATTTTGTGTTTAAATTAAAATGCAAAATTGTTATGTACTTATTGAAAGGCGCTTGGTTAACACAGGGATGCCATGGATGTTTTTTTATTAACATAATACATACCACAGAGAGTAATATTTGTTAGCCAAGGAAATGTGTATGCATAAGTATATATGTATGTGTGGAGTATAATTTTTGAACCGTAATTTCTTGAGATTTCATGCAATTCTATAACATACCTGTATTTACACTAATTATTATAACAACTAAAAGGAATTGTAATATGTTTTTCATTGTTTAATAGGAAGCTACCAAAGAAGCAACAAATTTGGGACATTTAGTGCCCGTCATATTTCGCCAATTGTTATTATTTAGTAAATTTGCTTGTACACCGCCGACACTGCAAATCAGCGACCAACAAAAGTATTCAAAGATGGGTAATCATTACAACAACAATGCCACAGTAGAGGTGGTCAGCATGAATTATATACCGTTTGGTGAGAAATCGATTAGTTTATGCGTAAAGCTGTATCAATGTACAGCCACGGCAGAGCCGGTAGTGCAGGAGCATATCTTACACGAGATTATAAAGGTATTTGATGACTATAGATATAGGTTATAAAGAAACCAGTGATATGAATGGAAATCTTTTTAAAGGCTCTACGCACACCCTTGGCAATGAAATATAAATGTTTGGCTTCGAGTACTTGGAAGTTGGCCATATCCAGTCTTATAACAGTACTGCATACAGGCCTGAAAGTGGCACGTGCCAAACCGAGTTACTTCACCAGCATGTGGGACGATTTGGCTGACACATTTGACAAGTTTCTATTCCCAGTGAGGTACTAACGTCCCGTCCATACATTGTGTACAATAACATAACTGAAGCTAAATATGAATTTCTTTCCTGATTGTTTAGCGTTTGCACTGTGGAGGATCGTGGTCTCGAGGAGATTGTCTTGGATGAGACCATCGATTGTCAGGTTATTGAATTGTTGCGTGACGAAGTGTTACCCTACGCTCATGAAATGCCTCATCAGTTTATTATGCAAATGGTGGTGTTGCTTAACAAAGGTTCCATACATTCCGCCTCCGATTCCAATATATACTATGAGTCTGATTGGAAGCTGCGCGAAATATTTGCCAAAACATGCTTTGAAACGTTGCTACAATTTTCTCTATTAGATGATAATTGCAACAACAACAATCGTTTATCGAACATGAGTAATAGCGGCAGCTCAACGGTTAATATTTTGAATGCTAATATAGCAGCGGCTATTAGTAGCAGTAATTGTTCGGTGCCCGGTGGTAAAGATTTTGCTGGCCGTTTAGCTGTTACCGCTCTATTACATCGCTTTCAAGAAGTATTAAAACGTTTCAACGATGATGAACGTCAAAGTGGCAAGTGTCCACTACCAAGGTGACTGAATGTTTTCATTTATATAAAACATAAATGATTTAATGCCTAATTTAACAGATTTCGCCTTTCGGAGATTTCCTTTGTATTAAAAGCCATTGCTACGTTAGTTGTATCCATGAAAAAAGCTCCCCCTTCCAAAGGTAACATTAATTAGATTGTTTCTTAAATGGATGCATGAAAATGTTGTAGTCGTGTAGATTAAGGCCGACCATTTAATAGCGTATCATACTTGGTTGCAAACAAGTATTAGACAAAAAAAAAAAAATTAAATATGATAACTGGTAAAGGCTCTTAAAATTCATTCCAGTACGGTCCAAATTAACAATCCTTATATTTTAAAGAAGATTCATTACATTTGAAAAAATACCGGTTTTTCAATTAGAACATAACATTTTTGCTCCTTAACATCAAAACATCAATCAAGGATAAAATTTTTATTATGCTGTATGTAACTTTAAGAGGGTTCCGCTAGACAGGTTGGGCGTGCTATAGTGGATAAATTGGGGTCAAAATTGACTATTCCTAAGCCTGTTCAGTCAGTTGTCAAATGAGCCAAATCAGTCGCTTCCATGCCGTTAAGAGGAATTTGGGAATCTCTCAAACCATATTGTGAGAAATTTAGCATAAATATCTTTGCTTACACTCTTACAAAAGTGAATTAACTCAACAACTGCAGTCTCTTGATCATTTGAAGCGCTGAAACTTATGCTAAATTATGTTATGTCCTTATTGAAAAACCCTGTTCTAAACACAAATTAATATGGACAGACGTACATGTATAAATCGATTTTAAAATAATAAACAAATGAATCGTTAGCTTAGTCCTATCCTAATCCTAACCTAACTTAATAAACTCAGTACTATAACAGGAGTAGGACACTGACTCTCAGTAGAAATTAGCGGCACAGAATGAATGGAAAGCAAGGTTTTGGATAAAAATAAAAATTTATTTTGTTTTTATTTTTATTTTTTATTTAGTCAACAAACCGGCTTGGGATCAATTAATTGGTCTATATCCATATTTAGTGGATTGTACTACAACAACATCACCGGAGGTGTCTCGTTCTCTACGAGAAGCTCTCTTACAATATACAGATTTATTACAACCGCCAAAATGTTTCAATACGGATATAAAAACTACAACAACAACAACTATAACAACGATAATGCCAACAACAACAACTACTACTACTCCTACTCCTACTACTACAACAACCAACTCTAATAATTCTATAATACAACAAACGAATGGTGAAGAGTGAAGCCATTAATTATACACAATGCAGGGTTAAAAAGAAAAAAAAGTAAAAAAAAACCAAAAACAACAACAACAAAATAAATAGATAAAGGTATATTATAAAACCAGAGCGTATTGTAGAGAATAGAATATTACGTAGAATTGAAATGAAAAGAATGAACAATTAAGATGTGATGAGTGTGATGTGAATTTAAATTTAAAAAAAGAGGGGGAAAAAATTATTTTTGACTGAGGCCAAATCTTACATACCCTCCGCATCTTTAATATAAGCAATGGGCTTGGCAGGTATATGATAACGCCCTATAACAGTGTATGCACGTGTCAGCTTGCAAGTCAAGTTTTACGTTGTGTTTGTTTGTTTTGTAAAAATGAGCCTTTTTATTATCCCATCATGCCCATTTTACTCACGTCAATGGATGGCATAATTATAGATATGCGTGCATAAAATTCAAGTTCATAGATCCAGTTTTGTAGCAGATAAATAGATTTTTGTAAATTGCGTGGGCGTGTCTATTATTCATTTCGGTATACTAAGTATGCATCCCGTTCGCAACACCCGGAAGGTAACGTCAGAGATCCTACAAAGTGTATATATTCTTCATCTGCATCAAAAACTGAATCGATTTTTTTTTTTTTTATGAGGGATGAGAAATCTTCATAGATACTGACGTATCTCGAAGTCAATATGCACGATTTAGTGCGCACGGGGATTTTGACTATGTGGCAAGAGCACCTGTGAGCACTACCTACGTACTAAAAACTCACCCCCTCCCCTTCCATCCCCTCGTGTGGAACTGTCGTAGGATATTACTTCGCAGGAGACGATTCGCGATTACGCGCTTATCAGTTGGAAGTGTGCTGTACTAACCTCCGCAATTCTTTGAGGATCGATGCAGCTAGATCGTTGACTGTCTGCCAGTTTCCTGGGTTTGCAGTCATACACTCCAGGGTGTTTTCCACGTTTACCATTGCGAAAAGGTCGTTTCTAAAGCGACTGCAATGGTAGAATACGTGTCTCTTCGACTGCGCAAGATGGACAAAGAGGAGACATAAATCTTCCGATCTTATGGGGTTAGGCCCTGTATACTCCATGACCAGTGAGAAACTGTGTTGTATAAAAGTTTATTTCCCCGAGATCTCTTTTGATCCAAGTATCGATACATGGGATCAATTTGTAGGTCCACCTCCCTTTCGATGATGAGTCCTATATTCTACCAGTGGTTAAGGGGGACTTGCCGTTCTTCCATTTTTATAGACTTCGCAGATTGAGAGGAGTTAGACTTCCTAATAACTGAATCGATCTAGACATGTATGTCCGTGCGTCCGCGTGTCTGCCTGTTGTTGGTATTTTTGCGGTCGTAAATTTTGTGATATTGTGCTCAGATTTCGTACAGACACGTCCAGTTTCTGTACACAGATTGCTACATAAATTGGACAAATTGGTCAAGGGCCACGCCCGTAATTGACAAAAATCTATTTAACTGCCACAAAAATTAACTAATAAACTTGAAATTCGGTATGCATATCCATAGTAATCCCATCCATCGATATACCAGAAATGGTCTGTTATTCGACCAAGCCCATAATTTACAAAAAATCGTACTCAACGTAAAACTCAACTTGCAAGCTGATACTTAATACATATATAATTAGAGGGCATAATCATATGCCTGGCCCGCCCATCGTTTGTATTAAAGATGTGTAGAGTATTTAAGATTTGACCTAAGCCAAATTTAGTTTTCTTACTCGTTTTTACTTATGTTTTAATAACTCACCATTCTGGGCCGTGTTATTTTTTAATCTTCCACATATTACTCCACTCAATATTCTCAACTTACACAGTACGAATACCAATGAAGAGAATTTCGAATTTCCCTTTTATGGAACCTAACTTGAATCACTCTTGATTTTCAGTCGCAGTAATATTCTGTTCAGAGTAAAGAGTAGGAAAACATTTAGTGCTCGAACACAATAGAGCAGCAGCCTCAAAAAATTACTCTCTTTTTCGACTTTGCTGCTAGACCGATTATAATAGAGCAGCAGCAGCAAATTTTTTTTTTTTTAATTTAACTCAAGATGAAATTTGGTTTTATAAAACGAATTTTCTAAAGATGAAAAAAGGTGATAAGGAGCATTTTTTCATGGTTACAAGAATAGATTTAAACAAATTTCAGTTGTTATTTAGATTGATTCAAGAAAAGTTACAAAAAAAATCAGTTACGAAATCTCACATAAAACAAAATTACAAAATTAACAAAACGGAACTGGAAATAAATTATACTAAAATTGGCTACCCTATCTGTACTCAATATAACAAAAACAGAGAGAAAATTGAAAAAATTAGAATGCGGCTGGAGAATTAAAATAGATTAGAAGCTGGCAGCAGCCGCATTTGAAAAACCCAGCCGCAAACACATTTTCCATAAGGTTTACACATAAAAGAGAGTAATTTCTTTGCGGCTACAGCGCTATTGTGTTCAAGCACTCATGCGGCAATTATTCATGCTACTGCTATACGAGGTTTGTATAAGAAATATATGAAATGATTTTTAAAAATATATTTATTTCATTTTTTTTTAATCTAATTAAACCTTAGCGAACGAACGAATATAGTTAAAAATTAAAATAAATAAAATTAAAATAAATATCTGCAAAATATTATCGATTACACACTTTTATAAGAATACAAAAAAAAATTAAAATCAATCCTACAGCACGTTTTAAAATATGCAAAGTAGAATTAGCAAGAGAGAAAAAAAGAAAAGAAAGCACTCAAAAGAGAAACAATTTATGGAACAAACAATAATTCCCCCCAAAATGAATCAATCGCGATAGAGAATTTTTATAACAT
Source organism: Ornithomya chloropus (assembly GCA_963971445.1). Taxonomy (NCBI): domain Eukaryota; kingdom Metazoa; phylum Arthropoda; class Insecta; order Diptera; family Hippoboscidae; genus Ornithomya; species Ornithomya chloropus. The sequence continues at coordinate 28,246,874 of OZ020530.1, read as the reverse complement.
TCACCAACAACAGTTAGACTTGCTCTAAGGGGGCCCTAAACATAAACTCTGCACCACTAAACTAAATGAAAATTTAGTGAAAAAGTTATAATCGATCAAATCCGAACAACTTTCCTTCATAAATTATGTTATAATTATAATTAATTATGCATATTAGTGAACTTAGAGAACTTGTCATATAAGTCATTTAGGGAAATATCGTTATATAGAAAGGGGCTCTAAAAATGGTACGATCAAGGTTCAAATTTGTTACAGCTATTCTTCAACAAATTTTATGAAAAAAATATTAAGAATTGTGATCTTTTGATGTCTTTGTATGAGGAGGAGTTCTAAAAATGGTTTAATTCGGTCCATTTTCAATACGATACCTCTTTGGACCAACACTGTACCAAATTTCATAAAAATATCTCAAAAAATGCAATCTATAACTAGCCAAAAACTGTACATGGACAGACGGACATTGTTAAATCGATTGAAATTTTAATTCTGAATCGATTTGTATTAATGAAGATGGGTGTGGCATTTGCCATTTAAAAGTTACAAGCATAATCTACTCTTTATCTCAGGTGGAGCAGGGTATAAATAGTTCAACTCTCTCCTAAAGTGTTGCAGAATATATGTTTGAAGCCTCTAAAGTATTCTCTTCTGTTTTTTTTTACCCTTTTTTCATATTATTTCACATTCAAAGCAACTTTTTCATATATTTGGGGGATAACAATAACAAATTAAATAAATTTTTACTAAATATATATTTCCATAGAAAATATATTTTTAAAATTTTATTACATGAGAAATTAGAAAAAAATAAATAAAAAAACATCAAACAATATACCAAACAATAAATTTCATTTATGTTAATTTTTTTTTAAACAAAAGCATAGCACCTTTAATTCCTGCTGAATTTTTTATTTTTATTTTTTGTTTACAAAAAAATTGCTAATTGTTTTTTTAAATTCCTTTTTGCCATTTCACATATATCGTAAGTAAGAAATACGTTCAAGTTTGTTTTATTGTTATTTAAAATTTTTTAATTTCCACTGCTTTTGTACGCTTTCATTATTATATAAAAAACAAAAAAAAACGTTAAACATAGAATTTCACGTCTTTGTAGTAAACAATTTTTAAAATACAATTTAAAAAAATTAAACAAAATTTGGAATTTAATAAAACTACAAATAAATCATTTATGAAATATTAATTTAATCATAAATAATAAAGGTAAATAATTTAATTATACATTAAAGTTAAAAAAAATTGAACATGTTTTAAACTTAGTACCACGCACCTTTCGAGGTGCGACATTGTCATAGAATTTACTTTGGAAAATATTGTTCAATTAAAAGATATATTCCAATAGTCCGATCCGGTACAAAATTGTTACAGTCAATCATCAAAGCTAATTGAGTATTCTTTACTCGATTAAAATAGAACAGATTTTAGTTAAGTCATTTCAGATTTTCGTATAATTGAAGGTGGGTGTGGCACACAAACTTAATATACCCTTTGCCGCAAGTGGTGCAGGTTATAAATAAATATATAATCGTCAGTTTATTTGTAAATGTTTATTTTTATTTAAAACATTTCAATATTTAAAAAAATTTATTTGAAAATAATAAAAATAAAATAAAATAAAAAAATATTAATATAAGATGGGAGATATACTAAGTTTGTCATTCCGTTTGCAACACCTAGAAGGAGGAACACCTAGAGACCCTACAAAGTATAAATATTCTTGATCAGCATTAAAAACTGAGACGATCTAGTGTGTCCGTCTGTTGTTAACATTCTCACGGGCGGACATTTTGAGATATTTTGTGCAGACATTTGCACATTATCAAGAGCCACGCCCACAATCGACAAAAGTCTCTTTATCTGCCACAAAAATTGACCCATAAAAATGAAATGTGACACACATATCTATAGTTATTCCATCCATAAATGTGCTAAAAATGGGCGTGGTCGCGTGAATAACAGACGCAACTACAATTCAAAAAAAACCATATTCACCATAAAACTAGACTTGCAAGCTGATACGAATTACATACACTATTAGAAAGCGTATATTATATACCTGCCCCGCCCACCGCTGTAAAAGTGAAGGGTAGTTTTCTTACTTGTTTCTTAGCCGCTTACTTAATCGATTAGAAAAAAAAACACTGTTTATTTTTAATATTATTTTATTTTCTATAATTTTTATTATTAAATATTCTTAATTTTTATTAATTTTTTATGTTAATATAACTACAATATTTATTTTTATATTACAAGAGAGAAAGAGCAGAAAAAAACCAAAAAAAAAAAATTCAAATCAATAATTAACTAATTTGACTTAAGTTTAGCTTTATATTTTTTGTTTTTTCTTATTTTTTAATTAATTGTTTTTCTTTGTATTTTTTTTTATACTTTTAGTGAAACGACAAAACTGTCCTTCAAACTTTTAAAGTTTTTGGCAGTTTATGTATATATATATTTTTTCTTTGTTTTTAAAATTATTTTTCATAATTTTATTGGGATTTTTTTATCGTTCTATGTGTTGTATATATATGTATATGTTTATGTTTGTCTGCCTGGGCTCTTTTTTTTGTTTTTGTTTTATGGAAATGAACCTCAATGAACTATAATAACATTTGTGGATTGTTGTGATATTTAAAGATCAATATTTTGTTTAGTGTTTGTATATGCTATATAACTGTACTTTTTGGTAATTTATTTAATTTTACTTTATTTTATTTAGATATGAGTTAATCATGTTTGTGGAATAATTTATGGATGGTATGTGGGACCGAACACAAACTGAGAGCAACAGATTTAATGAGTGAAGAATGAATTTTCATGAAAATATTTAAATGTTTCTTCAGTGTGCTGTAATTTACGGTACAAAATAATATAAACACCTGACATAAAACGCTGAGCATTTGCAGCCCTTCCATGAATGTGAAGCTACCGTCGTACTGTTTTTGTCGAAGCAGTATTACTCAAGTAAGTATTGAGTTCTGCCATCACTTTTTAATGTTCGTCGGTTTCTGTCAGTTTTGTGCATCGTATTGTGTACTGTGTATGTCACGGTATCATTACCGTGGATCATGAAACGTTAAACCATTCGAGCTGTTTTCGGCACAAACGCTCCCACTAAATGAGCACCAATGAAGTCTGATCTCTTGTTTTAACCGTCGCAGAACAACGCCTATAATACACGGATATATAACCTACAAGACCGGGCACGTAAACTATACAATACATACGCGTCGCATTATTTACACGGAAGCAGTATTGCGAACATGCATCAAGTTATACTATATGGCACGGTGTTGATATTATTTTGTTCATGTCCTGTAGAAGGAGAAGAAAATTACAAGTAAGAAAACTAAATTTGGATTAGACCATATCTTAATTACCCTCCATATACAAGCAGTAGGCGAGGCAGGTTTATGATTACGCCCCCTAATAGTGTATTTATTACCGATTAGCTTGAAAATCCCGCTTTACGCTGAGTACGCTGTTTTTGTAAATTGTGGGTGTGTCTGTTAACCGACCATGCCCATTTTTGGCAGATAGATGGTTGAGCTAATTTCAGCTTGATGGGGTAAATTTTTGTGGCCGATATATAGAGTTTTCCGGATTGTGGGCGCATTTGTTATCCGCCCGAGCCCTTTTTTGGCGTATAGATAAAAGACATAATTAAACTTATGTAAATCGAATTTCAACTTTATAGCTTCATATTTATGGCAGATATATAAATTTTTGTCGATTAAGGGCGTGGCTCTTGCTCAATTTAAATAGCGATTTACGTACAGAAATTAAAAGTATCTCAATATTTCAAAAATTTACGACCCGGAAGAATGCCTTCAACGGACAGATACATGAAGGCACGGACATACTTGTCTAGATCGGTTCAGTTTATGATGTTTATTCATTGCAGCGCCTCCTTCCGTGTATAACACATGGAAAGACAAACTTAGTATATTTATATATTATATGTGGAGGGTATAAAAACTTGTAAAAGTACTCTAGTCAGACATGGACAAACATCAGACAATTGGACATGATAAAAAGGATTCAGAATAAATCTCTGATGGATATGGTATAAAGAGAAATAGGTGCTTGGAGTATGTTTGTATGAGTAGTTTTGTTTTTAGGCGTAAAACAAAATAATTGTTTTAAATATGTATGAATTTTTTTTTTTTTTTTGTAATTATTTATTTGCTAAGGATGTGTCTTAAAATTTTATTTTTATTTATTTTTATACCCTCCACATAAGATGGATATATACTATGTTTGTCTTTCCGTTTGTATATATATTCTCGATCAGCTTCAAAAACTGAAACGATTAAACGTGAATGTCCGTGTTCTGTGTGTTGTTGGCATTCTCACGGGCGTATATTTTGAGATATTGAGCTGAAATTTTATACGAATACTTTTAGTTTTTGTACACAGATTCAAAATGTGCAATATCGGTCAAGAGCCACGCCCACAATCGACAAAAATTTATTTATCTGCCACAAAAATTGATCTATGAACATGAAATTTTAGTATGCGTATCCATAGTTATGCCATCCATCGATGTGCCAAAAAAGGGCGTGGTCGGATAACAGACACGCCCATAATTGATAAAAATCTATATATCTGCCACAAAAATTGAACTACTAAGTTGAAATTTAGTATAAATATTTATTACTACCCTATCCATCGATGTGCCAAAAATAGGCGTGGTCGGATAACAGTCACGCCCACAATCTACAAAAACTTATTTATCTGCCACAAAAATTTACCTATGAACTTGAAATTTGGTACACATATTTATAGTTTTCCCATCCCTCGATGTGCCAAAAATGGGCATGGTCGGATAACAGACGCAACTACAATTCACAAAAAACCATATTCACCATAAAACTTGACTTGCAAGCTGATACCGTAATACAAACACTATTAAGAGGGCGTAATCATACACCTGCCACGCCCACACTTATAGATGTGAAGGGTATTTAAGATTTGGCCAAAGCAAAATTTAGTTTTCTTACTTATTATTATTATTATTTTTATTTTTATTTGGTGTAATATGTGTTTGAATTTTCCAGTCAATGGGCGTTATTTTATTATTTAAAAAAAATATATAATATAACGTTTTAACAGTTTTTGTTTTTTGTTTTTTTGTTTTGTTTTTTGGTTGTAAGTTTTAATGTTTAATTTTTTTTTATTATTATTTTGTTGTCATATTGATGATAGTTTGTGATGCAATGCCTTAAAAAAAAAAATTATCAAACATCTTAAAAACCTTAGTTGTTATATTTTAATATTTTTTTTTATTTTGTTTTTATTCTTTCTTATAAAATTGTTGGTATTTTTTCTTTCTAATTACTAAAGTGTTTAATGGCTATTTTCCATGATTTTAATTTTTTTTATGTTTGTTAATTTTTTCATTTTCTTGTGATTTTCTTTTTAACGCTTAACATCGTGCTCCGTTTCTGTTTTATTTTTTTATTTTTTTTTTTGGAATAAGCAAATTTTAAAGATTACATATGTTTGTTCTTGTTGTTATTTTTTATGTTTATGTTTTAATTTATTGGTATATTCTTGTATAATGTTTTAAATTCTTAGTGTTTTTGTTTTATTTTATTATTCGGTTGTGATCATTTTTCTATGTTTCAATGTTTTTTTTTAACATCTTTAATCAATTACTGCTTAGGCTTTATTTTATTTTTAACACAACAACTTTTCAAAAAGTTTGCACCATTATTTTTCCAAGTATTTCTCTTCTCATACAATATATTTATATGTGATTTATGCCTCTAAATGTTATATATAAGTATTTCATTCTGTTCCCCTCTCAGTGTGTTCAAAAAAAGAAAAAAAAAACAGAAAACAAAAGTTATTATAGAAGAATCAAGTAAAAAAAGGAAGTTTAACTAAAGGCTAAATCTTTAATACCCTCCACATCTATATACAATTAGTGGGCGTGGCAGGTGTATGATTACGCCCTCTAATAAAGTCTGTTAGTTATGCATTAGCATGCCAAGCGATTTCTCCACTGAATGAGGATATTTGTAAATTGTGGGCGACCACGCCCATTTTTTTGGCACATCGACGGATGGGGCAATTTTACATATATAAACCAAATTTCAACTTTGTAGCTTAATTTTTATGGCAGCTACATAGTTTTTATCATTTGTGGGCGTGACTCTTGATCATTTTAGTCCAATTTAAATAGAAAGCTGCTAAAAGTGTTAATATATTGAAGTTTACAGCCTGTGAGAGAATGTTAAGAACAGAGGGACACCCGGACCTACGGACATACGTGACCCAGTTTTTGATGCTGATCAAAAATGTATTTATTTTGTAGGATCTCTGACGCCTCCTTGTTGTTGCTGCAAATAGAATGGAATAGCCCCCCATCTTATGTAGAGAATATAAAGAACCGCTATTTTTATTTTATTTTTTTTTGCTTTTTACAATTTTCATACAATTTCGCTGCTGTTGTGGAATGGTTCTTATATTCTTTTATGTATCACTGTTTAAATATTTATTATATTAATAATATGATTTTTACTTGTTCTGTTAAATATTTTTACAACATAACGGAGTTTTATACGATATAATAACTAAGTGGTACTACGTATACGCTTTGCGGGGGGACAAATATTGTAGATTTTATACAAGTGAGAGCATGTTTTATAGTTTAATACCCAATACCCGGTACCAGTAAGTGTAGTAATTGGTAGGTAGGTAGGTAGGTAGGTATGTAGGTATACACAACATTTTTATTTATTTCATATGTAATAAAGCTTTTGTTTTATGTATGTAATTGGTTTTCTCAGACTACCCGTTGTTTGAGACATGATACACAGGCAATAATTATACGCTTAAACAGACACATTCTTCTTCTTCTAATTTATTATTATTATTATTTATAATAATTTCCTTTTAAAAGGGAATATTGGAAGGTTGGCTAACGTTAAGGCTAATTAATGATTAGTTAACATTGCTGAAGAGAGCAAAGTCAAATCATCTCTCTTTCTAGCATTAATATTAAGAATGCTAAGAACATATAGTGAAAGTCCCGTAAGTAAGAAAACTGAGTATTATTGCAGGTAACTACCGAAGAACGCGATAATTGAAGAACACGTTACACGATTTTCAAATAATTCTTTTGAAAAATATGAATTATTTGATATAAAAATAATTTTCAAAAAATGTGATTTTTTAAATTTTTTAATAAATAATTGAGATAAAGTGTTATGATCAAAGACAAAGAAAATGTAGAACGTAAGTTTTGAAACGGAATCCCGTGTTTTGTAGTCTCGCATATACCAATTAATCGTGTCCTTCGGTGGTTACCTATATTTATACTTTTGCTATAGAGCAACATACGTAAGAGAGAAGCTTAGAATATTTATAAACCTTTCTTGTCCTTGATGTACGTATTGGATTAAATTTAATTCATTTTTATTTTTTAAACGAGTACCATGCTCAAATAGGAAAAAGAATATAACAAAACAAGAGGAAATGTTATATCCCAACATTCAATACCCTATACCACTTAGTTCCACAAATTATATTATAATTAGTTTAGTTTTAAAGCGAGGCATTGTCATAAAAGTCACTTTGTGGAATATTATTATAAATGGAAAGGGGTTCTAAAAATGATCCGTTTAGGTCCAAATTTAGCACAGCCAATTTTTAAGCCTATCAACTATTCTTGAGCAAATTTTGTCAAAAATAATTAATAATTGCAGAATTTTGTCATATAAAGAATTTCTTTATAAAAAATCCGTATATGGAAAGGGGTTCTAAAAATGGTCCGTTTGGGTCCAAATTTAGCACAGCCAATTTTTAAGCTAATTAATTATTCTCGAACCAATTTTTTTTTTTAAACATTAAGAACTGCAAATTTTCGTCTTATAAAAACTTTCTTTATAAAAGGCCCTTATATGGGAAAAGATTCTAAAACTGGTCCAATTCGGTTTTTTTTTCACTGAGTTATCTTTCTAAGCGATTACATGTCTCTTTACACCAAATTTCAACAAAAACAAAAATGCAATCTGTATCTTAGGCACAAATTTACATAAAGAGACAGACGAACAGACGGACATGATTAAATCGATTCAGAAAGTATAATGGAAAGTGATATGGTAACAAACAACCTAACAAACTTAATAAACCCTTTGCCATTAGGTCTACCAATTACCCCATTGCCTTTTTAATTGTTGCTAATCCTTCTTACATTTGTTGCTCACCGATTTTTATATAAAGATTATAAAGAACTGTTAAGTTATAAAAGAGAAAAAAAGGACATTTAACCTTTCTTAAATATTTCATTTCGGTTCGGTTCAATGTGTTTGTCTGCAATAAATCAATGAATACCGTTAACATACTCATCTACTTATTTATTTAAATATATCGGTGTGGTGGGGTGTTTGTGTCTGCTATTTATGTATATTACTAATCAAATCCTAAAACCGTTAGGATGTATGTGTTTTTTATATTTTGTCTTTTTTTCTTTTTAAACTAAATTTTTTTTTTTTTTTGTCAAATTTGGTTTAGATTAGTTGTAGTGTGTGGATTTTTCTGCTTTAGAATATTCAAATCCTGCTTTTAACCGCGCATTTACTTTACAAATGAATATATATATACATTATATATATTTTTTTTAAAATATTTTGTTTTATTTTTTATTTTATTTTATTTTTTTTATTTATTGTAAAAGTAATTAATGTAAATAACATAAACCTATAAACGTTCACGTGTGCTAGGAATTTTAATCGTAATTTTTCCTTTTCTTTCTCCTGCAATTATATGAAAAACGAAATCCAAGTATAAACAATTTAACCAGACAGCAACAATTATCAATATTAAGGTTGGGTGAACTAAACTAAAAGGTGTGGGTGGTGGTGGTAGTGGTGGTGTATTAGCTATATGTGGGTTAGTATGGTATGCAGAATGAGAGAGAGGGAGAACTCTCTCTCTTAGAGGGAGAACTCTCTCATTCTCTAATGATTTTTATAGCATGCGAGTTGCATTTCAATTTCTTTCTTTCTTATCTTATCTTAATCACTATGAAATTAGACTTAAAGCCATTTTTTTTTAAATATTTAAATATATTTTTTAAGCTACTTCAAGTGCTTCATTATCTGATTATTAACTTTTAAAAATTATATACAAAATACAACATATGCATGTGAGTGTGTTTGTATACATATATAGAGTGCTACTAAAAAATGGTTATTATACCCACCATTCATCAAGTTTATATATGGGGGTGTACATGACTTTTAACAAAACGTTTGCAAGTTCCAAAAAGAGAAGGCTTTTTCAATAAGAACATAACAATTTTATATTTAAATAAAACGCAGAATAATTTAGATATTGAACTGAAATTTACTCCACATGTAAGACACATGTTACATTTAAGATGGTTCTATAACGAACAACATTGGCCATAATATGGTGATAATTTTATTCATCGAAACCAATCCGAAAGATATCGTCGCTGCAAAGGGCTTCAGTTTTTGAGTTAATATAATGTTTTATAGGGTATAAGTCAAAATGTTTATGTGGGTTTGAGAGATTTCCAATTCCTGTAAACGGCTGATTTAGCTCATTTTTAAACTGAAGTATTTAAGACTGCAATATTTTCGTTACTTTGCACTGGGCATTATTTAATTGGCTCAAGAATATTTATTAGTGAATATTATGTCGCAAATTTTGTTCGCCATAGCACGTATGGTGGGACGATTATTACGGCCGAAAATTGTAGTGAGCGCTCTTACAATTTGCTTTAGTAATTTTTAATAATTTCCAAACGTTACTCCTTTGGGAACCTCACTATTATAAAAATGTGAACACTGACTGAAGTTTTGCCGTTGACAGATCATGGAAAATGTTCAATTGAGCGATAGTATTAATATATAAAATTGTTATGTTCCTATTGAATAGCCCATTATATATATTTTATGAATCAGTTTCGAATACTGAGTTTATTTAATCATGTTTGCCTGTCCTTATGTGTGCGTGATGTGGTAATCACTCTCACACTTTATTGACATAAATACTGGGTAAACTTCGATCGCATCGATGGTGGGTATTCAAGATTTGGCCTTAGCCAAATATAGAAGTTTTTTTATTTCTTTTTTATTGTATTTGATTCTATTGATGACAATTTTATTTAGAAAACTAATTGAATTTTCAGCTAAAAAAAAAAAATTCATTACACATGGAACTTAACTTTCAGTACAATTCTACGCACTATGTATGTATGTATAAGTGATAAAAAATAAATAATATATACTTATATGTGAAAGTTATGAGTTTCGTTGATAATTTAAGAAGCCCACTGTATGTATTTATAATTATTCGTGTGTGATTTTGGGAAAGATAAACTAAAGTTGGAAGCATTCAAAGAGACACCCATTATATATAAAAACTTTGCAAAGCCACTATGTAGTTATTATATGAATCGATTCAGAATTTTTCAAATTTAATTATTTTCTAAAATAATTCGATTATGTCCATCTGCCCATCTGTTATCTAATCATTTATAGAGTATTCCAAGTTTTTGATATAAGGATGTGTCTTACGACACAGATAAGCTCTACTAAAAATGAATCGAATTACGTCACTTTTTAGAATATTTTCCCCTATAACAGCATAGCTTGAAAAAAGGCTTCATATGAAAAAAACTAAAAATTTATGAAATTTTTTAACCAAAGCAGTTAATATTATACACTCCACATAAAAAGGGGGGGTATGTTAAGTTTTTCATTCCATTTGCAACACTCAGATATATATATATGTTCTTGATCAACATCAAAAACTAAGAAGTATGTCTATGCGTCCGTTTTTTTGTGGCACTCTTACGGTCGTAAATTTCGAGTTATTGAACTGAATTGAATTTTGTACAGAAACTTCTAGTTTATACGTGCAGATTCCTACTTAAATTGGGCAAAATCGGTCAAAAGCCACGCCCACAATCAACGAAAATCTATTTATCTGCCACAAAAATTGACCTATGAACTTGAAATTTTATAAGCATATCTATAATTATTCTAGCCATCGATGTGCGAAAAATGGGCGTGGTCGAATTACAAACACGCCCATAATTTACAAAAATCTATTTATCTGCTACAAAAGATGGCCTATGAACTTGAAATTTGGTATTCATATCTATAATTATCTTTTGCATCGATAAGCCAAAAATGGGCGTGATTGGAAACCGATCGCGCCCACAATTTTCAAAATACTGTATTTAAAGTAAAACTTGCCGTAATTCATACCAGCCACGCCCACAGATTTTGAATTATTTTCCAATTATTTTTCTTGTAATGGTTTTTCAAGGACACACTGTTATTGCATATGTGTTCGCTTCCATGTGAGGCCTTTCCAATTCCAATTGGGAACAATGCAATGTTTCTGATTCTTAGAAATAATAAATCATAGTGTAGAGGATTATGTGATCGGTTTTGATCGAATTGTTAAATTTTTTTTTAAATCAATTTTGTTAACAAATACAATTTTTTTTCATTTTTTGAGTTTACAATTATTTATTTTGTGTTATAATACTTAAAAAAAAATGAAAAAGTTTGCTTTATCCATTCAATGTTGGGTATATTATGTAATGCTTATTCTTCTATTAATAAATAATGTGGTTTTTTTTACCAAAAAGGAGACTTCATTGGTGATTATTAGTAAAGGTGATGATGATAATGATGATGATGGAGTCGATTCTTGATGGCGATAATACTACAGGTGCGAATACCATACTAAATGGTGATAGTAGTTGTAGTAGTAGTAGTAGTAGTTGGCAAATATTAAAGGTGTTTTAATATATTGATTTTTTTTTTTGGGGGAGGGGGGAATTTTTTTAAATTTTTTATCGATTTTCGCTTTTAATTTTCACTTGGAGCTGGTGGGGGCACGCACTATCATCAACTGTTTACAAAAAAAAATTAATTACAAGATTAATAAAAAATTTTCAAAAATATATATCATATGATTAAGGAAAAAAAATAATAATAACTAAAATAATTTAAATAAAAACACACGACTAAAATACTGTAATATATGCTTTAACAAGTTGTATGTATTACAATATAATTCTTGTACCACCCTGTTAACTTCAACAAAATAATATCTGTTTAAAACCTAACATGAGTGCTTGCAATAAGTAAAATTTTTACAAAGAATTAAACTGTCACATTAATAAAAAAAAGTGTAAAAACCTTTTAAACAAAACAAAATGTTTTCTATAACCCATGTGACTCAACGTTGATATCACTCCATATATGTACCACATAACAGTGTATAAGCAGTTAAACACCAATTTTGCTGCAACACAGTTTGAATATATATTAAAAAATTACATAGCAATTAACATGAAATCTACTATAAAATAACAGGGCAACTGTTAAAGTCACATTTTTCTGCAATACAGTTTGAATATGTTAAAAAATTACATAACAACTAACTAACGAATTTCACATAAAATTTAAACAAAATCACTCTCAATTATATTAAGATTACATAACTGTCTCTTTTCTTCTTGTTACAATGAAATGTACTAATACAAGAATCTACAAGGTGACAACGAAATTGAAAATGATTAAACAAATAAAAAAAAAAAAAACTAAATATGAAAATAAATTGAAATAAAAAGATTTGATTTGATTTTAAAAGAAAATTTTTTATTAAACTTTTTAAATTAAATATACACACATATTATAGTTTTATAATGTTTTCTCTTGTTAAAAAAAAAATTAATACAATTGTATGAATATAAATTTAATAATAATAATAAAAATAAGGAATTATACAAATATAAGCAAATGAATTTTACAATCAATTATATATATGTATATATACATATATATATATATATATATAAAACAAAACAAAAATACAAAACGAAAGGGCAATTATAGTACAATATATTATAAGTAAGTAAAAATTAAGCAAAACAAATACATGATAAGTACTTAAATAACAATAATGTTTTTAGGTTTCACACTTGAATGATTAGAAAAAGAATTGTAAATTCTAGGCCAGAAGCATGATGGAAATCGATAAAGAACAACATGTTGGCAATAGTGTTGTTTTCCTTATCAATAGATAACAGTAAAAAATATATATATTTTTGTTGTTGTTGTAGAATATGTAGTATAATTTAAACCGATTTTACCAAAAGTACGCGTTTGACTTTTGGACTCGACGGACAAATGCTTGAATGCTCAAGCTTCATCAAGAATCTGGACATATGAGCTCCTAGCTCGATCCATGTCAAGTTTACAACAAAAAAAAAAGCGAGAAAAAATACACTTAAATTTCTATGCTGGCTAGAAAAAGAACTGTGCATAATGCATTTAAGGAATTAATTAATAAGTTTATAAAAAAAAAACAAGTGAAAATGTTATAATCGGTTAAGTCCAACCATTTAATACCCCACACCACTTAGTACTACCAGTACAAAGAGAGGCATTGCCATATAAAGCACTTGGTGAAATATTTTTATATGGCAAGGGGTTCTAAAAATGGCCTGATCCGTTTAAAATTTGTTACAGTCAATTATTAAGTTAATAATTAACTATTCTTTAACAAATAAAAAAAATATTAAGAATTACAAAATTTTCCCCCTATAAAGACTTGTTTCAAATTTGATGGTTATATGGGGAGGGGTGCAAAAAATGATGCAATTTGAAGCATTTTCAATAGTGCTTATGTTTAGATCAAGACACACTCTTGTACGAAATTTCAGCGAAATAGCTTAACAACTAATACCAAAGCCTTTAAATTTCATTTTACCTGAACAGCTAGACGTACAGACGGACATGGTTAAAAAATTGTTCCAGATTTGTATTCTAAGAAAAGGTGGACTTTTGTTGAGCCACTTAGCAGTTACAAACTTAATATAACTTTTGTCCCAAGTGGTGCCGGATATAAGAAGAAGATGACAAGTATAGAAATAATGATTTAGGTGCTTCAAGTACAAACGCATCTAATAAAAGTTTAACATTATTAATGACAAAATAACATATGGCATTATTTTAAGTAATTCTTTTTTTTTCTTCTTCGATTACATGATGTATGTACTTATCATTTGTTTTGTTGTAAATTATGTACTGTTGCACTATATTTGATTCGTTACATTTTTTTATAAATTGTGGCGTTTTTTATATATTTTATTTCTAACTAAATTCTTTTCACTTAATGTAATTAACATACAATTAACGAGTGAGGCTGATTTGTTGCATATATGTTATAGTGTGGGAAAAAAAATGTAAAAGCAAAGAAAAATTGATCGTATCGATCAAGGATTGATTTTAATATTTAAAATTTTCATAAATTTCACAAAATTTTAAAATTTTCAAAATATTAGAAGAAAACATAATTCATAGGCGGATTGTTGAGGGCTGTTGGATGTACTATTATTATTATTTTTGTGTTTGCAATATCTTTTAAATAGGATCCAATGTGTATTTTATTGAGTGAGTGATCGTGCTTTTATTTTCATTTTTTTTCCTAATTTGGCAGATCTCAGCGACGTATGACTTGGAGAGGGTTTTATTTCTGGTTTTTTTTCTTTTTTTTTTTTTTTTTTTTTGAGTGATATAGATGAAGAAAACTTACTGTTCCTGGGGATCTGTATCACTTTCTTCCAATTCCGTTTTGTTACGTCTTTTCTCATATATTAAGATTATAGAGCACAGGATAAGGACTTCAGCGCAGATACCCAAGAAAGGCCACAAAGCAGCAAGTCTGCCTAAAAAATATACACAAAATATTTTAATAAAAAAAACTTCAACTTCATTTCTTTATTTATTGTAAGGAACGAATCATTGTACCCTCCACCTTAGTGATGAGAAGCTTCAAAGAAGCTTTGGAGACTCTACAAAATAGATATATTTTTGATCAGCATTAAAAACTGAATCGATCTAGAATTCATGGTCTCTTCGTGCTCAAATTAACCTAATAATACACCTAATTCTCTTTTTACACGACAGATACGTTCCCAAAAAATCTCGTATAAAAAAAGGTATTGGCTAAATGGAAGAATAGATTGATTCCAGACCTAAAAAAAAAAATGAAAATCGTGTTAAAACAAAACAATTCGTGTAAAAAGAGAATTTTTGTTTTGTTTTAACTCGTGTTAAATCAAACTCGTGTAAAAAAAAAACGTGCAAAAAGAGAATAAGGTGTATGTAGTATTATTGAGACAAGCTTCATCGAAAAAATTGAGAATTGTGGATTATCGCCATAGAGCGATCTGCGAAAAAGTGACGTTTTTCACTACAACGCACGATTAAAATTGTCACAGAAGCTGTCCCATTATTATTTGATAGATCAAAAATAAGCGTGTTGGGATAACATACACGCCCACAATTTACAAAAAACTTTATCAATCGCTCAAAGCTCGACTCGTACATATATTCATGTACATGCCACGCCTACTATATTGAGATAATGGTGGAGGGTATTTAAAATTTATTTATTTTTTATTTTATTTTTTGTACCTACCTTTAATACGCACATACGACACGTCACTAGCTTCTTTGAAGTTAGTATATAAGGTGGCAGCATTTTGACCAATACACGTGAACTCGCCTCGATCATTTAAGCTAATATTATCAACCGATAAGATGGCATTTTGCACATTGTTATCATTGGGTTTTAGTACATAGCGACCTGTGGTATTGGTGATGGTCATGTTGCCTAAACCCAAACAAATAACAACAAAACATTGATTTACATTTCAATTAAGTGATTAAATAAAAAACAAATCAAATCAAATTTACCAAAAGACCACGACAATTGTGGATCAGTACCAACTACTGTACATTCAATTGACAATTTTTCACCCTCAACAACGCCCACATTGGAAGGCACTCGTACAGCCACTACAGCTAGAAATGAAATAATTACAACAACAAATTATTTAATCGATAAGTGTAAAGAATATAATTATCTTTTTTAATTTTTTTAATTCTTTTTTAATATTTTTTTTTATTTACCAACTACATTAAAATCTTTCTTTTGATTATCAGCCACACAGCTATAGAGGCCATCATCATTAATATCTGTTCTATCAATGATGAATTTTCGTTCAACTGCCAAAATTCTATGACGTCCCTCGAGTTCTTTCACTTTTGACACATCTGTGCCATTCTTCTCCCTGTAAAATAAAATTCGTTGTTGTTGTTATTATTATTATTATTATTATTATTATAATACATGTTTAACAACACTTGCAAGAGAAATCGAGTTTTGAAGCATAAAAATTCGGATCTAATCGAAATTGTACTAAATCCGAATATTATTAGTATCGTTGTCTGATGTGTTTTTTGACCTTTTCATTTTGTTGATTTTTTATATTTGGTTTCTTAGGCACAAGTATTATTAGTATCACCTGAATTTACATAAAGAGACAGTCGAACAGGCGGACATGGTTAAATTGATTTAGAAAGTGCTTCTGAATCGAACGCTATAAATGAATGAAATGAATTACAAAGAGCGGCACATTTACAGAGTTGTATAAAAAACGCGGAGTTGTACAAAAGACGCAAGCTTGAGATGTAATATCTTAAACGCTGTGCATCTTTCAAGTAAAGTACAATCATATGAATTTATATAAAAAGAAGCGGTGCTGCTTCTCAAAAGCCAACAATAAACGCGAGGCCCAACCTGCTGAGCTATCTGGCGCCAGCTTAATACATAAATTTCTGTATTTTATATCATTATTTATTTAAATTTATATTTTTGCTTACCATGTCAGTTCATGAGATCCTTCTTTGGTTATATTACAACTTAGCACTAGTGGACTACGAATTTCAAAAACTTTTAACTGATGTTCTGCGTTATCATAGTTTGGCACCAAAAAATCTGGCTCTGGTTTGTAGAGAAAAAAAGACAAAAAAAAAACAAAAACAAATTAATGACGGCATTGGGTACAATTTAGAAACAAAACAAAAAAATAATAATAAAACAAAGGAGAATAGTTTACATTATCACTAGAATATACACTTATAAAAATCGTAAAATATGATAACTACGTAAGATAATATGACTACAAGAGGTAGGCGTAAAATATATATATATATATATATATATGTAATTAAAAATATTTTATTTAACGTGACGGTGGAGAAGAATTAGTTAATAAATAAAATCGTTCATATATTAAGAGCATAGAATGAGAAGAGAAAGAGACAGAATATATAAATATAATAAATTATAGTTTGGAGAATACAAATCCCAGCTTAAAAAATTGCCTTTGAGTTCATCTAAAAAGAAGAAGAAGAAATTATTTGGTAAAAAAAAAAAAAAACACAAAAAAACACAAAAAAAACACACAAAAAAAGTCAATGCCAATAGCGATTTTAAATGGTTACTTGTGCTCTGTTGATGCCAAAATTATTATAAAATAACTGCATCCACAACTACAGCCTATACCTTTCTTAGCCAAACAATACAAACAGGAAAAAAGATTAAATGAACTGAAATGCATTTCCTAGTTTTTCTCATTGAGTGCAAAAAAAATTAAAATAAAAAAATCAATAAACGGTATAAGTATGTAATATTTTTGCTCTATATGTACATGTATGCTATATAAAATGTAAATAATGTTATGTGAGTATAGAATAGTATGTATGTCTCTAACAGGAGTGAATACTGCAGCACTCTGTATTATTATTACTACAACACTGTTTTGTTGTTGTTGTATTAGGTACATGTAGCCGAATACAGCAGGGATTGGTGCCACATTTGCCCACCATACCAATTTATTGCAATATTTATTCATTTATATTTTGTCTATCTATATATATATGCCGCGCGAGTATATTACCCCCCAACACAACACATGTCTACAAACATAAAAAGCATTAGCATTAATAATTCATTTATTGTTTTTGTATAACACAAACAATAATCATTTATTATACCCGTCTCATTATAAATTATTATAAAAATATATTATGTCTAACAACATTGCGTTTATAACTATCAGAGGGAGTACAGAAGAAAGAAAGAGACAGCGAAAGAGAGAGAGAGAGAGTTCATAAAGAAAATTTTTCGATTGTAGCTAATTTAGCTATTTTAAGTCATATTTTTACATAATTTTTCATATTTTCATGCTTTTAGAATTCGTGTTAATTAGCTCTTTAATACTAAATCGATTTACATAATGCAAAAAAAAAAAAAAATGGGCGTCATTAGATAACAGAAACGCCCAGGATTTCCACAATTTTAATCAATAGTGGGGATCCGATAACACACGCGCTCTCATAGAAGTTATTATAAATTTTTCTCACTTTCCAGGTGAATGTAAAATATATGTAACTATGTAGTCTTTAAGAGGGAGCAAATGTATACATGCCACGCCCTTAGACTACTAAATCCGTGAAGAGTATTTAAAGATTTTTCCTAAGCCGAAATTAATTTTTTATCTATTTTATTCATACACTATACAGACACTATATTATACATTTCTGCTGTACATATTTTGTTAGATCTACGAAATCGCCTACTTATGCGTGTTGCAAATATATTGATAGAGTGATACTGCATCCCCAACCTTATAAAACTCACTTTTACTTATCCATTATTCAAATTGGAGTTTTTTTTTTTTTTAATATACTTTTCTTTGTGATACTACACAAAAAATTATTATTAATATATTTTAAGTGATCACGTTTATAATATGAAGTCTGTACTCTAAAACGGAGATGTTATGCACAAAAAGAAAAAATCCAAATACCGTTACATTTACAAATGAAATGTCACATTAATAAATGTACAAGTGAAATTAACAAGACTGTTTCAGATTTGACTTACAGATTATATTTGAAACATATATATATATATATTCATAGTATATACCTTTGAACTGATATTAAAAAAAAAAAATTCAAGCCATTTTCATGATTAATATGTACAAAATGTAAAAACATAATAAATGAAATATATTTATAAAAAGGTGTATAGATTAAATAAATTAATGATTTTCTTAATTATTGGTAAATAATAATAATAAAAAAAAAAAAAAAACGCTGAAACATTAACGAACGAATTCATTTAACGTTCAACAGCTGAATATATAATAATAAGAAAAGACATAGCGAGCGGACATGACAAATTTCGCGAAAGTGAGACTTATTTAAAGTAAATGAAAAGCAACGGTATTATAGCAAAGGTAAACACGAGCAAATAACAATATTTATGCAATGATGTAAGAAAACGATCCACATCCAGATGATAATGATGATGATGAGGATACATACTAATGATTTTATGTTTTTGTAACACAAGCCAAACAACAACAACAACAATAACAACGTTCTAGACAGTAAGCAATATGAATAATCCAATGATTGTGTTGATAGATTAAAAGATTAGTGAGTTGAGTTGATATGTTGCTAAGTTTCAAATTAAATTTACACCAAATATTTGTTGTTGTTTTTCTTTTTTTTCTTTTGGTTTTTGTTTTATTGATGCATTTATTAACTATATAAAATATAGCTTAATTGTGTGATGAATATTGATTGATTACAAGAGGAGGAGCATATATTGTTCTCAACAAACAATAACAACAAAATTTATGCAGTTGTTTTTTTTTTAATTTTTTTTTTTTTTCGATTTTGATTTAGCGCATAAGCTAAGAAATAGGAGGAAAAAATTTTAAGCTCACCATTTTCTTGGTTGAGTTGGGTTAGTAACGTATTAATGGCGTTCGTGTTTTGGGTTAGTAAGGGTGTAGAGGTAAGTGTAGAAAGTTGTACCGGCGGCACGAATCCGTACGCATTTGATGGTGATGAAGCAAATAGTGGTGGCGATGTAGCCACAAAAGTGGCACCTGGTGGCAATGTCATATAATTAGGTTGTTGCGGCTGTTGTCCTGCTATTCTTTGTATTTGATGTTGGTTGTTATTGTTGTTGTTGTATTGGAAAAATGGATTTTGTGATATTCTCGTTGTGGCTTGCGATGATGTGTGAGCCGGAAATGTAACCGTTGTATTAAATTGTTTTTGTTGTTGTTGTTGATGGTGGTGATGCTGTGAGGGATGTTGATGGTAAGGGGGAGCAGGCGGCAGCGGCGGCGGTTGTCCAAATTGAACTGGATATTGACTGCTGGTATCAGTCATCCGCCCAGATCCGTCCACATCACTTGTCACCACATAATATGTTTCTTGTTGATTTCTATGTTTGTTGTTGTTGTTGTTATTGTTGTTGTTGCTGCTTCCAATGAAAACTTGTCGTGAAGTCCCATCACCGCCATGATACTGCTCCTGAGAATATTCGACGGCGTCAGCGGTAACAGCAGTTTGGTGCGCCTTTGGTGCAGCAGTTCGTGGTGGTGGAAAATTGGGCGGTGTAGCCGAATAATATATAGTTGAGCTACGCCATGGCTCTGTTGTGTAGCGATAATCGCCAGGATTGTATTGAATATTTATTAAGCCGGGTGATATTTCGTATTGTTTCTCGGTGCCTGCCATGCTATCGAAATTAGTTAAATTTACATACATCAGCTTGCGTTTTTGTTCATAATCTGATTTCGGTAGTTGGGCCGCTGTCTGCTGTTGTTTCACCTGATGGTGGTGATGATGTGTCCGGTGATGTTGTTGTGTCGTTATAGCTTTTGTCGTTGTTAGTTGTGTGGGCAGTGTTGGTAGTTGTGGCGGTGTGGCGACAGGTTCCACCGCCTCCCAGGTACGAGTGAATATTTCATCGCTATCACCATTTAAATCGTTAATTTTGCTAGGCGTTAAATCGTATATGCTTTCATATATGGATTCAGTTGCCAAATGGCGGCCAATAACATCATCTTCACTATCATCTCGCCCCACCACCTCCGTATCATGGTCAAAGTGTGGCGATTTCATTTGCGGCTTTGTCGATGACAACTCTGACTTTGGTGCCCTTACTTGCAACATATGGTAACTACTGTGTAAGTTGTTGCATTGATAACGGCCCTCATGTACTTTGAGAGCATGTCGCACAGAAATATGTGCCTCGATTTTGTGTTTTTCACCTGCATGTAGTTGGGAACACAACACACAATTGGCGTATTCATTAAAATATGAAGCATGAATTTCTTTAAAATCCTACTCTCTCATCTTAACAATTCTAGTACGGCTAACAACTAACTTTATTAATTGTGACTGTCATTGAATCTTGTTCTTTTTTAGTTTCTGCTCATTAAACCAAACCAAAAGGTTTTTGTTTTTTTTTACAATATTCGATTTCATAGGAAACTGCAGTTGTTTAAAAAAAAAAAAGCAATATCGTATTTCTCATTGTACAATAATATAACGGAAAAAAGAACCATTTCATTTATGTCTAACTTTGAATTGAGACTTGAGGTCGCGAACAGAATTAAAAAATCATTATAACAAAGGGGAATTTTTCGACTTTATTTATCGATCTCACCTAAATAACGGCAGATGTACTGAATTTGTCACGTGTCAGAAAGAGCCTTCGCAAACCTCATTAAGTAAATATTTTGTAAATGCTTTTTTTTAATTTTGTTCTATTTCAGAGTTGATTTATAATCTTTTAAGCACTTGTCATACTCACCTTCTATAGCACTTTCAGACAATTTATATGAATGTTCATCGCGACCATGTCGCAAATTATGTCGTGTTATCGATTCACCATCTTTAATCCAATATATTGGATCTGTTATCGGTATAATGCAGGTAATCGAAAACGGTTTACCGATCTCAACAGATGAGTCGCCATAATAAATTGCTGCTTCAAGTTGAAATGCTGCTTTTTTTTTTTGTTTGTTTGTTTCGTTTTTCGGTTTTTGTTATTGTTTATATATTAAATATAAAGGTGAAATCAAAATATGTATAATTATTACATGACAAACGTAATAGCAGTAACGGTAACGCAGACATTTTGTGTTGTTACAAAAACATATTGTTTTCCGCCACCATTTTCATTATGTGTCCAGTTAATAATTTTGCAATATGTTACACGTGATACGCGTGTACACGCACGCACACACACACGCACACACACAATCCATACAACGATATAGAGATTACATTCCAATGGCGTTGGCATGTAATTTACGTAATGTTTGTATAAATGTCGATTACATACATACATACAATATAAATTAATGTTTCAATAAGCCGGGTATTGTATGAAGGAAATACACAACCATGGAACATGTTTAAAGAGGATTTACATGAATTATTTATATTCATACATAGTTAGAATTTAATTTCATAAGATAAAAATACAATTGAGAGAAAGATTGAAAAGAAGAAGAAGAAGAGAAGAAGAACTGTTTAGCAAGTAATCTTTTAACTTTACATACATATGTCTCATCAGAGTCACTTCATATTTAACTTATCAAAACTTTGCATAATAAATGAAAATAATTTAATATTTATTAATCAACACAAAGTCAAAATCAATCAATCAACTGAGAAATTAACAAAAAAAAATCATAAATAAATGAGAAAAAAAAACTAAATTTGGCTTAAGCCAAATCTTAAATACCCTCCACAAACAAGCAATGGGCGTGGCAGTTTATGATTACGCCCTCTAATAGTGTATACAGTACGTATCAGCTTGCAAATCAAGTTTAAGTTGACTACAGTTTTTTTTTTTTTTTTTTTTTTTTTTTGTAAATAATAAGCGTTTCTGTTATTCAACTAAACTTTGCCCATTTTTGGAACATCGATGAATAAGTTAATGATAAATATATAGATGAAATTTATAGTTTATTTTTTGTGGCATATAAATAGATTTTTATCGATTATGGGATATTTATTTTATCCTACCACGCCCATTTTTGCTATATCAATGAATGGGATAATTATAAATATTTGTCACAAATTTCAACTTTATTGCACCTTTTTTATGGCAGATAGATGAATTTGTATGGATTATGGGCGTGGCTTTTGAACAATTTTATCCCAATGTAAATGGCGATCTGCATGCAGAAACTCAAAGTGTGTGAAAAAAATTCAGTTTAACATATCTTAAAATTTACGACCACAAGAGTGCCAACCACAGACGGACACACTAATAAGGTTATAAAATTGAAATTTTAACAAATATTTATAATTGAATAATGTAAAAGACACGCCCCTAATTTACACAAACTGTTAAGTTATCGATAATATGAATTTACTATCCCTTTAACTTCTTCTCTAGAAATGAGTTTTTTGCTTTTTCTCTTGTCTTTGGTCTTGTCTTGAAGTTGAACAATAAAAAGTATAATTTCATAACTAAAATCGTAACATAGGTTATGAGCCCAGTCATCACGTTTATAAATTCGCATTGCCGTAAAAGAGAATGAATTCGTTGTATAATATAGAAAAACTCAACGATACTAATTATGACGCATGGCGAACGCAGATGAAGAGTGTGCTTGTGCATGCAGATCAATGGAAAGTGGTCTGCGAAAAATATAAAAGAGAACAAGCAGAAAATCCTTCAGATTGGGATAGTTTGGATGAAAAAGCTCTAGCAACCATCGTGCTAAGTGTAAAATCAACGCAGCTAAATCACTTTAAACAATGTAAAACCTCTGCCGAAGCATGGAAGGCTTTAGAGAATATACATTGCTCAAGAGGACCGGTACATAAAGTATCACTGTACAAAAAAATTAATATATATGCGTATGAGTAGTACAGCAGAAATGTCTCAATATTTAAATGATTTCTGCGATGTAATTGAAAAATTAAACGAAGCGGGTGTTGAGCTACAGGAGCAGTTAAAGGTTATAATATTATTATCTAGTTTGCCTAAGGAATACGAATATTTTGTTGTAGCTATAGAGACAAGAGACGATCTGCCATCGTTAAGTGTAACCAAATCGAAACTTCTAGAAGAATATCAACGAAAAAGTACGATTAATTCGGAGAATGTCGAAACGCAGGCATATGTGGCTAGAAATAAAATGGCGTCAAAAGAAAAAAAGGTAAACGTAAAATGTTTCAAATGCAAACAAAGTGGTCACTACGCAGCAAATTGTCGAAACAAAGGTAAAAAATTATCAAGTGTGAGAGAAAAAGAAAGCGAATATTCTGTACTAGCTGCAGCAGATGCTCAACAAATAAGTTCACGCACTTGGGTACTCGACAGCGGTGCAACTTCGCATATGTGTTGCGATATTAATATGTTCTCATCACTAGAACACCACAGTGAAAAAATTAGTTTAGCTGGTAACAAATATATAACAGCAGATGGCGTTGGTGATGTGAGATTTTTAACAAAAGAAGGCCCTATAGTTCTAAGAAACGTGCTGTACGTACCAAATATGAATGGAAATTTTATTTCGGTCGCAAAAATAGTGGAAAAAGATTCAAAAGTCATTTTTGATAATGATAATGCTCGTATTATTAACAAACAAGGTCAAACAAAGATGAAAGCAGTAAAACAAAATAAGCTATTTCTACTTGATATATATAATAATAATAATAAGTGCTTTTCTGCTAGAATTGAAAATGGTACCAAGTGGCATCAGCGCTATGGTCACTTAAACGTTACTAGTCTACAAGAATTGAAATGTAAGGAAATGGTGTATGGTCTTGAGAAAGCTGAGTTTGTAAAAGAAAATAAGTGTGATACATGTCTCAAGTGTAAAATAACACGTAGTCCTTTTCCGCGTTCAAGTGAAAAATATGCAAAAGATATATTAGAAACTATACACACAGACTTATGCGGCCCATTTCAAACAAAATCTCTTGCTGGATCTGAATATTTTTTAACGTTCATCGATGATTACTCACGGAAAATATTTGTATACTTTATAAAATCTAAAAGTGAGGTTTTTGAAAATTTTAAGACTTTTAAACAATACGTTGAACGACAAACAGGCAAGAAAATAAAGTCCATTCGTAGTGATAATGGGCGTGAATATATTAATATGCAATTTAGTCAATATCTTTGTGGACAAGGTATCAAACATCAAACAACAGTACCATATAGCCCTCAACAAAATGGCGTCGCTGAAAGAGCCAATCGTACAATTGTTGAAATGGCACGCAGTATGTTGTATCAATCAAGCTTAAATGAAAGTTTTTGGGCTGAAGCCGTAGCGACTGCTGTGTACATTCGAAATAGATCACCTTCAGCGTCCTTAAATGGCATGACTCCTTATGAAGCATGGTGTGGCCACAAACCGAATGTTAAACATTTTAGAATTTTTGGATCACCAGCGGTTGCATTAGAAACTAAACGTACCAAGAAATTTGAACCCAAAGGAAAATCTTATATAATGGTCGGGTATTCAACTAAATCCAAAGCTTATAGGTTGTATGATCCTGTATCACGTTCAGTTGTAATAAAACGTGATGTGATGTTTATGGAACGTACAATAGAGCCAAATGTAGTTGATTTTTCCGATGCAATCCTACACAATAATGATGAAAAAGAAAATGTGTCTCCAATATTGATAGATCAAAAAGCTAAATTACAATTTAACGATAACGATATTGATAATGATAGTGTTAACGATACTGACACTGAAGAAACATATGAATCTGCCGATGATGAAATTGTCAACGATGTTGAAAATAAGGCTCCGGATATTTGTGATAATAATAATACTGAAAAAACAATTAAAGCAGGTAGGCCAAAAATCATTAGGACAGGTAAGCCTGGAAGGCCAAGAAAACAATACAATACTGTCAATATAATGCAAAGCAAACAAGAAATACGAATTCCTCGAAATTTGGCTGAGGTAAAGGAAAGTATATATGCCAATGAGTGGCAAAAAGCCATGAAAGAAGAATATGATGCGCTTATTTCCAACAACACATGGACTGTAGTAGATTTGCCGAAAGACGCAAAAGTAATTGGTTCAAAATGGGTGTATACTGTTAAATATGATAAAAATGGAAATGTAAAACGTTTTAAAGCCCGCTTGGTAGCTAAGGGTTGTAACCAGGAGTTTGGCGTGAATTACACAGATACATTTTCACCAGTAGTACGTTACTCAACTATTCGTATGATACTGGCATTAGCGGTAGAACGAAAAATGTATACTCACCAAATGGACGTATGTACAGCATATTTGAATAGTAAACTCAATGATGTCGTCTATATGCATCAACCCGAATATTTTGAATGTACTGCAAGCCCAAATCAAGTGCTTAAACTTAATAAAGCTATTTATGGGTTGAAGCAGTCTGGAAGGGAGTGGAATCAAAGTCTTGATGATGCTCTTCGAAGAATTGGTTTTACGCCTTGTATCAACGAACCATGTCTGTACAAAATGTATTCTAAAGGTCATTTAAATCTAATTGCTGTATATGTAGATGACCTTATTATTAGCAGTGAAGTTAAAGATGACTTGATCCATATTAAAAAACAAATCATGTTTGAGTTTGACTGTGTGGATAAAGGTCCCATAACAGATTTTTTGGGCATGGACATAGAGCGTGAAGGGGAAACAGGTGCAATTTCGATTGGTCAAGAAAAATATATAAAAGAACTTCTGAAATCACATAAAATGGAACAGTGTCGTAAAGTTTCAACTCCACTGGACGCTGGTTTCCAAATTGGTTGTACAAAAGCAGATTGTGTACGAGCAGACGTAACGAGTTATCAATCATCTATAGGTACACTAATGTATTTGGCATTATGCACTAGGCCGGATATTTTAAATTCTGTTGCTAAACTTGCACAGCGAAATCAGAACCCTCATCAAGAACATCAATCTGCTATTAAACATGTATTACGATATTTGGCTGATACAATTAAGTACAAATTAGTGTATCGAGCGACAGGCGAGCCTATTGTGGGTTATGTAGATGCCGACTGGGGCAGCAATTCTATTGACAGAAAGTCCTACACCGGTTATGCGTTTATGTTGGCTAATAGTGTATTTTCTTGGGAATCTAAACGTCAAAATAGTGTTGCGCTCAGTACAACCGAGGCCGAATACATGGCGATTGCTTCTGCTGTGAAGGAAGCCATATATTTGAAGAATTTGCTCGCAGAAATTGGAGTGCAGAAAAACAATATTGTGTTATATAGCGACAACTTAAGTGCACAACAGCTTGCTCGAAATGCTACGTATCATAGTCGCAGCAAACACATTGATATTAGGTATCATTTCGTTAGGGAAATCATAAATAAAAAGGAAATACAACTGGAATATTTAAGTACTAACGATATGATAGCTGATATTTTAACAAAAAATCTGAGTAAAGATAAACATGAAAAGTTTGTGAGATTGCTAGGTTTGAAGTAATTTTTATTTTTATTTTTTTGTAAATGGTGAATTCATATTAAGGGAGAAAATGTTAAGTTATCGATAATATGAATTTACTATCCCTTTAACTTCTTCTCTAGAAATGAGTTTTTTGCTTTTTCTCTTGTCTTTGGTCTTGTCTTGAAGTTGAACAATAAAAAGTATAATTTCATAACTAAAATCGTAACACAAACAATCTTATTTGTTTAAGAGCAGAACTCCTCCTCCCCGACCTGTATACAATTCATATTATATAAGAGATTGTAATTGTTAATTAGCCACGCCTACAACTTTCAGATTTGATCTAAGTCACACACACACTAGTTTTTTCATACTTGTTAATATACAGCTTATTTGAAAAATTGTGCTTTGTATACCGTTAGTCATCAAAATTTCATCTCTAAGTTAAATGTTGTCATTTCTTTTAGATCACACACAATTAGTTGTTTTTATTTTTATTCATAAAAAATAAAAAATAATGACATTTAATGAATTAATTTAATTTTAGATGAAATACAAAATGGTTATAAATGTATGAATGGGTATGCAACCCCCCATCCCACAGAGAATAAATCGACAAAATGCTAAAACAAAAAAAACAAAAAACAAGAAAACTAAAAACAGATGACACATATACAGATGCTATGTATTGTATGTATGTCGAAAATTCATATTTCAAATAATATACAATTGTTAGAAGCAAAGTTTAACAGTGAACTGATTTAATATTAGTGCCCACTAAAGAAATGTCGAATATTTGCTCAAATTGATTTTTTTTTAATAGCTATTCGGCTTGTTTTTAACACACACTACACCTTTGATGATTAATCGTTATTAGGTCATCATTGTATGAATATTTATATACACTGTAAACATTTTTTTTAATACTCTCCACATAAAATGGGTAGTATACTAAGTTTGTCATTCCGTTTGGATACCCAGATGGAGGCGTCAAAGACCCTACAAAGTATATAAATATATGAAATGAAATGAAATGTGTCCGTGTGTTGTTAGTGTTCTCACGGGCGTAAATTTTAAGATATTGATATTAAAATTTCGTACAGATATTTATAGTTTTTGCACGCAGATCGCTATATAAATTTAAAAAAAATTGATCAGAAGCCACGCCCATAATCAACAAAAATCTATATATCTACCACAAAAGTTGAGCTATAAAGTTGAAATTTGGTACACATATCTATAGTTATCACATCCATCGATATGGCAAAAATTGGCATGGTCGGTTAACAGACGCGCCTACAAAAATTGACAAAAATCTATATATCTGCCACAAAAATTGATTCAAGAATTTGAAATTTGGTACACATATTTATATTTATCCCATCCATTGATGTAAGAAAAATGGGCATGGTCGTATAAGAGACACGTTTACAATTTACAAAAAACCATATTCACTATAAAACTAAACTTGCAAGCTCATACGCAATAAATACACTATAAGAGGGCATAATTATATATCTGTCACGCCCACCATTGTAAAAGTAAATGATATTTAAATTTAATTTTCTTACTTTTCTTAATTTAAAATTTTTAATTTTAATTTTTATTAAATTAAAAAAGAAAAAATATCTTAAAAACAACAATACTAATTTATGGTGAGGACAAAACCTTTCATTTGATACCCATATCAAATATTTTGGAAATATATTAATAATATGCCATTTTGTAACATCCCTCATATATTATTAAATACAACAACATTTAGCTTATGACATTCTACTCGTCAAACCCTTTCATTTGACACCCATATTATATAGATTGTAGATAAATTGATATTAGATAATTTTAGGGGCGACCGCCCCAATGCGGTAGTGCCTTTAATGCACTGCAACACGCTCACAATTTACAAAAAGCAATTGTTTTTTCTGCGCAATACGACATGTAAGTTGATATGTATTTTGCATACACTGTTACATACAAGTAATCAGATACCAGCCACGCCCCCACTTTATATATACATTTAAGATTTAGTTTAAAATAAATTCAGTTTCTTTCTCTTATTTACTTTATCTGATAGTATTATTATCGCTAGATGTCTGTACCTGGATTATAAATGTTTATAGTAGACGGTTGTTACTATTTACATTTAATTTGTTTATAGTGTTGTTGTAAAATAAATAAATAAAAAAAACCTTCATCCTTGTATTTGAATGACGTTTGTTTTGGCGATAACAACAAATAAAGCAACGTTGACGACATCTCACAGTAATTGTAACATATTGTTTTTGTTGTTACAGATCGAACTCACTTATTATATATATATTTGTAATACAACATTCGGACGAATTTTTTCTATTTTTATACCCTTCACATAAAATGAGCGGTATGCCAAGTTGGTCATTCCGTTTGCAACAACCAGAAGGAGGCGTAAGAGACCCTACAACGTATAGATATTCTTGATCGGCATCAAAAACTGAGACGTATGTCCGTGTGTCTGTCTGTTTTTTGCATTATCACGGAAGTTAACTTTGAGATATTGATCTGAAATTTTGTACAGGCACTTTTACTTTTTGCACGCAGATCGTTATTTAAAATCGGGCAAAATCGGTCTAGAGCCACGCCCATAATCGGAAAAGATATATATATCTGCCACAAAAATTAAGCTACAAAGTTGAAATTTAGTACGCATATTTATAATTATCCCATTGTTCAGATAACAGACACGCCCACAATTAAGAAAAATCTACTTATCTGCCACAAAAATTGAGCTATAAAGCTGAAATTTAGTATATATATTTATAATTATCCTATTCATCGATATACCAAAAATGGGCGTGGTAGAATAACATAAACATCCCATAATCGAAAAAAATCTATTTATCTGGCACAAAGATTTATCTATAAAGTTGAAATTTGATAAACATATGTGTAATTATGATGGGCCACGCCTACTGTCTCTATATAGATATGGAGGGTATTTAAGATTTAAACCAAAATTAAGCTAAATTTAGTAATCCTTGTCCTATAAGTCACTTGATGAAAATATCATTATATGGCAAGAGGTTCTAAAAATGGTACGATCGGGTCTAAAATTTTGGACAAACATTAATGAAGCTAATTAAATATTCTTTAACAACATTTTGTTAAAAAGTATTAAAAAGTACAAATTTTCTTTTTATAGAAACTTATTTCATATTAGGGCGTTATATGGGAAGGGGTTCTAAAATTAATCTGATGGAGTTCAAATTTAGATACAGTCAAATATTATGCCAATTAATTGTTTTTCAGAAAATTATTATTAAAAAATATGAAGAATTGCGATTTATAATAAAATCTTATATGGGGAGGGGTTCTAAAAATGGTCCGATTCGGTTCATTTTTAATAGGGTGAGGCACCCTAACCCAAAACATGACCTTATACAAAGTTTTATCGAAATATCTTTAAAAATGCCAGCTATAGCATACAAATTTGTATGGGCAGACAGACGGACATGACAAAATACTGTGTGACCACAAGTGGTGTAGGGTATGTGGTATACAAAATATACAAAAGTAATAACAGCGACCACAGCAACAACAACAACAATACACATTCTTCACGTTTTCACATATATTCACACAATCGCACGGGAAATACCAATTTTACGGTTGTCAAGCGCTCAAAGTGTTCGCTAATTGAAGCGTTTTCTCAATTATGTGTAAATTGATGTTCAAATACAATCCAATAAACACAATAACTTGGAAAAAATATTTCAAAAAAAAAAAATTACAAGCAATCTTACTTATTACGTCAATGAATGAATGAATGAATGCACACACACACACATGCAAATATATGAACAAATTTTTTTTTCTAAACTCTCTTCTCAATTTTTTTTTTCCATTAATTATCTAAGAACAGGATAAGAAGGTATGCCCTCGCTCTGCTGTGTCTCTAATTAATTTTAAGAACCTCATGCATATACCGTTAATCGAATTTTTCTATCTATTTATGAAGTGAACTTGAACTAAATAACAACAAAATAAATCGATTTCAAGTTCAACTAATACTGTAAGTCCGTGCGTCCGTGTTTTTGCCTATTGTTGGCATTCTCACAGGCGTAAATGTTGAGATATTAAGCTGAAATGTACAAACATTTCTGGTGTTTACACGCAGATTGCTATTTAAAATGGGCAAAATCGATAAAGAGCCACGCCCAAAATCGACAAAAATCTATTTGTCTGCCACAAACATTAGATTTTGTTACTATTCCAACTGTTACTGGAAATTGGAAATAAATTGGAAAAGACTCTAAAATTGTGTTCGTACTGTTTAATAATAGCAAGTAGAAGAAGAAGAACTTTCATTCATCCAACGCGATATATTTGATGTGATGAAATGAATGTTTTTTGTGAGTAATAAAATTTTTCATTAAAAGTTTTTTTTTTTTTTTTAAATGGTATTAAAATGATTCTATAAAATTTTGTAAACTATTATATCATGATGTATACACACATACCCACATATACATTATATACAGGATAGTAGCAATGAATGCAAAGGACGGGAAGTCATCGACATGAGTTAAATGAAAATTGTTTGTTGTAATTTCAATTAAATGCCAACACATAACCGTACACCCCTTAGAGATTGTCCTATACGCTGATGCAGTTTTGTAATTAAATCCCTCAAATAGAAAGCCTATTGAAAATGGAACGAATGGGATCATTTTTAGAACCCCTCTCCATAAATTGTATAGACAGACAGACGGATAGACGGATATAGTTAAATCGTTGGGCATTTGTTAGTTGGGAGTTACAAGTCTCCCCACAAACCTAATACACTGTTTGTCACAAGTGGTGCACAGGGTATAAAAAAAAAGTAAGAAAACTAAATTTGGCTTAAATATCCACCACTTTTACAATTATGGGCGGGGCAAATATATACATATTGCGCCCTCTAATAATTAGTATATATTACGTATCAGCTTGGAAGTGTAGTTTTATGGTGAATATGGTTTTTTGTAAATTGTGGGCGTGTCTATTATCCGACCACGCCCATTTTTGCCACGTCAGTCAATGGAATAACTATGTATACGCATACCAAATTTTAAGTTCCTAGGTCAACTTTTGTTGTCTATTGTGGGCGTGTCTGTAATTCGAACACGCCCCTTTTTGGCACATTAGTGCCATAAATATATGTACCAAATTTCAACTTCATAGCTCAATTTTTGTGGCAGATATATAGATTTTTGTTGATTGTGGGCGTGGCTTTCGATCAATTTCATTTCATTTTAAATAGCAATCTGCGTGAAAAAACTAAAAGTTCCTGTACAAAATGTCAGCTTAATATCTCAAAATTTACGAACGTGAGAATGCCAACAAACAGGCAGAAACAGGGACATACGGACTAGATTGCCTCTGTTTTTGATGCTGATCAAGAATATTTAAACTTTGTAGGATATCTGACGTCTCCTTTTGAGTGTTCTAAACGGAATGACAAACTTAGTATACTTCCCATTTTATGTGGAGGGGGGTATACATAAAAACAACAGTGTTGTTACAAATGTAATAAAAAAGCAACTCTCCAGCTGTGGGCATTAATGGTAATGAGTAAATAAAATATATATGTGTATTAGTATAAGATCTATATTCTATGTTTGGACTTGTTTTTTTTCACTGCTTTTGCTCACTGCTGACCGGTAATGTTTCCTCTAGAGGTTTCACTGTTAAGGATGATGACGTATATAATCCGCATATGTGTGAATACACACATGCATATGTTTACTATACATAGTTGTTGATTAAAAACTAGTCATAGAAATACATTCAGATATAATAACAATGTGACCTGACCTCTCCCCACCCTCCTCCTTCCATATTTTCTAACATAAAAACTAAGTAAGTTGTACGTCGAGGCAAGTGTAAGTATGTGTTTGTATTCGTTCATATGCCTAAAACATAATATCGTATAAAACTATAGCAGTTTTTTTTATTAAGTTTGTTTTAGAGATTTTTTTTCTTTGGTTTCTTTTACATTGTTTCCCATAATCGGGGCAATACTTTAGGGATGCCTTAGTACCACATATACGGATTCCGCTTGTATATAAGCGTATTTGCATTAGTTTGCAATTAGATTTTTGTTATTTTATGAGGAAGAGCAGTAGAGTGAATTAATAGCTTTTACTTATCTGTCATGTTCTCATGTTCGGTATAAGATTTTTCCCACCGCTGTTTTTATTAAAGCATAATAAAAATTAATTAGATATCTTGATAAAATCTCAATTAAATGAATTGTAATATCATTACGTCTACTCCGAAAACATTTTCACATTACTCCGATTCTATTCTGAATGTATTTCGTGCAGATGAATTAGTCTTAGTACTATGATAATATGAAATTTTACTCCGAATTCATTTTAAAATTACCCCGAATTAATTCCGAAGTAATTTCTTACTGCTGAATTAATGTAATTTTGATTTTTATTAACTTTGAAAGTATTCCGAAATTGTTTTATGAATGTAAATTTGGTCTATATTAACAGCGAAATTATTTCGAAATAGCTTTATGAAACTGAATGAATGTAATTTTGGTCATTATTAACTCTGAAATTACTCCGAAATAGTTTTATGTGATTGAATTAATATAATTGCAGTCTTTATTAACTCCGAAATTATTCCAAAATTGTTTTATGTAAATGAATTAATAAAATTTTGATCTTACTCCGAAATTATCGTGCAATTAATTTACATGGCAGAATTAATCTCAATGACAAATAATTTTACTCCGAATTCACTCCGAATTCATTCCAAAATTAATTCATATCTGACTGAATTAATTTTAATACTAATTTTACTCCAAATTTACAACCGTTGTAATACAAAATTATTCTATTCGATCAAATTAATCTAAATATTATAATGAACTGTCCATTTTTATTTCAAATACACTCCGAATCTATTCCGACATTATTCCCTATGTGTGTATTCGCATCTTTACACAATGATGATTAATAATTTTATCATTATAGCATAATTTGTGGAACTAAGTGAGGTAGGGTATTAAAATGGTCGGGTATAGACGACTTATACTTGTGTTAAGTGTGGATTCTTCCAAACTGACTTTATTGTACTAACGTGCTAACAACAGCAAGTATTCCATCCATGTGTGTTTAATAAACAAAACGACTGATTAGAGTGAAATTCAAATTGAATAAAAAAAAAGAAAAAAAAAATTTTATTACAACTTGCGATAATAACACACGGGTAACCATAATAATTTTAGTCAAGTGCAGTGTGCCTGTGTGTGTGAGTAAGTGTTTTGTAAATATTGTACATATATATGTAAGAAAATGATATTGGAGCAGAATAAGAAAAAGGTGGTAATAAAAAGGTTGACACCGTTTGTCAGTTTTAACCCTTTTACCGTTTCACATTTTTTATGTTTTTATTTGTTTTTCGTTTTTGCACAAAATACTTACAATAATAATAAAACACATAAATTTGCACATTTCGTAAACACGTATGTATGGTAAGAGAATGTCTCGAAAATATACGTTTTGATACGAATATAAATAAATAATTGTAGAGAGAATGAAAAAAGAAATAAAACGAAACAGAGTAAATACTCAAAAGAAAAAGTAAAAAAGCTTAGAAGAGAAAGCTCAAGTAAACGTAATAAAAAACAAGTAAGAAGAAGATTAAATTTGGCTTTGACCAAATCTTAAATATTCTCCACATCTACAATAGTGGGCGTAGCACGTACGCCCTCTAATAATGTGTGTATAACGGTGACAGCTTGCAAGTCGAGTTTTACGCTGAGTATAGTTTTTTTTGGAAATTGTAAGCGTGTCTGTTATACGACCACGCCCATTTTTTGGCAAATCGATAAAAGAGGTAATTATAAATATGTATACCAAATTTCAACTTCATAGCTTAATTTTTGTGGCAGATAAAAAGATTTTTTTTAATTGTGGGCGTGACTCTTGAGCGATTTTCAAAATTCACGATAGTAAGAATGCCAACAATAGACGGACATACGGACCATCATAACTAGTCCAACTCAGTTGTAAAGGGTGATCCAGAATAAAAATACTTTGTAGAGTCTCTGAGGCCTCCTTCTGGGTATTTCAAACGGAATGACAAACTTTGTATAATTCTTACATTTTATGTGGAGAGTATCGGATGTGTTTAAATTAAAATAATATTTAAGAGTAGAGTATTTTATATAAAAACCTTCACATACTCTATAGACATAATCAGAAAATGATAAACTTGATTTATGATGATAAGTTGAAGAGAAAGAAACTCACCTTGTGATTGAGCGTAGATCGCTAGAAATATCGAAAGGAATGAAAGAGCTCTTGCCATAAATTTTGCATCCATCTTTGGTATTGATCCGTGGTTTGTACTTTAATCCTTATCTTTATGATTAATGTAATTTTAATTATGCTGAGTATTTTTTTATTGCGATAATTTTATTTAATAATTATATTTAAAATATTTTTTTTCTTTTTTGGTGTAATTTTTATGATGTATTTTTTTAATTTTTTTATAGAAGCAGTTTAACAATTTTTATATAATTTATGGTTTTTATTACTGTATGTATATATATTAATGTGTGTGTGTTTGTGTGTGACTAATTGGTAATAACAATAATGATAACACGCGTTTTATTGAATCGTTCGCTTGCCTGCTTTCTTTTTCTTTCTTTTAATCCTTCCTTTCGTTTCTGTAATAACGGCTTCCTTTTTACTCAAATGATCATATTTATGCCGGATTTTAATTCTTCTTCTTGCATAAATTTATTACCACTCCTTTTTTTTTATTATTTGATTTAACAATTATGATTATCTGCTGTTGTTTCTGTTGTTCCTGTTGTTGTTTAACTTGTAAAAATTTCTTTATTTCTTTTTATTTTTTAATTAAATTATGTAATTATGTAAAGTTTAATTGAAGACAGATAGATTTTCTGTTATGTCTTTTAAGCTTAAGTTAAATGGTAGATTTCCTTTATTCTGAATTAGTTTAAAAGAATTAATGCTTGGCTTGCACGATGTTTTTTTTTTTTTTGTATGCTCCACTCTCTGTCTCTCTATTTTAATCAAACAAACAAAGCTGCTGCAGCGAAAAAGAAAACATTACGAAATTGCTTTAGGCGGAGAGAGTTTTGATTTCAACTAAACACACATCCTACATAGCTAGCTTACAACTACACATATATACAAAACATTATGATTTATATTTACATAAACTCTTATGCAATGTTGTTTACTGTATTTTTTCTTCACTGAGGATAAATGCATAAGGATAATATTTATAAATATACAGCAACAGAAGCAAGCGATCTCTCTCAAAAAAATTACATTAATTGAATTCAATTGAGTTAACTTTGAAATGAATTCGACATCTACTATAACTGTTTACTCTTTTTCTTTTTCCTATTCAAAACAGTACTCTTTTAAGTGGTGCAACCATTTCAGAGGAATCCGTT
Source organism: Ornithomya chloropus (assembly GCA_963971445.1). NCBI lineage: Eukaryota > Metazoa > Arthropoda > Insecta > Diptera > Hippoboscidae > Ornithomya > Ornithomya chloropus. The sequence continues at coordinate 28,210,239 of OZ020530.1, read as the reverse complement.
ATTAGTAAAGTAATCTCTCATATTTAAAATGAGCGACAGAGACATAGGAGAACAGTTAATTGCACATTATAACATTTCACAGAAATTTGAAGCAGCTCTTAATGTTTTTTATGTTAATTACATTAGACTCTATGTGTATTGTAATGAAAGAAACTAAAAATTAATTAATTTATTATTCATTATAATATTATATTGTATTGTATTCACTAAATGGGCTGGATCATGCAGCAGACACTCCTACAATTTCCCAAAAAAAAACTTTCTTTGTTGCACAATTGGTATTTAAGGAATATTTTAATATATTATTATAGAGAACGTACATGGCTCAAAGTACACGTAACTGTGAACGATAAATATTCAAGTTGTAGCCTCAGTTTTAATATACCTTTTTTTCTTGCTTTTTTTTATAAAATATTGTTTTCTTTCGCAATAAATAAATCCGGTATTAACAAGGTGCAGCCTTACATAGAAACATTTGAGTGATATTATTTTACGATGAATGAAATTTGAACAGCTCTGGGTTTCTTAAACAAATACCTAATAAATTTTTTTGTGGATTTATTAAACGTAAAATATAAGCAATTACTTTTACGTTTTAATGTTAGATAAATCTAACGGTAACATTTCGCTGTAGACAGCTTATATTACAATACACAGTATTTAATAAAAACGTTTACATGATTAAATGTTTTTTTACACGACACTGTATATTCTCAAAAAAAAAAAAATACCAAACGTGGTCGTAAAGAAATGTGTTCATTTTAAAGCAAAACCTAACAGATTTCTATTTTCGATATTACGTCATGAAAAAATATATATATTTAACAATAAAGAAATAAAGAGAAAGAATAATAGACATTAAAAGCAAGCCATAGAAAATTTATGAACGAACATGCATTAAACATGTATCATCACAATACGCCACTAAAACCCCAGACATTTTTTTTTTTTGCCAAGACATTCAGCCAACACTATTTTAATATTTCACCATTATAGACATTACATGCTCATTCAATCGTGCTCTCTAATAGTTTGCTCTACTAAACTAAAGAAATGCTTTCAAATATCTAAAATTTGTATACAAGGCAATAAAAAATTTATGTGGCACAGTAATTATCACTACACACACCACAAAATTTGCAAGAAAACATAAAACATACACAAAATTAAAGAAAAAAAAAAACCAAAAATTATCACCCCAAAAAAAAGGAAGTAAAACACGCGTTAAACGGAAATAACGCGTCAAAGAAAATATATTGAGTAACGCGTGAAACATTCAACACGAGCGACTACAAATTTGCAACTGAACTAAACTAAAACTATGTCGTTCAGTTCGCTCACGTTCTGTTATAAAGAGATAGTGTGTGAATACTCAAACAAATTCATTTTATACCTACAACGATTTATTGGTATTGTATATATAAGAACCCTAAATCTTTCTCTTCTTTTTTCTATTTTCCAGTCTGTCTAACACAAGATAATTAATTATATTAACTAAACTAAATTCTCTAAAACTAAATGGCAACAACAACGTCATCGCATTGCATGAGAGTAGCGAAGGTGAAAAAAAAACTTTTTTTTATATGAAAAAAAAAAAACGAGAAAAAACACACACACTAGGTACAAAGACTTCATACACGTTGTATATGCATTTATATACACAGGCATGTTAAATATATTGAACCCGAAATTTACAGGGGATGGCAAGATAATTATTTATGTACACACATTACAACTTAATTGAATATTTTCAAATTTGAATTTTTTAAGCTAAACATATGATAGACATTATTAAGAATTACGGACAAAAAAGAAATTTTGGATTTTAAAATCATTTCCCCAAGCGACAAAAACCACATTGCCTCAAAACTCAAGGGTGTTGATGGAGTCAGAGATACAATTATAACCTAAGAGCGGCAAGGTGCATGAAAATTGTATGATATTGTATGGATTGATTTAGTCAAATGTAACGGAAGATAATTATTGAAACATGAAACATAAAATGTTAAATATTCCCTCCTCATCATAGCGGTTTAATATGTCCATATTTCCATATATATTTTTTATGAAATCTGGAAAGAGTAAACTTTTGTAAAGCCCCTTCAAACATCTTGAATTCGTTCTGATTATTATTTTTTTTTTATATGTATTCCTAAGATAACATATCTTCAAATTAAATCACCTTCACAACAATATTATTTTATATATCTGTTGAATTTATCTTAAAGCGAAGGCAAATATGATGATAATTAAAATTATTTCTTTTAACGTCATCATTATAAATTATGACCTCTGCCAACACGGACTGTGATTAAGTTGGAAAACAGACGCTTATCTGCCTGCTGTCTGCTACCTGCTACCAAGGGGGGATTTTTATTAATACTCTACATCACTTCTTGGCAAACGCTATATAATGTTTGTTATCATTTTCAGTTATACCGTTCGATTTAATCAAAACCGTTTGTCCGTCTGTATGTCCATGTTACTTTGTCATCAAGTTACAGGGTGTATTTTTGCACATATTTTAATGAAATTTGGTAAGAAAAGGCATGTTCTGAGGCGAAGAGAACCTTCGTATCATTTCTAGAATCCCTTTTTAAATAAAATATTTCGCATAAAGTATCTTTTTTTATATGACAATGGCTCGCGTTAAATGATACAACTAAACTACTTAGTGTAGGGTATTAAATGATCGGACATAATCGACTATAACGTATTCCACTTGTGTTATGTTATCATAGTTTACAGTTTAATTAGAGTGCAAACAACAGCAAAGGTTAGTGTGGTGGTGAGAGTAGAGAACACACAGCTAACTGTTGATTTCGTAGACTTTTATTCTCGTACAGTTTATTTGGAAAGCAATAAATATCATAGTTGGGAGAGATGGTTATTAAAAGCAAATTCCAAACTATTCAAATAGCCGAGGGGAATATTGTAATGGAGGGATATGTGATGTTTTTTTTTGTTTGCTTTAAATAGTTTTAAAAGTATGTATGTAAAGAAAAGCCATGTGCTTTAATTGAGCTATTAAGTTGAAATTTGTTATACATATTTATAATTACCCTATTAATATGCCAAAAATGGGCATGGCCATATAATGAATGTATAACTATAATAAAATGAAATTAAAACTGATTTTATCACAAATTTTTAGTCTCAAATTGTTTATGATGGAGAGAGTTTGGGTCAAATACAACAAAATTTGATTTCTTAACAGTTATATTTTTGTTGTTAATATTAATTAACAAAAGCTGACTAATTGTTATTTTATTGCATTATATTGGTCTCTCTACACAAATACTTGATTTGGCATAATTTCTTAAGTTTTTCTTTACATACATGTACGGATGAGTGTGAATACCATATATGTGTATATAATAAGGCTTCTTAATATGTAATCTAATCGTCAAGTTGAATGCGATTGTATGTGTGAAAATTGATAATTAAGCCATAAATCAATATAATTTCTAGGCGAATGTTGCCAAAGAGAACGGAACGAACTTATCAGGTAAAAGATAAGAAACCCGTACAGTGGAATTTTCTGTTCAATCAATCGACATATAAAATAACGGAATATATTAAGAGAGTCTAGCGTTTATCAAATTAAAGATTCATCCTTTTTTTTGGGTTTTTTTATGAATTAATTGTACACTTTCACTTATTATCTGCAATTAAATTTTTGTGATCGACAGAAATCGATTTAGTATTTTATGCTGATACGTTTTGATAAAATGTGTTCGGTACCGTCATCAAGATGGTGGGTATAATTATAGTTCGTTTAACGACCCTGTTCTAGTTGCTTAACCCAATACACATCGCTTGTCATATATATTTATTATTGGAATAACATAAAAAAATGAATAAAATATTATAAAATATACAGACGGACCTTAAATAGTATGTTACATTAACAACTCTGTCTTTGGGGTTGTAAAGTATTTTTAAGCGATATCGATCAATCCAAATAGAAATGAGATCGTTACAACGCCAACAAAGGACAGACTTAGCTACATGAATTCACATTTTTAAGCTAATCTGGAATATATATACATACATATATATATATATATATATATCGTTTGCATCATCTACCCCACCCAACAAAATCCAAAAAAAAAAAAAAAATTACGATAATAACGAAACGTACACATGCACTATTACAACAATAGCTACAAGAGAAATTGAATGCTATTAAATTATATGTATGGTAATGTATCGTAAAAAAATTAAAATTTACAATCTTTCCACTCTTTTCGTCCTTTTTTCTTAGTGGGAGAATTTTGATAGATCGTCTCAAACGAATTTATTTATTTCGCGTTGCGGTTGAATAAGTTACTTGTTTGTGGTTTCTCATTATTTCTAATAGCCGCACATGCAGCCAGAAGTGGTAGTTGCAGTAGTCACTGGTCACTGGTGTGTGTCGCCTAATTGCAACAGTACTGATTGATTAAAGATTAGTGTTTTTACCATAGAGCTCATAGAGGTGGTTGTGTGCTAGTAAATAAAGAGATTATGTTATGAAACACCCGTGTTCGCTTGGAAAAGGAATAATTAAAAACCAACTATTCAAGGCACCCATAACCAACACTACTAGCTTTCCATTTAATTAAATTGTTTTTATTAATTATTCTTTTTCTTCTATTATATCCAGCTGAGTGCGATGTGACTGACTGGCTTTCTGTTTGGTTGGTTAATAGGGGGATACGGTCTATGACGGAATATTTGACCTTTTCCTTTGTTCAAATATTTTTGCAATGTTGCACACACTTACTCATAAATTTATGGAACACATACATTCGCATACACAACATGATACTACACCAACCGATACGAAAATCTCAAGTATACTTTTCTATTAAGTTTTTTATTGTTTCATTTATTATCATATCTGCATGAATGCACACTTTTTTCATACACACACACAAGTATTAATGTTTAAGGTTTTCCTTTGTTTTATTTCGTTTTTTTGCTATATTCTACTAATTAAATTTTTTCATTTATTTTTTACTTACTCTTCTCTTATATTGATCTTCTATTGAATATTTTATATTTCGTTATTTCGGACTTTCTTTTTTCACCTCTTTTGCTCACTACACACCCGCATTTTTTCCTTCATTTTTTTTTTATTACCCCAAATTTTTTTCCACTTCAATAGTCCAAATATATTGTAAAACCATTAAAACTGCAAATAGTTACAGGCAATCACATAAAATCGCATATTTTTTATGAATTTTTTTTCTTTTTCGTTCCTTACATAAAGATTAATTTTACTTGATTAATATTAATGATGATTCCACTACTTCGGCTATTACAAGGTGTCTGCACTTTTTTCATTTTTTTTAATATATCCATGTAATACGCATTTCTTTACTGACTGATTTAATTACATCTTATTCCAAATTTATTGTGTTTTATGGCAATATTTTTAATGGTTTTGCAAAATATTTTATTGGTTTTGTCGACTTAATGGTATTAGAATTCGTTGAAAAATTTACCTAAGAGCACACACATGAATACAGAACTTCTCTCCTATTTGCTTTATTCACGAACGAAGTTGGCTGTTTTTTAATAATTGCATATATCTATAATTTTCTGCATAAATGCAAAGCTGCACTTGGCTGTAAAATTTGGCACGCACAAGTTTTCTAAGGAATGCAGCCATATTAATAAACCTGTGTTGCAAGTTGCAACAAACAATTTGATGTTGCAGTGAGTGTTAACACAAACTAAAAAAGTGAATTTTCTAAATATTAATCAAACTTGTAGTTTGAACCAATCCTCTTTTAGCGATACGATTTTATAAAGAATAAAACATATTGCATTTTATCCTTTTAGGAACGCTTCGTAAGATAAATTAAAATTGCAAGCTTTAGCCAGCACTTCTAATCGAATCGAACATGTTCGGTTGAATAATCCTTTTTCCACTAGATAATGCAATTACTTGTTGTTCCTACTTGTATGAATGAATGAAATACAAAAAGAAGAAGAACAGCAGAATTTCTTTTTTCGATTTTTTATATCGATAATATTACACAACAAAAATGAAAATAGAGATTCTTATTTTCTTAACTATTCTTACACACTTAAAATCTTGCATTCCACTTTTTAAATCACTGTATTTATTGAAATATTTGACAATTTTACATGAATTGTATTTAATATAATAATCCTCTTACCTAACAAACTGTGTATCACAATAATAAATTAAACCATTACAAGTAGAAACGGAATAAAAGTGTTGTATGACAGACTCGGTTAATTTATCTGTACCATCTCTGGCTTAGATGTTTTTATTTAATACAACCATGTAATTATTATAATGGGTTTGATTTAGTTTTATGCTGTGAGTCGTGTTTGTTACAAGTTGCTTTTTTTTTTAATTAAGTTGATTTATTGTTGATTTATTTAATGTACTTCATATATATAGTATATATATAGTTTGTAAAGAAATGTGCTTGTGAAAACAATATCATATAAAGAATATTGTATAAGGTGAATGGAAATATTTTGCAAGAAAATAAAGTGTAAAGCGCTTGTTGGTTTGGCGAGGGAGATTATCAAAATACCTTTGCTAGGCCAATTGTTGTTGCAAAGCATGGGCGTTAACCGCATTTGCTATTTAGAGAATAAAAGATTAATAAAATACCTTGCCACACATAAATAAATAGAATAATTTTAGTATGAAGACGTGTTAAAAGAGTATAACAATTACATATACTGGCTTTTGATATCTTTTGATAATGGGGAATGTATATGAATGCTAATTATAGCAACATGAATGCTAATTATAGCAATACATGATAAAATGTTAAAAATACGTTGTGTCCGGTATGCCGCGTTTACCCTTTTGTTTATTTTTTTGAAAAAAAAAAGAATTTTTATTTTATTTAATGTAAACCTGCGCAAAAGGGGGATTTTTAGCCAAAGAAACCGTTTACAATTCACCTTACATGCACATGTTCTTAATTGCAATTTTTTTTATGTGCACACATATATGAAAATGAATCACTTGAAAACCTAAAGCCAGCAGCGTTTCTTAAACTATATATGTATGACTTAACACACACACATATATATTTTATGCATGCAAATACTGCTGCAAGCCTAAGGGTGGCGTATGCTTTATAATTGTATTTTTTTTAAATGTTATTATCATTTGTTTTTCTGTTTATTCACTTAGTTTTTAAATGCCTATTAGTTGTGCAAAGAAGTTGAACAACTCTCATAAATACAATAATGCCGCCATAAGTACGCCAGTTCTATATAACACATGGGATATTGCATAACCGGCTTTATTTGCACCACCTTTTTGCCCTGTACCTCGGGCACCAATTGTACCTGTTTTTATTTGTGTAACTCTACCGGCATTTGTCTTGTCAACGGTCAAGTGCATTAATGTGAAATTCATATTCACACATGTTAATTACAAATTTTCCATTTTTGCCCACTTGCCCAAAGTGTGTAGATTGTCGTTTGGAACGTGCACAACATTTGTGGAAAGACAAAATATTTCGTTTCATTAAGAACAGGCTCACTCACGCCATGACTTCCTTTAATTTTATTATTGATTATTTTAGTTCTTCTTTTAAACATAACATGAATAGATGATAAGGTCCTCTCCAAGTAACTAAAAATACCTTAATGCCCTAAATATTTTACATTTCTTGTATAAATGTAGTTTTGCTTAAGAAAAAGTCACACACCATACAATGAGTGCAATATACCATGTCTCCCATGTAATGAATGTTTCATATTTATAACGACATAACATTTTTTTCTATCATTTCATATATTTACAAAGTTAATATATGCTTGATCAGCATCAAAAACTAAGCAGTAGACATGTATGTCTGTATGTCCATCTGTTGTTGGCATTTTCATATTCATAACATTCAAGACATTGAGCAGACACACATTTTATACGGACACTTTTAGTTTCTGCAAGCAGATCGTTGTTTAAATTTAGCAAAATCGTTTAAGGGCCCACAATCGAAATAAAATCTATTTATCTGCCACAAAAATTGAGCTATGAAGTTGAAAATTGGTTTATACATTTATAATTGCCCCATTCATTGATATACCAAAAATGAATGGGTACCAATCACGCCCATTACAAAAAAAACATACTCAGCGTAAAACTCTATTCTAACGATATTAATATGGAGCACTCTGTTCACGAAAATGTGTAAAAGTGCACAACTGCATATTGCATAGTCTGTGTATTGATTACTGTAAGCAAGAGCACACTAATCCAAAGATGATTGACCCGAGTTATTAACAATTAATAAATAAAGGGGCTTTTTCAATAAGAACATAACAATTTTGTATTTAAATAAAATAATAAAATAATTAAGATATTAAGCTAAAATTTATACCAAATGTAGTATACAGGTTACAATTAACTAAGGAATCGAACTCATTATGATATGACTACCGTGAGCACGTTCAATAAAATAAATATACATATTCCCATAACATTTTCCGCATCCCCAATATTTTTCGACCACACGATCACTTTTTATGATTTTAGGGGAAGTCTCTTGGAGCATATGTGGAGGACAATAATTCATATTTAGTTTATTATAAAATTTGCTCACGACAAAAATGATGATTTTTTCAATGAAAATCATTAGGGCAGTAATAATGTATTAATTTTCAAACGTAGCTCATTTGTGAACTACGTTGAACTGGTATGTGGTTATGAAATGTTAACCTTGTGTGACGCATTGACGTAAACAGTTCATGGAAAGTATTCCGGTGTGCCTCTGTATGAAAATATAAAATTGTTATGTTCTTATTGAAAAGCCTGTTATAAATAATTCCGCGTCCAACTTTTTTTTTTTTAGTTCAATCGCAATATGTTTACCATACACCAGCTGTGCCTCAAGTTAATATTGCTGAGCAAACTATTAAATGATTTGTCAGTGATAGCTGCTCAACAACAACAACCACAACAACAGCAACAGCAACAACAACAAGATAATTTTTATCAACAATCACAACAAAATCTATACTCAACGCCTTCCAACAGTTACGATGAGCCCCCGTACAATAACGCCAAAGTCAATGTAAATACTTTCCAACCAAATGATCGTAATCGTTACCGCACCGACAATGATGTAGATAATGTACCAAGTTTGGTGAATCGCGGCAAATCATCGTACAATGTGAAAAATGCCTTTTTAGAAACATATCACGCCAGAGAGCCCACCTACTTTATTGTGGCATCACGCATGGTGCGGCCCGGTTTAATTTATCAAGTAGCCGTTAACATATTACAGGCACAATATCCGATGACGGTGCATGCCAGTATATCGTGCGATGGGGTACAGATTAGTAGTGATGCGAAGGATGTTAAAGAGAATGTACCCGAAACACTGTTGATGCGTGTACCGCCGACGAGTGTTGGTGGCGAATATCGTTTGCGTGTGGAGGGCTTCTTTCAGAATGTATACGGCGGTTTCGCCTTTCTCAACGAGACCCAATTGCAATTCTCTCAACGTTCCATGACCATTTTCATACAAACGGATAAACCGTTATATATGCAGGGAGAGACGGTACGATTTCGTACCATACCAATAACAACAGAACTGAGAGGTTTCGATAATGCCATCGATGTTTATATGCTGGATCCGAATGGTTATATTGTAAGGCGTTGGTTGTCAAGGTAATGTTTGGTTTGTTTTTTGTGGTTTAACCCCGCACCAGGGTATATTTATAGATGGATAGGATGTACTAAATTTCAAGTTCAAAGGTCAACTTTTGTGGCAGATATAAAGATTTTTATCAATTATGGGCGTGGATTTTGACCAATTTTGTCCAATTTTGCCCAATTAAAGTAGCGATATGCATGCAAAAACTAAAAGTGTATCTGTAGAAAATTTCACCTCAAATTTCACGGACATTTAAGTGTAAATCGTTTCAGTTTTTGATGCTGATCAAGAATGTAGGATTCTCTGATGCCTTCTGGTCATTGCAATTATAGCTCATCTTATATGGAGGGCATAAACATCTATGTGTGGCGGAAATTGACCATTTGTAATATCTTTTGACCAAATTTGTGGCAGCATATCAGTTGAAACAGCTGAATACTTGATATAAAACCTTGACAAAGACAAGACAAGAACTGTAAGTTTACTGATACACAACCAAATTCATTGTGGGACCAAGTGGTGTAGGGTATTAAATGGTCGACTAAGCCAGAAATCAATTTTTAGAAAATAATAAAATTCTAAAATATTGCAGACAATCCAACTTGGGTTCGGTGTCACTGGAATATAAACTTTCTGATCAGCCAACATTTGGTGACTGGACCATACGCATCATTGCTCAAGGGCAACAGGAGGAGAGCCATTTCACCGTCGAAGAATATTATCAGACACGTTTCGAAGTGAATGTAACAATGCCCGCCTACTTTTTCAACACCGATCCATTTATTTATGGACGGGTAATGGCCAACTTTACCAGCGGTGCACCCGTACGCGGTAATCTTACCTTGAAAGCTACCATACGTCCCATTGGCTACTTCAGTAATCAAGCGCTCAATGAACAATTCCGTTTGGGCCGCGCCCCCTCTCAACATATGCATGACTGGCAGCAGGACACGACCCGTTATCCCAATCAGCTAAACTTCAATTATAATTATAATCTGAATCCAACGTCGGACAGTGCTAGAGAGGATCTGGTGCCAGATCAATTTTATCACAATCTGTATGTAATGGAAAAATTGTATCAATTTGATGAGGAGTGGCCATTTTGGGTGCAGAAACCAGATGTACCGGAAACCTATGATACCTGGTCAGGAGAATATCGCAAAACCTTGCCCTACTTGAGATACTTTAATGGAACGTTTGATTTTAAATGGCCGCTGCGCGATTTGGAAATGTTGATGCCGAATATGGCGGGCATGGAAGTGTTAATTACCGCCACTGTGGGTGAAAAGTTTTATGATGAAATCATTGCGGGCTATAGTATAGCGCGCATTTACAATTCCAGCATACGGGTAGCATTCCTGGGTGACAGTCCTCAAGTGTTTAAGCCGGCAATGCCTTTCACCGCTTACCTGGTGGTGGAATATCATGACGGCTCACCATTGGAGGAACATATACTCAAGCCGAGTAATATGGAAGTGAATGGATTTGTGGAGAGCCGTTTGGGTGGTCGCAGAGACTGGCCGGCACAACGTTTAAATATGAATCCTTTGACACCTGGCATTTGGGAGGTAAAAATCGATTTGCGCAATGATCTGCAGTTGGACGATGGTAGACCTCAAACGCGTGATTATTTGAACGGTGTCACGCAAATGCGCCTGCAGGCCAATTTTGTGGATTCACGCGGCGAACGGGCACAAACGGAATTGTTATTGGTGGCGCATTTTTCACCGCGCAATCAACACATCAAGGTCACCACCAGCACCGAAACACCCACAGTGGGTGAATACATTATTTTCCACGTGCAAACGAATTTCTTTTTGGAGGACTTTAGCTACCTGATCATGTCCAAGGGTGTCATTTTAATGAATGACCGTGAAACGATACGTGAGGGTATACGTACCATAGCGGTGGTACTGAGTGCTGAAATGGCACCCGTGGCCACCATAGTGGTGTGGAAAATCACATCTCAAGGACAAATCGTAGCCGATTCGTTAACGTTCCCCGTCAATGGTATATCGCGCAATAATTTCACCGTTTACATAAACAATCGTAAAGCAAGAACGGGTGAAAAAGTGGAGGTGGCCATATTTGGTGAGCCGGGCTCTTATGTGGGTTTGTCGGGTATAGATAGTGCCTTCTATACCATGCAGGCGGGCAATGAGTTGACTTATGCTAAAATTATAACAAAAATGTCTAATTTCGATGAACAGACGAACGGCACTTATAAGCACTTGTGGAATTCTCATGCTGGCAATCCCGATGAATTGGTGTATTATCCCGCCTCCTCCTTTGGCATTGATGCCAATCGCACTTTTGAGTATAGCGGTTTAATTATATTCACAGATGGTTATGTGCCCAGACGGGGCGAATATTGTAATCGAACGCTCGGCTATGGGGAGTGCTTGTCGGGACGTTGTTATCGTTTGGAGAAACAATGCGATGGACTGTACGATTGTGAAGATGGTACGGATGAAATTGATTGTCGCCGCCGTAATGATACGGATCTGTTGAATTATCGTAAATATCGCTTTAATCGGGTGTTGCGTCATTATGAGAATGTTTGGTTGTGGAAGGATGTTAATATTGGACCGCATGGCCGTTACATATTTAATGTGGAAGTGCCGGATATACCCGCCTATTGGATGGTGAGTGCTTTTAGTGTCAGTCCGTCCAAAGGTTTCGGTTTGTTAAGCAAAGCCATCGAATATGTGGGCGTACAGCCGTTTTTCATTAATGTTGAAATGCCCACGGAATGCCGGCAGGGTGAACAGGTCGGCATTAGAGTAACGGTTTTCAATTATATGACAACATCGATTGAAGCCACGGTGGTGTTGCACGGCAGCACCGATTATAAGTTTGTGCATGTGGAGGAGGATGGTATTGTACGATCGTATAATCCGCGCACCTCCTTCGGTGAACATCAATTTTTTATATATTTGGAAGCTCAGGATACCACCATTGTTTATGTGCCCATAGTGCCGCAACGGCTCGGTGATATTGACATCACATTACATGTAGCCACGCTGTTGGGGACGGATGAAATTACCCGACGATTGCATGTCGAATCCGATGGTTTGCCACAGTATCGTCATCAATCTATGCTGTTGGATTTATCTAATCGTGCCTACGTTTTCGAGTACATGCATGTAAATATTACCCAAACGCCGGAGATACCGTATCAGGTGGACCGTTATTTTGTGTATGGTTCGAATAAGGCACGGATTTCGGTGGTGGGTGATGTGGTGGGACCCATATTTCCCACTATGCCCGTTAATGCCACATCATTGTTATATTTGCCCATGGAATCGGCCGAACAAAATGCGTTTTCTTTTGCCGCCAACGTTTATACGCTGCTGTATATGCGTTTAATTAATCAACGCAATAAAACGCTAGAGAAGCATGCGTTTTATCATATGAATATCGCCTATCAACGCCAGTTGAGTTTTATGAAACCAGACGGTTCATTTTCAGTGTTCCGTTCCGATTGGAACAATTCCGATTCGTCAGTTTGGCTAACCGCTTACTGTGTACGGATCTTTCAGGAGGCTTCCTTTTACGAATGGGAAAACTTCATTTATATTGATCCAATAATTATAGAGAAAAATATTAGATGGCTGCTGCAGCATCAGACGCCCGAGGGTGGTTTTTACGAAATCACTTGGCTGCCCGATCGTAAAATGAATCGTACAAACTTCGCAAATAATACATTTTTACAAAATCGCAACATCACTCTCACGTCACATGTGCTTATAACGTTGGCTACCGTTAAAGATTTGTCGGGTTCTTTGGGTGCTCGTGTTGCTTTGGCTCAACAGCGAGCCATTACCTGGATTGAACGCAATATGCAATTTTTGCAAGACACCCAGGAACCGTACGATGTTGCTATAACCGCTTACGCTCTGCTCTTGTGTAAATCCACAATGGCGGAACACGTGTTTGGTATATTGCGGCAGCATGCTCGCATTGTGGGCGATTATATGTATTGGGGTTATGAGGAGTTGCCAGAGCCCCCAACAAAGCTGGAAAATCAAAAACTCTTCTCCCTGCCACGCCTACCCTACACATACGATGCCACCAACATAGAAACAACTGCCTACGCTTTGCTGGTATATGTATCACGACGGGAATATGTTGTGGATCCGATAGCACGCTGGTTGAATGCTCAACGTTTGAATGATGGTGGCTGGGCCTCCACCCAAGATACCAGCGAAGCGTTACGGGCCCTCGTCGAGTATACAGTGCATTCACGTCTACGCGAAGTCTCCTCATTGACGGTGGAAATTGAAGCCTCCTCACAAGGTGGTAAACCACAAATCTTACAAATTGGCGACAAAAATCTAGCACAATTGCAATCAATTGAGGTGAGTTTCATGAATCATTATAGAAAATATTTTCTTCACATATTCACTCAAATGTTTGGCATTTTTTTTTTTTTTAATCATTTGTTCATTTTTTTTTTTTACAGATTCCAAATGCCTGGGGTACGGTTAAGGTGCAAGCCAAAGGTACTGGTTATGCCATACTGCAAATGCATGTTCAGTATAATGTTGATATTGAAAAGTTTCAAACGAAACCGCCAGTGCCAGCATTTGGTTTACACACGCGTGCCATATTTCATGGTCGCAATCAATCGCACATCTCCTATTTGACGTGTCAACAGTAAGTAACTGAACAAGTATTTTACCACGCGCACTTTTTTTTTGGTGTGGATGTCTTATATAGCCAGCAAAATATTCTCTATTATTCAAAATTTTATTTCTTCACGCGATTAAAATTTCTAAAGCACGTCTTTCTCAAGCGATTGCTTATTCACAACTTTATCCCGTTAGATTATATTACAAAGAGTGCGCGCAGTTCTGTCATACGTCCGCCCAAGCCAAAAGTCAAAGGCGCACTACTTTTATATAGATTTTATATGGATGGTATTTAAGATTTGGTTTAAGCTCAATCTTGTTTCTTTTTTTCCTTGTTTTTACTCTTATTAATAAGTAAAATTTTCTTGTTCTCGTTCTACCTCTTCTCCCCTTTTTACTACAAATTCCAGCTGGGTTAATACCATAGAATCAGAACGATCGGGCATGGCTGTACTGGATGTTACTATACCTACCGGCTATTGGATACAGCAACAAAAACTGGACTCATATGTTTTAAGTAATCGTGTCCGTAACTTGAAGCGCGCCAAATACGCTAATCAGAAAGTCATCTTCTATTTTGATTTTGTATGTGATTTTCATTTGAAACGGTTAAAATTTAAACTAGAAATTTTTTTAATTCAAAATGTTTTTTTTTTTGTTTTTGTTTTGTTTTTGTTTTTTGCAGTTGGATCAAGAGGACATTTGTGTGAATTTCACTATTGAACGTTGGTATCCAGTGGCAAATATGTCCAGATATTTACCAATACGAGTTTATGAATATTATGCACCAGGTGGGTAACTTGTAATTATTTTTATTAATAATTGTTTTTTGTTATTATTTTTTTTTGTTATTATTATTTTCATATCTTTCTAGAACGTTTTAATGAAACAATATTTGATGCCTTACCCACCTACTTGCTAAATATATGTGAAGTGTGCGGCAGTTCTCAGTGTCCCTATTGTTCTATTTACAATTCAGCGTGGCATTTATCCATGTCCTTATATGTAGTGTTCTTTAGTGTATTTGTGTATTTAATGCGTCGCAATCGCATCCTCATCAATGCCATGCAACTAATAGCCGTTTAGTAGAATGGACCAAAACAACAGTCCACTGCGTGTGTGTATAATTTATCAATATTTTAAAAATTATCAACTCGTAGATACCACCCACAACACCCTCTTGCTGGTGTTTAAAATCAAACATGAATTATAAACCAATCCGTCCACACTTAGATTTCTTACCAACACCATAATTAAGTACAAACTTTTTATAAAGATTTATACAAAAAATTTAGCACCCTTTCATATACGTATCTAACATAACACTATATATAACAAGAAGCTTTATCTCGAATAGAATTGATATGTAAACCAGTAAAAAGTCTCAAAGTTATAAAAAAAAACATATTGTATAGCAGTGTATAGCCCGCACCACTGGCGGCTATAGAAAATATTAAGTTTGTCCTAAATGTTTGATTCGAAGTTCTTTTTGTTTTTGCAACATGAGTTAGATGTCTGGATGTAGTCAGTTAGTGGGATCTCTGACGCCCTCTTCGGCGTGTTGTAAATGTAAAACAAACTCCAATCTTATGTGGAGGGTATAAAAAAATAAAAATCATCCGGTATAATGATTAAAAGTGGTTTTTTTGATTTGTAAATTCAGAAAAGGGTTAAAAAATGAAAAATAATTATAACGATCAAATATAAATTCAACAGACTTCCACACAGACGTAGGCATTTGAAATATGTCAACACTCAATTTTCTGGTATACGCATCTACAAGTTAGGCCAAGTGGTTGATCACGCCTTCTTCTATTTTTTTCTTTTTTTTTTTTATATCAAAGAAATTTTTACTTTATTACTTTATTTTGAAATATTGTGTAAAAGAAAGAAAAAAACAAAAAAAAAACAAAAAAGTTCAACCTTTAGTGTAATATTTTATAAACCCATTTTTCAATTGACGGACGTATGGACAAAAAATTACTTGTATATGATAGAGTAATTTTGTCCGTACATCTGTCTATTGAGCATGGTCAACCACTTAGTCTATTTTATTATAGAGGCGTATACTGGGAAGGGGTGTGCCAGCATTTTTTAAAAGTTAAATCCCTAAACTTTACATTTGGTTGAAGTGTTTTTTTTATTTTAGTTTGTGCGGGATTTTTATATAAATCGATTTTTTTTGTGGTCCAAAAAAATATATGTGGTAAAAAAAAATGAAAATTATACATATTTTTAAATTTAAATAATAATCGAAGAGGACTGTTTTTAGTCAACCTTGTTCGTGAGTTTTATATGAAAAGTACACAAATACAGTTAGAGCCCAGTGGTGAAGGGTATTATAATGGTTGGACTGCGACCGACTGCATTTTTTAAGATTTCAATAAATCATTTAAAGTTGCTTTATATGTAACCCATATATAATCTATTCTTAAATCATATCCGTCCATGGCCGTTTTTACCTTTAACGTTTTTTTTCTAAATACTTTGTTATGTAAGACTTGAATAAAATCGAATAAAGAAACATTATCCTTTTTATATATGTTTCGAGTTTTTATTTATTTATTTATTCCTTTAAGGTGCCTTTTATAAATCGAAACATAAACAAACTAATAATAGCTAAATGTAAATGCATTTTGTTGTGTTGTTGTGTAACTGTAATGGTATAATATCAGTTTTTACGAAAACTTGAAAGAATGGGATGTATTACATCTAAGCATTCGAGAATGTCCCGTTTAGCTTTGGCACCCGTAAACACAATTTTACCGTTAACAAATATTAATAATACCATGCGCGGTTTTACCATACGGTAGATGAGACCGGGAAATAATTCTGGTTCATATGATGTGAATTGTCCGTGCATTTGATTTAAATTTTCCAAACGTATGGGAAAACGTAAATCGACTGTTGCTACCATATTTTGGAGACGATAATCGGTAAATTTGACCGGATAGCCGAGCTTTTGCAGGATACGAACGAATTTTCGTGTTCCCAACGATGCTTGGGCTTCATTTCGCGCTCCAGTGCATATGATTTTGCCACTACGAAATATTAATGCGGTACAACGGGGTTCACGCATACGCATAACAACACCATGAAATCGGGATGGTGTGTATTCGGTATTGCGGGTACGATTGTTTATATCTTGCAAATTTAATTCGCAAGCCACAGACACAGTGGCCACAACATTTCTGTAATAATAAATTAAGAAATTGGTTGGTAGCCATATTGAATTTTAGTCCTAAACACGGGATACCTACTGTAATTTAACTTCATGTTGAGCATCTTTAGATTCAACCGCTACAGTAGCTTTTTGTGTCAGCAAACTGGCATGTGGATTTAACTAAAATATATTTAAAAAACATTTATAAATACTTTTATTTTTCTTCTTTTTATAAATTCCCTTTAACTTTACTTTGGTGGATGTGGTTTGATTTGGTAAAGCAGTTTTTGCAGTACCGCCGCTTTGTTGTGATAAATCTTGAATTGTTGCTTCCATTGCCATTTTATGTTTAGATATATATTTTATAGTTATTTTATCATGCAATTAAAACTGTTTTTAAAAATCTTTCTCTTCATGCGGCAAAACAAACATAACCTATTACTTTTTTGTGTTTGTTACTTGCAAGCAAATTCCTCACAAAAACTCTTTTCACATATTAATTATAGTTTGAGGAACAGTTTTTTTTTTGTTTGTTATTAATTATATTATTAATTTATTTAAATGCAAACATTTCTTAAAAATGTTGAGAACAAAAATGTTCAATTGCTCTTGAACAGCTGCTAGAACTAGTTTTTATTATTCATTTGTTGTTGTTATAATTATATTAAAAGTAACCAATTATAGGAAAAAAATTCTTATAATTTATGGAACTTTATTTGTTTATGAATAAAAATAATTAAAATAGAAAGGGATAAGCAAAAATTTAAATTACATGCGAATTTATTATAATTTATCTTTGAAAATGTGTTATCGAAGAAAAACTTTCAATTCCATTTGTTTCATAGAGAGAACAAAATTGTCAATATAACAACCCATAACAAATCAAAGGAATATGTGTAAACGGTATAGTAACAAGCAAAACAAGGTGTAAAATTTCAACATCAACCCTGTTTTATTATTGAAAAAATCATACCAATCAAATTGCAATAAAAAACGGAACAAAAAGCTCCCTTTGTTAGAAAAAATTGTATTTTTTTTTTTAATTCAACAAAAATTTATAATTTTAATGTGAATAAAAATTTTCATACATCATTAATTGCCTGGCTTCTACTATATACATACTTAATTGGTCTTTGTAAATGTAAAATTATAGTTATAAACTCATTTATATATAGCCCTAGCACTAATATATACTTATTCATATACATAGGTGCATATACATTGTACACGCTTACTATAATTTCTGTTAATGTATCCTTATTAATAAACTAGTCTTAAGTTAAAACTTTCTATAAATGTAAGTATATCTTTACTATAATCACTCTGTTACAGCTTTAGCTTCGACATCGTTGTTGTTGTTGTTGTTGTTGCTGTTTGCTGTCGTCGATGGAGGTCGCTGCTTCTTAGTTTTAACCATTAATCATAGATACCATTATGTAATTTCATTTATGTAAATTTAATTTATTTTTAATTAAGTTCTGCAAGAATGTTTACATATGCACTCATCGGTAAATGAATTGGCTGTAATTTAGCTAAAGTCTTATAATTACAAATTACAAATTAACAAATAGATTATGGATTACATTGTTGTATAGAGGAATTGATTTAATTTCTTTTGTTTTAATTGCTCCCTAGCACTGGTCGTACTCTCTGTTTGTGTTAATACACTTTGCGGCTGTTCTTGCGTATTTGTTGATGCATTATTATAAATTTTTTGCTTTAATTGCTCTTGATCACTAATGCTTTGTGTTGTTTCATATGGATAAGCTTTTAGTATTGATGGATTGTATGATTGAGTATTTGTTGATATGTTGTATTGTACGTGTTTGTTGGGTGTGTGTTTTAAGAAATTTTCACACCTGCAGCACATTCCATTATCCCGCTGTTGAGACCTGAGTTCAGTTGTGGAAGTGCCATTGCAACAAGTTAATGGAAACTGAAATTGAGACTGAGAAAAACATATAAATTATATAGAATAGAGAGTAATAAGAAACATAAGTATTGAAGAAAAAATAATTCTACAAAAAATTTCAATAATAGAAGAAGGAGCACGTTTAATCTATTATTAACGGCATTTCTTTTTCTATGCAAAGGATATCGAAATAATTTTCTAATTTGATTTACCGGTGCTGCGGTACTTAGGTCACACTCCCAGTTTGATTGCTGTTCCTCAGCAGCAATTGATGCGTTATTTTCATGATTAAAATCATTTCCAAAATCCACTTCCATTGGTACCGATCGTGAGCAACCGCATTGCATCATAATTGATGACTGGTCTTGATGTGGTGGTGGTGGTGGTGATGGTGTTGGTGTTGGTGTAGGGTTATATATATTGTTAAATGCATTTTGTAAATGTGTCAAATTAGACGATTCCAATAGTGACCGTAATTTAGAAGTCACTAACAAATTCTCGTTCACATCATTAGCCAACAAAGGCTTCAGTTCACCATTTGGCATTAGCTTGCTATATGTTAATAAACGACTATCTTCCACTTTACGCACATCCTGTTGAGTAACCACATAGCGTTCATTATTAATTTCCAAGGGTACTTGAAAGGATAATGAAGCATTTATATATATATATATATATGTGTGTGTGTGTGTAAGGATATTTCACGGGAGTCCTTACTATGTATTGGTGTTTCAGCTTCCTCCGTAATTTGGATAAATTTTTTAACAGAAAGATTTTGATTCATTTTTTTATATTCCTTAATAAATTTTAAAAAAGAAATAGCATTTAAAAATATTAAAAAAGAAATAGAAATTAAAGCAGAAAATTTTGAGTTATAATTAATTTGTTAAAGAAAATTTTTCAGTTTTTTTTTTATTCTAATTCTGTAATTTTGACATAAGAAGGGTTTTCCTATTTTTATTATTCAAAATCGTTAACCGATAACCTATCACCTGAGGAATAAGGCCAACCCTGTCTTTGGTGGCGAAATGCAGGATACAAATTTGCTTGGAAAAGGTGCAAAGATAAATAGAAAAATCTAACCTTTTACTGGATTAACGGCACTCATTACAATGTCTAATAAAAATCTGTAGTGAGAGATGCTATACGAGGATGTTGTTAATTCCTTAAATTGACTCTGGGATGGTTGGGGAAGTTACGAAAATTACACTTATAATTGAAAGTGTTGGTGCTGTAGGCACTGCTATCTATAGAGTAGGATGGTGACATAGGTGAATCTGTTATTGCTTTAATTATACGTTTGCTCGAACGTTTGTTTCTTCCTCCTTTTCTTTGTAATAACACATTGTTTCACAATATTTACAATTGCCATGTGTTTCTACTTTAATTGTATCATACCAAAGGGCGCTACCATATTTTGTATATTTTCTAAAATTATTTTAGGATCCGAAAGGATGTATTAAATGTCTCCAATCCGGAAATTCGATTAGATTCAGATATATAAATATTGTCACCACATATAAAATCGGATATGTTAAAAACATGGAGTGCAAATAACACACCTAAATATAACCAATAGAACTAAAACAAAATGTTTCCTTTAGTATTGTATATATATATACATATATCCAGTAAAAATAGTTTGCTGCCTTACAATTTTACACATGTATTAAGTTTATGGAGAGTTCAATTAATAAAATACACCAAAAATTAATTCGTAAATATTTTGTAGTATTTTTCTTTTAACATTTTTTCCATCAAACGAAAAATGGCGGTATTTGTTTGCTTTCCATTCGTTCCAACAAAATTTTGTAAATGTTATTAATTACTAATTTGGAACAAAGTGAAACAAAAGAAAATTTTAACAAAACGTGTTTAATATTTTATTTAATAAATTATATTATTCTTATATATAAAGTAAAACAAAAATGGATTACAATTTATTATTTATGTGTAATTTCAATGATTATGTTAAAGAAGATGGTATGTAACCAAAGCAACTAAAGAATGGGAAAGTTTTCTGCATTTATAATGCATTCTATTGATTTTTTAGATATCAGCAATGATCATCTGAAACGTATATGGAGTTGTAAATGGTGTTTAAAAGATTTAGAAATTTATTTACATGAATGGCTTACATGTATGAACAATTTAGAATCGTTAACATTAAAGGAAACGGAAACATATTTGGCTATAGCCATAGAAATGTTACTGATATTTATACAAAATAATTTTACCGGACCATTTGTCGAGCTCGAGCAGTGGCAACAATTTTGTGCAAATAATTCATTCTTGAAATTAAAAAATGCCACCGAATTACAAGAAAATGGTGAAGAAATTAATCCCAATGTGAAATTGTGTGAACTTTTATTAACAGCAAAAGAAATCTTGCATAAACTATTGCATTATAATGACAACTCCTTGGTAATTTGCCTCCAATTAGGTTAGGTTGTTGTATTTGTTAATGTTTTCTCCCTTTTTATAGATATTGCACTGGTGGTATTTGCGTTGTTTATGCGTACAGCAACACATCATTGACGAACTGACAGCTAATTTGTACGAAGGCATTAAAATGGAAATAGAATGGCTGCTGCAGCATATAAATCGGCTGCAGAATAAAGAATATGAAGCTTTGTTGTATATAGAATTAGCAAATGCTTATTTACAATATCATCGTAGTGAAAAATGTGACGAAATATTAAATGATTTATGTGAACATTTAAAAGTGCGACTTGTGGTGGAAGGTTTGTTGGGTGTGCGTACGAAATTCCAGCAGAAACCGTTACCACAGCTTTGTCTCAAAGTAGAACAATGCAATGACATAGTGTTGTGTGCCGCTAAAGAAACGAACGGTGCAACACAGTTACCCAAGTTGTTGCTATTAGAGGATGATACCCGCTTGGAACGCATCCGATTTATAGATCCCAAAGATAATGAGGTGTTAACGTTGCCCAGTATTTTACAGGCTTTAGTTTTAGCCAAAGTGTACGGTATATTGCTTCCATTTGGAACTAAAAACAAAACAACAAAATATTTTATAATTCCAGGCGGCAATTAAGGCGCTCTACTCCCAAAGAACGTTTGGCCGATGAACAATTAGAACCATATATACAAACTCTGCTATATCAGGTATATGGACCTTTGCCTGTACGTCAAGCCTCTTTACTGTTCAATTGTGTTCAAGAAAGTAAGCACCGACGCACTGTGGAACGTAGCTGGAAACAATGCGAACAAATGGTGAAATTGTTGTCTGAATTTGATTACCGGATCAAAGAGCGTTTATCATATTGTTTTAGTGCTAGCCTAGCACCCAAATGGAAAATCCAACAACAATTATGCGATTTATTGTTATCGTTGGGAATGGTTAAAACGGCTTTAGATATATATCTGGATATACAAAACTGGGAAGGTGTTATATATTGTTATACAAGA
Source organism: Ornithomya chloropus (assembly GCA_963971445.1). Taxonomy (NCBI): domain Eukaryota; kingdom Metazoa; phylum Arthropoda; class Insecta; order Diptera; family Hippoboscidae; genus Ornithomya; species Ornithomya chloropus. Next base: position 28,187,445 of record OZ020530.1, on the reverse strand, counting down.
ATGGAGTTAAAACATAAAGCTGCTGAGATTATACGTCAAGAATTGGAAAAGAAACCAACAGTGTTGCTGTATTGTTTATTGGGAGATGCTACCGATGATACGAAATGGTATGAAAAAGCATGGGACTTTTCGCAACATACCAGCGGTAAAGCTCACGCTCATTGGGGTTATTATCATTTTGAACGTAAACAGTATGAAGAGGCGTTGCCACATTTACAGCAATCGGTAGAAATTAATTCATTGCAGGAGAAAGTCTGGTTACGTTTGGGTTATGCTGCTATAATGCTAGAGCAATGGCAATTAGCGGTGCATGCTTACATAACGTATACACATTTGGAGCCATTGGGCTTTGAGTCGTGGAATAATTTGGCCAAGGCTTTAGTAAAATTGGGCGACAAGGCACGGGCGCATAAAGTTTTGTCCGAATCATTGAAATGTAATTTTCACAATTGGAAGGTGTGGGAAAACTTTATGCTCGTCTCAGTCGATACGGGACATTTTGAAGATGCCATTAATGCTTACAATCGTTTGTCTGAGTTGAAAATCCATTTTCTGGATTTGGAAGTGCTTTGTGTGGTTATGAATGCCTTAGCCATGGGCAAACCCGATGCCAGTGGTCAAAGTGAGGAGCGTTTAATGAAAAAGGCCATCACCTTAATGGGTCAACAATGCATTAAACATGGCTCTGAACCGAAAGTATGGGAATTGGCTGCTTTGGTGGCACAAACACCTTTGAAAAAAGCTGAACTATTGGTCAGAGCTTTACGAGCTCACACCACCAAAGAATTGGCTTGGACTACCAAAGAACCATTAGTTCAAAAAGTTTTACAATTATGTCAACAGCTGAATAAATATTCTTTAGAGGCTATTAAACAAGCGGAAGCCAAAGAAAGTACAACGATATTTAATAGCATTACATCACAACTAAGTTCAGCACGTATGGCAACTATGGCTTGCCTTAAAGCTATAGAAAAAGAACCGTTAAAATTTCCTCAGCATGAACCGTTAATTGATGAAATTCAAATTCAAATAGAGGAGATTACAGCAAACTTGAAAGAAAGAATGAATAAATAAAAAGAAACGGTAAACAAGAAAAAGAACAGTACTGTTACATTTCATAATCTAGCATAGCCATTAGGTTTGGCACTAGATTCCAAGTTATATTTAATTACAATATGTTAAAAAAGAAAAAAAAATTATTTTCAATTAATTAAATTCAATTTCGTGCTAATTAAAACACGAACTGTTTGATCGAAAGCTCCACATACACCCAAACCCATTTTGTCGGGATGCCAGTCAAAACAGTGTATGGGCTGAGAGGAGACAGTTGTTGCTTGTAGCATATGCAACGAGCCCATTACCCCTTCCTTATAATTATCTGAATTTTCTTTATAACGTTTGGCCGGATATTCATAATTCCATAAACGCAAAGATCCAGTGCCGCCACAAGTAATGAAAACATCACGATTTTGTGGTAAATGACGTGCACACCAAACGGTAGCTTTAGGGCCGCTAATAATACCATTTGTACCCACCGAACGGCCAGCATTACGTTCCTCCAAACAAGCAAACCCTTTAGTGGGGTGTTGCGTACGCATATCATAAGTTAAAAGGCCACCTTCCAATGTCGTCACCACCATCTTATTCATTGGAATATCACGGCGATCAAATTCAATGCCACAAACGCCATTCTTTAATGAAGTTTCCCACCTCAACGCCAACTGACGTAAATCAAATAGTTTTAAATCACCATTATCATAACCAGCTGCCACAACTCTTTCCTCATTATTATAACTATCACCGAATGCTACTGCCCAACAATCACGTTTGCCTCTATTGCCAGTACTTCCTTCCCCAATGTCCGCTGTATCCGGGGTAATGTCTACAACAGGACTACCACCCTGTCGTATATCCCATACTTTAACAGAACCATCACGACTGCCGGTAACAATTTCCGGTGCACCACAATTTATCTGTTTACCACCAATAGCATCTATGGTATTAATAATACTAGAATGAGCCTCCACATTATAAACCGGTATATCCGGGCATTCCAAATCTCTAAAGGAAAGCTTTATTTAGCTATAATATACGCCAACATAAAAATGTTTATACTTACAAGACTTGCAAACGTCCACTAAAATCACCAATAGCCATGTGACGATTTCTTAGGGAAGCAGCTCCGAAAGTGCCACATTTAAAAGCTGCCTTTTTCTGTATACATTTAATTTTCTCCAATTTATTTTCATTCAATTCGTAGATTTCCAAGATGCCTGTATAATTTGCTTTGGAACCCAATACCACGAATTTTGCTGAGCACGGTATCCATTTGCAATCATAAATCGTATAATTTACAGATTCATGTAAATGTTCAATCATTTGAGGCTTATCCATGTTTGATGTATGTTTTATTTCTGGCATTTAACTTATAGTTGACTACTTTTTTGTTATGAAAAGTATAATTTGTTTGATCAATTATATGGGTTGCCCGGCAAAGGTCTTTTTTTATTGCATTTCAATAATTCCGAATGGTAAACGTAACAAACAAAGTGACTTCTTATTTATCAGCTGATAGACCATTTCCCATCATTTCAATTCGATACTCCGGCTCTATATGTATCGTTCTTCTTGTTATTGTATAAATATCACTAAAACACATAAACCGTTATTCAACACTGCATGGTTATTGATTGTCATTATTGAAAAAATGTCTGCTCATAGCGGAGGTGTGATGGATTGGAATTCCATAATAAAACCATTATTAAATAATCGCAATGAAGTTTTAAAATTAAATGAAATTGCTAATTATGTTAAAGTTATCATACGGATGTAAGTTGTAATGAAATTTATCAAAAAAAAAAAAAAAAAAAAAAAAATTCTGTTCTTGAAGTGAAAAAAAAATGGCGGCTGTGAAATTTTTTTTTTTTTTCAATACAATTAAACTATTTTTATATGAAATAAATATCTTATATCGTTTTTAATTAGGGAAAATGATTTCTTCGATGATGACAACAATTTTTTACAATTTTATACTGCTTTTGCGGCTTTAGCAGCAGATAAATTGAGTCAGTGCATATATGGTAAGGTTTTGTTTTTTCTTATTTTTTATTAAAACAACGAAAAATTTTGTTATGTGCGCATATGTAATGGAAAATTGCCGTAATAGAAGTTTTATTAACTTTTTTTTTTTTTGCAAGATTCTTATGTCACTACAGAGGTATATATAGAGTTTAGTTTTGAAATGGAATCTAAATTCATTTCACAACACGAATTTTTTACAGGGAATGATTTTCATAATTACATATATTATGATTTTTCTTATGGTTTTACCGCGAAATTAATCAAGATTTTCATACATGTGAGTTAAGTATTTGAGAAATGTGCAGAAGTAAACATTTGAAGTAAGTTCTTGGCACGTACTTTTATTGATTGATTTTTTTTTTAATTTATAATGCGAGTATAACTAAAAATAAAAATATTTTTTTTATATGAGTGGAGGTTTAAGTATTATAATTAAAATGAAGGTATTTGTAATATTATAATTTGTAATAATATATAATATAAACTCTCATTGAATATTTATATTTGCTAAAATAAATAGTTTCTCCTACACAAGTACCGCAAATACACGAAGCTTGCGCTATACTTATACGTTTTATATTGCATCGCTTGGATAAGGTCTCAGTTTATGAAATCAAATGGCTTTTGCCAGCTTTAAAAGGTTTGTGCGAAACTACAATAAACAAAACAACAACTCCATCGAGTGGTGGTAGCATATCAGCTACTGGTGCCACACTAACTGGTGGCAGTGCTGCTACATTACAATTTGATCACAATGTGGTGGCATTGGTATTGAAAAATAGTAAATATCCAGAAAATACAAAAGGAATTGTGTCCAGTAGCAGTAGCAGTAGCAGTTCTGGTACTGGGAGCACTGCTAGTGATAAGGACTCACCTAAAGCAGAAATAAAACGTTCACGCTCGGATTTGTCTTCAATCATTATACAACAATTGACCGCCCCTTTAGAAGCGGGCAAAATCACTTGGGCTCCTCTAACTGAGGAATTAACTGATTGTTCGGTGAGTTTTTAGTTTAAAGTTTTTTTTTTTTTCTACTATGATTTTCCAATTTTAAAATTTTAGGAAGTATTTTATGCCTCGAACATTTCTTATTTACAATCATTAAATGGAGCCGATGTTATATTGGATGTATGCTCTTTACCGATTTTGACCCGATATCGTTTGAAATATCAGGAAACGATTGCTAATCTGCCGCATAAACCATTATATCTGCCCTTGACTCAGGTGGAGGCTACACAAATTAAAAACACTTTGACGCACATGGTGCAGGATATATTGATCTTGGATCAGGCTTTAACTTTACCCATATTCAAACCCCTAACACCCAGCCGTATAACGAAATTATCAAAATGTGCTATTTCGGCTTTATATTGTGCCGTACTAACATCTATAGCCAGCAGTATTTTAAGTATGACAAATTCAGCCACCAATCAAAAAGGCCAGATTTCCACGGGAGGTGGTGGTGGTGGTGGCGTCAGCAGCAGCGGCACAACAACGGCCAGCGGCTTTAATGCTAATCAAAGTAATATAAAGGATATGGATGATAATGAGGAGAATGCCCGGTTCGTGGTGGACAAATCTTTAGAGATTTATACAACCATTGGCAATATGTTTAAAAATGATGCTCGCTGTCATATATATCAGAATCATTTATGTTTTGGGGCCTGGCTGTTGGTGAGTGGTATACAGGGAGCTTTAGGTGCTACCGGTTCCAGTTCAACGTCATCAGTTGCTGGTGCCAAAGAGGAGACAGTTGTTAAAGTCAAAAGCAAAACACAGTTAGATACTACCACGGCAACGCAACAATCCACAGCTGCAGTAGCACCCACAGCCCGAGTAAATCTCTTTAAGGTACAACAAGGTTTTGGGGTACTCAATGCGGCCATCGCTAATCATTGCATCAAATTATTGGCCGAACTGATTGAAGATCTTAAAGTGGAAACCACCTCATCAGATATTGGCAACCAGTCCGATAGCGGCGGCACAAACACATCCATGCCGGAGCCAGCCAATTTTGATATTTTACAAAACTACACCACCTTGCAGAGAATAATGAGAATTTTAAATACCGCTACTCTGCATCAGTTGTTTACCTTTTTGGCTACCGTCACATATCGCAAAGCGTGCAATTTGAAGCGTGCCAATGCCAAAGATCGCACCGAATGTGAACCAATTAGTTATTCAGACTCTACCACATATTTCAATGATACTCTGTCCAGTTCTGATAATTCCGAAGAGGATGATAGTGAAAGTTATTTGGGTCATTGGTTTAAAGAGACATTATTGCCGGAAACTCACGAAGAGAATACCACTAATGAAAGTCAAGAACGTAGTACGGAGGCGACACAAAAAAGCAATTTAGTGCCAGCATTAGATGAGCCGCATGAGTATTTAGATTTGGCAGCACACATATTCAGTTTTCTGGATCAGTTCTTTGCCCAAAAACACAATTATCTGCAGCGTTATGTGAAGGCAGGCCTAAGCGATCAGCAAATGTTATTGTTGGCCAATATATTGAAAGATTTGGATCGTGATGCTGCACGCGGTGAAACCGAATCGGTTACCTGTTCCAAATGGCAGGCGGCCATGATACGTTTTTCGGGGTCTGTAGGTCGTTATTTGCACAATCTAATATCCGGTTTATTGGTTAATGAAACCTTACAATCGAATTTATTGCAACATTTGGGCGTATCACCGTGGTCCACCGAAACTAACACCTGGCCTCTGCAAATTTATCCCAGCACATTGTCGGTTCTGGTGCAAGTCATCCTACTCAAGCCAACACAAGAAAAAGAAGCCGCTTGCCTTTCCGTGTGGCATCGTCTAATCAATACATTGGTCGAGGGTGTGTGCGGCAATTCAATGACAAACTTACCCTCAGACGTGGACTATGAGGATCTCAATATGGAGCATGCTCAATTGTTGCTGTTTCTATTTCATTCCCTAAATCTAATGCAAAAGAAATCCATACTGCTGCTAACGGCGGGCGGAGTGATACGTTGTGCTGAAGTATGCCGGGAAATTTCAATGGGCAAGCCCATACGCAATAGTCAAATTATGCTGTTGTCACGTTTGCTGCTCTTCTTGGAATACCTCATGAAGCATTTGTACAATGCCCCGCCCGAACTGTTGGATCAAGTGCGCTGGAATCTATTTAGCATCAGTACACTGCATGAAGATCAGAAAATTTCCGACCTATTAAATAACAAAGCAAAGTTGTTGTCATTTTGCCGCAAAGATATTGAAGAGAAATTCCGCAAAAGTGGTGCGGATTGTGTATCAAGTGTGTATTGAATCATTTCTTAAAAAATCATTTATAATTGAAATTTTTTTATACTCTTCACATATAAGTCATTCCGTTTCCAACACCCAGAAGGAGGCGTCAGACACCCTACAAAGTGTAAATATTCTTGATCAGCATTAAAAACTGAGACGATCTAGACTTGTATGTCCGTCTGTTGATGGCATTCTCACGGTCGTAAGTTTTGAGATATTGGGCGGAAATTTTGTACAGACACTAAGTTTCTGCACGCAGATCAGTATTTAAAATAAGCAAAATCGGTCACGAGCCACGCCCACAATCGACAAAAATCTATATATCTGCCACAAAAATTCACCTATGAACTTACAATTTGATATGAATATCTATAGTTATCCCAGGCATCCATATGCCACAAAATGGGCGTGGTCGGTTAACAGATGCGCCCACAATGGACAATAATCTTTATATCTGCTACAATAATTGACCTATGAACTGGAAGTTCGGTACACATATTTACGATTATCTCTTTCATCGATGTGCCAAAAATTGGCATGGGCAGATAACAGACACAACCACAATTGACAAAAAACTATATTCGCCATAAAACTAGACTTTTAAGCTGACATATAATATACTATTAGAGGGCGTAATCACATACCTGTCGCGCGCCCTTCCCCCCGTTTGTTTCTAAATGTGTAAAGAGTATTTAAGATTTGGCCAGAAGCTAAATTTAGTTTTCTTTCTTGTTTTTTTTTTTATACATCTCCCAACAGATATGCGTCCCACGTTTTATTCGTTAACAGTTATCAATGATTTGCACGATTTTAAATTGGACGGCTTAGCTTGGAATTTCATATTATGTACACCCGACAAATTAAAGTATCCGTTATTGGTGAATGCTTTAATTGACATTTTAACCATAACCGATATGACTTTATCCTGGCAATCGAAATCAAACATTCACACACTGTGTGCTGTAAGTTATTGTTTTAGTATATGTTGGAAATTGTTATTGGGTTTGCCACCATCCACCACACATGTAGAGCAATTGTTGCTCGATAAAAGTCCCAACTTGCATTCGTTAATGTGGTCGATCCGTTGTCCCACGTCACATCATTTAATCATAACCAGCCTAATTAAACAAGGCATGTATACACATTTTGCCGAATCGTTATGGAATAATGTTACCACCCGTGTAAGGGATATAAAATTTAGTTTGATACAAACTCTAATGGGCGTAAAGGCTTTCAATGAGATTGAGGATAAAGGTAAGTGAAATAAGAAGATCTTGATTATAACTGCTTCCAATCTAGCTTGTTGATCCGGATGGGTCATAGTTTTTTTTTTTATACCCTCCACCTTGGAGAAGAGGGTATATTAATTTTGATCATCCGTTTACAACAAATCAAAGGAAGCCTCGGAAACCCCACAAACCATATATACTCTTAATCAGCATGAAAAGAGAAATCGTTTGAGAGATGTCCGTCCGTGTGTCCGTATGTTGTTGGCACTCTCACGGTCGCAATTTTAGAGATATCAATTTGAAACTTTGCATACGTATTTTTAGTTCAATTTTGCTGTTCCGTATTGAAATTGGGCACAATCGGTTAAGAAACACGCCCACAATACACAAAAATTTCAACATACCTCGAATAAATTGTATCTTTAAAAAATGATGTAGCGCACAATACTATGCCTGTCAAGTTGAAATTTGGTATATATATATAAGTGGTACCGTTATCCAATACTGTGCCAAAAATGGGCGTAATTGAATAAGGCAAACGCCTATAATTAAAAAAACACTATTTGTTGTTTAAAAATGACCGAATAATAATAATATAATATAAACGCAACAATTTAACGCAATAGGAACTTATTTTTTAGACGGTTATAAAAGGTGGAGGGTATTTAAGCTTCGGTCTTAAGCGAACTTTTCTAGCTTGTTTTTTTTTTTTTGTTTTCTTTCATTTCATTCTACTTCTTTATTGCCTTCTTATTCATTTTATTATTCTGTTTCTTATTACTTTCCAAAACCCATCAAATGTTTTTCAAAAAAATACCTTTTTTCGGCGCAATCGCAATTCTTTATTATTATTTTTTGATAAACATTTTTCAAAATCGTTAAAACTTATTTTTAGATTACATTGATAAGACGTGATCAGTGTAAACTTTTTGCCACCCATTTTTATTATCTATTAAAATATTCTTAAAAATAAGAAAAATTAAAAAAAATATAGTAACACTCCCCCTATATGTGTGTGTCCTATCTATCCATCAAAAAAAAAAAACGAAAAAAAATATAGCAAATCTACGTTTATCGAGTATTGTGCTATTGGATGCCCTTCTGGCGCACATGCATGCTACAGCCTGGGCTGAAAAGGAAGGCATCAAACCGGAAAGAGTCTACGAATTCTCATCAGCGGCCAACAGTACGGACATAAGTAATGTGGTGGCGGCACCAATCGTGACCACCGCCTCCGAAGACATTTACACGAGTACATTGAGCGACAGCGAAACAACAGACGATGAACGTAATTTTTTAATTGCTTCCAACGAACAGGGGCAATGTAGTCAAAATTTATTGATAGCAACGATTGAAACGTTGAAAATTTTAGTACAAACTTTAAGAGACAAAATGATGCAACAAATAACGGACCTGACGCCGCACCACTTACTAAATCACATTATACCGATTGTCAATTCGAATAACACGTATTCGAGCGACTTGTACAATGCATACCTGAAGCTGTTGCCCAATGAGGACAAAGAGATGATCACGTCAGAATGGCGTAAATGTTTGCCGGTTTCCGAGACAATATTTCAAAGTAGTGCCGCCACGTTACATTATCCGGTCGAGGAGTATACATCGGCGGTTATTGAAGCGCATATATCCGAATTGACGCATTACAGCTACTACACCACCTTGAACTCGCTGAAGCATTGCCTGAAAAGTATTTTATGTTTAATGAATTTATTGATGGGCATACAACAGCAACCTCAACAACAACCCCAACCGCAATTACAGCTACAGTACGGCCTGGTCGGGGAGGCGAAATTATATATTGCGAGTGAATTGAGACCAATATTGGTTGAGATCATGTTGGACGCTCGCATGGAGTATGTTTATTATATGGCTGAGAAATGTTTACAAACGTTAATTGGGGATGTGGAGCATGCCAGTATGACGCGTCAGCTGATGACTTATAAATATATGTTAAAAAATTATTATCAGCTAATATTGAAATTCTCGGAGGAATTGCGTACACTTAAAGATAATGGCAGCGCCCACCATCAACCGTTAATACTGAATGAATCGGTATTGATGGTGGTGCTGAAGTCTATGACCCAAATGCTAGACAAACCGATTGGTGTTAAGGCGATGTTTATGTTTTTCGTTAATAAGCGTACGGAAGTTGGTGAGATTGAGGACAAGGGTAGCTTAACGGAATTGTTATTGTCATTTAATGGCACCACCTTGTCTATGTCGTATGCCCGTTGTATGTTGCAATTTGTAGAGAAACTCTTTCAATTATCGACACAAACGAATGCACACTTTCCCCACGATCAGCTGGTCGATTGTTTTGCCGATTTTCCCAATGTAGAGGCGGGCCGCATCAAATCGTGGCTTAGTCATATTATATATGGACCTCAAGGCTTCCATACGATTACCGAAACGATGGATAAAGTTTATACGGGCATACAGCCATCGAGTACACCATCGAGCAATGCTCAGACACCCACCAATATGGCGACAGTATCAGCCATGCCCAGCATTACCGATCAGTTGGCACAATCCTCGGCCATGGATGCACCCGAGGATATGGATATTGATGATGATGTTGGTGGTAATAATATTAATACAGCGGCTGCTACTGCTGTTGCTGTTGCTGCTGGTGGTGGGGGTGGTAGTGGTGTTATTGCTGCTATAACAACAACAATAACAACAGCAACAACCACCGCCATTTCTGGTAATAGCCTTCAGGTTGCCCAATCAATTGGTTTATGGCGGCAAAAACAACAACAAACTGGCAGCAGTTTAATGGCCACCAATCAATCAGAGTTATCCACCCAAGATGATCAATCCGCAACACAAACGGAACGTAATGGCGCTTTACTGTTAAGCGTGGTCAAGTATATTGTTTGCAATGGCAAGGGTGGACCGCCAGGTGTCGCTTTATTATTATTTCAATCTCTCCTCCAACTTGGCCAGTCTCTTATTGCTCCACCTCAAGAGGCTGCCGATTTTGCAGATATTTTACAAATTATGATCACTCTGGCAGATACGAGCACCGTACGCGGGCACGCCACCCTCTTCAATGTGACCATCATATGGCTGGAAATGACCAAATTTCAAGTATTGGAAAAAGCACACAATTTAGCTTCGCTGATAATGCCCTCCACCACCCTGGACAATATTAACGCATTGTTACGTTATTTGGGTGAATTGTTGCAAAGTTTAGGTTATCGCGGCAGTAAATATTTACAGCCGCCCTGGGATGATGATATACAAACGGAATTGGAAGAATTGATGGACGAATTGGGGGTGGAGGTTGATGAAGATTCGTTGGTGGATGATTCGGATGAGGATAGTCTCAACAATAAGTTGTGCACGTTCTCGCAAACGCAAAAAGAATTCATGAATCAGCACTGGTACCATTGTCACACGTGCAATATGGTGAACACCGTTGGCGTGTGCTCGATATGTGCTCGAGTTTGTCACAAAGGCCACGATGTCAGTTATGCTAAATACGGTAACTTCTTTTGTGATTGTGGAGCGAAGGAAGACGGCTCTTGTCAGGCACTTAGCCGCCGTGTATCAACGGCAACAACACATAGCACAACAACAACAGCAGCGTCAGCCGTGGTAGAGAATCGTTCCGGCCAGCAGCAGCAGCAGCCCCACTCTGGTGAATATTATCAAACAACCAGTTATGCAGCGAATATAAATAGTGGCCCAATCGCATTAACGAAACGTACTCAAACGCCACCATACCAAATTATATCACTCATGAACTTGGATGGCAGCGGTGGTGGCACTAGTAGCAGCAGCAGTGGCAGTAGCAGTAATGTTACCACCGTCGCTATAACAGCCGCCAATAATTTCGGTTTAAATGCCAGCCAAACGAATGATCGGATTAGTTTGCTGAGTAAACTTCTGGAATCGTCCCGTGAACTGTTGAAAAATCCCGAACAATGGAATATTATTTTACGGTGTATTTTGGACTTTTTCGATGTCCTTATACCCGCAATCCGGGAGAATTGCGAAATGTTTTCCATTGTTGGCTGTCATAAGCGCGCCAAGGTGGCGATGAGTCGTCTGCATATGGGCGATCAAAGTTTCCAAATTAGCGATCAATTGATGGTGGCAACGTTGGGTTCCCAGGAAGGTGCCTTCGAAAATGTACGCATGAGTTATTCGGGCGATCAGGGGCAAACAATTAAACAGTTGTTGTCCTCCGGTCTGGTGAGACGGGTGGCTTTATGTTGTTTGTCATCGCCGCACGGCAAACGTCAACATTTGGCCGTGTCCCATGAAAAGGGCAAAGTCACCATATTACAATTGTCCGCTTTATTGAAGCAGGCCGATGCTGCCAAACGGAAATTAACTTTGACACAATTGTCCTCAGCCCCCATACCCTGTACGGTGTTATCGTTAACCGCCAATCCAACGAATGAAGATTGTTTGGCGGTGTGCGGCTTAAAGGAATGTCACATATTGACCTTTACCAATACCGGCTCCACCAATGATCATATTGTCTTAACGCCCCAACTGGAAAATGGGAATTTCATTAAGAAAGCTTTATGGTTGCCCGGCTCGCAAACGATGCTCGCTTTAGTCACCGCTGATTATGTAAAAATTTATGAATTGGCCGAAGATGCCTACAGTCCAGAGTATTATTTTTTGGTAGCTGTGGGTAAAATACGAGATTGTACATTTATGTATCAGGATGGCTCCTATTATATGATAATTATTGCCTCCACCGGTTATATATACTATCAGAAGTTGGATGATCAAAGCAAAGCCAAACATGGTGACTTTTATGTCACCAACACCTTGGAACTAAATCATACACAAATTAAAGATATTAATGGTCAAGTAGCGGGCGGTGGTGTTTCCATTTATTATTCTCATACCTTGCAATTGTTATTCTTTAGCTATTCGGTGGGACGTAGTTTTGTGGCGCCATTAATCGATGTCAACAATGGAGTGAAATGTATAACGCATTTGCAAATGGGGCAGGCATTGAAAAATTCCTCAAAAGGTCCTCCCCAGCCGTTGTGTCAGTGGACGGAAATACCCGGTCATCCCGGCTTAATATGTGCCATGATGCACACCTCAAATAATCCGGTAATATTTATGTTTACGCCCGATCGCATTATTATGCAGGAGATTAAGGCCCAATCCTCTAAATCTCGGATAATGGATATGGTTGCCATACGTCACGCGGTGGCGGGTGTGGAGAAAACTACTTTGATTTTGTTGTGCGAGGATGGCAGTTTAAGGATATTTACCGCTCAACCGGAGACTACAAGTTTTTGGTTATCCCCCCAGGTGCAACCCCTAGGCAATCAACTGTACACCTCCAGTCTGTATACAAAGAATCAAGCCTCAGCACTGTCGGCAACAGCGCCTAATGCGCCTGCAAAAAAAGCCAAGCGCAAGACAAGCCATCAACAGAAGACCACCGCACCCAATGGTGATCCCATCTTTCCCATTGACTTCTTTGAACATTGCACCATGCTGACGGATGTGGAGTTTGGCGGCAATGATTTATTGCAAATTTACAACAAACAAAAACTGAAAAGTCGTCTATTTTCCACGGGCATGTATGTGGCCTCCACCAAGCCGAACGGTTTCACATTGGAAATATACAACAACGATCCCAATATGGTTATTGTGGGTATACGGGTACTGTTGGGTACACAGGATCCTATGAGATCACCCCTAAGCGTTTCCATATGGGGACGTACGGTACCCACTCTGGAACGAAGAGCTCGGTGGTTTGATATACCATTTACCCGTGACGAGATTTTGCAATCGGATAAGTGTGTGAAGGTGTATTTTCTGAAATCCATAGATCCGGAAAATGTCACCATGTTGGATAGTATTGAAGTGTATGGTAAATCAAAAGATAGTGTGGGGTGGCCGGAAGAAACCGATGAAGCGGCGGGTGCAGCTGCCCCAGCTAGTGGAGCGGGTGTGGGTAATGCAGCGGCAGCAGCGGCCGCTGGGAGTGTTGGTAGTGGAGGCGGTGGTGGCGGAGGTGGTGCTGGTGGTGGTAGTGCTGCTATAGCCGGAGCTGGCAGTTATGATGGCTATCATTCTATAACAAATTTGGACAAAATGGTTACCAACCTGTTGGACGTGGTCGATTGTGCCTTAAATCTCTTGGGTGGCAGTTCCTCTCTGCCAACAGCCATTAAACAAAAAGCCACCAAAACGGCCACATCTCTACTCTTAATGCCGACACCAAATCAAGTGCAAGTACAATCCCGTTACGTGTTGGCCACACTGTTTGGCAATCGAGCCGCCTACCACGCCTACAAAGATTACGAAATATTGTTGTATGTGTGCAATGAATTGCAACAAATGAAACCGAAACTAAGCAGTCGTGAAACATTAAAAGATATTGATCCTGAAGCCTTTTATCGTCTGGTATTAATGGTGCGCAGTATAGCCACCGCTCGGCCGCAATCACTCGCCAGAATCTGTATGGAGAATAAATATGAAATACTGGCCGATCTAATGGAGTGTGTGGAGCAGTTACATCAGATTACACCCCAACTGGATGAACCCACATCGATTGTACGACAGGGTTTATGTCACACGGAAACGATTGTTCACTGTTTGGTGGAAATAATGCACGCCTTTGCCTTGGCGGATATAACGCAAGTGGAGCGAATGATTAAATATTTTATTGCTTTGCTGAAAAGTGAATCGAGTGTTATTAGTCATAGTGCCAAGGAGGCCATCATATTATTGTTGAATCCACGCCTGAAAAGGCGTAAAGTGGCCATTATAACACCACCGGTTTGTTCCACACCAACCCCACCGGTCGCGGCTAATGCGGGTGCAGTTGCTGGTTCTACTACTGGTGGTAATGTGACGGGACAAACACAAGGTGAGGGAGGAGTTGGCGGCGATACGTTGGATGAGGCAGGAGCTGTAACTGCTGGGGGCGGTAATAGACCAGTGGGCGGTTCCAATCATCCAACTTCCTCTAACGTGCGTCGCAGTGGTAGTTCGGAATATTTATCAGCTTCTGTAGCAGCGGTCAGTGATCCCATTGTTATGGTGGATCCCTTAGAAGCGTTCATTGGTGGTGGTTTCCCGCAACTGTTGGGCCTACAACAAGACGCTGACGATGAAGCTATCATGGATTTTGCAATTGCGTTAAGTTTACAACAGCATGAGGCGGGTGAATCGGGTCTTCAGCAACTGCAACAGGATCTATCCAATCTGCAAGGTATACGTAATGTGACCGGATCTCAAATGGCTCAACATGCCCAACAACAATTCCCAAGTGCAGCTGGTACAAGTGCCTCAACGGCCGGATCGGATGATGAAGGCTCCAACATAGCAACCGATGGTTCTACGTTGAGAACATCACCCGCTGAACCGGCCGGTAGTGGCGGTTCGGAGAGTGGTGGCAGTGGTGTAGAAAGTATAGGCGGCACATCCGGTCGCAGCAGTACATACGGTGAAGCTGCCGGCGCTAGCGGCAGTTTGGCTAGCGTTAGTAGCAGCACTAAATGTTTGGCAGGTGCCGCCACGGGAGATGTTCAAATACCCAGCACCAGTAGGAGAATGCAGGCTGAAGTGACACAAAATAATGAAACTGGAGAAAATGAAACAAACGAAGAAGAAAAAGTAGCAAAATTACACGATTTAAGGTGAGTCCATATTTTTATTCATACTTGATTATAGGGCATGGCCCGGAATGGTTTTTGGTGGAGTATTTATTTAGACGAAGCCAAATTTTAGCTTTTTTAATACCTTCCACATAAGATGGGGAATGTTATATGTATTGTGGGCGGGGTGTTAAGACAATTTTCGAGTGAAAACATGCCCAATATTTCGGACAATTTTACAATAATCGTGATGAGGAGAATATTTAAAATAATTGGACCGACAGACAGACAGGACCAAATCAATGCAGAATGTTAGTAAGTTTGTCATTCCATATGCAACATCCCGAAGCAGGCGCCAGAGACTTTACAAACTATATATATATGTATATTCTTGATCAGCAGCAATCAAGAGTCAATCTAAACATATTTGTCCGTGTGTCCGGGGGTCTGTGTGTTGTTGTCCCACTCATGATCGTACATTTTACGACAGTGAGCTGAAATTTTGTACATACAAAATTTTAGTTAGTTTCTGCAGATTGCTATATAAAATGGGCAAAATCGATCAAGAGCCATGCCCACAATGGACAAAAATATAATAATCTGACTCAAAAATTAAGCTAAAAAGTTGAAAATTATTAGACACATTTATAAATATCCTTTTCATGGATAAGGCAAAAATGGGCATGGTCGAATAACAGACATGCCCGCAATTTACAAAAAAAACCGTACTTAGAATAAAACGTGACTTTCGTTGATACATAATCCGTGCACAATTAGAGAGCGCCTCGCCCACTATTTGTTTAAAAATGTGGGGCGTATGTAAGATTTGGTTTTAGCCAAATTTATTTTTTTTTTTGCTTGTTTTAATGTGTTTCAGAGAATGCTCTACTCATCACATTTCTCTCTCTCTCTCTCTTTCTGTTTCTTACGTTTATAGAATTGCCGTTTTAGAGAGTTTTATTGCCAACATAAATACTTTGGATGATTGTAATGGCTTGCGGGCTGTACCTCTAATACAAGTTATTTTAATGCTAACAACTGACCTCAATGGCAATAACGAGCGAGACCAGAAAATTTTGAACGATTTGTTAATCGCTTTGGTGACATATGTGGGAATCGAAACAAATGCCAATGCTGCACAAGTAATTTTATTTTATTTTTTTTTTTTTATAAAAAAATTTATTATAAAAATTTTCTTTGTTCGTTTCTATTTAATAAGATGAAAGAGAAATGTGCTAAAAATGAAGTACGTTTAGCAGTACTCTCCGTTTTTGGTGTTCTGATGGGTAAAACTAAATCGAAACAGGCCGGCACTACATCCCCACCCCATCAATTCAAGGATAATGCCTCGTTTGTGGCCACCACAACAGCCACCATTCTAAGCAATCACAGTGCTTTTCCATTTTGCTTAGTTATCATGGAATCATTGTTACAACATTGGAAACGTTTATCTAATGAACAAAATCAAGCAGCGGCTACAACATCTGGTGTTAGTAGCGGTGGTGGAGTGGTCAGTGCTATTGCTTCCAGTAATAATAGCGCTACTACACCGATGGTTGGTGGCGGTGGTTCGGCTGTCACACCCACACAAAACAAGCTTTTGAAACCGGTACGTCACGGCCCCAAACCAGACATTTCCACCTTAATACCGCATAATTATCTAAAAAGTTATCCGGACATTTTCGAATCATATGATACTTTATTAACGGAAGTGTCCGTTCGTTTACCGTATCAAATATTACGCTTAAGCGCCACGCATCCCTGTTCATTCGATTGGTATTTAAAATATTGCGAAAGTATGACGTACACTCTGTGCGAGTACATGATGTTGAATTTGAATGCCTTGCTAAGGCGTCAGGTGCGCAAACTGTTAATGTACATATGTGGCAATAAGGAGAAATTTCGTATGTTTCGTGACGGCCACTCACTGGATGTGCATTTCAATTGTGCCAAAACTCTGTGTAATCTTTATGATACCAAGGTAAGTTTTTTTCTTTTATTTATTATTATTTTCGGCTTTTATGAGAAAACGAAAAATTCTTGAAGGCCTTCTTTTATGTGCATCGATTCACAACAATTTCCTGAGTAAAATCTCGTCAGGTCACACTGTCCACGTATATGTTAACAAGTTTGCAAATTTGCGAAATATTACGAATGTCTTGGTCCGCAGAAGTGTTTTTTTTTTTTTTTTTTTTTTGAAAATTGGATTTTTCCATTTTGAAGCGGAACGCTGACAAACTTGCTAAAATTCTGCATCAATTTAGCCGCATATGTCTGTCGGTCCGTCCATTATAAATATTCTCCCATTCAAAATTATTAAGATATCAACTTCAAAATTGGATGAAATATTGTACTTGTTGCGTTTTTTTTTAAATTTTTTTTTATAGAACTTAATTTTGTCCAATCAATGCATCCCCATACTTAGTTACGATTCTTTAGTCGAATTAACTGAACATTTAAGAACCTGCCAGGAGATTAGCCAGATACGTACCGGAAACTGGCAAAAGTTCTGCTTAATACATGAAGATGTTATACCGGTATTAATAGAGATCGCTTGCTATCAATTGGATGATGGGGTGTCACCGATTATTTTGCAACTCTTACAAGCTGCCATGTGTAACAATGTGCAAGCAATTAAACAACAACAACAACAGCAGCCGCAGCAGCAGCAACAACAACAACAACAACAGACTGAACAGCAGAGTACTAGTACTGGCACTAAACCACGTTCGGAGCGAGACAAATCTGAAGAAACTGAAATGAGTTTTGATTCGAAATTTGATGCAGCCCACTGTAGTACATTTGTACATCAAATATACCGTTACGTGTCCGATATTTTATTAAATAAATTTGTTCGAATATATTTACTAGAGACCAACATCACATCGATACGCTGG
This sequence comes from Ornithomya chloropus, assembly GCA_963971445.1. Lineage (NCBI taxonomy): Eukaryota > Metazoa > Arthropoda > Insecta > Diptera > Hippoboscidae > Ornithomya > Ornithomya chloropus. The sequence continues at coordinate 28,169,352 of OZ020530.1, read as the reverse complement.
CAGGCACATTCCCTCATATTCGCCATATACGAACATTCGAATGAACGGCAAAAAGAGAAATTGATCAACATTTTATGGAACATGTGGCCGTTGGTGCCGGCCTTTGGCCGTCGCACAGCACAATTTGTTGACATTTTAGGTTATCTAACATTGAGTACGAAAACGATAGTGGAACGCTTGCCCGAATATACGGAAAAAGCGGTAGAAGTGTTGAGACAACAAAATGATTTATTATCCAAACATTCGAACGGTACAATTTATACCGCCTTGGAACAAATACTCCAAATGAACGGCTACTACTTGGAATCGGAACCGTGTTTGGTGTGCAATAATCCGGAAGTGCCCATGAACAATATCAAGTTGCCCTCAATTAAGTCAGATACAAAATTTACCACCACCACAATGATTGTGAAATTGGTACAATGTCACACCATCTCCAAACTAGTAGTCCGTATAGCGGATTTAAAGCGTACCAAGATGGTGCGCACCATCAACATTTATTACAACAATCGTACAGTGCAAGCGGTGGTAGAGTTGAAGAACCGTCAAGCCATGTGGCATAAGGCCAGAACGGCCGTTTTGCAGTCTGGTCAAACGGAAGTGAAAATCGATTTCCCGTTACCCATTACAGCTTGCAATCTCATGATCGAATATGCGGACTTTTATGAAACGGTTACCGGCTCGTCAGAGAACCTGCAATGTCCACGCTGTAGTGCTGCGGTCCCCTCTTACCCGGGCGTATGCGGCAATTGTGGTGAGAATGTTTTCCAATGTCACAAATGTCGCGCCATCAATTATGATGAAAAAGATCCGTTCCTGTGCCATTCGTGCGGCTTCTGTAAATATGCTAAATTCGATTTCAGTATTTATGGACGCGTCTGCTGTGCCGTCGATCCCATTGAGTCGGCTGAGGATCGCGCCAAAACGGTACAAATCATACACTCGTCGTTGGAGCGAGCCGATCGCATTTACCGTCAATTGTTGGCGAACAAACAAATGCTGGAATTATTATTACAAAAGTTCGCCGAACACGGCTCCTCGGATCGTTTGATGGATGAAAATTTGGGCACCATACACAGCACCTCCCAGGTAAACAAAATTATACAATTGTTGGCTCTAAAATATTGCGTGGAGTCGCGTGCCTCCTTCGAGGAATTGTCAAAGATTGTACAAAAAGTGAAAGCATGTCGCAGTGAATTGGTGGCTTATGATCGTATACAAATGGATCAACAAGGCAATCAGCATACGCTTGATATACGGGAACATTATGCTATAAATAAATGTTATGGTTGCGCTCTCGCCTCCACCGAACAGTGTCTGACATTATTGCGCGCTATGGCCTCGAACTATGATTGTCGTTTAGTGCTGTACAGTCAAGGCTTGGTGGAGGAATTGGCACATCATAATTTAAGGCGTGGCACGCCACAAATCCAAGATGAAGTTCGCAACCTGTTAGTGTTGTTGACAAAAAATAATCGTGACGCCTGCATGGGTCTGTTGGATTTAATAACCGATCGTGTAAAGGCCGCCTTGCTCGGTACCATACCCCTGACCAATCTAGATTCGGTCATACATCACGAAATGGAATTGTTGCGCGCTTTAATCAGCCAGGATGATTTCTGCTGGGAGCAAAAATTGAAAGTTGTCTTTGAATTATTCTTGCTGACATGCCGAACACCGCGCGGTCCCGTCTATTCGGTTATACAGCCCTGTTTGCATATAATGTTTAAACTGATATCACCTGATATGGCGAACACGAAATCGATAGAAAATTCCAGCCCCTTAATATCAATACCCTGTCTGGATGGTATTAGTGTGGATTTTCAGAAATGGCTGCAAGATGATCAACAGCATACGTACGAGGCGTGGAGAGCGCGCATGCCCACTACCGTGCGTAATCAAATTTTCAAAGCTTTTATGTTGAATGATAATAATGCGAGTGATGGTGGTAGTGGTAGTGCTAGTGGTAGTAGTGGTGGTTGTGGTGGCTCTAATGTTGCTGCTGAGACTGGTGCCTTTGCGGATATATTGCAGGCCATGGTAAATGATCATGGGGGTGGGGCCAAAGCAAATACCAACACTACCACCATCACCAACACCACCCCTAGTACTACATCTTTAACAAATAACAAAGAAACCAATCAGCAAACAGCAACAGCAGATGTAAGCGGCAGTGGTGGCACAGAAGAAAACACCGCCAAACGCCGTCAATTAATACGTAAAGCTTATCTAATGGAAAAATACGGTTTACGTTGGCGCACCCGCAACCTTAGCAAAGGTTTACCCTATCAACCGTTACTATTAACCGCCAATTGGCTGCAACCAATTTTATTTCATACAAATTCCCGTTTTCGCCGTCCCGTTATATGCAGTTTAGTATTCGAACTGAGTCGTACACATGAACGTAAACGAGAAATTTTAAATCTATTAACCAGTTTCCTGAAGCATGTGGGTGAGGCTGGGGAAGCTAGCAGTGATTTTTTGTCATTGTATCGCTTACTGATCGATATGGAGCCGCCATGGCGAGAATATTTAGCTTTGCGTGGAGTGCTCACAGAAATATCTCAACTCCTGACCGATGAAATTGTGAAAATACACCGTTTAGAGGAGACCACCTTATCATCCGATCTGTCGCAAGGTTATGCTTTACGGCAATTCGTGGAATTGTTGGCGTTTTTCTTTGAAAATCCGCAAATACGAAAGGTGTACAAAACGCGTTTATTGGGACCGGTTTTGGAAGGTTATCTGTCGTTGAGGAAACTGGTGGTGCAAAGGACACGTTTGATAGATGATGCTCAGGAGAAATTGTTGGAAATGTTAGAGGAGATGACCAGCGGTACGGAGGAGGAGACACGTGCTTTTATGGAAATTTTAATAGATACCGTGGAAAAAACACCCGTTAAGGATATCAAAACTCCGGTTTTTATATTTGAACGTCTGTTCTCGATCATACATCCCGAAGAGAATGATGAAAGTGAATTTTTAATGACATTGGAAAAGGATCCTCAGCAGGAGGACTTCTTGCAAGGCCGCATGCTGGGTAATCCCTATCCATCCACCGAGGTGGGTTTGGGCCCCTTAATGCGCGACATTAAAAATAAAATTTGTACCGACTGTGAGTTGATAGCATTGCTGGAGGATGACAATGGCATGGAGCTGTTGGTAAATAATAAAATTATCAGCCTGGATTTACCGGTTAAGGATGTCTACCGCAAAGTGTGGCTGGCTGAGGGCGGGGAACGTGATGCTATGCGTATTGTGTATCGCATGAGAGGACTGCTGGGCGATGCCACCGAAGAGTTTGTGGAGACGTTGAATAATAAATCCCAAGAAGAGGTGGATACGGAGCAATTGTACCGCATGGCCAATGTGTTGGCCGATTGCAACGGTTTGAAAGTGATGCTGAATCGTATTGGCAGTTTGCAGAGCATCGCCCGTACCCGGGAATTAATACAAGTTTTGTTAAAACTATTTTTGATTTGTGTCAAGGTGCGCCGATGTCGTGAAGTGTTATGCCAGCCAGAGCTGGGAGCGGTTAATACTCTATTGAAAGTACTGCAAATGTGCTTACAATCCGAACCGCCCGATTCGATACAGTCCTCGGTTACTGAACAATTACTGGAAATTATGGAAACGGTTCTATCGAAAGCTGCCAGCGATACCTTGGATTCATTTTTACAATTCTCGTTAACATTTGGTGGACCGGAATACGTTACAGCTCTTATCTCTTGCACCGACTGCTCCAATGTACGCAACAATCCGTCCGTGCTGAGACATTTGATCCGGGTATTGGCCGCTTTGGTGTACGGCAACGAAGTGAAAATGGGTTTGTTGTGTGAACATTTCAAGGACATTTTAGATTTTGAGAGATTGGATACTGAACGTAATACCGAGGAGGAGTTTAAATTGGAATTGTTTTGTGTGCTGACGAATCAGATCGAACATAACTGTATTGGCGGTACACTCAAGGATTACATTGTGGGCTTGGGTATAGTAGAGCAGGCCATTAACTATATAACCCGTTATGCTCCTTGCGTTAAGCCCACTCTCCTACGAACCGACTCAGATGAATTGAAAGAATTCATCTCACGACCCAGCCTCAAATATATTTTACGCTTCCTTACCGGCCTAGCCAATAAGCACGAGGCCACCCAGTTGGCCATCAGCAAAGATATTATACCGATTATACACCGATTGGAACAAGTGAGCAGTGATGAACATGTTGGCAGTTTAGCTGAAAATCTTTTAGAAGCTTTATGTACTGATGCTGCCACAGCGGCTCGTGTACAAGAGGTGAGAGACTTCACCCGAACCGAAAAGAAACGTTTGGCTATGGCTACCCGGGAGAAACAATTGGATGCTTTGGGTATGCGCACGAATGAGAAGGGTCAGGTGACGGCCAAAGGTTCCATATTACAGAAAATTGAAAAACTACGCGACGAAACGGGTCTCACGTGTTTTATATGCCGTGAGGGATATGCTTGCCAGCCGGCCAAAGTATTGGGCATATACACCTTCACCAAGCGTTGCAATGTGGAGGAATTTGAATTAAAGACGCGCAAAACGATTGGCTATACCACGGTGACACACTTTAATGTGGTGCATGTGGATTGTCACACCTCGGCCATACGTTTGGCGCGGGGTAGGGATGAATGGGAGAGAGCCAGTTTACAAAATGCCAATACTCGTTGCAATGGCCTGTTGCCGTTGTGGGGTCCGGATGTATCGGAGGCGGCCTTTTCCGCCTGCATGACCCGACACACCAGCTACATGCAAGAGAGCACGCAACGTTGCGACATCTCGTACACGAACAGTATACATGATCTGAAATTATTATTGATGCGTTTTGCTTGGGAGCGCAGCTTTCATGATGACGCCGGTGGCGGCGGTCCCCAATCTAATATGCACTTTGTACCCTACTCATTATTCTATGCTGTCTATTTGTTGCTTTCATCCCGTTCGGCAGCCGCTCGCGATAATAAAACATTATTAACCTACCTAACAGCGCCACCTACCGAGAAATGGCTTGAATGTGCTTACGACATTGACGGTCCACTATATATGCTAACCATGTCGTTGTCGTTGCATTCACCCGAATTGTGGTATAAACATAAGGTGGCTCATTTAAAAAGATTAATTGTTGTGGCGCAGGCCCGTAATATTTCACCCACGGTAATATGCAAAGCTTTATTAACGCCAGCTGATCGCCAAGAGAAAGATTACGTATTCATATATCGACCATATTGCATGATGTGGGCTTTGGTGGATCTTTTCTATAATAAATTATTTAAAAGTGTGGCAATACCGAAAGAGGAGGATTGGACCATATCCCTCTTCAATTATATACGCAAAAATGATGAAGTACTGCTGAAACAAACAGATGATATATTGGAGACGTTCACCGAAGACTTTTTGCCGTGCACTTCATTTGAAGAGTTTTGTGATGTGGCCGGTAATTAATTTGAATAATTTTTTGTTTGTTTGTGTTAATGTTTCATATATTTTTTCATCCTTTATTATTTAGGTCTCTTTGCTGTAATTGAAAATCCTCTCACTTTTATAGCAGACACATTATTAACCCTACCCACTACCGTTCAACAGGCGTCAGCGTCGTCGTCGTCTGCAGGAACAACTCAATAAAATGAGCAATGCATAACTATTATAGACTATTTAAATACACACATTTACCATATATAAACGTTTAAATACAAGCAATTTCATGTTTAGCAATTTGATTCTATTCTTCTCCTTTTTTTTTGGATTCTCCAATAATCAGAAGGTAAGGTAAGGTAGGTAAGATTGCAATGTTTTAAATAATGTGTGCGTGACTTAAGAAACATCGTAGTTGTAAAGTTGAAACATGAAGCAATTATTTATTTAAATATATTTACGTATAATAGATAAGGTCATTGTGCTGTTGCTGTTGCGGATGTTGTTGTTGTTGTTGTTGTGTTGCTGATGCGTAGTTTTAAGCATATATATATTTTTTTTATTTTTTATTATTAGAAATCTTAAAATGAATTGGCTGTATATTTAGCTAAAACTCTTCGATTAATAATAGTCCTTAAAATTATCCGCTAAATGTAAAATATATATTTCGTTTAAAAAAAAATTCATTTCATTATTATATAATCTGTTCTATTAGGTGGCGACTCCGGGAAAAATCCATTCTGTTTTTAATCTTACAGTTATGTAAAATTAAATACTTTTGCATCATTCTGTAATCCTATTACTCACCATTCTATAACGTTATACAACAGAGTAGTAACAATTATTTATTATTATGCGATAATCATCTGTGTACAAGTTAAACAAAATTGTCACTTCATGCGGTTATATGAAAAAAAAATTTGTAAATAAGTAAATAAATTATTTATAAAATATACCAAGTGAGCATTATGATACCAAAAAAGATGCCAGTTAAAGATGCCCAACATATAGTGAAAATTGCTGTGGAATTTGAAAATCATATAGCACAGTTAATAAATTTAGATCAGCGTCAACCGTTAACAGGTAAAATAAAAATATGTAATGAAAAATGAATTAAATTAAAGTAAAAACAATAACACAACTTTTATTAAGTGCCATTAAGTATATATATATGTAAATGAAAGTCATTTTCATTTGCTTGTGGAAATGAACCAACGCCTTTAATGTAGTTTATATGGTGTGTAAATGTATATAACATTCACTGTTATATACAAAATGAATGCTAAGCTGGGGTCAAATTCTGCAAAATAAAAACAGAGACGTTATTATTTTACCGGTTTAGATACACATATTTGTGGTGATAATGTAATATTGTTTTTATACCCTCCACCTCTGTGATGAGGGTATACTAAGTTTGTTCCTCCGTTTGCAACACCAAGAAGGAGGCGTCAGAGACCCTACAAAGTATATATATTCTTGATCAGCGTCAAAAACTGAGCCGATTTAGACATGTATGTCCGCGTGTCTGTCTGTTGTTGGCACTCTCACGAGCGTAAATTTTGAGATATTGAGCTGAAATTTTGTACAGACACTTTTAGTTCTTGCATGCAGATCGCTATTTAAAATGGGCAAAATCGGTCAAGAGCTACACCCACAATCGACAAAAACTTATTTATCTGCCACAAAAATTGAGCTATAAACTTGAAATTTGGTATGTACATCTATAAATATTAGCTTCATCGATATGCTAAAAATTGACGTATTCGGATTACAGACAATTAATAAAAATCTTTATATCTGCCACAAAAGTTGACCTAGAAACTTGAAATTTGATATGCATATACGTAGTTATTCCATGCACAGATGTGCCAAAAATTTCGACTTACGGACACGCCCACAATCGACATAAATCTATATATCTGCCACAAAAGTTGACCTGTGTACCTGAAATTTAGTGCACTTATTAAAGGTTAGCCCATCCATTTATGTACCAAAAATGGGCATGGTCAGATAACAGACACGCCCACAATTTACAAAAAACTATACTCGGCATAAAACTTGACTTGCAAGCTGATATGTAATATGTATACTCTTAGAGGGCGCAATATATATATATTTGCCACGCCCACAGTTGTGGAGGTGGAGGGTATTTATGATTTGGCCTAAGCCAAATTTAGTTTTCTTACCTGTTTTTTTTAATATATTGTTAGGTAAAATACAGGAAATCTGCAGTTGTTGGGGTATTGTTGATCCAGAAAATTACTCTTTACAATTTTGCGAATCCAATAATCAAAAATATGTAACCGAAAAGAATCGTAATGAGATCAAAAATGGTTCCGTTTTACGTTTACAATATTCACCATCAAAAACCGCCAATGATGCTTTGGAAACATTAAGGAATGGTTCAACATTTGATAAAATCAAATGTCTGAAAGAGTTGGCCGCTCTCTCTGTCGATTTGACATTTGCTTTGGAATTTATTAAAGAGCAAGGCTTAAATATTATAATTAGCATGATTGAGGCGCCATCAGACAAAGAAGATGATATATTAAAATATAGTTTGAAAAGTTTTGTGGAATTAATGGAACATGGTACGGTGTCATGGGAAATATTACAAAACAGTTTTGTAGAGCGTAGCATTTATATAGTGAGACATTTTCAACATTTCCCCAAATGCACGGAAAGTGCTCTCTCCAATTTGGAAAATATTGTACAGAACAGCACCAAATATATGTTGGTGGAGCATGAAGTAACTTTGCAAGATCTGTTGAAATTGTTGCAAGATGGAAACTCATCCGTTATTGTGCAAAATGCCATCGCCTTAATAAATGCTTTGTTTGTGAAGGCGAACGAGAACCGTAAGCGACATATTGCTCATGTTATAAGTGCCAAGCAATATCGTTTGGCTTTGATTGGTAATGTGACAAGTACAGAGATGACGCATCAGCTGTATGTGTTGCAAACATTAACACTGGGTTTATTGGAGCAACGTATGCGTACAAAAATCAATATTCAAGATCAAGATGTGCATGAAAAAATTAAAGAATTGAGACGCACAGCATTCGATGATTATTCGGGTATGATGGGGGGCATTAGTGTAAGCGGCGGTGGTGGTGGTAGTGGGAGTGTTGGCGGGGTAAGCAATGCCTCATCTATGGGGAACGTTAACGTTGCTCAATATTATAAGAAACTCGGTTTTAAGTGTGACATAAATCCAGTTCAGGATTTTTTGGAAAATCCACCCGGCATTTTGGCATTGGATTGCATGCTATATTTTGCCCGCAATTATACCCAACAATATACGAAAATTGTTCACGAAAATTCTTGCCGTGGCGATGAACACGAATGTCCCTTTGGTCGCACCTCCATTGAACTGGTAAAGCTATTGTGCGATATTTTACGTATCGGTGAACCACCAACCGATCATTCGGTCGATTTCCAGCCCATGTTCTTCACACACGATCAACCATTCGAGGAGTTCTTCTGTATATGCATTATGACACTGAATCGTACCTGGAAGGATATGCGTGCTACCGGAGAAGACTTCTTAAAAGTGTTCAGTGTGGTACGTGAACAAATAACACGTACGCTGAGACAACGGCCAGATAATTTGGAAGATTTCCGTGGCAAAATTGCACATTTCACGTACCAGACGATAACCAATTTAAGGCAGCAGGAGCGAACGTCAAAGGAGGAGTGCGATTCCACAGCGTCCGCCATTGTGAAATTGAAAGAGAAAATATCGCCGCATATTTTGGATTTAATTAAACAACAGAGACTGGCATTCCTGGTTGAAGGTAAGTTGTGATTCTCCCATGAGAGATTTTTATTGCTAACGATATATGTATTTTTTTCTTTTTTAAATTTATATCAAGGCACTCGTTTTTCGAAATATTCACGTGGTGCCCGTTCAAAGGATAAATTTTGGTATGCTCGCCTATCACCCAATCATAAAGTCATCCATTATGGTGATTGTGATGAGAAAACTATACCAACGTTGGAGGAATTGCCAAATAAAGTGTCTGTAGTCGATATTAAACAATTGCTCGAGGGCAAAGAGTGTCCACATATGAAAGAAATGCGTACCCGCAAATCAGCTGTTAATCTAGCATTTTCCATAACATTCGATAGCATGGACCATTCAACGTTGGACTTTGTTGCCCCCGATGAAACAATTTTCAATTATTGGACGGATGGAATAAATGCGTTATTGGGTCAAGATATGATTAGTAAACAGAAAAAGGAAGATTTTGACACATTACTGTCCATGGAGATTAAATTAAGACTCTTAGATACAGAAGGTGTTGATATTAGCAAAGATCCTCCACCCATACCAGATGATCCCGATAATTATGATTTTTGTTTTGAAAGTTAACTAAAATGATCATGTAAACGACATTAAGCCAAAGCGTGTTATTATTAATTTTTTAATGAAATATAAATAAAGTAAAATTGTAAATAAAACAAGTAAGAAAGAAAACTAAATGTGAGTCGGAGGGTAAAAGAAAAGTATGGTAGTAGAAAAGTATCTTTTTATAGTAAGAATTGAACGTACAAACCCGCAAGGAATTAATATGGCGTGGATTCTTATCCACCAACACCAGCCATTCGTCTCTTATATTTTTTCCACTTGTTTATAACTTTCCACTTATAGATTTATCTATGATCGTAGACACTTTTTCAAATTTTGTCTTTTCCTTTTCTCTTGTAGAAAAGAATTTTTTCATTAATTTGAAAAGTTTCATTCGGAGCAGACAAATATTCGTGATAATTATATTTTATATATATATTTGTTTAAATTGTTTATAATGTACAACGGACGAGTTATGCGCTCAACGAAATCGGTGAAGCGGCCACCTGCGAAAGCTGCCTTTTGTAATTTTGGATTGGATTGGATTGGATTGTTGGTACATATATTTTAACCCCCCTCCATCTTATATGTAGAGGCTGTGGAAATTTCTGATATTTGATAATGGAAGAACACGGCTATTGTCATGCATAACGAATGTAGTATATTATGTGGTGGAGGATGAAAATTCGAAGGTTGTCCAATAAATCGAACAAATGTGTTAATCTGTTCTTTCTTTCATTCCAGGTATAATATGCCTCTTGGAAATGTCAAAAGCATGCCATATAAATTTTTAAAATTGTATATGGAAAAATGGAAACAATATCCAAGATTTCCCTGATATTGGTTCTATTATTAGTTGTGGTAGATATTTACCGCAATTCATTAATATTGTCATCTTCGCTGGAGGGCCGTACCGTACCATTACCAATAACAAGTGCGCATGGTAAAATTGTAAGAAAAGCAACAACAACAACAACAACAACAACATCAGCTGCAATACGAATGAAACAAAAGCGAAATATTGTTGATCATACGCCGGCAGCTGCAGCACGTTGTATTTCAACATTTGCTAATGAACAGATACAGATACAGATACCAGCCGAACAATACCCGCCCCAACGGCCCAACAAGAAGAATGAACAGCACGGGCAAGTGGTGGAAAAAAAAAATATCCCATAACCGAGACCACAATATTTGGTTATAAATTTTATAATCCTTTCGCCGCAACGAGCAGTCAGCAGAAGAATCATAAAAATAACAAAAATAATAACAATAACAATAATAGTGATGAGGATGAGGATGAGGATAAGGGCAAACGTAGAGATGTGTTGTCGGACTATGGGGACGATTTTATGGCCAGCGGTGGTAATGGTATGAGTGTAGTTAAAGTGTATTGTTCCAATGCCAGCATTCCGAAAATAAATGAAGAGCTAAAGAAAAGGAAAAATATCCTCAAACATACACACATTACTTTGGAACACTGCTACGGCAAAAAAAATGATAATAGTGCTGCCGCTGATGACAGTACACTCAATACTCAACCAATCAGTTACATTGGGTACGTGAGAATTAAAAAAGTGTTAAATTTTATCAAGTAATGATAAAAAAGATACCAAATTTGTTTAACAGTTTGAAATGCAATCTCTAACATTAATACAAGTTTGAACTTTACTGTTTGAGTTTTGTTTTTTTTATAACTAAAACACGGTACTGTTGAAATAAGTTTAAATAAGTGCTTTTTTCTGGTGTGAAATTGGTCGGAAGCATTTTAATTTAATAAATTTATTTGCATTATTTTAAGTGTACATAAAATAAATGATACAATTTGTGCTTATTTTTAAAGATGACAATTTTTACATATATAACAGTATTTAAGTTCTTCTAAGGCCTTCATTGCATTTCATAACAATGCATTTCAAATTGCAGTAAATCGTTGTCGTTGAAAGCCAATTCTTATTAAAAGCATAAAAAAGGAAAAATATAAAATAGAAGCATATTAAAGAAACGACTAAAAGATTTTAACAAAATTTTACACTTAAATGCTATCTTCGAAAAGTAGGTCGCTGTCGTTAGGAAGGCATATAAAAAATTCCAATAAATTTAAAATGGTGCCGCGTGAAAAAGGGTTCTGATAACGGCCCCGCTTATCCCTCAGGTAGGGATAACGCTTATAGTTAAACATTTCATTTGTGGTCAAATTCATGCAGGCATGAAGAATCTGGAATTTAAGAAAAAAATTAGATTAAATAATAACTCGAGAGCAATACAAACCGAAGTACAGGTAAGTATCCAGCCGAGACCACAAAACACCACCGCTTCTATTAAACCCAACACATACAATAACGTGAATCCTTCAATCATGATGCAGTAGCAGGCAAAGTAAATCGTAAAGGAGCAGTTCAAGGCCACAGATAAAACGAACAAAAAGAACCACATGCGATTACGCAAGCCAACGCAATTGTATATAAAGGGGCAGTGATGATCGAAATAAGCTACACAACGATTACAAATGCGACAATGCTTGGCCCGTAAAGGTCGCAAGCAACGGCAACTATGACAGAGGCGCGTCAAGATGACATTGCGCTTTTTAAGTTTATCGAAATACGGTATCTGCTTGATGGCGCGATAGTAGGCATCTGAACTAAGTGGAATATAGCCGGGGTCCCGGCGATTGGCTATAATCCAACTGATCCACATGACCGCATTCCAGTAGATGAAGCAATAATGGGACCGTCTCAATATATTCCAAGTAATTGGTATAGCCTGGTACAAGGAAGGGTAATTAAATAAAAATAATAATTTATCATAATTGGAAAGGCGAACGCCTTACTCTTATCATATACATCGGATAGCCCCACAACAATACCGAGAATAGAAACAGTAATAAGGGACCTTTAGAATCACCAGCTCCACCAAATAACCAACCCCAGATTTCTGAAATCGATGGTATCCAACGTGACTTCTTCTTCACCTCATTATATAAGAATCGTACAATGTCCTGATGTTGATGCGCTTGAGCCAGCATTATCGGTGTTTTGCCATTTTTATCCCGTGGCTCTAATTCTAAATTCGATTTTTCACACAACAGTCGTACACACGCCATATTGCCGGACAGGCAAGCCAAATGTAACGGTGTTGAACCAAAATTATCGGTTTTCTGTAATCCAACACCCGAATACATAAGCAGGCGCATTAAATCTGCATGACCCTTATAGGCGGCCCAGTGCAACGCTGTATCGCCATTGATATCAGTTAAATGATTTAAGGCACCCATACCCAACAGATAAGCGGCTGTCGCTGTACGACCGTACATGCAGGCCACGTGCAATGGTGTTAAACCTTTAAAATCGGCCGCATTTACGGTTACTCCCGCTTGTAACATCACCTGTACTACAGCCGCATGACCTTTGCGGCAAGCCCAATGTATGGGACGTGGCCCTTGTATACCCAGACACGGTAAATCGATAGGAGCTGAACGTTCAATTAAATAGCGCATCATTTCAATGTTGCCGTTCAAAGCTACCCAATGGGCGGGCGTGTAACCATGACGATCACGTGCTGCCAAACATTCCATACCGAATTTTTCTGTTAAATTTTCCAAATCGGTGACCTCACCATTTTTTATTATATCGAAAATGTCATCCAAATGAGCCACCGAACCATTGCTACCTTCAAAAATTAATAAATGTTCATCATCATTTTCATCCGTACCGGTGACTACATTCGCCGCATTACTAACAGCTGCTTCGCCTACTGTATGTGACCTTCTGGCATCTGGTACATCTTGTGTACCGTTATCTTCTTCGGCCACCATATTACAACTGTCATAGGTTAGGGGCAGGGCCCAAACACTGCGGGCGGTACCTGCCCCCGGACTCGGGTGTACCTTACTGTTCTGCGTCCTGATGCTGTCTGTTGAAGCCACCTTAAATGAATTATTAACCTTTACACGATTATATATAATAGCAAAATATATGATAGTAAGATTAACGGGTAGATACTACAGCTGTTACTTTGTACTTTTCGTATTTAAATAATTTTAACTTATCCTTGTCTTAGCTAACAAATTTTTTATTTATTTTTTTAATTTTTTTAGAGGTAACAGATTTTTTTTATCACTATTCGTTAAGAAAATCAATATTTTGTGCGATAAAATGCAAATGGAAAAAAGTTACCGTTAATATATGACATATAGTAACGCCCTCTGAATTATAATATTTAACAACCCTGCTTCATTCGTTGACTAATGCTGACTTTGTAGTATTTTACTGTAAAGCATACAAAGTGTATAAAAAAGAAACAAAAAAATATAACATAACGTCAGAATAGAAACATTTGGAATAAATTCAAGGCAGGTTATTAAAAAACATTAAGAATTATATAAAGTTTTAATTAAAATAATGCAAAAATTAACAGAAGTTATTAAAATACAAAATCATAATATATATAACTTTTGTTCAGTATCGTGTAATTGTTTAAATATACGTATAAAGGAATTTTCATGTGTTCCGAAACGAAAATTACACATGACAAAGAAGAAAAGTGAAAATTTGTCACAATTTAATCCGGTCCATTTACTAAATAGGAATTGCATATTCGGAAATTTTACCAAACAATACGCTACTTTGGTTGGTGTTGAATAAAAAATTAACAAATTTGTTTGTTTGTTTGAAATTAATATCATTAAGTTTTTACTTAGGGGAATTATTAATTGAAAGATTTTTTTTCATTTTATTTTTTTTTTAATTGGCAAAAGTAGTACACGTGTAAATGTGATGTAAATTTTTTTAACACGAATATGATTGCAGTAAATTACCAAGAAATCGATGACGTATTTTGTTCGTTACTTACCTTACTTTTAAATGGCAAAAATCAATGAACTTCTAATATCCAACCATAAAAATTGCACAGCATTTCCCTTACTTTATAAATGCACTAGAAATATATGCAATTAATAATTATTTATGCAATTATTTAATTGCTTTTTCTTGCTTCTTGTAGATTGCAAAAATGAAAAAAGAAAAGCAAAAGGGTTCCACTATAGCGGAAAGTGAGAAAAAGGGTAAATGACAACTTGAAAACTAATGAATACAATTATATTTGAATGGAATTTTTTTATAATTAATAAAAATTTTATGAACATTTAATAAATATATAGTGAAAGAACTTGATCCCTGGCCAGCTTATATAACGGAGCGTGAAGCTCTATGGCAAAAATGTAAAGAAGAATATATTAATAAATTGGCCGAAAAGCCAAGAGAGCCCATAAAAATTAAATTGCCCGATGGTAAAGAAGTGAATGGAATTTCCTGGGAGACCACACCATATGAAGTGGCGAAAAGTATTAGTCAGGGTTTGGCGGATAATACCATTATAGCGAAAATAAATGGCGAAGTATGGGATTTGGATCGTGTCTTGGAAGGAGATTGTTCACTGCAATTATTAAAATTTGATGATGCCGATGCTCAGGCAGTATTTTGGCATAGTTCAGCCCATATAATGGGTGAAGCAATGGAAAGAATTTACGGTGGACATTTGTGCTATGGCCCACCTATAGCTGATGGCTTTTATTATGATATGCATTTGGATGGTGAAGGTGTAAGTTTTGGATCTTTATTTCTCGGTGGCATGGGTTTCAGTTTTATATAATTTTTATTTATTGTAGATCTCCACCAATGACTATCCTGTTATTGAAGGTTTAGTTAAACAGATAGTTAAAGAGAAACAACCGTTTGAACGGTTGGAAATGAAGAAACAGGATCTCTTGGAAATGTTTAAATACAATGAATTCAAATGTCGAATATTGAATGAAAAGGTCAACACGGACATCACTACTGTATACAAATGTGGGCCCTTAATTGATTTGTGTCGCGGGCCACATGTTCGCCATACCGGCAAAATTAAAGCATTGAAAATAACGAAAAACTCCTCAACCTACTGGGAAGGTAATGCCGAAGCTGAAACCTTACAGCGGGTCTATGGCATTTCTTTTCCGGATCCCAAGCAGTTAAAGGAATGGGAGAAAATGCAAGAGGAGGCAGCCAAAAGAGATCACCGTAAAATTGGTCGTGAACAGGAGTTGTTCTTTTTTCATGAATTGTCGCCCGGTTCGTGTTTCTTTCAACCACGTGGTGCTCACATTTATAATACGTTAATGAACTTTATGAAGGGCGAGTATCGCAAGAGAGGTTTTCAAGAGGTCATCTCTCCGAATATCTACAATTCGAAACTTTGGATGACGTCCGGCCATTGGCAGCATTATGCGGAAAATATGTTCTCCTTTGACGTGGAGAAAGAAACGTTTGCTCTTAAACCCATGAATTGTCCGGGGCATTGGTGAGTAGTCATTTAATATGATTGCAATGAAATGTTATCTCTCCTTCCTTCCACTTTAGTCTCATATTTGATAATCGTAATCGTTCGTGGCGTGAGTTGCCACTACGGATGGCTGACTTTGGTGTTTTGCATCGCAACGAATTGTCGGGTGCTTTGACTGGTCTCACCCGAGTTCGACGTTTCCAACAAGACGATGCTCATATATTTTGTGCCCCGGAGCAGATTAAAAATGAAATGAAAGGCTGTTTGGACTTTCTACGTTATGTCTACACAATATTTGGATTCTCTTTCAATTTAGTTTTATCCACTCGACCGGAAAAATATTTGGGTGAATTGGAACAGTGGAATGATGCTGAAAAAGCTTTGGCTGAATCACTGGATGAATTTGGTTTGCCGTGGAAAGAGAATCCCGGTGATGGGGCCTTTTATGGGCCCAAAATCGACATAACCATTATGGATGCTTTGAAGAGAGCTCATCAGTGTGCTACCATACAATTGGACTTTCAACTGCCGATACGTTTCAATTTGAATTATGTGGCCGATGATGGTGAAAAGAAAAGACCCGTTATAATACATCGCGCCATTTTAGGTTCTGTGGAACGTATGATCGCCATTTTGACCGAAAGTTATGCCGGCAAATGGCCGTTTTGGCTATCGCCCCGTCAAGTTATGATCGTTCCGGTTGGGCCACAATTCGACGAGTACGCCCAATCGGTACGTGATCAATTACATGCTGCTAACTTTATGGTGGAAGTTGATCTAGATGCTGGTGATACTATGAATAAGAAAATCCGTAACGCTCAATTGTCGCAGTTTAATTTCATTTTGGTAGTTGGCGAGAAAGAGCGCACTTCTCAAACTGTTAATGTTCGTACCCGCGACAATAAAGTGCACGGTGAAGTGTCCTTACAGGTTTTAATCACAAAATTACAAAAAATACGCGATGAGTTCATAACAAATGAGGATAATTTTTGAAGAGATTCTGAAACCCCACAATAATGCTAATGAATGGCTGAAGCGCTCTCTCAATAATACCAAATGAAAAAGAAAATGAAATAAATGTCATTGGGACAAACAATGATAACAAAACTAGTGCAAGTACAAGTTTTTATGTGATAATTGGCTGATAATACCGAAAATGAAAAGTAGGTATTAAGAGTGATTTATTTAATTAGAAACAATTATAGGTGGCAATGTTAGTATTTAGCTAACGGACATTGTGACCATGAACCTTTAGATTTTGACAGTAATCAAGTTTGCCATCTCCTTTCTTAACACTCTCCCTTTACAGTTAGTTATCAAACCATCAAGTGATATTAATTTATTTTCCCACAAAGTACACCACCGTTAGCATAATAGTGGAAATATTTTATGATAGGAAAAGAAAAAAAATTAGATAAGATTACAAAACTGCTTTTTACCGTTAACAAGGTTTTTAATTGCTGTTGTATGTTTGGTTGTTGCTGTTGTTGTTGTTGTTGTTTTCTATTTTTCTTTTTCTAATTTTAATTCATTATTCATTGCATTCAAAATAGTTACTTTTAAAAAATCTACAGCTCACGTTTGTACACACACACAGACAATTTCTATACATGCATACATTTTTGCGGTGAATGTTATAAAGTTTATTTTCGTCTTTTTTAAAAATTACGCATATTACTCTTTATAAATATATATGTATATAAATTAATCAATTATTATAAAAGAATACAAGTAGGTGTAGTAGTAGGTGTTTGCAAACAGTATTCGTTTATGTATAAAATGTTCTACACGCCCTCTCATTTGAATTGGAAACCATTGTAATATTTCCCTCTTTACCCCAATTCCCAAAAGTCTATATAAAATAATTCCATTAATAATTGGAGTGGACTTTTATATTAAAAAAAAAATAGTTGTAAATAATGGTGGAGGGAGAGACTTGACGGGGAATAAAAATGTTTTAGCAAGCACATCCTCCTTCCGGATCTTTTGTTTCATGCTGTACGCCCAGTTGTATATCTTGCATATCTTCAGATGGTTTATTATCGGTTGCAGCATCCATGCCGGGTAGGGCGGCAGCAACACGTCTAAATAATTGCTTAACATTATAACCAGCCTTCGCACTAGTTTCAATAAACATAACGTTTAATTCTTTTGCTTTTCGTTCGCCCTCCTCAGTTGATACTTGACGTTTATCGGAGAGATCTGTTTTATTGCCAACCAACATTATGATGACGTCACTGCCACGTTCAGTACGTACATCATCAATCCATTTTGACGTCTGATGGAATGAATTTGTATTGGTAATATCGTAGACAACAACAGCAACGGTAGAGTCTCTTATATAGGATGGTATTAAAGAGCGAAAACGTTCTTGGCCCGCTGTATCCCACAGCTGTAAACGAACCGTACGATCCTCCAAGTACATGGTCTTTGATAGAAAATCAATACCAATGGTGGCTTGATAGGTGTTGTCGAAACTGTCGTACATAAAACGGGTTATCAGGGAAGTCTTTCCCACACTCTGCTCACCCAGAAATACCAATTTAAATTTACGTAGAGGATTGCCAAAGTCACCGGACGACATTATGCCTTTTGTGGTTTTTTTATGATAAATTTATCCCAATAAAAATATATATAAATGCTTAGTAACACTCGAGTTGTCCCCAATCGATAAGTGCAGTTTCTCTATAGGGTGGATGTGGTTATACGCAAAAGCTGGCTCCGTATTGTCTGATGACTTTTCCCTTTTCTTTTCTTTTTCCCACTAAAATTTGGCGTGAGAATTGGGTTGGGTTGACAAATTATAAATGGAATTTTTCGTTTTGCGTATATGTTCACTGAATCTCAGAGTAAATAGAATAAAAATATCCTATATTGATTAATCCTGAATATATTAAGAGTTTTATTTACTTTTTAATTGCACTTTACTTTCTTTTTATAAAATCTGTGTTTTAATATTTATTTAAAAAAAATTAAAGCATTATTTATGGATCTTGTTAGCACAACTAATTGACGAAATTAATATCGTCACGTCACCCCTTTTTGCAATCCAGCTGATTATTGTGAATGGTTTTTTTTTTTTTTTTTTTTTTTTTTTAAAGAAATTTTCCAAACAATCACTGTGAATTATGTTTGTAAAAGAAAGTGATAGCTGGCGCTAATAAACATCCGTTATAAAATGTGTCAAATAGCATGAGATTTATATATAAAAGGCATTTTATTGCAAATAAAAATCGTTTTGTTATTTAAATAATGAAAATTTTAGTAAATTTATCCTTTTTAAGCATAATTAATTTGATAGAAAACATTTTGCTAGAATCATAGATAAATAATGAAGCAAAAAGAATAATAAGAAGAAGAAAAGAAGTGATCACAAATTTTACTTGGGTATAAATTGATGTTTAGAAATCCATTTTATTAAAGATGCCACTCGACCATATACAGATGGTGTATCGGGATCACCACAAGGTACTTTGGCCCATGAAGCAACACCAATTAATACGTTTTTATTATCAACTATTTGAACTAAGGGACCACCAGAATCAGATAAACATATACTGCCAATGCCGTTTGTAAAACCAGCACATATATTAGTCGGATGAAGGTCAACAGCTTTTCCACCCAATAATCGTTTGCATTTATTGGTTGATATTATGGGTACTAAAGCTTTTTGTAAAACACTAGGATATTCAGGATCATCTGAAGTAGAAATACTACCCCAACCATAAAAAAACGCTGCACCGGTCGGTTCTTTGGCTTTATGGGATGGCAAAGAAATTGGTGCAATGGCTTTATTCCATTTGAATGGTCTTTTAGTGTATATTAAACCTATATCGTATGGTCTGGTATCACCCACATACTTTTCATGTCTCACATAATAATTAACTTTACGTTTTTGTGTATAGCGTCCACTGGCGCTCACATAAATACTACCTGCCTTTAAAGTGGTGAGTTTTATACGTAATTTCGGTACAAGACAATGAGCAGCTGTCAGTATCCAGTGTCTATTAAGTATACTTCCACTACAATAATGTTTGCCACGCTTTTGCAATGAAACAATAAACGGAGCATTGTATGATTTGGCATCCCAGCCCCCAGTTAATCGCTTAACTCTGGAGCATTGCATTGTTGTATATTGTAGGATGAGCACTAGCAGAGATATACAAATGGATAAATTCCACCTATTAGCCATTACTTTGCCAAGTATTAACTAAAACTAAATATCATTAGAGAAAATGTTCACCCGAACGTTTACAGGTGATTTTTTTTAAACAAATATGTTTTTTTTAAATTCATGAAATTATCGCAATAAAAATCTACAATTGTTATAAACATGAGTTAAGATGATTAATAGAAATAAAAAACAGTTGCTTTATATGATTAATAATATATTTTACACTATACTCTCACGCTAGATTTTTAAAATTCATATTGCATTCTATAAATGTCTCATCGATGGCACTTGTTTTACTTTCTCTCTTTCTAATAACAAGTGTAAGAAAAATTTAACAAAATAAACAGCTGTTGAATCGTATATATCATTGAGTTTAATGTTAATTCTATTTAATCAAGAACTTTTTTTTACAATTAACTCTGTTTTAATAAAGATTTTGTGATTTTGTGAGGAGATAAAATCTTTCTAATATCTAATAAAAATGCAGCAAAATGAAGCAAAATAAACAGCTGTTATACTGTTATTAGTGTTCTATTTTTCTGTTCGTAAGAGGTTCATTGTTTTTGCATTTAGAATTTTTTGCCACAATTACAAGAATCATTTAATTGAATTAACGTTTAACAATTTTACAATTTGGACATATGTAATCATAATATATAGGAATTAATAAAAATGAATTATTTGTGCTTAATGATTAATGTGGCGATCTCTGTGGCCGGTTATAATATGGCTACACGTATAATACCAAATTTTCGTGATATGTTCATCAAAGCCAATCTATTTGGGAAAGATATGTGTAAGAAGAACCAAAAAGAAATGTACGTTGTACTATTTAGCATGACTGTAGAAATAATTTTTATTAATAAATTCTCTACTTGTAGACCAGAATCAATGGGCGTTGTAATAGGTTGTGTATTTCTGGTGGTTATGTTTCTATTCATACCAATACCATTTACTTTGGAAGAAGGTACTGCCGTAGATGTTAAAACTGGTGGTAAACCGTCAACATTTCCTCATGAGGAATTTGTGGAATTAATTGTAGCACTATTATCAATATGTTGCATGATATTATTGGGTTTTGCTGATGATGTATTAGATTTACGTTGGCGGCACAAATTATTCCTACCCACAATTGCCACTTTGCCATTATTAATGGTTTATTATGTTAATTACAATTCCACTACAATAATATTACCAAAATTTGCCCGTTCACTGTTGGGCTATTCATTGGATATAGGTAAGTTTTTCCTTTTTTATTTCTTTTCATTTTCCTTGCAAACCATTATATATAATGAGAAATGTGAAATTGTTTGATATATGTTTTGTAGGTTTTTTATATTATATTTATATGGGCATGTTGGCTGTTTTTTGTACCAATGCTATTAATATATTAGCGGGTATTAATGGTTTGGAAGTGGGACAATCATTGATTATTGCTGCTTCAATATTGACATTTAATTTCATTGAATTATATTTGGGTCATCAATTAAGCGCTCATAAGTTTAGCATTTTTCTAACATTACCATTCTTTGCTGTATCCTTGGCATTATGGAAATATAATAAGTAAGTAAATTTATCTTTTTTTATTCTAGAAAATGTTTGGTACTTTTTTTTTTTTTTGCTATTTAAAGCAGTTATGTTCAAACTAAAAAATGCCATGGTTTTTTTTCGAAAATTTTTATATATAATGAATAAGTAAATAGTTGGTAGCAATAATTTCATAAAAAAAATTTTTACCAAATGAATTATTAAAAGCTTTTTGCATAATATAACATTAAAGAGCTTAGCAAAATGTACATGCTGATCTTGTTTGAAAAGCACTGCACAAATGTAAATGCTAAAATACCAACAGTTTAAAAGTGGAAAGTTTGAGAAACAATACATTAGTGCAAGTGTTTTGTTTTGTTTTGTTTTTAAAGAACAGCTGTGTTTAGGGTAACAGTACTTTTGATAAAGTTTGCTACTACCCTGCCCTATAACATAGATAAATGAAAGAGGGTATAACATAAAAACAAAATTTTAATAGAAAACAAGTGAAAAAAATTGATCTCTGTGGCTTGATATTAAAATGCAATTTATATAAAAAAAAGGGTGTGTAACTAAAATATATAAAACAAATACCAATGCACCGAAAATTATTAAAAAAAAAGAAATGACTTGAATAAATAAAGCGCGTATAATGCATCTACGTTTAAAGTTAATACCACATAAATGCCACAATGATGAGGAACGGCAAATGTCAACGGTGGTGGCTAGCCAATCTACAACAACACGTAGCTATTGGACCAGAAAGTTATTGTTGGGCTGTGCTATGTTAATACAATTCGGTTTTATACTATGTTTTTGGTTAATGCAGCATGAGTTAAATAATAAACTGGACAATAGTATTATAAGTATAAATATAACCAAGAGATTACAACAAAAACAAAAAATGGTCAATTTTATTAAAATTGAAACAAGCCAGCCTGTAAATCAAGCTAAACAAATCACAACAACAAATAAAAAAGAAGCAACAAAACGATTTTTGTGGCCAGCAAGAGAATTGGAATTTCATCAAAATTTTATGTTACATAAAAGTGTTTATAACATAACCGAAGCTGAACGGTTAATGTTTGGTGATACAACACCGATATGGTGTTATCGTGATGGAACACAAAATGCTAGCAGTACCGAACAGCACACCGAATTAGAAATGGATAATAATAATGTATGGCAAGAACACTGCAAATGTTTAACAGATTGGCATGGACGTGATTGTGGTCAACCGGAAGTTATATGGAGAGCTTTAATGGCAGCTAAACTAACGTTTAAAATGCGTGATCCTAGTCGAGATGAAAGACATCGTCTCATCTGTATGATAGAGGGGAATTTTTTTAGTTTAGATTTATTAGAAATACAACTAAAAACAATTGAAAAGGTAGTGGATTATTTTATCATTTATTGGAAACGTTCCAGCACAACCGATATAAACGATGTGAAAGCATTAAAGCAAACGTTGAAACAAATACTTGTTAGCAACAATTATTTATTGTATCATTGTAATAGGACAACAGCTGTCTCAAGCAAGTGCTCATCAGCGGCAGCATATCATTTATTTCGCCAACAACATTTATCCAGCAATGTTATAAAACCTACCGATCTTTTCGTTTACATTGATGATCACACCTTATTGGGATATCGGGCTTTGAATTTTCTCAAGTTTTACGGTTCCCAAGCATTGCCACCAATACGTTTTCGTTTAAAGTACAATGTGTACGGTTTTTATTGGCAACATACAAATTTGACACATATTAATGGTATAATAAGTTCCTTCAATTATCTGGATAATATGCAAGGAGGCAACGTTGTGGCAAATCCAGTTAATTTATACCACAACAATATCCCCTCACATGGCGGCAGCAATTTAATAATAGGAGATTTGAACCATTTTGGTGGATGGTTTTGTAAATATTGTCAACAACCGGATGAAATTTTACAAGAACTGCAAGCATCATCATTCATTATAAATGTTACAACAACGCAGCCAATCATACAGTTACCAAAAAATGGCCGCAACTCATATATTGACATAACATATGTCCAACAACTTATTGCCACGGGTGTATATTTAAATGATGGCAAAACAAATTTACTACGCCAAAGGCGTGATAAATATTATGCTCCGCAATATATTAACGAACAAAGTTGGAAATATGGTTATTTGTTGGACAATATGTATGAATCTTTAGATGACCTTTTAGCCAATGATTATGAGGACAATTAATTGTTCATATTACAGTGGAAATGTGGAAAATATTATTGTCGGCTAAAGTCGACCATTTTAAATGCTACATCACATGGTTCTACATAAGAAAAATTATATGGACGTACCGACATTTATGGTTAAATCAATACAGCTTTCAATTCTAAGCTGATCCATATAATTAATGATGTAATGGTGTAGAGAACTGACAAACATACGCCCACAATACAATATACCCTACTATCACTTTGTGGTTTCATAATTATTGAGGATTATGCATTTTTTTTAAACAAATAACCGTTTTTTCAATAGGGACATAACAATTTTGTATTTTAAAATGAAAGCACTTTTTAAACGTTTTTCATGATTTGTGAAATGTTAAAATGTCAGTCAAGGTTAACAATTTTTTTTATAGTAAAGTTGGATTAATTGCTTTGTCCATAAGCCAAATATGCGTTATTGAAACAGCATATGCTTTAAGAGACTCCATTACAACCACAAAAAGTAACCACTTGGTGTGGATTTTATGCTGTAGGTGTGACTAGATATATTTTCATTTGACATGCTTGCTTTGGCCATATAGACGAAATCCACTGAAAATCCAAATTCCAGGTAGTTATATGTATACTTGTGAACGGCACTGGGAATATATTTCAGTTTAAAATTTCAATTATTCGATTATTTTATTTAAATACAAAATTGTTATGTTCTTGTTGAAAAACCTTTAGCTTGGGCTAAATGTTAAACACGGTGTACGCCTAACTCAGATTTGGAAGGGGCCTTTTCAAGTCCTTTATTCTAATTATTATGCATCAACTTACAAGTAGGATTAGAGGCCAAATAATAATCGATATGGCCACGAAATGCTGCGATTTGACGAAATGCATAGATATTTTGGAGATTGTTCGTACTTTCAGTAGCTGAGTGGACTAAGGCTTCAAATTTAGCTGGGAGGAAAAAAGTGAAAGAGTTTTTGTCAGCTGGTATTTGAACGCAAGTGTCTGGATTGGTAACAGTTTAGAATATTAGCATAGAAGTCGAGGTTGGTTCGACAGGCGGAATGAGCATTTAAGCTTCTAAAACGCCACTAATTATTAATATTTTGTAGATTGTGGGCGTGACATTTGATCGATGTTTCCCCAATTTAAACAGGTCCCTGAGTTAAACGTTATAATGCAAACACCCGCCACAAAAACTCACCGCCCCTTTAGCTCAAGTGATGTCGGTTGTATATAATAAAAACAAAATGGTTCCTCTATGCATTTATAATACAATTTTCTATTTGTTTATAAATTCATTTCAAATAATACTTTTGCTTGTAAATATAAAAGAAAACCAAAAAATATGCAAAATTTTAGCAAATAATTTTTGAAATAAGTCTACAACAACAATATCACTCAAGAAATTTATTAATTGTGCCTGTCAAAACTCAACTCAAATTATTATATAAGTTGAATAAATCAATGATTTATATATATTTATTATAATTATTATAAAAGCTGATGAAATGAAGAAAGAACACGTTTTATGCTTATTGTATATAATGAATGATGCAAGTGCTGTAATAACGTCACATATCATATATGGAATGAACTCTTATAATATATAGAGAAATATGATTAAAATTAAATCTCAAATGTTTTGCCGATTATAACCGATTCTTCATTTTTTTTTTTTTTTTGTAATATATTCTGTGTGTTGTCACAACATTTTTAGTTAAATGCTGTGATATATGTTTATGTATAATAAAAACAAATAAATGAAATGTTTACAATATATTGATAAATTTGAATTCATTTCATTACAATTGTAGGTCACGGGATTATTGAAAAATAAAAAATGTGGCAAATGTGGCCACATCCACCTCCAATTATTGGGATCGATTTAGACGTACATGTGTGTCTGTCTGTCCATGTAAATTTGTGCTTAAACAACATGTTGCATTCATTTGTTGAGATATTTTGATGAAATTTCATACAAGAACATGTATTGGTCCAAATAAATTGGTTTAATAAAAGTAGTTATAAATTTAAGTGCATCTACCTAAACGTGTGCGTTGTTATGTCCATACGTCCGTTGTTATGTTTACAGCAGTGCCACAATTTAAGGCAGGCAGATAAAGTCTCGAGTACAAATACTCCATCCATTATCCAGCTGCATATTCTGCTTGACCGCCAATAACATTTTACAATATTTTTAAGAATAATAATAAAACTTACTTCCTTCTTTCCTTACAGATATCCTTCGCAAGTTTTCGTAGGCGATACATATTGCTATTTTGCTGGCATGACATTTGCTGTTGTTGGTATTTTAGGACATTTCAGCAAAACCCTGATACTCTTCTTCATACCGCAAACAATCAATTTTTTATACTCAACACCGCAACTATTCAAATTGGTACCATGTCCTAGACATCGTTTGCCCAAATACGATTCCAAAGCTGATCTCTTACATATAAGTACCACCGAATTTCGTCGTGAAGAGTTATGCTTATTGGGCCGTTTAATGGTGTACGTTTTGAAAATGTTAAAATTGATCAGTTGGCAAGAAATGCCGGATGGCCGTATAATTACGAATAATTTTACTTTAATCAATTTAATATTATTGATATTTGGCCCAGTGCATGAGAAAATTGTGACACAAATGTTAATGGGTTTGCAAGTCATGTGTACAGTGATGGCTTTTATAATACGTTATCCGTTGGCCAATTATTTTTATGATACATAACATTAAGTATAAGAATGATTTTATTTTATTTATTCATTTAAGTACCAAAGTACTGGCGATAAATTGTAATTGGACACAAAAATTACCAACCTTTTCAATATTTTTGTATAAATAATTGATTACGAAACAAACGAAAATGTTATGATCGCTTAAGTCGCACTCGAAGTATCTAAGGGTTGATTGAATATCATAGTAGTACCACAGTATACTAAGTTTAACATTACATTTGCAACATCCAGAGGGAGGCGTCAAAGTTTAAATATTCGTATTTTAAGAATGTAGTTTGTGTAAGTATGTCTGTACGTCCATAAATTCGTCTGTACTTGGCTTTTAACACGATTGTAAACTTTGAGGTATTTAGCTGAAATACTTTTATTTTTTGCACTTAAATCGTTAATTAAAATGGCCCAAAATCGGTCAAGAGCCACGCCCACAATGGACAAAACTCTATATATCTAACACAAAAGTTATCTATTATCTAGTATGCATATTTATAATTATCTCATCCATCGATGTGACAAAAATGGGCGTGATTGGATAATAGACCGTACTCAGCGTAAAACTCGATTTGCTGACAAGTAATATATACATAATGAGAGGGCATAATCATGTACCTGTCACGCCCATATTTTTGTAAGTATACGTGGAGGATATTTAAGATATGACCTAAAATGAATTTAGTTCCGCCTTCTATTGGGGCGTGAGTATATACTCCGACGTTGTTATGTTTAACGAATAATTTATTATATCCCTCCAGGTGTAGGCAGCATAAAATACATTTGAAATGAAAAATTAATAAGTCAGTAAATAATTGACCGTGTGTTTATCCATCCTTTCTTTTCTTGCTTGATTTAACTTGTAAGAATATTGTTTAGTCTGTAAACGTATTCCTATAAATTGTTCTGTAGATCAGAGACCTCTAAAACCGAGACGGAGTGTCACTCTCTTAAATTCTTGCCGGCAGAATCTCAAGACAAATTGTAGGTCACTATCGTACGGTCAAAGTTATCGTAAAAAAGCACAAATATCGTATTTACCGAATTCGTTCCACTGACTTGTTCTATCAAATATGGCTGGTTTTTTTTTGATTTTATACAATTCTTAAAGACTCGCTTGATACCAGAGACCTCTAAAACAGAGACGGAGTGTCACTCTCTTAAATACTTGACGGCAGAATCTCAAGACAAATTGTAGGTCACTATCGTACGGTCAAAGTTATCGTAAAAAAGCACAAATATCGTATTTACCGAATTCGTTCCACTGACTTGTTCTATCAAATATGGCTGGTTTTTTTTTGATTTTATACAATTCTTAAAGACTCGCTTGATACCAGAGACCTCTAAAACAGAGACGGAGTGTCACTCTCTTAAATACTTGACGGCAGAATCTCAAGACAAATTGTAGGTCACTGTCGTACGGTCAAAGTTATCGTAAAAAAGCACAAATATCGTATTTACCGAATTCGTTCCACTGACTTGTTCTATCGAATGTGGGTGGTTTTTTTTGATTTTATACAAATCTTAAGGACTCGCTTGATACGTTTCTGCAATAAAAAATTTTTGAAAAAAAAAAAATTTGCAAAATATTAAGAAAACGTGTATAAAGGGTCGAAAAGTGGAAAAGTGGGACGAAGAACGTAATAGAAAGCAGCCTTATTTTCATTTATTAATTACATGGATTATTATTTTCATTCATAAATACATGGAATTTCCTTCAAAAAAAAAACAACCCAAGTCGTGTGCCACAATCACAAACATTTCTTTGCCTTGTATGTGCAATCCATGGTATTCCCTTTGCTTTGCTTATAAGCATAGAAAAAGCAACAACAGTACACATACGTAAAAAACTAAGAAGAAAAAAAACCAATGCTTCGCTGTTTTCGGTCCTCAAAAAGCAACAACAGTACACATGCGTAAAAAACCAAGAGCAAAAAAAACCAATGCTTCGCTGTTTTCGGTCCGGAAGAAATTATGAGGAAATTTGCAATGTATTAGAATATTTGCACACGGACACAAAACCTCTTGCTTATTTTCGGTCCGGAAAAAAGTCAGAGCAAATGACTCTGTGACGCGTGCGTCACAAAAACAAACGATTGAAAAGCCAACCGCTTTTGTGTTCTAGTTATTATTGTTACGTGTAGTGGGTAAAGTCGACCTATTGGCGCACGTTCCTACAATTACACGTGGACAGCTCTTAGATAACATATATAAATGTTAAGGACTAATGATTTATTTGTCTATTCTATTATATATAGTGTGGTGGTGTATGAGTTGCATGCGCATATAACCATAAATCCACATATGCTAGGAGGACCTTAATATGCTTTTGTTTCGATAGCGCACATAGCAAAGCTGATTTGAAGATTTGTTAAAATTTTGATTTTTCAACCATTTCAAGGCGATGTTGCGAGATTTCGCAAGTACATGGGTAAAGAGATGCGGGAAGCAAGGGGTTTTGTGTCCGTGTGAATATACTAATACATTGCAGACCGGACCGAAAACAGCGAAGCATTGGTTTTTTTTCTTCTTAGTTTTTTACGCATGTGTACTGTTGTTGCTTTTTGAGGACCGAAAATAGTGAAGCATTGGTTTTTTTTTTGCTCTTGGTTTTTTACGCATGTGTACTGTTGTTGCTTTTTCTATGCTTATAAGCAAAGCAAAGGGAATACCATGGATTGCACATACAAGGCAAAGAAATGTTTGTGATTGTGGCACACGACTTGGGTTGTTTTTTTTTGAAGGAAATTCCATGTATTTATGAATGAAAATAATAATCCATGTAATTAATAAATGAAAATAAGGCTGCTTTCTATTACGTTCTTCGTCCCACTTTTCCACTTTTCGACCCTTTATACACGTTTTCTTAATATTTTGCAAATTTTTTTTTTTTCAAAAATTTTTTATTGCAGAAACGTATCAAGCGAGTCCTTAAGATTTGTATAAAATCAAAAAAAACCACCCACATTCGATAGAACAAGTCAGTGGAACGAATTCGGTAAATACGATATTTGTGCTTTTTTACGATAACTTTGACCGTACGACAGTGACCTACAATTTGTCTTGAGATTCTGCCGTCAAGTATTTAAGAGAGTGACACTCCGTCTCGGTTTTAGAGGTCTCTGCTAATACAATTCATATGAGAATTGTAACAAGAAAAAGCACAATGTAGCCAAATACAAAAACAATAGCATGACTGCAAACATGATCTTTTCAAACCAACCAGTGTTTTGCATTGCTTATAGCATTCTGTTTAGAATGTTCACATAAGCGGTTTTTGTTGTTAAAAGTATAACAACAATCTTGCTGGCTCACAGTAAAACATGTAAAAAAGTGGTGGAAAATGGTCTGTTATAATGCGATTACTATAGTAAATGAGCATAAGATCAGTGTTGATCAACTCAGATCATGGGGTAGCGCTCATCGAAATGCTAGCATCCAACCTGCTGTGCATGATTTTTGATAGATCAGTTCAGATGTTTTGCATAAAAATTGATCAGCCTTGAGTTGATCAACACTGGTCTTATGCTCATTTACTATAGTAATCGCATTATAACAGACCATTAAAACACTTTTTTACAAAAAAAAAAATTATGTTTTCCTTTAACTTGACCTGTTGACCTTGTTGCTGTCGACGAGGCCATTGTCGCAGCCGCCTAATACGTTACGAAACTACATGTTTTCGTATTTCCATTTCCTTTTCTACATTATTTTTAACATATTTTGATTCGGTTGATAATTTAGATACACTGTAACATTTCGGTTCAAATAAGTTTGATTGTTTAGAGGTGAAGTACACCTTGAACGATTTCGGTTAGAACAATGTATTTTAAATGCATCACGCAACAAATTTGATTAAACTAGTTGAAATAGAGCAACTCGTTTGTTGCAATTGCAATATGCCGGCTTGTTAACTTGGCTGCACTTTTTAAAAACGCAACCTTAAATGGTGCTAGTTTTACGCTTATCAACACTGCTTCCAACACGTCAGAGTTCTCTCAGAAAATCTCTGACATTTACTCCATATAAGCAAAATATTCATTTATTTAGTTGCTTTTGCAGAAGAAAAACTCGAAAACTCGTTTGAATATATTTAAAATATATATAAAAATAGAAAAATCAAAATTCATGGTACACAAAAAAGATACATACCCCAAAAATGCTCCATATATAGCCAAAATAGCTGTATATGAATAATAATTTTCTTGGTGAAAGCAGCATAACTTAAAAAAAGTTAAAGAAAAGTGAAGTGCCAACAAAAAAAATCAATTTTCATTGCTCGGATTTTGATAACAATAATAGAATTTGAAAAAAAATCAATTAATCATTGTAACCATGCGTTTTAATTTACATTTAGCGCATTGGAATTTATTGTTTATAGTCATTATATCAAGGTGGGCCCAAAATTTTATTTTTCTAGAGAAAAAATCTTAATAAAATCGTTTTCTTTTTATAGTTCTTTCATAATTTGTTTGACTGTTACCGGCAATAAACAGAAGTATTCAAACGAGAAAGAAGTGTCAGCTGCACTGCACATTGAACACGATGCAGCAGCTGCTGATGATCAGCTAAGTAAAAGTGAAACAAGTTCAGAAGAAATTTCTGAAGAAGTTATGCCCAATTATAAGAAAGTGAAAAAACACACAGACTCATCTACTCATATCGGGCCGGAACACTCCACACCGACGCCACTTCAAATATCTAGTGATCTATTATTTAGTGATAATTTAGTTGAAAATAGTATACATGACGCAAAATATACCAGTGATGAATATTACGAGTCTATAAAAGATATCGGTGAGCGCGTTGAGTATGTAAATCAAGATCCCAATGTTCAGAGAGAATCAATCGAACAACACACTTCCGAAAACGTTATCATTGAAAATTCAAAAAGCCAAGATGGTATAATTGATAAAAACAAAGGGTAAGGTTAATATTTTTTCCACAGTTGTATCAATGTTTTTTTATTCGCTCCACATAAGATGGGGGGTTATACTAATACTAAGTTCATTATTCCGTTGGCAACACCAAGAAGGCGTCAGAGGCCCTACAAAGTATATATATTCCTGATCAACGTCAAAATCCGAGTCGATATAGATATGTATGTTCGTGTGTCCGTGTGTCTGTCTGTCTGTCTGTCTGTCTGTTGGTATTCTCGCGGTCGCAAATTTTGAGATATTGAGCTGAAGTTTTGTGCATCCACATTTAGTTTCTCAAGGCAAATCGCTACAATCTACTAAAATCTATCTGCCACAAAATTTATTTTATTTATGTATTATGTACATATTTTTATTTAATTTAGTTTACATTTTGATATGCATATCCATAGCTATACAAACACTTTTAGCGGGCGTAATCATACATCTGCCACGCCCTCCGTTTATATGCGTATGTGGAGGATATATAGGATTTGGCCTAAGCCAAATTTAGTTTTCTTACTTATTTTTTATTTGTTGTGTTTTTATATGTACGCGTAAAACCGATATGCTAAGCGAACATTTTGTAAGCTCATAGATAAATTTCGAATAACATAATCTTTGTTAAAAAGCAACTCGTATACATACATACATACATAATATATAAGTATCAGCTGGGTGTTCCAACAATAGACGGACAGACATGGACGGTTCCTTCTGGTACTTGCAAAGGAAAAGACGCACTTAGTATATATAACCTTTTCATCTTAACAGGGGACATAAATATAAAAAAATAAACATGACAATCGCATGACCGATACCTTCACCACGTGACAACAATACGTATTCCAAATTCCTCGTACGATTGAAGCAATTAGGAAAATCAGTTATTTTCGTCACAGGAAACATCACACATAAAACAACAAATTGTAATAACACAAACTAAGTAAAACCAAAATAGACCAAATGTAAAAGATCAAAGATCGTAATATAAAAACATAAAAATTAAACAATTTTCTTGGCAGTTCCCATGACAGAAAGTTTGTCCAACATTGGTATGTTTGGCTATTGTTAAATTTAATTGATGAACAACGTTCACTATCATCAGTTAACCAAAAACAAGTAAAAAATAAAAAACTAAATTTGGCTCCGGTTAAATCTTAAATACCCTGCACATCTACATGGTATTGTGTATCTACATACAAACGTACCTGATTACGTCGTCCATACTTTACATATTACATGGAATCTAACAAGTCGTATTCTACGCCAATATATATATATATATGTATATTGTTTCCATTTTGCTTTAGGATTCAAATCTTTTTTGACGCGTCTGTAATAATTTTCTTTTATAAAAAATTCAATAAATTATTTGAATTTATGTAAAAGCAAGTAAGAAAACTAAACTTGACTTGGGCCAAATCTTAAATACCCTCCATCTCCACAATATATATATATATATTGCGCCCTCTAATAGTGTATGTCTTACGTATCAGCATGCAAGTCTACTTTTATGTTGAATATGGTTTTTTGTAAATTGAGGGCGTGTCTATTATCCGACCGCACCCATTTTTGGTACATCAGTCAATAGGATAACTATGTATATGCGTACCAAATTCCAAGTTCACAGGTCAACTTTTGTAGCAGATGTAAAGATTTTTATTAATTATGGGCGTGTCTGTAACCCGAATACGCCTATTTTTGGCGTATCAATGAATCTATTATATATAGACGTACATACCAAATTTCAAGGTTATAGTTATAACTCAATTTTTGTGGCAGATAAATAGATTTTTGTTGATTGTGGGCGTGGCTCTGGACCGACTTTGCATAGCGATTTTGAATAGCGATCTGCGTGCAACAACTAAAAGTGCCTGTACAAAATTTCAGCTCAATATCTCAAAATTTACGCCCGTGAGAGTGCCAACAACAGACGGACACACGCACACACGGACATACATGTTTAAATCGTCTCAGTTTTTCACGCTGATCAAGAATATATATACTTTGTAGGGTCTCTGACGTCTCCTTCTGGGTCTTGCAAACGGAAGAACAAACTTAGTATACCCTCATCACTGAGGTGGAGGGTATAAAAATATCTCTCGTTATATTTTTGCCTTTTGTGTGAGTGTGCTTTTTATTCTTCAGGCATCAAATGAAATTTTGATGGTCAGATAAACAGAGCAGACGGCTATGCGCCATGAGTTGAACTCTTCGTTGGCATCATAATGGTAGCGTTTAATACAGACAAGAGAGTACTTCACGTAAGGCGTGGGTTGCCTTTTTGTCTTTGTTTTTCTTAAATAAATCGTGTGACTTATTGTTATATTGTGACCGTAATTCGAAAAAG
Source organism: Ornithomya chloropus (assembly GCA_963971445.1). Taxonomy (NCBI): domain Eukaryota; kingdom Metazoa; phylum Arthropoda; class Insecta; order Diptera; family Hippoboscidae; genus Ornithomya; species Ornithomya chloropus. The sequence continues at coordinate 28,135,345 of OZ020530.1, read as the reverse complement.
TACTGTTGGTGGAGCGATACGTTTACACACACATCACTCGCTTGGATTACTTTAGAAGGCATTAAAAGGCCAGTTATATATATTATAGTCGCGCGTTATAGGGAAAACTTAGCCAACAGCACCTATTGCCTGCATTGAAAAATCAAATACTGAGTTATCGTTTACAATAAATGTAATGCAGGGGTAATGACAATTGTTGTCAGCTTTACAATATATTATATTTGCTACTCTCCATTTCATTCGTTCATAAATGAAGCAAATATTGTTTTACTGCTCGTTTAAGCTTGCAATGGGTTATAATCAATTATTTTCTTGGGAAAATATCTCTCCACGCCAACTCCAACGCTTTTCTTCGCCTCTAGTATACACAACAAATATATCATGCTGCGTACATGTACAGTAGTGTTCATAATAGTAGCAGTGCTTATTACTTCGATCGAAAAAGTGCGATTTTATCCAAAATAATTTGAATAAAATTTTAAAGCCTTTTCTCTATTTAACCATGATCAAAAACAAACGGAATTTATAGAAAAGTATTCCTTTAAAGAACCAAAGGAAACTTCACAAATAGTCACAAAACTTGTTCATAATAATAGCAGTAAAATAAAAAAAAGGAAGTACACACAAAAAACAATAATTAATTTTATGAAGAAACCAAGGTTTAAGTAATATTTGGTTGTGTAGCCCCTATTCTGTCTAACAGCGGCACATCTACGTTGCATTAAGGCTACTAATCCTCTGCATCTACTGACCGGTATGTTTTCCCAAGTTGAGCATACTACCTCCCACAGTGTGTTTGCATTGGTCGGTTTTTTTCAAAAACACATTGTTTCACATCCCCCCATAAGTTTTCGATGGGGTTCAGGTCAGGTGATTGAGCTCGCCATTCTAACACTTTAATGTTGTATCTCTTGCCTGTTTGCTTGTATATTTTGGGTCAATATCCTGTTGGTAGACCCATGTAAGCGGCATTTCTTCTTTTGCATACGGCAGCATAACTTCTTCCAAGATTTCAACGTATTTGTGCTGGTCCGTAACCCCTTCAATTCGAAATATAGGCATAGTAACATAGGACACCATAGTAAGAAAAGCAACCCTAAACCATTATTTTTGCTCCACCATGCTTTACGGTCTTTGTAGTATATTGTGCCTTATTAGCGGTGTTTGGTGGCCTCCTTACATATTGCCGCCGACCCTTGGAACCAAAAAGAACCACTTTACTTCGTCCGTCCACAGAAACTGTCGCCATTTTGACTTTGACCACTTTACGTGCTCATTTGCAAAATTGAAGCCTGTTTTTCAAGTGTCGCTTAGTTAAAAGTGGTCCTTGTCTTGGGCTGTGGCTTTTTAAATTAGCCTCCAATAAACGTCTTCGGACTGTCACTGAGCTCGCATTAAGTGACAATTCCTCCCTTACTTTTTGGGAGCTAATACTTGGCTGCCTCTTCACTAAATTAATATCTTACGGTCGGTTTTTTCGTCTGTTAATCGTGCCCGGCCGCGATTCTCGGGTCAATTTTTCCATTTTATAGCCTTCTTAATCATCTTCTCGGAACAACCAATAATATTTTGGATTTCTCTATAGGTTTCATTTTCATTTCGCAATGTTTTTTATTAAATGTCGCGTTCCACTTAAACAATGTTTTGAACGTTTCATTATTGTCTAACTACTAGTTATTATTTATTTCGAATTTAAAAAATCAACAATAAATGACTGCTACTGCACTGCTATTATTATGAACACTACTGTATACATAATATGTAAAAATATTTATACAACATTTTGTCGTTAAGTACGAGTTTACCACAAACAATAAATAAGAATTCTTATTAAATGCAGAGACAGGGACAGAGGGAATCACCACATATGCGTACAAATATAATTATATTGTATACAATATGTCATATGTATATGCCGCGTTCCAAAACAAATAATCATTAAGTGCTGCTGGAAACCTATACAAAATTGTGTGATTGATGTTTTTAGAATAATGGACTTGCGCCATTTTCAAAAGTAATATACGAGTATATCTAGAGTGGAGGATATATATCGTTTTCGCTACCCAAAAAAACTCCAGGAACTGTACAAAATATACATACCCTTGATCTTATCAAATGTACTCTGCTCTATACACATCCGTCTGTGCTTTCGTATGTCTGTTTCTGCTTAGAGTAGCAAATTTCGAGATATCAAGCTGAAATGTTTGTAGGGCGTACAAAAATTAGTCGGGGTACTACCCAAACACAATTTACGTCAATGTGTTTGCGACAGTTAAAATTCATTTCCCTACTCACACAATAATGAAGAAACTAAAACTTGTAGCGATATGAGACATTTTACATATACTCGTATATTTTTCTTCGCCTCTGTCTGTATGCGAGATTTGAAGCAATAAATAATACAATTTTGCAAAGATCTTCGACGCTGCACAGTTTCTCCAATCCGGATGACTTCTGCCAAATATCAAACAGTGCAAGTGTTACCAGTTATTGTGTAAAATCGTTCGTAGACTATACTAAGAGGCTTTTAAAGAGTGGTGCGTCGTACGCTAAAGTCACGATTCAGAAATCTGCGTTCTGAAAAGTTTAAATGAAGCACTTCATTTAATAACTCTCGAGGCTATGTGTTATTGGATACTGCCTTCTTGTTAGGCAAACATGTCATACTGCGTAAAACAGCAATAAATATTTTATACATGTATATGTATATACCCAAAAACTGAATGAACGTATCCGTACAAAATAAAACCAATCAGAAATGTCAATTTAATGTTCATTGCTCTTCACATACAACGCGTTAAGCACGGGTATATAAAATATGTACACTTGCCATGCAATTAATGAATCTTTTTACCAAAATTACAAACTTACACGTTTCCCCCAAGAATAACTATTACAAACTATTACAAATATCAAGAAAGAAAGAGAAAAATGCTTTCTCGGAAATTATTTTTTCGATCAAACCTGTATATAATGAACCTCCGTGGATGTATTTATTAAACATTTGGCATACTCATTCCTGGAAATAGCATCTATAATGTATAATAGATCAGGTGGTTGATGCCGCACTTGCATAATTGGACCGAATTTGCCATTGACTGAATTTTATAATCAAAGCATCGTGTTTGAGGCCTGCGAACCCCACTGTTTCTGGTAGTTGCAAAAGAAATAATAAACCCAACATATCGTCACCATCAATGGGTTTGGTTTAAAAAAAGGAAGACAACATCGTGTCGAGTTAATTTAATACATCAGTACAACCAAAAATCGCACAACTGCACAACAAATTACAATGATTGCAAATCACATGTCGATGTCTTGTGCATACGTTTGTTTAGAGTCGTAATATATGTATATAGAATATATTGTATATGGATATATGAATAAGTGTGATTTATTATCATGTATGTTCATTCCAAGACTTTCACTTTCTCCTGCTCGAACAAATATGTACACACAATCCAGCAAACACAGCTTGCACGCGTATATCGCTTACGTTTTACAAACGAAATGAACTGGAACGACTGTATTTACGCAACTAGTGAGTGACTATTGTGTCGAAAGTATGTACTTCTGTTAAGAACAAGCTGTTGCGGGGCTATAGATGATCTATTGTGCATATACTTGTTCACAAATCTTCTACATTGGTATCCTGTGACCAAGCATAAGGATGATAAAATGTTTCATCTTGTTTCGTCTTTTTGAAGTAATTTGTAATGTGTGTGTGTGTGTGTGTTCGCTGCATCGCTTTATAACCAAATTTCAATTTTTATAACCAATACACAAGATGGGGAATACTTAGGTTGTCAGTCCGGAAGAAACACGCAGATACTCAGATATCAGATTCTGTAAAAAGTTTTGTATAAATATTTTAGTCAGAATCAAAATATGAGTCGATTAAAGGGTGTGCGTCTGTGTTGTAGTAGTAACGAGAAAGCAACTCTTACAACGCAACAGACACGCCCACAATTTACAAAAATTGCTTTTGGTTAAAAGAGGGTGCATTTACATTTGGCCTAAACCAAATGAAGCCTTTTTATTTGTTGTAAATGTAAACGTTGTGATTGGAAGCACTTCCACAAACACACACACACACACACACACACACACACATCGTTACATCTCTTACTGGCGTTAGATTTAGAGTTATTTTTCAATGCTTTCGAAGTCGAATGCATAAATAGTGTGTGCAAACCTACGTTCCATTACGTACGTTGCTGCAACCACAAATGCAAATCAAAAAGCAGCTCTCTACAAAGAGGATCGGCATAAGATCACACAATTACTTTTGTGATCACAAAACGACATTTGATTAAAAAAAGCAATTTAGTTGTCATATCGCTTGTTACGTTGCATACTCGTACACTTTCTTAGTGGCTGTTATAATTATTACGACACATAATCGCTCAATTGCTACGTTTTTCTGCTTTACGTTTGAGTTTAATTCAACGTGTATACGTATTAAGGAAATTTGTTACTTTCACGTCCTTTGATCTGTCTCATGTAAGCAAAGGCACTTTGGTTTTTCCAAGTTTAAACGCTTTTGAAACATTTAGAAAATTGACAAAATTTCGAACTTTTGACGGTGGTGCCGAATATAACGAAAGTAATAAGTAGAAATGAGTATTTTAATGTATGCGTAGTGCACTTGCAGCCACCTAATCATAGAAATGACAATCAAACTGAAAGATTATTCATTTAAGATTGCCTATGCCCCACACATAATGTTTTGTCAATTGCAATAAAAGACTTTTTTCTGTTGGCTCTAAAATCACTCAGACAATGTCATTAAGTATGTAAGCACATTTCACCCAAAGGAAAACTCCTGAGAGTATTTTAAATTTTTAATATTCTTTGGAAAACTCTATGAAGATTAGTCCATAATTGATTGGACCAATGACGCACTATAATGTTGTCACTTTGTAATGACCATACTTAGTGGGCTTCACCGATATTCACGGTCACTTATTTCAAAAACTATACGCGACGTGAAAAACTAGTCAAGTCCAATTTACTATCCGAGCATGGTTTTTGTTACTTTGCGTAATGTGCAAATGATTGCATCCTCCACCTTAGTATGCCAAGGGTATGCCAAGTTTGGTATGGGGGAAGTATGGAAAACCCACAACGTAAAAGCATAATAAACTAATTTATGTTTTCCCTATTGAGGTTACCCGTAGCCAAATAGATAGACAACAGACGTATCATAAAATTAGAGTTGTTAAAAACGTGCTTTTCCTTCGTTGTCTTCTTTTATTGATTGATTGACTGCAGCAAGCATCATGTAAATATCCCGTAATTAAAAACAAACTCTAACAATCGTACAGTAATAAAACAATATGATTATTTATGCGCTTATGCCAAATGGCAGCCAATGTTTATTGGAAATATTCACATGTGTTGTGTGTACAGTGGTGCGCAACAGAGACTCGTACTCTGGTTGTTATGTGATGAGTTTTCAAAGAAAATTCTACCAAACAAAGGCAAAATCACAATTGATCATAAAGGTGTGGATTGGTGTTAAAAATATGTAAAATATTGGGACCTTCCTTTATGTGAAAAAATCGTAAAAATCGTAAAAATCGTAAGAATCGTATGTCGTTCGCAGTATTGTCCATTGCTGGCATTAAGTTGTCTCCTGAATATTTAGCGTGTTTCCATAAAATTTTCTATAAAATATTTCAATGAAGCAATTGCTCCGTTCGTGCTCCAACGTGGTGCAAGTCCATTTTTTTTTGTCAAATCCTCATATCTTTGGTGAATTGGACGCGTACTACTTTTATTCACAACGGACACTTGTACTACATTATTACACTCTATTATCAATATAAACACACTAGACGTTATGTACGAGTATGTGCTGGCATTACCGTCAAGTTTACTTTATTCATTATCATCGTGAGTATCACTTTAACTGGCCGGCACCATAACCTCAGCAGCTAGGCTGAGAGTGAAAATATAGCCACTCCGTTACCACAATATACAAAATGCTTTATTTGGCCTGCAGTAGGATCCGAAACAGCAACAGCATATCAAGCTTATCAAATAATTTGTCTATATTATCGGCTTGACATTTCGGTGACCGCCAGCAAAACCGACAAAGTTTTCTACTGACAAACAGACACAACGTGTGAGTCTGTTTTTTTCGAGCCAACTGTTAAAATCTTTGTGCACACACATAAAAATGAAACAACAGACACTTCTGTAACAATGGAAACTGAAAGGAGTTTTGTTGTTTGTACTACTGAAGATGAAGAAATTCACATAAACTCACACACGTTTCTTTTGCATGAAAGCTGTGCACAATGATATACTTAGGTTACAGGTCAGGCGGAGGGAGGTGTACTTGCAACACCCAGAAGGCGGCATCAGAGACCCCACGGAGTGTTTATACTCTCGATCAACATCAAAATCTGAATCGATCTAAAAGTGTCCGTCTGCTTTTTATTGAGAAATCTTATCAACAAATTCGTTCGCACATTTCCAATTTCTGCATTTCCAATCTAATCACCTACAGCAATCGAACGGTTTTCAGCCATGTAGAGAGCTGCAGAGCTCGTTGGAGGAGTGTTGTGTGTACTAGCAAATCGTTGTCTTTAGCATAACTTATACGCCGTGTAGCGCATTGAATTCTGGACAACTGCTTGTACAGGTCAGGTATGCAGCAAATAAAAATGCGTTATGGTGTTAATTATGTAAAAATAAGTTTCCTTTTTACTTTCTAGTAAGTTGATACAAACGAATGCAATTTTCGTTAAATGTTCAAATGATAAGGAAATTACTTGCGGTGATGCGTATGTGTGGAAGGCATATCTTAGTGTCCGCCTCTATACAGCGGAAGCTTGTTAAAGTAAGAAATGCCCATTAAAATGCACACACAGCAAAGATGGCTGTAGTCTGGAGTCTGTCTGACTAAAGTCATTGACATTGTTGTAGAGAGTATTTAGGCAACTAGCACTCATATATCGTACATATGTGAATACACGATAAAATATTGAAATACATATGCGCAACCCACCCACCGCATTTGTTGCTGTGAAAATGTACACATGTCGAGGCACAGAAGGCCGAAAAGATAGCCAAGTCTCTACGACGACGTTTCCTTGCAATAACAAGTAAAATTGTTGTAGTCGGTCGAGCCCGACCATTTAATACCCCACACCACTGCGATCCTTACATTATGCTACAATTAGGTTGGTAGTATCTGTGCAACTGCCATATAAGTTGCTTTGTGGCTTATGCAAAAATTTACAGGGACAGATAACGGACGGACAGATTTTGATTCTGACTCGATCGGTATAATTGAAGGTCGCGTGTGGCATTTGTCGTTTAGGAGTTACAGCCGTCCGCACAAACTTCATATACCCTTTGCCACAAGTCGTGCAGGGTATAAAAGTCATGCTAAGTACCAAAGATAAAAGCCAGGCAATTGATTAACACATTTGTTGAATAAACACAAGTGAAGATGCCATGAAGTTACCGCACGTTATAAGTTGAAAAAACAAAACCACAGAAGAAGTCAAACAAAGTTGGAATAATCGAACTTCTGCCTCAATATTTATTATAATCATGTGTTGTGCTGTATTTATGTGTTTTGGCTGTCATTGATTTATTAATTGTAAACCCTGATAAAAGCAATATTCCAGGAGGTAATGTATCAATAAGTTTGATACGCAACGTTTCGCTGTTTTTAATTTTCTTAATTGTTTTCGGCTGTTGCGACTTGTTTGTTTACGTTAATGTTGAAAAATCTTTAATCTCTGGCAACCGTCCCACTACCACCTACTCCTTGGGATAATTATGGTGTTTTTTTGTTTCTCTTTAAAAAGCTCACCCACCGATTTGATGGCTTTTATCTTTATTAATACTTTTGCTTTTAATCGCGTTTCTCTTTTTATGTGTATTTTAAGTTTAAGTTTAAGTTTACGTTGTAGCTGTTGTTGTTGTTAACGTTTTGTTGGTTTTTATGTTTTTATAAAATGTTCGCACACATCTGTTGTTATTGTTGGTATAGTGCCGGTGTGCTCTTGACTGTGTTACATGTTGGGGGCTACTACAACACTTTTTGTTATCACCCACAAGCATCCCCACGATCATAACCGCACTGACACCAACAGCCAACAGCGGCACCGCCGACAACCGACATGATCGCCACAACAACGTCACCAACATGACAGCACTGTAACACTATCAAACTGCGGACGACAACAATGCCAGCTGCACTTTTCTTCCAACATTATGAACCTAAGTGAATACATATTTAGGCATATGTGTTGTTGTCGCTTTTGTTTGGATAACTTATAAGCTACTGCGTGTTGCTGTTGTTGTTTGCAAAAATTCACATATACACACACAAGTACTGCAGCGGCACCACTCATGTCTGCGGGTTTGTCCATGTTGTATCATATTTTGTGTCTGTCCATTTCGCGATCTTTAAGACGCTTTGCTTGAGCAGTACATACATATATGCAGCATATGAAGTGTTAGTTTTATGTTAGATTGACTGCGCGTGTGTGTAAGTATTAGTTTTTGGGTCTATCGTCTGCACGCCAGCCTATAAAACATATTTCGTTTTAGACGCGAAAATTCACTTGATTCGCCATGAATTGGATTTAAACGGTTCAGTTCTCACTCGGTTTTATAAACGTTCAGTTCAGTCGTATTTTGTGCGTCGGCCGTACGCTCACTTATACCACTCCGAAATTGTTTTTCTTTCCAATATTTTAAAGAAACAACATCCTTAACGGTATCAATTTTAGATAGATATCAAAATAAAGGATACTTTTTTAATACGCAATTTTATATACTCATACGCTTACTGCTCTGCTCCTGCACTCATTTACGTGGTGAATGAGCGCTTCAGATAGTTTTTGTTACGCCCTTGTTAAAATATATTTTGAGGACATTCAACCGGTCTTCTCAGTGCTTTACATTGAGTTTGTTTTGTTGTTGTATAATGTTGTCGTCAGAGTTGTGTGCAATGCAAGGTGGTGTGCTGCCGGCAGGCACAGCACCCATTTGCTAATATAACGCACAATAATCTCTTTCACATATTTGTCAATTAATTAAATTGAACATTCAAAGAAAATAACGAAAGAAAATAAAAATAAATAAATAAACTAAGCAGTGATTTGAATTCGCAGCATGCAGACAAGACCCATTACGTATATATTATACTGTTTTTGTTTTACTTTAATTTACTACATTTACTCTGTTCACTTTATTGAAGCATTCGTAACCCCCAAACGGTAATCTGGCTAATCGACTAGTAATAACTCCAGATCCTCAAATCTCACTGCAATGAATTTGAGTCATTTTTGGAAAAGTAAATCGACCACGCCTCCTCCACGTTATTCAGAGATGGCGCATTTTCGGGATATGGCTACATGTAGTTTTGCAGCATACTTTTTTGTGTATTGGCGCATGCAATGTCAACACATGTTGACACCTGTTGCTACCACATTTCCAATAGTTACATATTCAATCACTTTATTCCGGTATACAAAGTGAATGGCAATTGCACAAATCTGAACGCACAACGTTACGATGATGGCATGACTTGCTGGAGCCCAATATACTGTCTCTACAAAACGTTAACAGCTTATGCATATGTATTGGTGAAATGAGTGAAAATGTTACAGTCTGTTCTACCCGGCCACTTCATATCCTACGCCACGTCGTTCCCTACTTATGCTTTAATTACTTGAGTTGTCATCATAAAGAGGCCACTTTGACAAAGATCTGAAAATGCTGACAATGATCAGTGCCAAATATGGTAGCGTTTATTATTAAGCTAATTGACTATTCTTCATCAAAACATTTGACAAAAAATATTGCGAATGGAAAGTTTTTGTCATATTTCGAAATAGGGCGTTATATGGGCGAAGGGTCAATAAAATCAATTAAAAGCTGCTATAAAAATTTCCCCATCTTAAAACTTGACATACTTTCTACGACAAGGGGTGTAGCGTGTAAAGCCACAATTACGATTATCACATTGATTTAGCTGCAGCACTATTTCAGCAATATTTTCATCGGCATTTTTTATAAAATATTTTTACTCCAATTAGAGTGTACTCCCCTTAAATGGAATGTAATGTGTGCGGCGTACGCATAAGAGCTTCTCCCACAACAAACAAAATTGTTGACTGTAAATTTTAGATTCAAAGTACAATTATTATATGGACACTATACAGGAAGAAGGAACTAAGAAGTAAAAAGTCATAATCACATTAAAGATCTTGTTTCGGCACAAATTGAATGAAACTAAATTTCATCACATGTTTGTCCTCAATTGTATCATATGTTCGGTTTTGGTTCTGATGACATCGGCGAGATACAAAGTAACATAGAATGCAATTTAGATAATTTTAATGCCTTTATTAAGTTGTTGCAACGTATAGGCGTGTGCGCCTCTTTATGATGAAGCATGTAACGAAAGCGAGACGATCACCTAATATTTTAGACATTCCTCATGTTACTACTAAAAGGTTAACAAATAAATAATTCAAATAATCATAGGGTGCACAGTTTTAATACGGTGTTTAAAAAGAGCCGGTGGAATTAAGATCAGCTGTTGACTTGCATTTACCATACAATTTCATTTATATTTGCCGTCAAATTCCATACTGCGAGTTTATCTTCCGGATAGAGTGGAAAATGACTGCAAAAGGCACCATTTTCAGTACTCAGCTACAAACAACACAAAATACCGCAGGTGGGCGGCATCATTGTAAATTCCATTTATTTCGAACCCAAGTTTCATTTTTTCATATTTGTAATGGTTCATTGGCGCCAATCGTTCAGCTATTTATCCATTCTTCACCAAATTTTATCAAAAAATAGTAAAAATTAAAAAATTTCCAAAACTTCACTTAACTTGTGATCTCTCGCTTTGGAGACTTGACTTTCTTCAAATTTTCAAATTTTCAAATTTTGAAGAAATAAATTGATTTCTTTGACACCATAATCAAAGTAAAAGTTTCCTATACTTTTACAGCCATTTATATACGTATGTTATGTAGTATAAGTATATTTGACAATGTTGTAAAAGTGCATTTGTAATATACAGCACAGAGGTCGTAGAGACCTGCCATATTTATTTTATTAGTATGGATTGTTAAAAACTCAAATACCCAGCTTTTAGTTTTTTGCTTTCGTTTTTTATTGTTTATATCATGTCCCTACTAAGGCTACATCATTTGCAACTACATACATACCATTATATGTGTCGTATAATTAATAACCAAACCAACTGAAACTCAATATCGTGTGTTTGCAATTGTTCTGACCTGGACCACACATATGTGTGTAGGCGTTAACAGATGCATAATGCCATTTAAGAATTTTAAGAATGCTTGTTCATTATTGTTAATATTCTATTACGTTGAGTGCTACATTGTGGCACAGAAGGAAATCTATGTAAAAAAATTACACAAAATGAAACAAATTCACACAGCTGGTTATTTACAGCTTATGTTAGATGCTGACGCTGAAATTATGCCGACAGTCGAGCCACGAGTGTGGGTTTTTCTTTTGGGAGTACAATCTATTCATACCTAACGACACTTTATTGTACGATCTGTTGAATATGATATTTAGCACAACGAGGCTTTCGCAATATTTATAGCTAAATATAGAATAACACAGAATAACGCACCATTGGCAGATAAGGAAATTTATTAACCAACAAAAAATTATATTTGTTTCTTTGAAAGTATAAACTGTGCTGCATATGACAATAACGTATACCTGTGTACGCATTATACATATGTGCACATATGAACCTTTAACGTAATTTCATAATACGTGTCAGATGATTACATCCAGTACACAAAAATTGCACACAAATGGTGTTCTCAAATTAACATTTATTAACGCTTGCAGCCCACAATGTATGGTGGCATTGCACAATAGCACTCAGGCTTTGTGGGCTATGTTGAACATTTTTTTTAGTTTGTATAGATAGCTTTATAACCAATTGATTTTAACAAATATGTAGATTGCTCTTGAATGGTGGGAATGGTGGGAATGCTGTGGTTACCCTTTTATTATTTTGTGCCTCCCCGTTCGCCCTAACCTAACATGATGATTTAACAAGTGTTTGTGGGGTCAGGTTTGTAATTGCGACAACTTGTTGTACATCTTGCGGTTTACATGACTAATTTAAGCACGTTGATGTTAATATGATTTAAATTGTATACCCTCCACATAAGATGGGGGGTATACCAAGTACTAAGTGTATATATTCTTGATCAACAACAAAAACTGAATCGACCTAGACATGTATGTCCGTGCGTCTGTCTGTTGTTGACATTCACACGTAAAAAATATAAAAAGAATACATGTAAGAAAATGTGTATTAAAAAACAAGAGGAAAAACGGAAATAGAACAACACGCTTATGGTTGTCATAAGAAAACTATTTCAATAACCAAGAGTAGCAATGAACTGAAAAAATGAAAAAACACTAGTGACAATGAATGGAATTGTGTTATACTCGTACACAAAATAAATGTGTTCAAAGATAACAATTCGCTAAAAACGCCTTTAATTCTGAATTCAACTCACTCCACCTAATACCTTTTAACTAAAAATATACAAAATATATTCGTTTGCCAAAGACATCGGAAACCCTACAAATTATATATATGTATATTCTTCAATAGATATTGAGTTGAAATTTTCATATATATTTGCTGCTCACATTTTTTATTGTACCCTCCACCTCAGTGATGAATGTAGAAGACTAAGTTTGTTCTTCCGTTTGCAACACCCAGAAGGAGGCGTCAGAGACCCTACAAAGTATATATATTCTTGATCAGCGTCAAAAACTGAGTCGATTTAGACATGTATGTCCGTGTGTCCGCCTGTTGTTTGCACTCTCACGGGCGTAAATTTTGAGATATTGAGCTGAAATTTTGTACAGCCACTTTTAGCTTTTGCACGCAGATCGCTATTGAAAATGGGTAAAATCGGTCAAGAGCCACGCCCACAATCGACAAAAATCTATTTATCTACCACAAAATATGAGCTACAAACTTGAAATTTGGCATGTACATCTTTGAATATTAGCTTCATCGGTATGCCAAAAATGGGCGTACTCGGATTACAGACACGCCCAAAATTAATAAAAATCTTTATATCTGCCACAAAAGTTGACCTAGGAACTTTATATTTGGTACGCGTATACATAGTTATCCCAATGACTGACGTGCCAAAAATGGGCGCGGTCGGATAACAGAAACGCCCACAATTTTAAAAAAACCATATTTAACGTAAAAGTAGACTTACATGCTAAGACATACACTATTAGAGGGCGCAATATATATGTATATTTGCCACGCCCTTTGTGTAGAGGTGGAGGGTATTTAAGATTTGGTCTAAACCAAATTTAGTTTTCTTACTTGTTTAAATTGGACTTACCTTTGTTCACAAATGCATAAAACATATTTGGTGCAAACCGTTGAGCTATTGCGGGTGTACAACTCAGATTAGTCAACATTTATAGGTTATCTTTTTAAAATGAAATGTAGGCGTGAATTGCATGATTTCAATTTGCAACGAATTTTCAGGGTTACTTACCGATACTTACCGGAGAATTATAGTAAATATTTTGAATAAGAAAATATATCGTACACTACAAATTAAAATTTAGCATATAAGTATATGGAAAAAAATGCAAGCTCATGGTAGCGGTTTCATAACCCTTAGGAATGTCTTTCTGTTTGTCTATAGGGGAAACCCTTTAATCGTAAAGTTTACCATATTGAGTGGAAATTTTGTGCAACATCCTTAATGTTTTCACACAATTTCAATTGGTTTAAAACTATGTTTTATGTAATTTTTTGTCATTCTAGTACTTATATATTATTGTTATTATTTGAATTTTATTTTACCAAGTGGCTCTCAACTTCTTGATCCACTCTTTCTTCTTTCTTCAGGTAACAAATAAAACTATTTTTAAATTAAAAAGCGTTCATTCATGGCACTCATGTCAAGTATAATACATGCAGCGACAACTTATTGTTAACAGAAACAGACCATTTCTGATATTTTAGCGCTTCATTTTGCTCTCTATATGTTTTATATGTACAATTTATATTATTACAGTGAAATGTTAAAAGCATGAAAAATTCAATTCAATCGTTGTAAAAAACGTGACTTGTTAGTTTCGGTTAGATTCTACCGCGTTTTGGTGTGTCTCCAGGCAGCAGTCTTGTCAACACAGTAGGGCGCTCATATTGTAAAGATATTAATTTTAATTTCGTTCATTTGCCGCGAAGAATGAATATTTATTTGTGATAAATAAATAACATGCTCGTGAAAATGTTAATAAAATTCTTCATAAATTATTTAAACTGCGAATTCAAAAAGATCAAAACAAATTTGACCATGTTTTTGATTTTCTTTTGGATCATATGGTTCTCACAAATCTTAGCTATATCTACTGTACTCATGAGGTAATTAGACGTAAAATTATTTAATCTTCTTCGCAGAAGAAATCTTTTATTTCAAGACGAGTACAGTTTCCTTCGTTTTTTCGGATCCTATTTCCAGTTTGCCTGACATCAGTGAAATTCCCACAGTTACTATTACAGAATTACCGCTGGAGTTCTTGCAGGCATCTTCCTCTTTAAATTCCATTCTTCTTGAAAACCCTAACGAAAATAATGTACCGCACCTAAGATTCACCAATCTTACCGTTGATATAATTGAGGACAACAGTAAGGAAATCATAAAAGGTAATATTTTCTATATATATACATATATATAACGTGTTAAATCGATTACTCGTCCTTGTCTATGTAGAAGATCAAATAATAAAAATTAATGATTCTGGCGGATCAGGTATTGCTGCTGATAGTCCTGATGCTAAACAAAACCTACTTGACGGTACAGTCAACAACATTCCAATTAATGTAAACAGTACGAATACAACAAGCCAACAACCCAACGAAGTGGCAGAAACAGTATCACCCTCAAGGCCAACTGAACAGCATATTGAACAGCAAAATATGAGCCAGTCCTTCATCGATAGGAAAGTGAATCTTACGGCTGCAGAAGTGCCAATACCAGTATTCTCAGAATGGGCGCAAAAACAAATGGAGGCCGCCGAGAAGCAGGCTTTAGAACAGCAAGAACAAACCTTTAATAATTCGGCCCAACGTAAAAATAACACCAATACCAATGGCAAAAAAGTGCCAGCCTTAAAAATGCGCTCTAAAAATTATGCTTCACCAGATTGTGGTGCAAAAATTATCGCCTCTAATTCGGATGCTTCCAACACGGGAGCAGTGCTTAGTGCTTCGAGAGATGAGTATATGCTGAGTCCGTGTGGAACTCGTATCTGGTTTGTAGTAGAGATATGTGAAGCCATACAAGCTCAACGCGTAGATTTAGCGAATTTTGAATTGTTCTCGTCGTCGCCAAAAAATTTTACGGTAGCTGTGGCAAATCGGTTCCCTACACGCGAATGGTCAAACGTGGGACGTTTTATAGCTGAAGATAGACGTACTGTTCAAAGTTTTGATTTACATCCACATCTGTTTGGTAAATATGTACGCATCGATATACATTCGCACTATGCCAAAGAGCATTTCTGCCCCGTGTCGTTATTTCGCGTATTCGGTACATCTGAATTTGAAGCATTCGAAACTGAAAACTTACCTAACGATGACTTGGATGATTTCGACGATGATGATTTGGTGGAACAAGTGCACACCAAAAATAATGAACCCAATATATTCAAATCCGCTTCTGATGCAGTATTATCGATAGTAAAGAAAGCAGCTGAAGTATTGGTGAAACCAAGCAATGGTGAAAATCAAACGGTGAAATCGCCACAACAAGAAGTAATATGCCAAACTCCAGTTCAAGGCTTTTTTAATTGCTCTGAGTGCAACACGTTGCTCACGGAACGCATCAACAATGCCATTTCTTGTGAGTCACAACAGCTGCGCAAACTATTAAACATAGTACGATTGAAAAAAGATCTACTAAACACGCACATTTGCTCAAAAAGTTACGGAATCGAAATGAGTATTAACATGCCTGCCCTAAAAGAAACACGTCAAAGCTATTACATAAATATATTGCCTACTGAATACATTGGGGCCTTATGCCAATTGATTGGCAAGGCAGAAAACGATATACGTATAACAAGGCATCGATCGTGGTCGGAAAGCAAATCTGATCACGAGAATGATAAAGCTGAATTAGCCTTAAATTTAACTCTGGATAAGAAATTAAATTATAATGGCTTAAATGTGCTTGGTAAAACTAAAAAGAAAATTACGGAATCCTTCAAGTCCAAAAAAGAAGTCAAAACACAAGAAATAAGTGGTAGTGGACCCGTGGTTGATGAAACACTATCAGTAACCACGGAAACCAGTATGGAAGATGTGCCTCAATTACCTCGACCTAATGACTTTTCCCCAGACGCCACCACATTAGGACCTGACCCCAAACAAAAACCTCAAATACCTGATGTAAATATTTTTAATGTGCCTGCTGCCAGCGAAAATGTTGAGATTGATGTACCACCCACCATTAATATAGAATTTCCAGACAGCACTGAGACCGCTTCGAATTCTATAAGTACAACTGGAACCACAATTATTAGCAATACTGAAACGGTTATAGCAACACCGATAAAAAGTGACGCAGATACAAATTCTTGGGAAAATATTGAAAATTTATTAAGCACATCAAATCCTTCGACCGCCGCCAATGTAAATCAGGATGCACCCCTAAATCCGGCACAAAATGGTAATAACCTTCTGCAGCAGCAAAAAATTCCCAGCGGTCCGCATTCAGAAAGTGTTTTTATACGACTCTCCAATCGCATTAAGGTAGGTAGGTAGGCATTATGTAGATGATGAAAGAAGAAATTTCATTATGAATGATTTTTTAAGTTTAAAACTTGAAAGTTTTATAGGTGTTTAGTGTCTGACGCAAGCTTAATAATGCTTTTCAAGGCTTTTATTTTGCAATCTCAAGTTCATGAAGTTTTTGGTAGGGTGGCCTCTTGTTCTAGTATAATATTTTGGAGGTGTTTTAAATTGCAAATTTGGTGCTGCCATTACATGGAGTGCACTGAAAGAATACATTTATATATATTTATATAAATTCTGTTTCGGAAGGCTGAACATGGAATATCGACATAATTTGAATTTGTTTGTAGAATACGTATATAGAATAGAAGTGCTGTATATATTATATAAATATAAATATATGTAAATATATATATACAGCACATTTATATTTAAATGCATATATTTAGAGTGTATTTAAAGAGATTCTTGCTTATACTCACAGTAAAAGAGGTGGGTGATTGGTAAACAACTTGAAACTATTTTGTTTAAATTTTCATTGAAAGTACTCCTCCTCATCATTAATCTTGATAAGTTTGCACTTCATGTTGAAGTCTGGGGGAAACATATCTTTTCCGGCCGGTTAGTATTTGAAAAACCTTGAGATAGAGTGCATGCGATTTTATAATGTTTTTTTTTTCACTCACGCTCTCCTCTCTCTCTCTCTATCTCTTTTAGACGCTAGAACTTAACATGTCGTTGTCGGGACAATACCTCGAAGAGTTATCACGCCGCTACAAGAAGCAAGTCGAAGAATTGCAGCAGACTTTAACACAACAAACATTAACTGTTCGCATGCTTGAGGAACAGAATCGACGTCATTATGAATTGGAACAATTGTATGCTCTACGTAATGCTCAACTTAAAGAGGAATTGAATGACTTGACACTGCAAATGCACGCCTGCATAGTAGTCATCATATTTGTCGGCGCCTTTGTTTTCTTAGTATTGATGGTCGGCATTTTATTCTATCGTTCTATGCGTAGAGACACCAAAGAAATTTTGGCTCTATACAATGGCGCCGGAAAAGAAAAAACTATGGCTAAGCTAAGCAGACGAAAATCATGCGACGATTATTCCGATTATCAGCAGTATTTAAGTGAAAGAAATGGAGCACGTGGTAGGGGTCCAGTTAATGTAACTAAACATAGACGGCCGAGTGAAGAAGCCATGCTTATTATAAAAGCCTCTAACAGTGAATCTGCAGAGAATGTTGTACGTCAACGCAAATTGTCTGTATGCTATAGTAGTCACAATCATGTAGCCACTGGGGGAGTGCCTGCATCTAAGCAAAGCGGTAAACGAAGAGTTGAAAAACACTCTTGGCCAAATACATCGCAATCGCCTATTCAAGTTGGGCGACATTTAAAAGAACTAAGTCTAGAATTAGCAGCAGCAGGAGGTAAGTTCTTGTTCAGTGTTCTTACATAGGCATTATACACGTTACATTTATCTTTAATCCTTACTGTCATTTACTCTAGATACGAGTGACACGAATGCGATTGTTGTAATGAAAGCACCATTTCCGAATGTGGGCGTAAATCATAATAAAAAGAAAAGAGAATCGCAACTTCAAATAAAACGGCAAGAATCTGCTCCTACGGAATGCCTGTCATCGCAGATGAATGTGTGCAATGAAGCGGGTGATATACAAAATATTGCATATGATGAAAGCCTTCGACTTGAAACCGATGATCTCGATAATTTCATACCCACTACGGATTTGCAATATAATGAGTTTATGCCCGGCGGTCCAAGAGGTTACCAGTGCTTAACGCCTTCAATTCAATGTAATAACACAAAAGGCAAAAATCTTGCAGTAAAAAAAATAGCAAGCACAATGACTAATAATAATAATAATAAGAAATGTCGACGCCTATCCTCACCAGCTTTTTTTAAATCACCATTTACGAAAAGTCTTAAAGGTAAAACTAAATCGAATGTGGCCCATGAATCGACTTCATGGGAGTGGTATCGTTTAAAAAAATCGGCATCATCATTATCGTCATGTGCACAGCCTACAAATGCATTTCAGCATATTATACCTAACAACAACTTGGACTCATCATCGCTATCTGAAATTAACATTCCCACTAATTCCACTGATAACTCATGTCGTATGCTAGAAGAGGCCATTTTATCATCTGGAGCTACGCAATCCCTTCGTACTACCACTCAAAAGACATTAATATTAACAAAAGGTACTAACGATCAATGGTTAGGGAGCAGAACAGAAGCGGGTAATGATGATAATAGAGATATTAGCAATAATGATGGTAGCAGTAGTGCCACTAGCACCAGTAACAGTAATCATAGTAATAGTTCTAATTCCATTCAATCGAAAAAGAAAGGCAGCCGCGCTTTTAATAAGATTTTTCGTAAAGTGTTTTAGAAATAACAAGGGACTGATCGGCCCATTTTCCGTTGCATAAAAGAAGTTTTTAAATTCATATTTAAGGCATACATATTTAACATTCCGTTAGGAAAATATTTAAAGTGTGATCTAATGAATTTTTTAATCAAATTAAAATATAACTCCGTTCATCACGCGGATCTTCTGATCATTATTTATAGTTGTCAAAAGTGAACTTCCCAGTATATATCCAAGGCGAACAAAACTTTCTAATTAAACTCATGTATTCACTTTTTTATTAATGAACGGTACGAAAAACAAGTAATAAAACTAAATTTGGTTTAGACCAAATCTTAAATACCCTCCACATCTACAATAGTGGGCGTGACAGCATGCAAGTCTACTTTTGCGTTGATGGTTTTTTGTAAATTGTGAGCGTGTCTTTTATCCGACCATGCCCATTTTTGGCATATCGATGGATGGGCTAACCTTAAATGAGTACACCAAATTTCAAGTTTATAGGTTAATTTTTGGGGCAGATATATCGATTTTTGTTGATTGTGGGTGTGGCTCATAACCGATTCTGCCCATTTTAATATTTTGAATATCTCAAAATTTACGACCGTGAGAGTGCCAACAACAAACGGATCAAGAGTATACATACTTTGTGGCGTCTCTAACGCCTCCTTCGGGGTGTTGCAAACGGAAGAAAAAACTTAGTATACCCTCATCGCTAAGGTGAAGGGTATAAAAATGCGCTTCGTAAAGCATAAAATTCAAAACTACACATTCCACAACATTAAGGAAGCAATCGTTTTAGATCCTTACAAAATTAACTTTAACCCATAAAGAATTGAAAAAACTTCAATATATACATATATATATATATATATATATATATTTAAATATACATAATATAAAATTTAATTTTTAATTCTTTATAGTTGAGGATTTGAAAAACACGTAGTAAAAACCATTTCTATCAAGATCAACACAGCATTCGAAGGGCAATTTAATAAATGCGTTACAAATGAAAAGAAAAAAACGAAGTTCAATTGTAAAACAAGAGAAAATATGATAGTCGGTCAAACGCGACCATTTAATACCTTACACCACATAGTTCTAAATGTAAGTAACGCGATTTATCCTATAATTTGTTCTGTTCTGTTCTGTTCTGTTCTGTTAATAAATGTCACAGGTTCGTTCCTTTGTGAAATATCTCTCTGAATTGGTCAAAATTTGTGTAGTGTTATAAATACTGACTAAATACTACTACTACTCTACTAAAAGCCCATCTCACTAACTTTGTTACGAAAATTTACAAATTTAGAAATATCGCTGCAAAAAGACCCCTATCATAATAAAACGTTCTAAGGGGCGGGGAGGGGTTTGAAAATGGTAAACCATCTGAACTTGTCGGTTTTTTCTAACATTTAGGTGGTGTAGAGTATTAGAGAAAAAACTACTGCATTTTTATGTTATTATTCACTGGAAGATGTTTTAAAGAAAATTGTAAATAAACACTTGTTAAGTATTTGCTATTGAATACCAAGCGACTTGTTTGAAATACAGATACACATATACATTTAAACTTTCATTCATTACTTTACACGATCATTAGTCTCTTATGTTATTTTTAAGAAACGCATAAAATAATTTAAAAAAAATTTGCCATTTATCAGAAGAAAATATTTTCAAGTTCCTTTTTCTTTATGAAGAACCATTCATTGATAACGAGTATATTTATTTCTTTGCATATATTTTGTAACTTTTCAGTTAGTTTATAATATCTTTATTGTAATAGCAAGCATTGTTCAGTAAAAAGATTTCTTCAAACATACAAACAATGCTTGTAATATGTACCGCATAAGCTTTGTCATTTTTTTTTTTTTTTGTTACATATTTGCCAAGTAAGAAATGTTATATTTTTTATTTACTTTTAGTGATATATATAGATGTATGTGCATACCCATATATTTCATTAGAAACAAATTTGCATTGAAAGAATAAAAAATATTTACAACAGAAAAACTCCTATTCGTTTTGAAGCGTTCGATTTACTACAACTTTACAACTTTTCCATTTCTATTAAAACAAATATGTGCCATTTTAAGCGGAACGATTAAGCGATTAAAAGATAGTTTTGCAGATGGCGAAATAAATGGCATTAAAGAGTATTGGGTATATATATAAATAAGTGTTGAAGCCCCTTATTACCGTTGCGCCAATTCGGAAGTGTGTATGTAAATAAAATAATTGTTTTAGGTTTTATTAAAAATATTCACTCATTATATTTTCAAGTCATTCATAAACTCTGTTATATCGAACAAGTCTGTATTGTACAGTTTGCCAGTCTTGACAGAGTCATTTAATGCTTTAGCTGAGGTAGATAGTATATTTTTCCACTTTTCTAACGTTTGGTATTTGGTGTTATTGGTACAGAAGATTACTTCGTTGATGTCCTCAAACAGCTTGTATGTACAAATTGCGGGAAACACTGCATCCAACTTTTTTAACGCTTGGGCACGTAACTCATCATTACGACAAACCAAATTTAATATTAAAACACCATTAGCACCTATTAGGGTTTTCGTATTTTCCAACACTGCGTTTGTTAGAAAGTTGGGCGGAGGACAACTCATGCCTAAAGATAAATCTTTGCTGTCCACATCAAACAATATAGCATCGAATGTTATGTCTATCACAAAGAAATGAATTGTTAAATAAACTTTATTATGTATGTACAAGCAACTAACCTTCATTCTTACACTTATCCAAAAACACCAAACCATCGTCAATAACCACATGGAAGCGTTCATCTTGCTTTAGTTCAAAAAATTGTTCAGCTACTTCCAGCATCATGGGATCGATTTCCACCGCCGTTAAACATATGTTGCTATAATTTATATAATCCACGGATACATGCTTTTAATTATTATTATTTTTAAAGAAGAAGTCACCTTAAAGCTCTATGTAAAAACGAGCATAAGCCGCCTCCGCCTAGACCTACAACTAATACATCTTTTAATGGTTTTTTTGGTTGATTAATAGCCGCCATTTGCACACCAACAGACATATATAGATGATGTTGACAAGCTAAGTAGCCAAAGTCGATTTTTTTAATCTCTTTTTTCCTCTTCGTTCTGACTAAAGGAATGTTAATAAAAATGCATTAGCCTACAAAAAGAAGTCTATTCAAGTCAAGTGGGGGACAACTTACTTTTTTTGACCAAAGCCTCTGATTGGATTACAAATTGATTATGCAGAAATATTAAACGCCGAAATAATTTACCGTCAGGCCCTTCGACTTCTTCAATGCGAAATTCGCCGGATATTTTGGACACACCACAAACTAAGGTCTCTCGCTTGCCCACCTCGGTGCCCAAAGACAGGAAAGGTATCTACACAGAAAATAAAAATACGATTAGAAGTTCATAGTCTTGTCCACGTAGGTCCGCTCCATGCATTGAAACAAAACACCACTTATATCTTTTACCTGTTCCTTTAAGTTTGCCGGAGCAAAGTTCTTTATACTATCAGCCAGTTCTGTTTTTACAGCGTTCAACGAGATATATTCTTGATCGCGATGTAACATTACAACCGCTAACCGTTGATACCTGGCAGATGCCAAAAGTTTCTTACGGCCCTCAGTAGATGCAAACAACCATTCCATTTCCCTAAAAAATATTTACTACCTCCTAATATTATTTATAAATAAAATAGTGCATGACACTTACCTTCCTTGCGGCACAATCAAAGCTGCATATCTACCTAAGCCTCGACATGGTGGTTGGTCGAGTATGTGAACGGTATAACGTGGTTTGCTGTCGCCAGGTTTGCATAAATCCATTGTGACTTCATTATGATCTGAATCAAATAGAATTTATTTTTAGTTCACTCAGTTTCAAATTTATTTATTGTACTATACCAGCTATGCTACTGTGAGCCAAGCCATTACACACTAAGGCAGCTTTTTGTATTGACATTACTGCACGAACTAATTCATCGGCCGAATCCAAACGTTGATTGCTGTCACATGTTAAGCTAAATTCCAAGATCTGAAACCAATATATTTCTAACATATTCCTTTTGCGCGTTTTTATATAAAATATCAAACCGGCATAGAAAGATTTTTAAATTTCGTTGCCACCACAATAAAGACGGGCATAATGATTGCATCCGGATTTTCTATATTTCTTTCCCTATTAGCGCTCTCCGCATCTCTCGATTGTACAATTCGCAACATGAACGAATTTGTTGGGAAATAGTCCACAATATATTTTAATATATGATCTTGTAACAGACTAACGCACAAGTAACGGCCACCAGATCTAAAATAAACACTTTCGCGTTAGCTCTTATGGAAACGAAGCAATACAATGTTGTATTCAGCAAACCTCATGGTTCTACCAATTTCCTTAAAATAGTTGCAAACGGTGACTCTTGTCTCTTCCGAATCATCTACGAATAATGCATCCAGTGTGCCTTTGTCCAAAGCAACCGTAAATTCGTCGTCTGCAAATGTCATTTTCGTAGCGTCCATTTGTAGAAATTTCATATCTGGCCTGGAACTGGCATTTGACTGTTGCATCTTTTTTATAGCCACATCAGATGTATCAATATTGGTTATATCCCTAAAGTAGCATCTTTTCGTTATAATCATTGATATCTTGTAAAACCTGGACTTACTTAAAACCGGCATCGTACATATCTACGCTAAGTTTGGAATTACCGCAACCCAACATAAGAATTTTATCATTTCTTTTAACATACTTGTGTATTGGCTCACACAGGTCCAAGTATTCTCCATACCTGAAATTTTGCAACATCCATCAAGTTAAATAGAATTATAAACCTTACGTACGAGCTTACCATTCGAAAGTCTTTTCGCCTCTCTTTTTAAAGAACTTATTCCAATAGTCACTTTGGGAAAACTCTTCATAAGATTTTGGTAACAGATTCATTATGTATTAGTATATTATTGAGATAATCGAATGTTCAATATTAATAATTGAGGCCCAAGCATATTCTTTGCGTGCAGCCATGCAGGTTGTACTGACAGTTTGAATGTATGTTTTTACACACGATGAAATATAAAGCCTAAGAACAGCGTTAAGTTGTTGTCGCTGCAGTGTGTATGTTTAAGCCCTTTCTGCGAGAGAAACACTATGAAAATGCTGCCCATGCAACCAAGCATTTTATGATACGAAATATATAATTGTAAATTATTTGCACCTGTGAATTAATACATCGTTCACATCATGAACATTAAGAGTTTTTGCATAAATACTGCATTATTAATCCACTTTCTGCTTATATTCGATACATACAGCCATATCATGATGTTGGCCTCGGTCAAAGCAAAAATATTTAAAATATAATTTATTACATATACGGGTTTGCTCCTATAAAATTAGGCATTCACTTTCATAATCTATTACAAGCTTTAATATGACGTTTTAGGCAAGCAGTACTTTAGATATGTATTTCAAAACTTCCGCATTTGCCAAAATGTCCATATGGTTGACTCCGTCAAGGACTAATGTAGATATATTGTTGACTTGGTAGTCTATCCAATGATGGCAGGCAGCTAGAGATCGTCGATTTACAGTACCATCACCTAAACCCATAACAAGTGACGGCGTGTTACCATTTATATCGCTTTTTGTATAACGTAATCTGTAATTTTGTTTCGCGGAAGAGAACCTTCACGTTTTAGATTAAATATAGTAAAATTATAATTACCGTTCCACAGTTTGAACACCATCGCCATACAAACAGTGCAGCTCAACACCGGGTGGACTGAAATTTAATGTGTAACGCAGTGTATCTTTACGCATCTCCCAACCAGTGCGACAATTCAAATCATCAAAAAACTGATCCATTTGAGCCATGGTGTAAACACGTGTAGGTGTTTCGACCAAAACTTCATTGCTGCCCCAAAAGAGTGGCGAAGGTAATAGCCAAGACGTAGAGGGGCTTGTTATTTGCTCGGTTCTTAAAATTTTGCGATTTAGAAGAAATGAATCCAAATCATCACCCATAGCGAACACTTTGATAGCTTTTACACTGCCCGCCCAAGCCCCGGCTAAACTAATTAGACGGGCTATGTATTTCTCTTTCCATTCCATTGTTTGCTGTTGTAAAAACACCAAAGTCAAAGCACTGCCCATGCTGTGCGTTATAAAAGTGACTCGTGTTTTCTTATTTGCTTCATAAGCGTCTTGTACCAATTTTTTCAAATCGACAAAAAACTGATGTTGTTCATCTGAAATAAAAAACCCAATGGACTTAATATAATTGGTATAAACAAAAATTGATAATTATAAACTTACTAGGTGCCTTTCGAAAGTCATATGGAGCACCAAATATATTCTTTTTTCTCTCATAACCACCAGCTACTAAGAGGTTGGCAATATCTTTAAAATAGGCTCCCGGCTTAGCTTGAGTTGGATCAATCCATTCAACAACCTCAGGATCGCCCCAACCAGGTACACGTATATCAACACCGGGTGTATTGTGTGTAGTACGCGTTAAATTGTCATAATAGAGTCGAATGTTATCCACCCAACACAAAACCATAGGTTCCACAATTAACTCCAGATTTAACCACAAATTAAACCAATTTGCATTTTTAGCACATGTAAACAAGGGTGCTTGGGATTTATTCAGTCTAGCATCCAGCTGACTACCACCATCTCCGGGCACTGAAATTCATCATTTTTTCTGATTATTATCCATCTGAGTATATATCTATGGAACATTAAACATGCAAGGCAATATGAAATATTTATACGGTATGTGGATGACTACTTCATTTTATACTAAACTAATGACATTAGAACATAAAATATCACACCCCAAGGTATTTGTTGTTGATAACAGAACACACACAATTAAGATGCAACATATAATCGTTTCTCAAATATAAATATATAAAAATATCATTAACACATGAATTATAATATTGCTTCATGCACTAATTTTGTGCGAGTGTTTTCACTTACCGAATATTACGGGTGATGGCCACCTTGTACGTAGTTTTTGGTCTGGTTCTGCCGACTGTTTCTTATGCGTAAATGGCCAGAAAGCTTGACCAACATCCATGCATAAGCAAAAACAACTCAAATACAATAATATATCACAATAATGCATATTTATGGAACCAATAAATCACAGCTTACTGCACGGTGAAGCGCAATTTCAATATGATTTCTCTCTGCTTTGATATTCAAAATAAAATGATTTGCACATGCAATTAAGATACTCTAAAACATCAGAGTTTGTATAAACTCTGAGACAACTGGAAAATGTGTCGAAACAAATAAAATGAAATTGGTTTAGATTGTGAGACAAATTGCTGTAATGGCGAGATTGATTCTTAATGAAACAGGGTTATTTGTTGACCCCATCTATGGTTGCGTTAAGAATAGGCGTGGTCGGATAATAGACACGTCTACATTGGACAAAAACTCTTATTCTGTGTAAAACTCAATGTTGGTTGGTGAATATTATATACGCGGCAGGGTATTTAAGGTTTCGTCTAAGCCAAATGCATTTTCTTTACTTGTTACATTATAAAGATAACATTTGTCGTGTGAATGCTCTGATATTCGGCGATTATTAGCTCAATGTTAAAAGTCGTGAAGGATGATTTTGATATCCGAAGTTTATTTAAAATTTGTAGAAAGAAGAAATAAAAAAGAGCGTCCTTTTGTTTCATATAAAGACTAATTTGTACTCCTCATTCCATCCATTAGTTAATGATTCTTTTATTTTCCTAAGAACTTCTCTAGCGGTGAACATGGGATTTTCTCAAAATCTGTCACTTAGGGCACTACGCGTCATCACGTTCATCAGGTCATTTCTTTTAAAAAACATCCAAAATATCTTGGAGCAAAGTTCGACAGAGGTAAAACGATAGATAATAATGTATACAGATGGGGGACTATATCCCTATCCTTTTTCACTGAGTGCTTAACCTACTTTAGACTCTTTGGAGTCTACTTTTTGTATGCATATGGCTTACGATGCAGCTGCAGAGTATATGCTTGGGCCCTTAGTCGCTCAGTAATCAATTGTTTTTTCGTACAATTCACCCTAATTAAGTACCCACACAATGGAGCAAAGTCACCGTGCTGCTTCAGTAGGATTATGAAAGCAGTACTGCTAATTGATTTGTTAGTAGTGACAACAAAGCCAACATCATTATAGTCTTTACGTTAGCACATGGCTCTACAAATGTTGGGGAAAGCCTTTGGTTAAATTTTACTTGATTGTGAGAATCACGACCATAACATACTGCATATGTTCCTAGACGTTTAAAAGTTATATTCATTGCATGCAAAAGGCAGTCAATTCTATGTAAGCTTTTCAACAACAGGGCGCTTTGGAATAATATTATCCGCATCCGTAAACATGGGTTGTATAATAAAGTTAGGCGCGTCTGGACCGTAATTTTATAAATTTCTTCCTTAAATCAATGTGTGCACCAAATACTTAAAAATGATGTACACGCGTGTAGGTGATTTAGAAACACCAAACGATTTTGAGTTTCCCTTTACTCCATACAAAATACAGCAAGAATTGATGCAGGAGCTATATAAGATTCTAGAAAACGGACA
Source organism: Ornithomya chloropus (assembly GCA_963971445.1). Taxonomy (NCBI): domain Eukaryota; kingdom Metazoa; phylum Arthropoda; class Insecta; order Diptera; family Hippoboscidae; genus Ornithomya; species Ornithomya chloropus. The sequence continues at coordinate 28,107,495 of OZ020530.1, read as the reverse complement.
AATTGGCATTTTGGAAAGTCCCACAGGTACAGGTAAATCATTAACATTAACTTGCGCGGCACTAAAATGGTTAGAAGATCATGAGCGGCAAACCAAACTTGAATTGGAAGAACGTTTAGAACAACTGACCAAAGAATTAAATGAATTGGAAAGCAAAGGATCCAGAACAAAGGATTGGTTTGAAATGCACGCAGAAACTTCTGGGCATCATAAACAATTAATGCAACTTAAAGAAATCAATAAATTATTGAAAGATTATGAAGGAAAACTAACTCATATCAGAGAAGGGCATAACACGAATATAGCATACGTATGTAAACGAGACAATAAACTGCCAGCCTTCGCTAAAAACAAAGTGGACGATGAATCTGTACTGTTGGAAAGCGCTGCGGCTCAACTTGATGATGATGAAGATGATAATGATGATTTAAATGAGAGTGAAAACAACTATCGACCCGTACAAATATATTTTTGCAGCCGTACGCACACCCAGTTAGCTCAAGTAGTCCGAGAAATTAAACGCACAAGTTATGGTACCAGGGTCCGCTGCATTTCATTGGCTTCTCGACAGCAAATGTGTATCAACAAGCAAGTGAGGTCATTGAATAATTTGTCGTTGATAAACGAGCGATGTGTGGATTTGGCTGCTAATACTCGAAAGAACACCAAAACAACCTGCTTCACACAAGATGGCTGTACAGGAAAAAAAGCTAAAACCGTAGAACAACCTCCAGCAAATTGTTTGTTTAAAAGTCAAGTGTTAGTAAATAAACTCAGTGAATTATCTTTATACCGTAATTTGGATATTGAAGATCTAGTAAATGAAGGTGAACAATTGCGGGCGTGTCCCTATTATGCCAGCCGTAAGTCAGTGCGAATGGCTCAAGTAGTAATGCTCCCATACCAATTATTATTGCATCGCAAAACTAGACTTCAGACAGGTATTAACTTGAAAGGCAGCATCATTATTATCGATGAAGCTCATAATTTACTGGATACCATAGCCCAAATGCACAGCTGTGAGCTTAATTTACAGCAACTTCAGGCGGCTCAGCAACACGTTTTGTTGTACAAAATGCGTTATGCATCACAATTTAGTGCTTCAAATTTATTGAGTATTAATCAAATATTGTTCATTATTAAACAACTTTTAAAATTATTGAAATCGAATCTAAATGAAAATCGTAGTGGTTTAACGGAAACCAGACTTCTATACACTTATGAATTAATGTCTGAAGGAGACTTTTTCAATATCAATGTGTGTGAATTATTGCAATTTTGTGAACGTACACGCTTCGCTCAAAAGCTTCAAGGCTTTGTAAAAAATAGCAAGTGCAAAGACATGAGTCGAATCAACGAAAATCAACAATTAATCTCTACAAGCAGTACTGCATCAATTTTAAAACGTTTAGAGGATCAACGGCAAGGAGTGCGCGCGCAAAAGAAAATGCAACACAAGTCATCAGCAAGTCAAGAGCAAGTGGCAGGCACACTAGTAATTAAGGACAATATGACATCACCAATTAGACCACTAATGACTTTTTTAGAAAGTCTTACTGAGAAGGCAGATGATGGACGTATATTGATCAGTATTGCTACTGACACTTCTAATGATTTTGAGGTAAAAACAAGCTTCAAATATTTACTACTTAATCCTGGAGCGCATTTTCAAGATGTAGTCGACGATGCTAGAGCGGTTAGTGCAGCTGAACACTAACTCATTTTTCATTATATAGAATGGTATACTATTTTAGATAATTATAGCCGGTGGTACTATGCAGCCCACTGAAGAGTTGACCGAACAACTTTTTCGTAAATGTCCTGGACGTGTAAAGGTGCATTGTTATGATCATGTGGTGCCACCAAATGCTGTACTACCGCTTGTGGTTGTCAAGGGACCAAGTGGCCGAAGTTTATGTTTTAATTATATGCACAGGGCGACAGCAGAAATGGTATAAACTTTCTAAAAATAAGTTTAAAAATATGAAACATTTATTTACCGAACTTTTAATGTTGCAGCTAAATGATTTAACGCTGATATTAAAAAATTTATCTAATGTAATACCAGCTGGTCTGGTATGTTTTGTTCCCTCTTACGACTATTTAGACTTGCTTTACAATCACTTGCAAGTTACTGGTGCTTTAGAGTACATATCTTCGAAAAAGCGTGTATTTAAAGAGCCCCACTCCGCGGCAAATAAAGGAGATAGTTGCAGTATAGAACAATTGTTAAGTGATTATGCCAAATCTGTAAGACTGCATAAAGGAGGTGCTTTGCTGTTGAGTGTTGTGGGAGCTAAACTGAGCGAAGGTTTGAATTTTACCGATGATTTGGGGCGCGGTGTTATAGTGGTCGGCTTACCATATCCCAATCATAAATCTCCTGAATTACAAGAACGCATGCTATATTTGGATGAGACGTTGCATCGTGGTGCTGGCCAAGAGTACTATGAAAATTTATGCATGAAAGCTGTTAATCAGTGCATAGGACGGGCTGTACGACATATTGACGATTACGCTTGCGTTTATTTACTGGATGAACGTTACAACAGAGAATATTTAAAAGAAAAATTGCCTCGGTGGATATCCAGAAATTTAAAAGTTTGTAATAATTATGGTGAAGTTCAAGGTGGAACAGTGAAATTTTTTAAACAACATAAATAGTATATAAGGTTTTTTACCAAATGTGTGTGTTTTGTAATAAATTTCTTTATGAAAGAAAAGGAAAAAGAAGGCAGTTCTTAATTTAAACCGAAATCAACTGTCAAGAGATTCTTCTTCTTTGCTTTAAAAAGTACGAAAAGTATTTTCAGGAATCACAGGGTGCTATAAGCAGTGTTTATAGTAGGCTTCGCAGTATTATGATGTATCATCTGTGTATGTGCGCCACAAAATAATTTTAGTACAAGTGCTGCTTCGGTGTAACATAATTTCTTTTTATAAATTTAAATATCTAACTTAAATAATAGGCATGGAGGATGGTTTCTTCAATGTTCCTCTTCAGGAGGTAAAAAAAGATTTGAGACGCGGCTTAGCAGATTGTTCCAGTCGTGGTCTCTTACACAGTACTAAGTGGTTAGCTGAAATGAACCATGGCTTGGCGGATGTAAATATTGATAGAAAAGATGATTTAGATTATAAAGCATTAACTGGAGTGGCGCCCGAAGAATATGATAATTATTTGTTGGCCAAAAGTTATTTTGATGTGCGTGAATACGAGAGGTCAGCATATTTTATAAGGGAGGCTGTATCACCCGTGCCTAGGTTTCTTCATTTATATGCTACCTACATGGCTTTAGAAAAGCGTAAATTAGATTCGGCAACAGATCATTCAAATCTAAATGATTCGGGCCACATAAAAGAAATGGCTGAACTTCTGGGAACGTTGCGTTTAGAAGAGTCACGCGGCAAATTAGACGGTTATGGGCTGTATTTGTATGGAGTGGTATTAAAAGCTTTAGATCTTGAAAAGCCTGCTGAAAAGATACTGAAGAAATCCATTAGAGCTGCTCCTATGTTGTGGAGTAGTTATTTGGAGTTGTCAACTCTAATAAACGATAAAGATAAATTACAAAGTATTAATTTAGGCGGTCATTGGATGAAGAATTTTTTTGTGGCACACACTTATGTCGAATTGTATCTAAATGATGAGGCTTTAAAAGCGTATGAGGACTTACAAGGTGCAGGGTTTCGTGATTGTGTTTATGTGACTTCACAAATGGCTATAGCTTACCACAATAGACGCAGTAAGTGGACTCAACAAACGACTCCATAACGTAGTCGTAAAGCTTTCATTCATCTCTTATTTTAAGATGTGGAAAAAGCGATAGAAATATTTCAGGGGTTACAAGAAGTGGACCCTTATCGTTTGGACAACATGGACACGTATTCGAATTTGTTGTTTGTTAAGGAGCTTAGAACCGAAATGGCACATTTAGCGCACAAAGTCGTAGCCATCAATAAATATCGACCGGAAACTTGTTGTGTGGTTGGTAAGTAATAGAGACTTCGCTATTATGGAAAAAGTGTTTATCTCCTTTCTTATTTGTGGTAATTTTAGGAAATTATTATAGTATACGCTGTGATCATCAGATGGCTATTATGAATTTTCAAAGAGCACTAAAATTAAATCCCAAATACTTGGCCGCTTGGACTTTAATGGGCCACGAATTTATGGAATTGAAAAACACTAATGCTGCCATTCAAAGTTATCGCAAAGCTGTGGGTGCGTTCACCAAACGAAAACAATAACGAAAATTTCATATATTTTTCTTTTCTATATGCATGCAGAAGTTAATAAGCGCGATTATAGAGCTTGGTACGGCTTGGGGCAGGCTTATGAAATTTTAAAGATGCATTATTACAGTCTGTATTATTTTAAGATAGCCTACCACTTGCGTCCTCACGACAGCCGAATGCTGGTTGCTTTAGGAGAAAGCTTTGAAAAATTAGAAAAGTATGCTAATGCTATCAAGTGTTACAGCAAAGCTTGCGAGGTTGGAGACATAGAAGGCATAGCTAGATATAAAATGGCCAATTTACATGAGAAACTGGGCTCCGATGATTTAGCAGCTCAATGCTATGAAATATATTGCAATGAGGAGAACTCATCAACAGATACACAGAGTCTATATCACGGCTACATAACTTTGGCCAATTACTATGAACGCAAGGGCGATTATGATCGAGCATCTCACTATGCCTACAAGTTACTCGAATCAGATGATGTAGCAGTATTTATTTAAAATTAATGCAATATAATTTTGAGCATTTCGAATAATGCGTACTATTTTGTTTCATTTTAGCGCAAGTCTGAGGCGAAAGCTTTATTGAAGACTATAGTAAATAAACGCAACGGTAAAGCTAGCACCAATAGTTTAGGTGTAGCTCCAATACAAGACAACTCTAGCTCATCGGATGACGAAATGGATTTGGAATCGAATGACTATAACTTAATTGTACATGAATATTTGGAAAATATTCCAACTATGGATGAACTTGCTCAACACATTGCCACCTCTACTACACCACGAGTTATAGCATCACCAAATGTAAGTGAACTGCCTGGCACAAGTAATCGAAATTATTTAGGGTCACTAGCAACAGTCACCACTCGCAGACGGAGCCCACTTACAGAGGAGACGTCGATGAGTGAAAGTGATATGACAGGCAACACCTCTGAACAAACGACAAATACAAACTCAAGGCGTACTTTGCTGACTGTAACCAATCCAAGTACAAATCAGCCATATGATGAGGATGATGAAACACCCTCCATGGAAATATCCTCAATATCAATCGATTGATCAATAAATAATTGTAAATTTACTGTCTTACCATCGGTAAGATTTGCATTTCTCGGCGTGCTAATCACAAGTTTAATGGAAAAACGATTTGCTGGAATATCACTACTTAATATTTACTTTAAAACTGGTTTGTAATGAGAGAAAACCTGCTTTCAGTAAAATACTTCATATTGAGAAATTTTTAATAACGTAATGTTTTATTTTACAAATACACGCACATATGTGTGAATGTGAAGTTATCGTGCCCTTTTAAGGCGCCACTTTAAACTAAAAAAATATAATACCTTGAGTGACAGAATCCATACTAATAGCACCCCCACATCAATACAATACCAATCACCTTGCATACCATAGTCCTTAAGAAATTTTTGAGGATCCTTATAATAACAAAAGTTTTCCGAACAGTGCAATTGAACACGGTCATAACCGTACAAAGCTCGCATAAAGCCCTCTATTGTAAAGCGGAAAAATGAAATATCACATAACGGTCGCAAGCCATAGGGCACTTCATGTAGGCGTATGAAAAATCCGGAAAATATCATTATAGGTATAGCAATGCCGGGAACCAAAAAAATTCCCATCTGAAAAGGTGAGTATATACAATTAAATGATTTGTGAAAATAATTTGCTTTTGTACCTGCATACCAAACGTAGACCCAAATACTAGACCAATGAAATGGCCGATGATGGCCGTTAACAGACAAATGCTCCAGCACATTATAAAGCGGATCACATCGAGTGGTTGGCCAGTCATAAAATAAACAATAAAGATCAGTAGAGTTGGACAAACAAATTGTAGCGGTAAATCAGCTATAATTTTAGCCATATAATACGCTCGCTTCGTGTACCAAGAGTTCAAATGCTCTCGTATAAAGACGCTTGTATCCTCAGCACTGAGAAATATCGATGGCATGGCGTTACCAAAGAATACGAATAATACCACAAAGAATATACAGGAAATGTTGCTTAGAACTTTGGCTGCATCATTGCCAATCTGCCAGAACACTAAGCCCAATAGTACACCCACAACTATATGCATTACAATACGCAATTGTACAGCCATCTATATGAATGGGAGTAATGTTAAAGGTGTGCGTGAATTTTTAGATATCGAAAGTTTACCATATTCCTACTCATAGATCGTACAGATCTATTTAATAAAACCTTAAATTGACACCATAACGAATTTTGTACTTTTGGTGGAACATATGAATCGTAGGATGGTATCTTGAATGCCCGTAGCTTTTGAGTATTTGTTAAAAGATCCGCTGTAAGAGTAAACAAGAAAAATTTCTATAATCCATACCTGGTTAAAGTCAAAAACTCACTAGTCTCGCTAACTTGGTCATCCATTACATCCCATTGCTTTGCGTAAAGGCTTTTATTAAATTCAATTAGTTGCTTAATGTTTTTTCTGGGCTCATTGGCTACTTCTAAAACTAAAAGTAAAAATGTTACAGTCGGTCAAGCCAGACCATTTAATACCCTGCACCAATTGGCTCCTTAAATTACGATACAATTAATTTAGTATATACCGTATCTGTATGCGCGAGGCAGTGCCACATAAGTTACGTGGTGACGTATAATTATATAAAAAATGCTTCTAAAAATGGTCCGATCGAAACCAAATTTGGCACAGCCGAGTATTACATTAAGCCACTGGACTATTCTTTACCCATTTGCCACAAAAAGACTTCCATTATAATGTGGACCGCGTATAGGGTGGGGTTCTAAAAAGGGTCCCATTTGGTTCATTTTCAATAGGGTTTCTGTTGGGGGCCAGTACGGGTCCTTGAACCAAATTTTATTGAAAATGCGACCTGTAGCTCGTGCACAAGTTTACATTGACAGACAGACGGATAGACGAATATGGTTAAATTGATTCAGATTTTGATTCTGAATCGATCGGTACAATTGAAGGTTTGGTGTGATGACGTTTGACGTTTAGGAGTTGCAAACATCCACACAAACTTCATATACCCTTTGCCACAACTGGTGCAGGGTATAAATAGTGCAATGCAATAATTAATTTTCCGTTCCTTAACTTACCAAAGTCGGCCGGATTGTAAAATGTGGGACATTGAAAGCCTTCCTTCTCAAGCAAAGGCAACATTTTCATTTTTGTACCACAATATAATACCTCGCCGTGCGTCATTACCACTACATCATCAAATAATTGCATTAATTTGGAATTGGGCTGATGTATCACACACACTATGCAACGTCCACTATGTGCCATTTTTTGCAAATAGGTGATAACTTGCAAACTAGCCACACTATCCAAACCACTGGTGGGCTCATCGAAAAACATTACGGGTGGATTGGTAACCAATTCTATGCCTATAGAAAGACGTTTACGTTCACCGCCCGATAAATGGCGTACTAAAGTGTTGCTACTTCTATCCAGATTAAGTAACTCTAAAATTTCACTAATCTGTGAGAGAGGAATTGAACAAAATGGAAATGGTCCTTTTGAAAGTATTAATTTATTTGTTGTTATTGTTGCATAATTAAACAAATGTTAATGTCGGTTAAGCCGAATTAACTAATACCTTACACCACTTAACTCCTTAAGTTGTGCTATAATTAATTATAGTTGTGTCTGTAGCTTAACTGTCCTTTTAACTAAATTTGGTTCATGTACATACACATGCAAATGTATGCGCAAAACTACATGTTGCATTTTTATACCCTTTACCTTAGTAATGAGGATACACAAAGGTTGTTCTTCTGTTTGTAACACCTAGAAGGAGGCGTCAGAGACACCACAAAGTATATATATTCTTGATCAGCGTCAAAAACTGAGTCGATTTAGACATGTATGTCCGTGTGTCTGTCTATTGTTGGCATTCTCACGGACGTAAATTTTGAGATATTAAGCTGAACTTTTGTGCAGGTACTTTTAGTTTTTGCACGCAGATCGCTATTTAAAATCAAAATGTTCGCCCAAATATCAAAAATTCCTTCATCGATGTGCTAAAAATGGGTGTGGTTGATTAACGTACGCGCCTTTACGTATGCCACAAAAGTAGACCTTTGAAGTTGAAATTTGGTATGCGTATACATAGTTATCCCATCCACTGATGCGCCAAAAATGGGCATGGTCGGATAACAGACACGCCCACAATATTCAAAAAAGCATATTCAACGTAAAACTAGACTTGAAAGCTGATACGTAGTGCATACACTATTAGAGGACTCAATATACAATATATATATATTTGCTACGCCCACCTTTATGGATGTGGAGGGTATTTAAGATTTGGTCTAAAATAAATTTAATTTTTTACGCGTTTGATATAATATGATGAAATTTGGTACAAGTATTTGTATTGGCCCTAAAACGAATCTTGTGCAAAATGGAAATATTCTGCGCTCTAATTCTTTGATAAAATTTGGCGAGGAATAGTTAATTAGCTTAATAATTGTCTGTGCCAAATTTGGACCCATTCGACCATTTTTAGAACCCATTTCCATATAATGAAATAAACCTCGTGTTTACTGACACAACTAAACTTAATATAAATTGTCAACCTACACCTACATACTCCTATTCCTAAAGAGAGGACAAATTTTTAATATTCCGATCGAATTGGAATAATTTTCTGAAAAAATCTCAATTGAAATTCACAAATTCTATTCCAAATTGAAATGAATACATCATTTCTTTTCATTACCAGTTTATGCTTCTCCTCAAATTTAGTAATCGATGGCAATTTTAAATCAATGGACGCTTTTAAGGTTTCCTGTACTGTTAACAGCTCTAACATGGCAAAATTTTGCGGAATGTATGAACACATTTTTCGCAACTCTTCTAATTGACGATCCATACCATTTATTTGAATGTGACCCGAAATACCAGTTGTTCTAAAATGCTTTCGTATTATTATTTAATTATAAAAGTTATTTGCATTTACTCACTTGAAACCAGATAAAGCATTCATTAAGGAGGTTTTACCGGCACCTGATGGTCCCAAAATCGCGGTAAGTTTAGCAGACTTAAATTCACCGCACACATCATTCAATATTTGTTTCAATTCCGATTTATCTATTAGTGTTGAAATTCATTTTTATACAGAAGAGTAATTGTTCGTTTGTTTTCCGTGAATACTTACTTGATTTGTTAATGTAGTTAATGTTTGTAAACCGATAGTTTAGGTAGTTGTAACCACAATCTCCATTCAAGGTATCGGCGATAATATCTGTAGGTATTGGTATTGGAATTGATAATGGCGTTTCATGCTGAACAGCGTTATTGCTATTTTTCGTAATTGCTGTTGCTGAGTTTGTTACAACATTATTATCAGTCATGATTCTTTTATGCGCACAACAAATTTTTATAAACACGATTCCAGTTTACATTCCAAAAAATTCTGAACACGCCAAAACATTATATGCGATTTTTACTGCCGATGCACAAATTGTTTCATTTCAAATTGTGTGCTTTATAAATTGAAATTATTTCAAATATTCAAGTAGTTGCTTAAGAAATTTTAACCGATATTTTATTTAAGTCTATATGTATGAATTGTTATACATGGAAAGTAAACAATAATAGAGGTAGAAAGGTACTAAACGTGTAAGTTTGGTATGTTCCACACTTTACTTGGAGCGTTCAGTTGTTACGTGGACGTCAACTACTACAATAATACATTTTTGGAGGTATACTAAAAAATGGTCTTGACTAAATTTACTTATTTGAAAGTTCAGCCATTACATATATTTATTGAGTGTAACTTAATTGTCGAGCAAGGAAAACCACTTGCAAACCTTACATTAGAAAAAACATAAACTTGGCATCGACTATCAATACCGTAATACCACAAAACATATAATCTCCGTTTATAAATTTAAAAAAAATGCAATTTTTTATTGTGCAAAGGTAATCACGTATTGCAATACTGGTGTGTTTAACAGTGTGTAGTACATACAGACAATAAAAAGCTTGTTATACCCTCCTACCTTACAGATGAGGGAATGCGAAGCTTGTTGTTCCGTTTGCAATATCCACAAGGAGGCTCCAGAGATTCTATTCTTAATCAGCACCAAAATCTGAATCGATCTACATATATCTATTCGTGTTGTCCAGTGTCTGACTGTTTTTCGAACGGTCATATATATTGAGATACTGATCTAAAACTTTGTACAAACTATGATAAAATTGAATTACTTACAGGGAAAATCGTTTATGGGCCGCGCCTACAATAAAAACAAAAATCTCCAACGGCCATAAATATAGAGCTACGACGTTAAAATTTTTTATACATAGTTATAGTTAAAATAAAAAATACGTCAAAAGCGGGCATATTCGGATAATAGGCACGCCCATAACTTGCAAAAAACCGACTTTAATGCAGAACTCAACTTATTAGTTGATGCGCTATACAAAAGCTATAGAAGGCTTATTTTTGTTTGTGCGTACGGAGGTGGAGGGTATGTAAGATTTGGCGTAAGCCAAATTTGTTGTTATTATTGCTACATGTTGTTAATGCGTACACAGTTAAATAGACTTTTGCAATCATTACATTGGCTATTAGTTAAAGTTTACAATATTAAAATATTATTCTTCGAAGTATTTAATTTTTCTCACCGTCCTACACGGACAACAAGCCAACAAATATAATAGCAAGTCTTTCATTTTACAAATGTACACTTGGTCTCTCTCTAAGATAAAAGCCTAAGCTATATATAACTTATTTGCGTTTCAAAACCGTATAAACTGTGCAAACGATATATTTTAATATATACGATATATGCAGTACATGAATTCAATATAGTGGGCAATTATGCTTCTGCTACTCCCCTCGACTTAAAAATATTACCAAACTGGTTCCAAACACAAATAAATGCAATAAATGATAATGTTAACAAACTCATGTACTCATGATTATTAAAAACAATTATAAAAGAAACCAGTTGCCTTCATTTGGGGTATTGCCTTAACACAAATTACATATTGTTAATTACAAATAATTATAAACTTGCATTTAAATTTGTGTCACCCAACTAAATATAAAATGTTCATAAAGAATGAAAAGGAAGTGTTGGGTAATGAGCACATAATAAACGGCATCAAACGTACGTATGAATAAAAATGAAGTTCAACTTCTCTATATATGGATATTAACTACCAATTTCCGCGTTTAGAAAATATATATCCTCCACATAATAAGGCGCATCAGTATCCATTTCAGCTTGATCAGCAACAAAGTCTCGATTCAAACATGTAGGTCCGAGAGTCTGGAATGCTCACGGTCGCACATTGAGCAGAAATTTTTTACATTTCTGTATCTATTTGTGTACAGGTTGTTATTTACATGGTGCGAAATCTATCAAGTGCCACGCCTATAATCGCCATATATGCAAATAACAAGTGAAAGCTGACTTGTAAAACCCTTCGTTAGGAGCCTAATCAACGACTATATCTCTAAAGTTATCACAATCAACAGGAAGTTTATATAATTTCAAATTATCGTATACAATGGATATTTTAAGAAATATTTACAGCTGCATCGTAAATGAGGGGTTAACAGGTGTGTGTATAGTACAATATGCATAATATCGGAGGCATCGGAGATTTTGCATTACAGCTGTAACATGAATACCTCACTTAATAATCACTCGTTATAATCTCTTACTTAGTTTAAGGATCACGATCTTTATGAACACTAAAATCAATTTCTTTTGTTTGGTTGCGTTTGGAGACTTGATTATTATTATAAATATATTTTAAGCAATATGCTGTTAGTACACATGTTTCGGATCATATAACTTAATTTCATAAAAGTTAATGACAATTCGTTTGTAGTTGGAGTGGCTTTCTATTTCTATTAAATCCCTTGTAACTCTTACTGATTATATATATTTATGTTCTATATATGTAATTTACAGTAGATATTTATTTATTTATTTTGTATGATAATATAGGCGCGGTTCAGTTAATTCATTCAATGCACGTCGGTAGGTTTTTTATTATCACAGATTTTAATTCCGCAAAATGCGTTTAGCTCACTCAAGTATATTCAAGCAACTGATTTTTCAATTAAGTTTACTACTCATTCTACGCTATGAGTGGATGATATTTTACTTTCGATTGAGAATGTTCAAAAGCTCAAATTAGTTTTTGAGCTTTATGTTTAAAATTTGTACAAGTTGTAATAATTTAAGTTGGCTTTGATAACGCTCTTGTGGAAGTGGTTCGAAGAAGCTTTAAAGAGTTGAAGATCATTTTCCTCTTATTACATGAAATGTTAATATCATTTCTGAGATCTTTAGAATTCAAATATTTAAAAAATAAAAAATTCCTTTCAAACACGGTAGCTTTATATATTTTTATAATAGTCTGGACTTCTACCTTTGATTAAAGATTGTACAGAAAATTGCTCGGTAGTTATAAATTTAAAAATACTTGACAAACATCATTGCATCATTTCATTAAATACATTTTTAATTATATTCATCTAAATAATCTTAAACGAAACGACATTATATAAAACGTTAATACACGTAATATGAAAAATATTCCTAATAAAAATATGACAGCCTCTAGATAGTTAGCTTGTAACATATCAACATCCTTGAGCAAGACTCGGGGCCTTGAGTAATGACAATACATATCATTACATAATAAAGGTGCACGATCGAAACCAAATATAGCAACTACAGCGCCATCGAAACTATACTTTAGAAAAGACGTTTTGAATAGCCATTTCAAGGAGTTTATTGTGTCTTTCTCTTGAAGAAAAAATCCGGAAAATACTAAAAAAGGGCACAAAATAAATGGCCCAAAGACTGCAGCGAGCTGTAAAAAAAGTATTTTATTTTCTTTAAAAGATTTATTACATTATCTTATTATAGTGGTATGCCAATCGCGCTGCGCCAGCGGACAAAATGGATTCTCAATTACTTTCAATATTTATACAGCCTTTGGGGGTCTTTCTGTACTTTAATTACATTTACCATGCCCGCGTTGTAGTGTTCGTTCATTAATAAATGTTACAAAATAATGAAAATAAAGAGAATTTATTGCAATCAGTATTCCGAGTTGATCAGTACGTGAGATTAATTCTGGCTTGATTGACCACAAAAGGAAAGTTTAGTTCTTTTAAAAAAAAAAAGGAGAAATTACCTTAATATTGAGAGAGGCTCCAACAGCCAAACCTATGCTTTGCGCGACCAGTCCGGTCAGAAAGACTATTACACAGAATAAAACCAAACGAAACATTTCAGGAGGTTGATGCGTTAGCAGATAGGTTATGATTATATAAGCACTGGTGCACAAAACTTGTATGGGTAAGTCAGCCAAAGTGATCGCCACATAGTACGCCTTCAATGAGTACCAACGATTAAAATGCTCTGCCGATAGAACAGGTAATTCTAAGGGGACTGGGCGGTAACATTTCTTTATTAAAATTGCCCTTTACAGTGTAATAATATATACAAATTTGAGGGTACTTACATTTTACCAAGGTCGAAGAAAATGCTGTATATGCAATAAACATAATGGAATAAAAACAGTAACGGAAATTGTTTAAAGCGTTGCTGGCATCATTGCCAATGCCGTAATATAAGAAACCAATAATGAAAGCAGTTAGTAGATTGAAGGCAAATCTCAGACCTGTCAAAGATTTATCACGCCACAATATTAGTAAGGTACGACGCAATAATATGATCAGTTGACACCAGAATGATACAGCATAAACAGTTTCCGAGTTGCATAGTTGTGGCCAAAACAATTTTATTCTCTTTGTATCGTCAGGTCCTTTACAACTGTTGGACGTCTGACTCAAAGATTGTTCTCTAATTAATGATAAACTTTTACTCCTTTGATTCATTGATGGAAAAACATCAATAGTAAGCGTTGGTGCCATAACTGGTGTCTTAAGGCTTGCAACTAACATTTTGTCTAACGTTTATGACATTATCAAAATATTAAAAAAAACATGAAAGGCGTTTCTTTCTGCAAATACACTTGCCTACTTTTTTCATTGTCTCTAACTGGTCCTTTGTTTCCTTTCTGTTTTGTCTGTAGCTCTCGTTGCGGCCATTCAACATTTTCTCAACAAGTGCAGAATTTTTGACACCATAATCATCCGTAGCGATTTCCATTACTGGGATAATAAAAGAAATATTTTATTTCAAATCAAATTGATTTTGTTATATTCTATAGAATAAACTTGTTACAATAATCGGCAGGATTATAAAACTCCGGACAGGGCAGTCCAACATCTTTTAAAAAGTGCAATAAATTGTGCGTACCACCCGCATAAATGCAATGCCCGTCTGACATAGCGTACAAATGATCAAACATTTGAAATGTGGAAGCATTCGGTTGATGTATTGTACAAATTACAGTGCGTCCGTCTAGAGCCAATTTCTTTAAGAGAGCTATACATTGTGTTGAGGTAGAACTGTCGAGGCCACTAAAAAAGGTACAGTTAAAATAGATTTCTAATGTGTCTGTTGTTGCGGTATCATATTATTGTTGAGGTCTCCAAATAATATGTTTAATTTCTTTATTTAAAATTCTCGTTTTCCTGATTACACATAAATGTATATTTACCTGGTTGGCTCATCTAAAATTAAAACTGGAGGATTATTAATCAGTTCTAAACCTATAGCCAAACGTTTCTTTTGTCCACCCGATAAATGCCCAGTACGTGTGAAACAATTTTCATACAAGCCAAGGGCCTCCAAGATCATTTTAATCTTCACCAATTATACTTTGAATAAGTTTTTTTATTTAGATTTTTAAGTTAATTATATTCGTACCCTCTCCCTTTTATCAGTGTTCGGCAGGTTTGTGCCAATTTTCAGGTTAGCCGCAAAGTACATGGCCTCTTTTACTGTCAGATAGGGTTGCAGAGTGGTATCCTGAGTTATAAAGGCCACCTGAGATTTGAAAGCTTTAATATCACGTTGCGCCCCATTAATTAATACTTCGCCACTATACCTTAAACAGCTATAATACAATAATAATTAAAGTCTAGTAATATTAATCAATACCTATGAAATGAATTTTCTTTCTTACGTGAAACCGGTTAAAATATTGAGGCAGGTACTTTTACCAGCTCCTGAGGGACCCACAATGGCAGTTAATTCACCCGCTTTAAATTCACCGGTTAATCCATTGAGTATATGTTTGGTTTCTAAAAATAATAATTGTTTTAAAACAAAATGGTGAAGTAGTTGGTGTAAAGCTTAACGTCCCATAATACTTTATATCGTAATAACAAAAAGTAGAAAATATAGGAAACAATAATTTTAAAATATTCTCCACATTTATACGTAAACTCGATTTATGTTTAATGATGCTCATTTTTAACAAATCGATGAATAAAGAAAAAGACGATACGTACCAATTTTCCAACAAAGTAGGCATAAAATGGGCATGTGTACAATTCGCCCTCTACTAAAGACTATGGGTCTATTTATCAAGGAAAACCTATTGTTATTCAGACTTAAAATTAGACACTGAGTAAGAATATATACACTTTTGGGGGTGTGGCTCGACCCATTCTGGTACATACAATGCAAACGCTTGAACAAAAACAATATTCCCCCATTTCATTATGAATTGCCGAATTGCCTCTGTTGCCTCTGTTGCCTCTGTGTAATTATAACAAGTAAGGAAACTAAATTTGGCTTAGACCAAATCTTAAATACCCTCCACCTCTACACGAAAGGGCGTGGCAAATATATATATATATACTGCGCCCTCTAATAATGTATGTCTTAGGTATCAGCATGCAAGTCTACTTTTACGTTAAATATGGTTTTTTAAAAATTGTAGGCGTGTCTGTTATCCGACCGCGCTCATTTTTGGCACATAGGTAGATGGGATAACTATGTATACACATACACAAATTTCAAGTTCCTAGGTCAACTTTTGTGGCAGATATAAAGATTTTTATTAATTGTGGGCGTGTCTGTAATCTGAATACGCCCATTTTTGGCATACCGATGAAGCTAATATTCAATAGATGTACGTGCCAAATTTCAAGTTTATAGCTCATATTTTGTGGTAGATAAATAGATTTTTGTTGATTGTGGGCGTGGCTCTTGACCGATTTTGCCCATTTTAAATAGCGATCTCCGTGCAAAAACTAAAAGTGCCTGTACAAAATTTCAGCTCAATATCTCAAAATTTACGCCCGTGAGAGTGCCAACAACAAACGGACACACGGACATACATGTCTAAATCGACTCAGTTTTTGACGCTGATCAAGAATATATATACTTTGTGGGGTCTCTGACGCCTCCTTCTGGGTCTTGCAAACGGAAGAACAAACTTAGTATACCCTCATCACTGAGGTGGAGGGTATAAAAAAATTAAAATATATTATATTGTATTATCGTATGCACAAGTAGATATTTGTTTAAGTAACACTTAAAGCACTTGCTGTAAAATTTATTCGCTTTTCTGATTGATAACAATATATTTGCAATACATTATTTTACAATGAGTAATCGTGCAATGTTATAAGTACAAATTAAGTAATTATTGCATTATTTATGTGTCTACAGGGTCTTAACTGATAATTGCAATTCGTGCCTGCTATGCACAGCCCATACTAAACAACGCTCTGGAAGTATTTAGCATAGTATACTGACAATTGTCTAAACGTATTTTACAAGCATTTAATTAACTACACAAAACTACACACACATATATATATATGTGTATATATATATATGTGTGTGTGTATATATGTTTATAAATATGCTTTGCAATGTTTTTGTAGGTCACTCTTTCTAAATTATCGTTATGATTAAACAACTAAGAAAACTAAATTTATTTTAGGCCAAATCTTAAATACCCTCCACATCCATAAAGGTGGGCGTAGCAAATATATATATATTGTATATTGAGTCCTCTAATAGTGTATGCACTACGTATCAGCTTTCAAGTCTAGTTTTACGTTGATAATGGTTTTTTGTATATTATGGGCGTGTCTGTTATCCGACCATGCCCATTTTTGGTTCATCAATGGATGGACTAATCTTTAATAAGTGCACCCAATTTCAAGTTCCTAGGTCAACTTTTGTGAGAGATATATGGATTTTTGTCGATTGTGGGCGTGTCTGTTATTTGACCACGTCAATTTTTGGCATATCAGTGGATGGGATAATTATGTATACACATACCAATTTCAACTTCAAAGGTCTACTTTTGTGGCATACGTAAAGGGCGCGTACGTTAATCAACCACACCCATTTTTAGCACATCGATGAAGGGATTTTTGTTATTTTGGGCGAAGATCTTGATTTTAAATAGCGATCTGCGTGCAAAAACTAAAAGTACCTGCACAAAAGTTCAGCTTAATATCTCAAAATTTACGTCCGTGAGAATGCTAACAAAAGACAGACGCACGGACATACATGTCTAAATCAACTCAGTTTTCGACGCTGATCTAGAATTTATATATACTATGAAGGGTCTCTGACGCCTCCTTCTGAGTGTTACAAATGGAACAACAAACTTTGTATACTCTCATAACTAAGGTGCAGGGTATAAAACGCCTATTCTTAAAGCATCAACGAATAGAGCAAATCCATGTGTAAACATGTGTACCGAATTTCAACGTCGTAGTTAAATTGTTGTGACCGATATAATTAATTATCTCAATTTGATAAGATTGTGATAACTAATTCATATTGAAACCTACCAGTGCATCTTAACTATTCCTAACGATTTATTTATGAATACATACACACGTAACTAACCTTTTTGGAAAAATCCTAGCTTTGTAGAATAATGCAGATTATCAAAACCGATATTCAAACGTTTGATAATATTGTTGTGCTCACACGGAAATAAAGGTGTTGTTGGGGCTATTGCTGCGCCCGATGTAGTAGCATGACTCGAACGGTGCTTATTATGAGCAATTGGCGGTATTCTTAGATGTAAATGGTTGGAATCCTGGTCCCAAAGATCTTTGTTAAAAGCTACGCTTATGGCACTTGTCTTCTTAAGCATCACAGCATTAGAGGTAGTACTGGTGCTATCACTTTCCATTTCGTTTCAAAGAGTTGGAACTTTAATATAACTAAATATTATTACTTTTTTACTGATTGCACTTATCAGTCGTTTTTCATTCTACATATCCATCTATTTAAGCACTTGCCGAATGTGACCATTTAAATGTTATCAAATCTTATTTCAATTGCGGTTTCGTATAAAACTCATATCAGAAGAAATTTTATTATTATTGTTGTTATTATTATGAAAACGAATTATTGCGGATTATTTATTAATTGAAGACGACTTTACGACTTGTGAGTTAGCGCCTACACCATGTGCGAGCCCGCAGCAAGTCACAAATTAATGTTCATTACCCAATCTTCAAAAATGTTCGTGTTAACCCGTTATCAGCCAAACGC
Organism: Ornithomya chloropus; assembly: GCA_963971445.1. NCBI lineage: Eukaryota > Metazoa > Arthropoda > Insecta > Diptera > Hippoboscidae > Ornithomya > Ornithomya chloropus. Next base: position 28,088,806 of record OZ020530.1, on the reverse strand, counting down.
ATGAACAAGTCCTTTTATCATTTTATGTATTATACGATAACTACACTGTAGCTAGGTAAGTTTTCTGATTTCTATCTTATTTTTGGGTGTCAATTGGTTGTTTGTTTACCAGAGAGACTCTATCTAAAATTCGAGGAGTTAATGTATATATTACGAACAACTATGTGAAAAAAGACACAACAAATAAAGGCTGTATGCGTAGTACGAGTATATATAGATATATATACAGACGCTTTTGTTACATTTGTTTTATATTCATGTCGTCATTTCCAACATATGCAAATGCAAGTATTCAATGGGAAATGTATATAAAAGTATTCACTGTTTCGTTGTGCGTTGTTATCATCTAATATATGTGCTCTTAGATGGGCTTGCAATCTAGAAAACCTTAAAATTAACCGACCTTTGAGTACCCGTTATAGTTGCGCGGCGATCTTTAAAAAAAATTTAATTGAAAAATATAAAACATCCGTTGTCTGACACACACATTGACACACACACTAAATCGCAAAGAAGAAGTGTAGCAAAAAAGTCAATGAATCCAATTTTAATATTTTTACGTTGTAACTCCATTAAAAAAACCTTTTAATAAAGAAATATACTAAGCTTATCTTTACATTTGCAGCGCGTAGAAGGAAGCTTAAAATATTTCAAAACAAACGCAATAACAAATACGCCCACAATTTAGGCAAAAATCGATAAAAACAGTCAATATTCGCCACGCTGAAATATGCATAACTGCACAACTGGAGAGAGCCTCCAAGATAACGACTTCTCAACTTATAAAGGCGACCGAATTGATTCAAAATCACTAATTCAACGTACACATAAGATCGTTTCATGAAACTTTCAACATAATTCAAAAATTATTTCCAACATCTGTGTGACTGTTAAATAAGCTGTTTATAAAAGCTGGCACTTATTAGCTTATGCACATTCACAGGAACAATTATTAATGTTGAGAAATGTACTTCGGTACGTATTATTTTCTGTAAATAAATTTTTCTGTGCTTGAAATCGTCTTGGCTGTATGAAGGTTGGTTTGGAACTGTTCTTTGTTTATATTGTTAGTTGTACGCCCTTTGTTTCACGTTTTGCACTTTTGTTTATTTGTTATGTGTTGTGTGATGACTGGTTTATTTATTTATTATTTCATTTACTTAATGTACGTACATACGTATCGTTGTGCGTTTGATGGCTGCGTCACATTCATACTTGTTTACAAACCCCCAATAAAAGCTTCGTTATCTTCTCATTTCTTAGTCAGTTTATAAGCAAAAGTACACAATTTTGTACACTCTACACTCTACATAATGATGGTTTATTAAATTTTTCATTCCGTTTGCAAGTGTTGGAAACTTTAGAAAGTATATATAGTCCTGAATAGCATCAAATTCTGCATCGACCTATGTCTACCCGTGTGCCAGTCTGTGGCTGAGGCGCTCATGATCTTGATGACCCACAGTTTATATGCAGACAGAGAGTATATTATTGTGACTCAAAGCTTTTACACATCACATAATAGTTGGCCTAAAAGTAGGCATTTATGTTGTATTATGTTATATATTTATTTGTGCTTCAACCTTAGTGATGAGGGGATACGAAGTTTGTTTTCCGTTTGCAACACCCAAAGGGGGCGTCACAGACCCCAAAATTATTATTAATGTATTCTTGATCAGCATCAAAAAGGTCGTAGGTTATATATTAATTTGACATTTTGTACAGGGACTTTTAGTTTTTGCACGCAGATCGCTATTTAAAGTGGGCAAAATCGGTTATGAGACACGCCCACAATCAACAAAAGTCTACATATCTGCGGCAAACTTAAAATTGAATATGAAAATTTAAAATTAATTTCTCTATTGATGTGCTAAAAATGGGCTTGCTCGGATAACATATACGATGCGCTCACAACTTACAAAAAACCATACTCCACTTGCAAGCTGCTACATAATAACATACATACACATATTAAAAGGCGCAATATATATATATATGTGTATATATTTGCCACGCCCATAATTGTGGGTGTGGAGGGTATTTAAGATTTGGTTTTCTTACTTGTTTATATTGATGTCATCACAAGTAACATTATCTCGAAGCATAATTATTGCCTTTCGGCGCTGAAGTTTGAACAAAAAGTGACTTGCAAACGTTTGGAATGAATCCAGCGATCGATACAGAACAGACAGAAACATTTCCCCTTGAATCTTGAAATTAAATGTGTCCGACAGTTTAGGTCACTAAAAATAATAATAATGACGTTTCGTTTGAAATTTGTTTTGGGCAGAAATGTTAGTGTTGTTCTAAAAATTATTAGTATTGCTTTAGTTAACATTTTTATTACATACCTGCACACTTTATTCATTCATAAGCTATACTATCACATAACAATTGTACGTTTATAGCATTGTTTATCGTACCATAGCAATGAAACACTAATAAAATATTGTTGGAACATTTGAGGCAATTCCAATTAGAATTTAAAATAGTGGCTGAAACATTCAACCATACGTTTTATCCATTGTGCACTCCGGAGCCATACTTAAGGTATGGAACACTGTAACAACAATAACAAAAAACTGTTGTCCCCTAGCAGGTGGAGACATCAACACAATAGTGTTGATTTGCTTTATAATATATACTCTACACTCAATGAAGTTATTGTATCCACCATCAGAATGGAATGGGGCATCTTTTTCTTGTTTAAAAGTTTGTACGTACTAGAGAGGGGCGAGCCCCGTCCTCAAATGGACCTTTCTACAATTTAAAAAAGTCAAACTTTTCAGAGGCTCTCCTTGTAAATAAAATGTTGTCAGAAGATTAATGAAGACTTTGTTATATACTCGTATGTAGTTGGAAATTCAATTCAACCACGCCTACCACCAATAAATTTATTCTAGATTCGAATATGATTCAGAGATTTATTTAGAATATTTTGCTCACTTCTGCGAACATTTGATATTTAGAATGAGCATTCCTGCTTCATACCCGGAACAAACTTGTGACAATGGGTGTAGTTGTTGGTTGTTTCCTTGTATCCATGATTTGGCGCACGCCTAAAATAACTTCACTTTTACTTGGGGCATTGGCTAAAGTAAGGCCCCTTGACTTTTTAGCCTTGTCTGTTCATGCAGCGAAAAAGTGATAAATGTTGTTATTTATACATATGTAGTGCATTTAATTGTGAGTGAGGGTGAGTGATTACGGATGCTAGAATGCAGCTTGTATATTACACACCTACTAGGATAGCATCGCAAATCATTAGGGAAACGTAAAAGTCATTAAGTGTAATACATATTTGCATCACAATGAGCCACAAATTATGTATGTTTGTTTTGTACAAAGAGAGTAACGTCTGCATGTATTCCTATGCATGATGTGTTTGTGTATTCATATATATATATTCTGCTGTGTGCCTATATATACTATATACTGTATACTGTATTTTAGCACTGTTTTCATATCCACTAGACAAGATTTTGGGGTATATAAAGTTTGTAATTCCGCTTGCGCTAAAGAGTATATTTATTTTAGATCAACGTTACAAGTCGGCTCGTCTGTTTTCGTGACAATAAATGTCACTTTTAGTTGATGGGTGCGCACATATATCTTTCCATGGAAATTTTATTAAATAAATTATGAACATAAAGATTAACTACACACACCTAAATGTTGCTTTGACAAGCCATTGACAAACTTGTTCTCTCTTAGTTTATTTATTCTTATTTGTCTCCTCTGCGACTGTTTAGAAATGTAAATTTTCTCAAGTCTCTCTCTTAACAAATTCATGAAAGCAAAAAAATATTTACCCTTAGGGGAAGAGATAAATTATGCATAGGAATCACTTTAAAGCACCTGTCGACTAACAATCCGACACTTTTGTTTTATTTGCATTTTACATTGAAATCTCTTCTAAAAGCACCTGCCAGCTTAACAATCAGATATTTCGATGTGATCCACTTCAGTTTCCCAATTTTATTGCAAGTGTGCAAGGAAGTAATGGAAGGGGAAATAAAGATACATGTGTAAAGTATTTTATTCTTTTTTTTCTGCAGGTAAACTTTTTTCTAGTTCTGCTCTATGTATTGGGTGTGTATGTGAGCCTTTGCATATATGTACGAGTATATTTATGTGCATACTTGTACAAAATCATGTTTCCCGGATGTGACATTTTCAGTTTAAAAATTTCCTGCCTTCATTATACCCGTGCCAATCAAATGTGTCACCAGATGACATGTGTTAACTAAAGCAACTACATAAGCCATTAAAAGGATTAGGTCAACTGTTGTCCACCGTCCACGTTACTGTCATATCGATTAAGAGGCTGTATACGGTACATGATTTCTCCATTCTTCAGCATTACTGGGACGGTGACCTTCTTAACAATGCAAACGTTTAGCGCTGATCATAGAACATAATCTATAAATGCTACCTTTGGAGGACTTCACATGGTATAATTAACTTGGTATTCTTGGGTGGAGCGTCTAAAACATTTATAAAACTATATGATGTGTTGGTACGCCGTGTCGATGCTTTTGCTGAGGTTGTTGTTTAGTTAGCGATATTTGTTGCTACATAACAAACACATAAAATTGTGCACGTGTACGCTTTTAGGATCGCTTACAGTGTAAAATGTTGAATTGAGACACTATTTAAGTACGTACCTATGTGAAATTGATTTCGCTTGCATAGCTTCCTATTCCACGACATTTTGTTTGTAGTGACAACAAAAGAGCAGAGAGACAAGAGCAAATGTAAAATGAGTAAAAAAAACTAGATTTGGCTTAATCCGAACCTCGGGTACCGTTCACATTTACAAGTAACCTGTAAGCGTGCTACATGTACTATTTAAAAAACGTCCTCAGCTAAGGGTCCCTAAAATGTGTATTACATTTTAGCGCAGTTTAGTTTATATAATTGGACAGAATCTGCTAAGTACCGCTCCCGCAATCGGTAAAAATCTCTCGTAGCCACAAAATTGTCCACGAAGTTAAAATTTTGAACACATATATATAGTAGGGCTTCTGTCGATTTACAAAAAGCCTTCTATTGCGCAGATTTTGACACGCCGCCTTCATTTTAAAGAAAAGTTATAATAGTTGAAGAGAACCCTCATACTTTGCATACTTTGCTAGGTCTGTTCAGCAATTTTAATGCAATCGATCTTCATTCATTTTGTAAATAGCTTTCAGTACATCTCACAATAAATCAATTAAAGTGGAAAATACCTAAAGTGTGCACAAAACCTTTTGGCAAAATGTATCTTTCGCTTTCTGTGAGAAAAACATCATTAATTACTACTGTAATCCTCTTCTTTTTTAGCCTGTTTGTTGTTGCGCGCACTTGAAGCAATTTGTAGCTTACATGTTTACATTTGTGTACAGGCACTCTTCTTATCAGCGAACAAACAGATTCTTTTAAACATTTTAGATTGGAAGCTACGAAATACGCCGTGTAAGCAAGAGCCAAAAGCGCAATGTGTTAATTGCTTTGTTTTTTTGGCAGAGTTTAATTCCGCTATTTTTTGTAAGGATTATTTGACGTAGTTTCTGTTAAGGTTTACAAAATTTGATTAAACCATCTTCAAACTCCTACAAGGCTTAAGGTTCGATTTTTTATTGGTGCATTCATTCAAAATTAATCAATATTTTCAAACACTTTTTAAACGTTTTATTTCTCATCATATTAATTGGTTTATATTATTGCCTTTTAAACTTTACACAGTACAATATCTATCTTAACATACGTTACGTAAACATATTACGAAATCATTTAATAGACTAAGAGTATTAGATATCAGCAGGAACATACGGATGATATAACCGAACGAGCACTTCTTTCACTCCTTGTAGTGTTTTGGTTAATTCCTGTTCATGTTCGAATAGAAAAATGCATTTTAAGCTGTACAACTAAATACTTGTTGAGCCTTAAAAATCATCACATGTACTGCAGAGAATTTCGATTAAACTATTTGTGCATGGAAAACTGCAGCAAATATATGTGAGTACGACATATAGCAAGGGTACAAAGTAAAAGCAATTTAGTATATAATAAAAATATGCTGAAGGCGACAAATCTGCACTTTCCGCGTCATTGTATGTCAATAATTGCTGTAACATGAAGTTTGTTCGGGTGAGATTTTCTGCCCTTGCAAAATGTGAATCTTTCCTTTGTAGAACTGGGATCCCTAAATAACACTTGTTCTACGGACATGCAGCTTATGCTTGAATTATTTTGCATAATGACAACAATTATGCTCGTACCAGCTTACGCACCTAAGTTTTCTTGTACTGCATTTTTTGCCTAATCTTCATTTACTTGCGTTAAGAATCACTCAATTAGAACAATGGAAATGTTTTCTCTTTTGTTGACAACTTGCCAAGCTAGAACAAAGAACTTTACATATTGTACACAAGTAAAGGAACATGTCAACAAAGTGGATTTGTATCCGGATTTCATTTGCATTATAAAAGTTTACTTGCTGTTGATGTGTGTGCGGTAGATGTGATGCAAAAGTGCACACATGCATGTAGGAGTGTGTGCACACCATGTTGTTTGTTGTTTTAATATCTTCTCTGAGGACATGATAACTCTAATTAAATGCGCATATGTGTCTACCCACCTACAGATTGCTGCTTCATAACCAACCACTTTGACACGCACCACTGCGAAGCGGGGTGTTCAAACATACTGAACTTCACTCGTAAACTATGTAAATGAAATTTATTGTGAACATGATCGAAGCGTATTCATTACATTATAATCATAGGATACCGATACATTTACACATGCACGCACATATGAATGGAAGCGTAGTACTTTGCCAAAATGTTAGTTTTGCAATTGATAAGCGATTACCGCAGGAACTTTCGTTCATAAACGCACATATACCCACCCCCACCCATACGCAAACTGTATGTGGGCCCGTGCGCATACAATAGAATATGTACATTGTAATAATAACTTACAGGCGCCTGTAATTAATTTCCTTTTATTCGATGATGTCGAGTTAATTAACTTGGATCCACACAACAACAATGAAACGAAGCAACAAAGGCTAATACAACTTCCAAGGTTTCTATGAGAACTTAAGCAGTCAATATCGTAGATATTTAAATAAATCCTATTTTTCAAAACTTGTTTGTTTTCCTCCAATTTGTAATATATCCAATATATACAAAACTTTAAGCAAGTCTTTCACGATACACGCCTCCAACATGCAGGGACTACATACACGATTCAAAACTCAAAACATTTTCTCTGTTTTATTGTTTTGCAGAATTTTTTTATTCAATTTTGTTGTCGTTGCTATTTGGTGAACCTATTATTATTTATTAATAACATAAATTTTCAGACAACTGTGATAACACCATTATTAAGAACAATCGCAAATTATTACAATTTCTAAAGTTACAAATTCCGAGTCCTTTAACCCCCATCCGCATCCTCCGCTTCGTACACAAACTTAGAAAGAAAAGCAAGAACATTTAGTAAATGTTATTTTTATCTTTGAGTAAATATGAGCGCATATGCTCCTTGCATATACGAGTACACATTGGAGCACATTTCCTATATGTACATATGCACATGGCATAGTTGCAATAGTTTACAAGAGTTACTCGTAAACTCGATGAAAGTAGGGATAAAGTTTTCTTTTAAGCAAATTTTTGTTCTAAACAAAATTTATTTAATGAACAATTTCTACACGACAGATATCATTTCTTTTACACTTAGAAATAAGTACACAAATGCGACAGCAGAAGTTGTAATTTTTCAATTGAATTTATGTGTAGTACTAGTTTTTTTGTGGAGCATTCTTTTGGATTGGTCAAGAAATGTGCGAGGAGTTCGTAACGTTGTATTTCTTCTCGTTTAGTGGTAGGTACTTCCACGCCCAATTTTTCTCCCATATCTTCATACGCAGAAGTGTAGTTACATGAAGCTCGAATCAAGGGCTTTTTAGAGTCGACGTAAAATAAATAAACGCCTTCGGCTGTCTTAAATAAATGCTTTGCGTAGAAAGTGTTTGATGAGACGATCTTAAATTTAAACACTTAAGCACCCTCAACGTATTTCTATACCAAAATTATGCAATTCGGTTTTTCCTCTTTTCATTACATTTATTGCGTGCTTGAATTTCATTGAACAACTTTTTCCATAAAATTGTTAGGCGTACAAATTAAAGGAGGTAGCAAGATTTTTGTAAAAATAGAAAAAAGAAAGTTTAGTTCTGTAGTATTTCCCCCACAAAAATATGTGAAAAAAATTTCAACTCAAATTATACCAAATGGCACGCCACGAATGACATGAATCACAAAGGGAGTGGAAACTTGGTGTTATAACATAGGTTCTCAGGCCCAAGTAAGCCGAATATTCTGAAATGTTTCACATCTGTTCGCATTAGTACCTTTTACACTTAAATACGTCTTTAGTGCTTTAAATTTTAGCTGAAAGTTTATGTCGTATCACTCCTGAACCATAAGACCTGTAGATCTGAAATTTGGTGGAAATCATTGCTTTATATTTAGGTACCTTGCTATTATATTGTAGGTGTGTTTGTTTAAGCACATTTGATGTATTTTTGCTAATTATAATCATATTCAAAATAGTTGTACGATTACGATCACACAATTAAATCAAATCGACAAATCGACTTTAATTGTATTGTACGTTGATGTTTTAATGGCATTATTAACACATTTAATTAGAAAGAACACTATTTACAATATTACTGCCACCTGGAGGTGTTTTACAGTGGTCATAATGTACAGCTTTTGTTAGTTTTATATGTGAACTGGGGGGGAGTACTCAACTGTGGTAGGTGGGTTGGGGATGTTTCGTCTGCATCCTTATTATGTTTAGGGGTAGGTGCACTGCAGTTTCGAGTGACCTCAGCCAACCATATTTTAGTAGTTATCCAGCTGTAGTCGTACAATATTACATCTCTTAATGGCTGAAAATGTTCGTAACCATTTACTTGCCTGACAAATGGTTTTGGTAAACATTGGTTTCGTAAATACAAATGCGTACACATTTACAAGTAGTAGATGTAGTGTCAATACACGAGTATGGAGTGGACAAGCTCTTGTGGCGGTCGTACTTTCAAGAAAATCTGATGCATAAATTCGTAGGCAAATACTTTTAAAACTGGAATTGTCTTTAGGCCCCCAAGGGACAGCTGTATGTGAAATAGTTACGAGTACAACAAGTATGGTTTGGCTCTTGCACCATTTGCCGCCAACAATTAGTTTTGCATCTATTTGCATATGAACAACCCCACAAGCAACTTTTTTTCATTTTGGTCATGCATACGACCAAAATGCTCCATTATGCTCATGAGTATTATTTATGCACACAAATGAACATTTTCAGGAAAATTATGATAGAGGTTTATTTTGTGACAGCAACAACTTGGTTAAAAATCGTAATAATAAAGATTTCTACAAACTTCCAAGTACGCACATATACGCACATGCATACATTCACTTATATATAATATATATAGACTACTTAACATTATAAATGAACCGTTCTGTTATACTTTTTTCAAGTTTTTATATGGTTTAAATAACATCGCTTTGACAATAACGACATGCAACAACCATAACATAACATTCACCAACAACAATAAATATCATATAAATCTCTGAGCACACACACACACACACACACCCACACACATGTATATAACACCCACTTTGCTGTTAAGGATATTGATGTTTCTCTGTACGTCAACAACTGGTGCTATGTGCTTTTTTATGTTCATGTTATACAATGCATAATGCTTTATGTTTTAGTCAGGCTTATTTATTTTTAGTTTCTGTGTACACACACATTGTATGTGTATGTGTGGTGTATTTTACTTTGATTTATATGTACATCACAGAGTATAATTTCCGGTTGCTAAGCTGCTGCTAAATCACACACAAAACATCTGCTATGACAACATGAAGCTTCCACTTGCACTTACGAGTATATTCCAACGTATTCATAACTTTAAATAGTGACACGACTGTTGAGATTATTAAACTTCATTTATTTTCAGAGATTATATCTTATATCTTGTAAATCTGGAGAGCTGGAAAAACTACAATTGCTAATATTTTATCATTCAGTTGAGCAAAGGCTCATCTAGGTGTTATTGGGCAGCCAATCATTTCTTAAAACGAAAGCACACTTTTCAGTTTACGGAAATTTGTTTAAACTAAGAGTTTTATAAAAGTTTACATGAAGCCATACAGCGAAACTGTTGGTTTTATTTGTTAAAAATAAATTGTTAAAGGGGAGCCGTCACCACTGTTACAGAAGCAGGATGGAGCGTAAAATATCGGGTTTAATATAAATAAGAATATATATATATATGTACGCTTGTATTGATTCCAATGCGAAACAACCGCGACACTTCGCATGATATGAAATTGTATTTTCTGAATGGTCTTTTTACTATGATTGTGGTACAGAATTTGGAAATTTTGGTGCATGACCTGTTGTAACAATTTCTGAATCGATTTGGGAGTATAATGATTACAGACGAACTTTCTCTGCAGTCCGTTTGAAAACAAAATAAAAGAATGGAGACAAGTACAAAGTTTGTGTTAGTAAGCCAGGTATTTAGTGTCGCAAATCATACAGAAGGCCATTCGCATCGCAAATACTGTATAAGAGGACAACATCTCTGCTGCATTGAAGCGAGTGTAAAAGTGATATTTGGAAGCAAAACATTTGTAGTTTTTGAGGTTATTTTTTATGGAGTACAGATAGTTGTTAGTTAAAAACGCGGAAAACCAAGTGTAATGCAAAGAGGGACACAAACTACGTTGCGGTAGCATTTAAAGCAATAAAGGAAAAACTGGCAAAAAAGACAGGAAATACTGTCGACGTCAGCAACAATCATACATTTGCACGTACGTACGTATGTACATTCGCAGCACAATTCCCTCTGTCCATGGTGAATGTAGTGTGGTATTGCAAATGGCAATAATTACGATTTACAATTCATATGCATTCACAGGACTTTGTTCATTCATTTATCATTTATTCTTATTTTGTTATTGTGTCCGGGTCAGTGTGTACATGTGCATACATGAGTTGTATGAGTGCTATTGTCATTTATAGTAATATTTGTAAATGAAAATTCACCATTCAGATCGCGACACACAAGAAATTAAAATCAACGCCTTACCTTCATGTACATGACTGCCATACGTGTGCACAAATTTTTTACTCATGTGTTTTTTTAATAAGAATACATTTTCTTCCTCCGCACACACGTTTCGTCGATAAGTGAGATACATGCACCAAATTTCAACGTTGTAGCCTTAAGCGAGCTTACTGAGCCCCGGAGCATTCCCAAGACGGACGCTCTTAGATTTTGATACTGATCAGCATCAGTTTGTAGGACTTGTGGCGCCTCCTTCTGGGCGTTGCCAAAGGCAGGACAAACTGAGTTTATCGCCAATCTTATGCGAAAAGTACAATGCACTTTGTATTGTGGTGATGATGTTACAATACTCGTACATGCAAAAATTCATGCAATGTTTATTTTCGCCCATGTCTAAATGGTGGCAACAGTACCTTGTGCAGCAAATATTTATATATTGTACAATATATTGCCTGATCTGTAATAAAAATGTTGAGGTTCATCGCTATATGCAGACACACACACACATATACATGCATACATACAAATTCGTATAAACGAACATGTTTGCGTATGTAAATGGATGGATGATGGAGGAAAAATGTAATAAAAATCAAGATAGAAAACCAAAATATTCGTTTGAATTTATTCAATTCGATTATTATGTTTCATGGAATGGATAAAACTTCAACGTTTTATTGTCGCAGAGTAATTGTGTGCGCTTGTGTGCTCGTGTGAATGTGTTTGGATCCCAGTTCTGTTTTGTACATATTCAACATATTATAAATAATTATTGCCATTGATATTTGGTATGGATTTGCATTGATTGTATATAACAATTAAAGTCACTTTCCCTTCAGAAGCACTGTCAGATATTGTTAAACTTCAATTCAAAGACTTTCATTAAAGTTTTTCAAATCAACAGGAACGGATAGAAACATTTATAGTTTTGTGTTTTTATAGTTTTATTTCCACCTTGCAGAAGAAGACTTTAAAATTTACACCACTTTACGCATTTACTAAAGTGCTTCGTTAAAGAAAGTCTTCATTACTACCACGCGCGATATCAGAGAAATTTGTCTCTTACTCATCACAGCGGCTGTCCAAAGTAATGCTATACACATATACATTGTATAGCTCAATAAAAGTTGAAGCATGGTAATGGCTCTAATAACATTTCGGCTGGGAGCTATGCCCACAATCAAGAAAAATCTTTCTATAATTCGCAAAAGTGATAATAGACACGCCCCCTATTTTGATGCAAAATTCCACTTGCTAGTTGACACATACGCAACGCCCACAGTTGCATGTGAAGATGGAGAGTATTTGAGATTTAGTTCATTTAGAATGCTCTCGTTTGAGAAAGTGTTGCAATATCTTATCAACGTACTCGGTGAGCGGAAATGTATTGTTTATTAAAAGATTAGCAAAGGCGGTGCGAGTTACACAACTATATAATTCAGAGCGGAACAGGAATATTTTCTTTTTTTCAAAAATTCAGTTCCAAGTTAAAAACTGTTACTTCCTGTATTATTTTGTCCTGCACCGTTCGTTTTTCATAGAAAAACTAGTAAAATGTGCGAATGCGGTTTGCCCCCATTTTGGTCATTTTTGGTCACAATACAGCTTCGATTTACAGGGGGAAGGGGTTCAATTAAAAAAATACTCAATTGTGTTAGCAACGTCACATAACGGAAACCACAACAAATTGGGCAAATTAAGAATACTTGCGGTTGGAAGTAAATTTCAACAAATAACAACAGACATTTTTTAAACATTGCGTTCAACTTATTTGAAACATATATGTAACCGATGCATTATACCCTCTAGAATATCCTTAGCGAAGCAGACATTTTTAAACTCATATAAACATGCACAAATACCTATTTTACCGTTTGCCTTTGGCATGATCATTCATAATAAAAACAAATCACTGCCACTATCACATCGTGAGGTCCGCCATGATGCACTCGCTGTTGCGTTGTAATGAACCGTTACGCTTCATATTCCACCATAAAGTGCCTTGCCATGTGGTAAAATATACATATACTCGTAATGATGTGTTTGGGGAGACACCGCATATGGTGCGACTGTTAATGACACCCACTGCCACAAGTCCACGTTACCCTAGTCAAACGAAAGCTGCTGTTTGTAAAACCATTCATGTGTTTAATATGCTTGAAAATGTTGCAATTAAATGGTCACACATTCTAATTAAGCAAAAACGTTATAAAGTGAAATAAAACAAGATAGAGAAGTTCGGTTAAGACCGCAGCTAGAAATACCCTCCACCTTTTATAATCATCTAAAAAACAAGTAAGAAAACTAAATTTGGTTTAGACCAAATCTCAAATACCCTCCACCTCTACACAAAGGGCGTGGCAAATATACATATATATTGCGCCCTCTAATAGTGTATGTCTTAGCATGTAACTCTACTTTTACGTTAAATATGGTTTTTTTAAAATGGGCGACCGCGCCCATTTTTGGTATATCAGTCAATGGGATAACCATGTATATGCGTACCAAATTTAAAGTTCCTAGGTCAACTTTTTGGCAGATATAAAGATTTTTATTAATTGTGGGCGTGTCTGTAATCCGAATATGCCCATTTTTAGCATATCGATGAAGCTAATATATATAGATGTACATACCAAATTTCAAGTTTGTAGCTCATATTTTGTGGCAGATAAATAGTTTTTTGTCGATTGTGGGCGTGGCTTTTAACCGATTTTGCCCATTTTAAATAGCGATCTGCGTGCAAAAACTAAAAGTGCCTGTACAAAATTTCAGCTCAATATCTCAAAATTTACGCCCGTGAGAGTGCCAACAACAGGCGGACACACGGACCACACAGACATACATGTCTAAATCGACTCAGTTTTTGACGCTGATTAAGAATATATACTTTGTAGGGTCTCTGACGCCTCCTTCAGGGTGTTGCAAACGGAAGAACAAACTTAGTATACCCTCATCACTGAGGTGGAGGGTATAATAAGTTCCTATTGCCATATTTATGTATATGACAATTTCATGTACTTTGCGTTTTTCAATCACGCCCATTTTTGGCACAGTATTGGATAACGATACCAATTATATTTATACTAAATTTCAACTTGATAGGCATAGTATTGTGCGATATATAATTTTTTAAAGATACAATTTTTTCGATCTATGTTGAGATTTTTGTGTATTGTGGGCGTGTCTCTTAACCGATTCTGCCCAATTTTAATACGGAACAGCAATTGAACTAAGAATACGTATGCAAAGTTTCAATTTGATATCTCCAAAATTACGACCGTGAGAGTGCCAACAACACACGGACACACGGACGGACATGTCTCAAACGATTTCTCTTTTCATGCTGATTAAGAATATATATAGTTTGTGGGGTCTCCGAGGCTTCCTTCGATGTGTTGTAAACGGATGATCAAAATGAATATGCCTTCCTCCCTAAGCACTTGACGCACTAACAAAAGATCGCTATAGGTATAAAAATACACAATTCTCAATATTTTTTGACGAAACTTGTCTCAATAATTATACATATAGTAAGGTTCAATTGAGACAACTTTGATTGTTATCAGACCACTGGGGTAGCTTCTATGCTAATTTCAATCCAGCGTTATAGTGAAGAACAACATTTTTACAAAAATTAAAGAGAACTGTCTAATATGCTGTCGCGACGTTTTGCCAGTGGCTCAATTAAATGAAGGGAATTTATACTCTAACATTAAATGTTGAACCACGCACGCGAAGAAAATTGAAGCAAAGAAAAGAAGAATCTGTAAGTAAATATTTATTCAATGAATACTTTCGTACTCATCGCTTGTACAAACTTGTGTACTTAATATACATTCAAGCAAGTAATGTATACGTACGCACACATGTATGTGATTATTTCCCTTGCGAAATAAGATATTGCTGAAAAGTTTACATATACCCGTATCTCATCTTGTTCAATTTACACGCACAACTATGCATCAAAATAGTAAACTTTTGTTGTATGAAGCGAAAAAAGTTATTTGAAACATTTGGACAAGTGCAGTAGCCAGAAGTTGATGACGTAACTATTTCCACAAAATTTCTGCCAATTAAAATCTAACCTACGCACTTTACCTTTCATAACCCACGCATGCAAATATGCCCCTGCGATTGTCCAAGGGAACAACGAGTCTTCGTGAAAATTTGGGTCACATTCGTTTAAGTGGAATGTCATAATACACAGTACAAACACACGAGCACCTAAGTACATAACAAATGATTGCATTTATATGTGTACGGTGTACAGAAGGAGTACATTAACGCACAAATAAAAATATAAAGTACAATGTAATTGTATAACTATAAACAGCCCTGCAACCAATGAATAATGGACACGCCCATTAATTGTTCACATTATTATCAATTACATTTTATACGCGGAAAATGCTCCGTCTATAAGAAACAATAATATAAAAAGAGTAAAAAACATAACAGCATAACAAGGCAAGCGAAAGGCAGTTGTGATCAGGAATATTTACACTTTATGGAGTGATTGCATTCAATATGACCAACTTGTTATACTTGTACTTTGTGTATAATTTAAAGGGTATAAAAAGAGACAGAGCAGATAAAGAAATCAAGTAACAAGTCAACACTAGTAGTGTTGAACGTGAAAAACTTTTCCTTTATTTTACAGCCAGGCGTTGTAGGTAGATTTTTATGGTATATGCTAGAATTTGTAGTTAAAACAAGTACATGTACATGCCGTGTTTGCATACATATGTTATGTGAACAATATGAAGGTGGAGGTGTGTTTATGAAGTTATGTTATGTTGTTGAAATACGTACATAATGTGAAATTCTGTGAAATCACAATCTTTTATAGAAATTGTGCATAAAATATTGTGCAAGTAAAGTTTTGAACAAAATCTCATACTCGTAACGTTTTGTTCTATTTACACTCAGAATTATGTTGTCCCACCACATATAATATAATACAATGTACACAAAAAAAGCAAGAGACAGTAGAGACGAGTTTTGAAAAAAGAAAGAAAAATATTTTTGTTAAGTTGTCTACTTTTAGTTTAATAAAGAGAATGGTGTACCAAGAAAATACATATATAAGGATTATAGTAGCGAGTGCGACCTTTTGTAAATATTACTAAAAAAACAGTCATCTAATGATTTAAAAAAAAGTAATCTGCAAAGAGATCGAATCTGTGCCTGTGCTAATAATGTTAATACCATATGCATTAGAATTCGGACTTTGAATTCAATTTGATTGTATTTGCAAGAGAGGGACACTTGCCAAAAACTTTTAAATGCCACTTCGCTTTTGCAGAAGATGTTTTTTCATAAACTTTCTTTTTATACCCTCCACCTCAGCGATGAGGGAGGCGTCAGAGATCCTACAAAGTATATATATTCTTAATCAGCGTCGAAAACACTATTAGAGGGCGCAATATATATATATTTGCCACGCCTACCGTTACGCATGTGGAGGGTATTTAAGGTTTGCCTTAAGCCAAATTTAGTTTTCTTACTTGTTCTAAAATGTACCCGAGTTTCTTTTTGTTCATATAACTATTTATTATAATTTATGACTTCACTAAAACAAGTTTTTGACACATCTAAACTTTGATTGCCATATGGCTATTGGTGCAAAAAGAGGAACTACGCAAGTACTTTCGTGGTGGTTGTTGTCCCGGCTCACTGCGAACTAAATATTTAACGTCTGCAATGAAAGTTGATAGTTCGTGATGTGATAAAAACAAAGTGCACCTTAACAATGTTCATGAGTTGGTAAATGGGTTTGAAAGACGTGCGTCTGTTGCATCACACAAAGAAAAATTGCAATTTTATATAAACCTAGTGTAGCAGCATATAATGATTATTGCTTTTATGATTTTTATAATGAGCACTAACAAAGCATTTTTAACAAATTTTTAGACTCGTGTTCAGGAAAGTCAACTTTATGGAATTTTGCTCTTATCATCATGCTTTATATTATTATCCGTGGCAAATATGTTTTTTCACTCAATCTAATCTTTTAAGGTGCCAAAGGCATCTATCCGTATTTTATAATTTTGAATGTGTAGATAACAACTTATAAATTTGGAATCGCAATTAATTTTGATTTTTTGCTTGTCAAGGTATTTTGTTTTACGCATGGCAGGAAGATTTAAAAAAGTGTGTCATGAATAAACCAAGAGACCGATTGAATTCCCAAGGTTCAGCGTTGGTTTCAATTGCCTACTGACTTCATTAATAAATACGACTCCGCTTCAGTCAAATAGGTCTTTTTAATTTTGAATTAAAATAATTATGTATTTATTTTTCACACATTATCAATTTCATTTATTACGTATACATTCATACCAGTTATTATAAACATTATTGATTTCACTAAGTTTCTCGCCTCAAATACATTGATTTATCTTTAATTAAACAATTTTATTTGGCCAAAAGTAACACAAAATTCGAGCATTGCACTTATGACTGAATTTAAGAGTATTTGTTTTTCGCTTAATAATTTAACGATCATACTTAAATATTTACACACACAGGGAAGGTTTCATAATCATAAACTTGTATAACAATAAAAGTGACGATTAACCGCAAATATATTATACATGTCATATGTAAATGTTTGATTTTATATTCGTATATATAAAAATGTGTTAAGGAGGAATTGGCATTGGGTGCAGGTCTAAGTACATACTTGCTTATTGACTTAATTGACACTTAAGAAAAACTTTTCTAAATCGCAGAAATTCCGCTTTTCAAATGGATGTGAATAAATTCAATAGAACGCGTGGAGGTTAATGTACAACTAAATGGACACAAAGTCTAACCATTGTCTGTCTTTTGACTGGCAGTTTCACAGTGAAATATAAAAGGAATGGGAATGAGTTGTTGAAGGGCTTTCGACAGAAACGTTTCAAGTTTTTATTTACAAGTATTCGTAAATAACGAAGCATCACTCTATCCTTACTTGTTTTAACATGCTTCTGCGACATTTAGAAAAAGTACGCGTTCTCTATTTTGTTTAACGTTTAACAATCATCACAAATAAAAAATTTATACTTTCTTCTCTCATTTCCTTCATTCCACTTCTTCTCATAACAAACAACAAATTGCCGATAAAATGAATTATTTAACTTATACAAACAAAAAGAAAAACAACGTAATAAATATTCAATTTTTTGTAAATGAGCTACCAGCTGTATTACCGCTTCGTCTGCTCATATTACATCATTATCATCATTATTAGTATTAGTGCTACTACCGTTACATTCCCGCTATATTTCCACAACATTGTTGCAGAGTAAAGGAATAAATTAAAATACATATATCACCTGCATTATTACTTTACTGCTCAACATACACAAACAAACACATAGATACAATTCTTAAACACACACATATACACACTAATGCCACATGCTAAGTCAACTTGAACCAACCCGGCAACTATCCACGTAACCCCTCAAACGTTTTTAATAATTTACACACAAGCCTTCCTTTCTCGTAGCGTGCTCGTGTTCGCGCTTATGTTTTGGCACGCCTCACCAAATATATTTCATGCATTAATCCATATAAATATGCCCCCACATGCATACTCCCCATACACACTCACATTAAGGTGGAATAATAATGGTTTTCATAAGGAAAGCGAAAGAGTTTTTTGTTTCCCTTAAAAATAAAAATAAAAACAACGAAAAATGCTTTCGCAGTCTTCTTCTTCTTCTTCTTAAATTGTATATATATATATATGAGTACGAGTGTATGCACGTTTACGCCCTCAAACGCATGTTTATGAACTGGTGTTGTTTTTGCTGCCGCCCTCGTTGTTGTTTGCCTTTTTTATTTCACGCCTTGTTGACTGCAAATATCCAGCGCTGAGTATCTAGAGCAGAATTACATCGTTGCGCTGTCACTCCATGTTCGTGTTGATCGCGTGAATCTATGCACACATTCAATTTGTGGTGTCGTATAAAACCGCCCTCACGTAGTGTCCACTTCTGATTTTCCGAGTCGTCACACAATTTCATCACAACTTGTGAGCCGCGAGCAAACTGTACTAATGTCAGGCAGAGATCATCATGTTTAATTTGGCCCCGTTTTGTGTACGCCCACTCTTGGTTACCACCGGTGTTGTGGCACTGGAACAGTCCTAAAAGTAAAATTCGAATAAAAAATATTTTGTTTGGACAGTTGAGTTAAGATTGCCTTAAATATACTATCAAACCAGGCACCACCAAAATAAAAAATGATTAACAATGTGCGAGAGTAAGTGCTCCTGAAACACTTCCGAAAGTAATATATGTGTATTGAGCTGAAATTATACATATGACGTATACAGGCAGTTTCCCATTTAAAATAAGAAAAATTTAGTGACGAAATTCTCACAACGACTAAAATAAAACTGAAAGTATACGTTTTTATATGTACGAGTATATCACTAAAAGAGATGTAAAATGTAGGCGCAGTCTAAAAACAAACAAAAACATATATGTGTACATGTATGTATATGTAATTCTATCTTTGGGGCAACCCCAGTGTTGAGGGTATCCAAGATTTGGCCAAACCACAAATACTCCTTTTCTAATTATTTCATAACTCACTTACCTACAGTGCCATCGACTAAATTGCCCATGGTATCCAAACAGAAATCATCGCTTTGCCTAAACTGGCCAACGTCATACGAATCAGGAACTTGTAAATCCGGATAGACATTTTCCAAATACCATTTAAATGGCTTGCAATGCAACTGCTCCTTTAAAGCCAAACGGTCATCAATACTGGAACATAAAGAAAACCAAACCAAAGTAGTCACAAATCTTTTAATAAATAGCAATGAGTGAAAGGCAACGGACAGAACAAAAGACAGAACAAAAAGAACTTCCTGAGGCAAACCAACGTCAACTTTGCATTTTTTGATATCCTGCATCCCTTGTGGCACAGAGTATATTAAGTTTGTGGGGATGTTTGTAACGCCTACAAGCAAATGTCACACTCACCTGCAATTATACTGATCGATTCATAATCACTGTCTAAATTGATTTATTATTTATTTATTAGACACTTCGATAAATGGCAAAAGCAATATTTGCCAGCAGAAGACCCCTATTAAAAGTTGGCTGAATTGGACCATTTTTATAACCCCTCCCATATAAGGTTCTATTATAAAGAAAATGAGCAAAAACTCGCATTTCTAAATGTTTTTTAACAACTTTTCGTGGAGAACAATTAATTGACTATGTCAAATTTGGACCCGATCTGACCATTTTCGGAACCCCTCTCCAATGCATCGCGTTTACTGATTCAACTAAACTAATTGCTTGACCGAATATAACGCTTCCATTCGCTTTGCTTTGACTTTATACTAGTGCTCGTGCGTCCAGTCACAAGGTGCTCTGCCAGAGGAAATACTAAATTTACAAATAATCACATACAGAGTTTGGCAACACAGAACCCCTCATAATCCCATATATATGATATGATTGTATTGTATTTATGTGTGTGTATGTTACGCGTAAACGTATTTTGAGTACTCACTTGCCAAATGGTATATTTTTTGCCAGTGGCACTGCGGAATAATAGTATTGCTTGTAATCGTCCATCCACACTTCAGCAGCACGCCTTGTGTTGCGAGCAAACACATTACCACTGCCACCAGGGAATGTGTACGGATGCCGTTTGCGAAATACATGACCTACCCGACTGCAGGGTATAATCTCCAAACTGCCACCACATTGCCACACACGAAACGAAATTTCTAGATTTTCACCTCCCCACACATCCATCTTCATGTCATATTTACCCAGTTTGGTGAAATATGCCTTGTCGATAACAAATAAACCACCCGCTATCATGGGCGTACGTATAGCTGTGGTGGGATCATGTTGGCGAGCTGCCCGTTCACTGGGACTTAAGTATTCCCACTTGAAAATGAGATTCCAATCAAAACCGCCACGTAAATCCGCAGAGGCACCGATATATTGAAAATTATCCATGCTGATAACATCAATAACAGGACATACTACCCGAATAGGATTCTCACGAACTCTTTCTAATAGAGGCTCCAACCAATTTTCATTGCATTCCACGTGACTGTCTAGAAAAGTTAAGACTCCTGCCACAGCAGCATCGGCTCCTCGAACTCGCGATCTAACCAAACCTTCTCGCTTGTCATTGCGAATAATACGAACCTTATCAATTTTAGCCAATTCCAAACCATCCTCCGCTGTAAGCACCAAAAACAATGTTAAAGAACAATTTTTTTTTAATCCTACATTCGACAATCGGACGCCGCTGGGCATACTCACGGTGATCACTAAAATCGTCGACTAAAATAATTTCACGTATTAAATGCTCAGGACTACGGTTCAGTACACTGTACATAAATGCAGTACAAAACAGACATATAAATAAAAAAGAACAAAAAAAGAAAACAATAATAAGAAGGATTAGTGTGAAAAGGTTTAAACATTGATTTGTTACGAGTGACAGTACTTCCATCCAATTGGAAATTCTCCAGGGGAGAAAAATGCAAGGGATTTGACTGAAATGTTATTACATAATATATGGAAAATGTTTAAAAACAAATAAATCATAATAAATCCTTTACAACACAACAACCGTTATGTGTTACAGCTACTCACCTAACAATCGTCCGTAACAGAGTTGATCTGGCTTCGTTATGGAATGTGATAATAACACTAGTTTCTGGCAACTCTTTGCTATATTTCTTATTTCGACACCTAAAGCAATTAATCAACACAATATTTTACCGAATCATGAAAAGTTAATGCTTACATGGGATGTCGAGTATCGGGAATTTCTCGATTACTGGGTAGAGCGTCACTGGCTTCTTGATTGAATCGATTACGGAGATACGGATCTTCACCGGGGCGCAAGGCACCACCACGTATATAGCCAGTCTCATCAAAATACTCCCAATCACCTATCGCGGGGCCGCCACCCCTCAAAGCTCCGGAATTGCTGCTTTGCCCAAAATCATTGGTACTAATGAGACGTGAAGTTTGCGCTTGAGATAGTGAACTTTTTAAATTGGGGCGTAAGGCAAAGCCAGCTGGTTCTTCTGATGGAACACCACCACCCCCTATAACCAACGTCTGTACTTTCGGATTATTATAGTATGCAACATGTCCAAGCAGCTGACTTTGCATTTTTTGTGATAGCGGCTGTCTTTGTTGTTGTTGCTGGTGTTGTATTGAAGGTGTTGCTGCCTGTGTTTCATCATCTCGTTGCTGCGGGTATTGTTGCACGACGGTGGCAACTTCACGCAATCTTAATGCACGATTTTCCACCTGAAAGTTCAAAAAAGGAAAATAAACCCCTATGTAATGAAGCATAACATGTTATGCATAATTGTTAACAGTGTGGCATCATGCCACCATAACACCACTCACATTGCGACACGCCAAGCTACTAATATCTGGGTGTGTAGTATATCATATCTAACAATAGATGCTCTACTTTACTGCTGTTTGGTTAGAGATAGAGACGAAATCATTAAACCAACAGCACTTTATTGAAAAGGTTGCTGCATAAAATAAGGTACACAGAGCTATACAACCATACACAGAGTCACCACTAGCGTACCTTGTGTACGTGCATAAATATTTCACCAACGTGCTTATACCATAATGCAATATCGTGGCATAATTTATGGCATGAGAATACTTTTCATTGTGAACACTTTTTAAACTCATACATCTGAAGTGTAATGTTTATATAATTGCAACAGATTTACGCTTTGGACTGCATTTAAAGTACTTAATGGTGTCAAGCGAAATATTTCATTTTTGCCGAAAACATACATTATAGATTTACTTACGGGATATATATAAATATATCGTAAAACTACTAACAATAAATATCAATCAAAAATCAAACATAACAGTAATTTTTCATAAGATGTTTTTTTAACATAAAATCACATTGTGCATGAAAGTTTAGTAAACGCCCGCAGTGTTTGTCATAAAAACAAATAAGTCGTGAAAAGATTTATACAAAAAGTTATTCTTTTATAAAATATTGATTCTATCGATGCAAACAGATACAATAAAAGGTGCCATTTAGAAGTTATGAATATCTGCACAAAATTAATATAACCTTTACCATATGCGGTATATTCATGATGGGTACGTATGCGTTAAATTTTATTGCTCTTTGTAGTGACCTTACTTGCGAATATGTATAACCAAAGGCGTCTATATAATATCCTTCTTTTGAAACAAATATATAACATATATACATTATATATAATTATAATATTTACTATATATCCACTGAAGTGCCGTGTTTTACATAATTAAAGCACATAAGTTGGCTTAGACCCACCGTCTTGAAGTATTAAAACCCAAATTATAATGCAATATTCAAGTTAAATCTTCATTTTATTGCTCTTTAACACAAGTGAACAACAAACCGATATGTCCAGTTCATATTTTCTGTTAGGCGTAGTTGATTCATCATCGGCATTTTCGAAAGGAAGCAAAGTACCCTAAGAAACAAGTACTTCAGATTTACATCGCCTATAGGCTTACAAAACCAAAACAAACGTATGCGTACAAAATCTACTAATATTTAACTAAAATAGTGAAATCTTAATTTTTACAAGAGAATCATTACCACAGACCATTAGCATAGAGTCACAATTCTATGCTATTTCAAAATACTTATACTTTGTGGGGCTTTTAAAACCTGCCTCTGGATGTGATAAACATTTTGACGAACTTGGTGTGCCTCCACTATAATGTGAAAGCTTCTAACGAAGCTAAGGAAAGGTAACGCAATACTAAATAATGGTAATAGTAGTACTTTTTCTTTTACTTTTATGTGTCTTACAGTTTTATTTGAGGTGTTGGCATAGAAATGGCAGTTGGTGAGTTTCACAGTTAAGTTAATCGACACGCAATTGTTTGTGTCGTTTATAATGATGATGATGATGTCAACAGCTTGTTTGTTTTATGGTGATATTATTGCACATATGTGAACAGAAAAGAACAGAGAATTTACTTTCATATAATAAATGTGCAATGGGAACTGTGATGAGGTGTAATCAGAAGAATTTATTGTCATAGAAAGGTGGGTGGCAGACACATTGTATTGAATACAAACTCATGAATAATAATTCGGAACAGGTTAAGCTAATATTCGGTTCATACTTGAGCAAATTTCTTGTTACTTTATTATAAACGAATTCTTTTTATTGTAAAGAGATACCTCCTTAAAACATTGACTTTCATCATCATTATTATTATATAATATCTGAGTTTGACTGACATCTGCCGCAGTGTTGTTTCAACCGCCCTAAAACTACAGTTGCTTAGAATATACTATAAAATATAAAATGTTCTCTCCAAGTACACAGTGTAGAAAGGCGTCAAGTATATAAGCGCTCAAATTTGTTGAAGAGTATTCTTCACTCTTCAAATTAAGTCATTAACATGCAAGAAGTCATCCCAAAAGCAATTGCTTTGACCTAGTTTTACGCCCTATAAAAATAAAGCTGCACAAATGAATGAACAAAAATAAAAAAACGTATGCATATATTAACGAATTCATTAAAATGGAAACTCAATTAGGAAGGCATGCATACCCCTTACGCATCATTGCCATGTGTCAATTGATTGTATTGTATACATTTATATATATTTCGTATTTACTGACTTTTGCAATATGATTTAAATCATGACGCATCACGCACATCAACATTATCATCGCCATCTTCTCTTCTAGCAAATTAGATATTCAAGTCACGTATACGCCACCGTTAGCGTACCAAGTTATTTGCATTCCGCTCTAACTGCTCAGCTCGACTCAAACTCATATGAAATAATGGCAGCCGTTACATATGTACCTGTTTTTGTTATTGGTCAATGGAGGCAGCAAAATTATGATGAGATTGAAGGTGATGCTTGTAGATAACAAACTATATTTTGCTTAAAAAATGAGCAGTAATGTAGTTCCAAAAATACTTTATATTGTACGCGACAAACAGGTTGTCTTATGCATGATAGTTAACGTTTGAGTGACATGCGTTTAATAACTTTGTCACGTCAAACTATATTCATCCTGTCTTAGTCTTTTATACCTGTATACATATCTATACACAAAAAAAAAATTAAATATATCTTCATTTTACTTGTTACTGTCTGAAGTAATAATAGAACGTACCCGAAGCTATATTATGTGGTTATTTTTTATGGTACTTTAAGCCACAGCATTACTCAATAAAAGAATATGATTTATTCCACAAAAGCATGTATTTAATAGCATGACTTTAATAGATGTAGACGTACGATATGTATTTCATATCAGTTCGGTTCCAATTTATGATTGAAGCTCTAACTTTGCTCATTGGAACACCATTTATTCTCTAACTTTACACTATAGAATTTAATTTATAGCACTTAACCACCAGTTGTTTACCGAGTTTTACCATTGGCCCTATAGCAAATGTTTGTGCGCTTGCAAGTTGAAAATTTCAAGTGGAAATCTTTTACGAAAGTTTTTAAGAAGAATATGTAAACAAAAAAACTCTGACAATGGTTATAAAACTCTATTTTCTTTTACCTTGGCAGGCTAGATAAATCAACTACTGAATAAACTTGGGAGAAAAAATCGTTTGGTGAGATAAGAAAATAGAATGAATAGAAGGGGGAGGCAAACTAGAACACTCCCGCAGGCCTTCACAGCAGAATTTTAATAGATTGTTAAAAGTGAACAGCAACAATAACAAAATGTTTAAAACGTGTTTAACAACTTTTCAAAAGTTGAAAATGACGATGACAGGGCTGCGTTTCACACCTTTATAGTTAAACGTACACCCTGTCATCTATTTTTCTTCATTTTATCTTTTAACAATCTATTTTGCCCGATATTCAAAAACATGTTTTTGAGAGCATTATCTTTATTGAAAAAGAACTGAAGCAGAAGAATGATTCAATTTATTGTAAAGAGAGCGCAAAACTTTAATTTTGGTGACTGTTACCCATTCGTAAAAAGTCGTAATTTCTACTTAAAAAACTGCCAGAACTCTAACATATACCTTTGTGAAAATTAGCCTATATACGAATTTTACTTTATTCTTTTCTTTCCACCTCAAGCTCCATGACCTATACAATTCAATACATATATTTATTCGTTTGCTCTACAAAAAAATGTAAAAACTAAATAAATGACGCTTCATTACACGAAATGTACTTGACAAGTTGCCTTCCATCTCAAGTAGGGATTCAGTTTGCAGCAACTTATTACATTTACATACTTTCAGTCATTTTATTAAACTCACTTAACTGCTTTGCTTTATTTTGTTGGCTCTTGGAAACTTTTCAACTTATTTTAATTCACATTATTAGATACTGCAGAGAGATAAAAGTAAAGAAAATATAACATAAAGACTTAAATACATCAAAAAGTTTCTGTCAGACTCCAAAGGAATTCATTTAAGTTTTATAATGGAATAAATCTAAACAAGTATAATAATGCTACGGTGGGTAGGTAGCATATTTTTTTGCAAAATACTTGAACTTAAAAATGTTTCGAGTGAAGGAATATTTATGCTAGAGTTAGTTAGTTACTTTTTTAGGGGAGTTCGTAAAAAATATTTGGCAGTGTGTTCAGAATTTAAACCGGTTCCGACTATTTGTGGATCTTCTCTCTCTCCAACATAGGTAGAGAAAAAAGTAAGTTTGCTGCAAATTGTAATATAGAATGCAAGCACATAGTAATCGGGTTATAGTACACAAATGGATTGGTGCGGTATCCAAAATTATCATTTCAAACCCATGCAGCCGCTAATGCTGCCCTACTTTCTAATCAAATCTTCATACATATCTATATTTGCCCTGAAAAATAACAAGTTATGTTTAACTGCCTCTTCCATCAAATTCTTAAGTCCATCTTCTATAAATTAAATTATCACTCTCTCAATTAGGTAAAGTTCTCGCAACCTACTTTAAATATAACAACAACAAAAATACTGCTTTTTTCCTGCTGGTTCTTCGTCCATTCATTGCTCATGCAAAACACCGTTTTATAATGTATCTTTCTTTCTGTTAATGTGTTATAGCGTGCGGTTGGTGTGTTGTGGTTGGCGATGTGGTATATGCATAGTCACTCTTCCATTCGAATGCTTTAATGTGTTACAATATAAAAAACGTTATTGTTGGTATCGTTGTTTCATTTATAATCGCATGGTTTTCATTATTCGTTGCAAGTCACTTTAGTGTTGACGTATGGTGTGCAAATATTCGTGTGCACTGTTTGTTGTGGTACATATCGTATATATGTACGAGTATTCACTTGAATATGATGTTTTATTTGTTGTTCGATTATTTGTTTTGTTTATGTGGTTTTCTCATTAATTTAGTTTTTGTTTTGTTTTTTTTGTTTTTTTTGTTTTTTCGGTGCTGCTACATATGCAAAGACTTGAAGCAACGCTTCGTCGCACCTACTCGTAAACTTGTCGTTAGCTGGCATTTGTTTCTATGGTATCTTAATAAACAATTGGAACGTATCAAATGAAGATTTGAAGATGAGAATCTTTACGTATACATATACATTGTACAATATTATTTACGTAAGCGTACCGTTGAAGACATGCAACAGATCTTTATTATAACGGTTAGTAGCGTTTTAACAATTACTAATGGGTTTTGCGTTTCTTTCTCTACCATTCCATTAATATTCGTTTTTTATAGTCATTAAACAAATAGCGCACAGTTCATAAGTAAATGTTATTTTCACGTTTCTGTTCTTATGTTTTGTGTTGAAATTCTTCGCTGCAGTAGTAAAATTTTGTTGTGTTCAATTAAGTAAAGCTTCAGGTCAAGCATTTTTTTAACCCAAAACAGGGGATATTTTCAGTTCATGGTTTCGTTTGCAACTAAAGATATTGAGGACCTCAAATTCGGAAACGAATATGTTCTTCGTAAATTCTCTTTAACCTATTTGTGACAAATTGAGAATATATTCGGATTAAATTTGAAGTGAAGAGGATCTGAATAAGTCGCGATTATTGTTGCCAAAGCGGCGCCTGCTGTTCCGATTAAATCCAGAGTGAATACATGAGTTAAGATTACCTGAACTTTGGGAATTTGGGAATATATTCAGAATAAGTATTGTCAGAAAGCACCACCGCATATATATTTCGAAACAGTTTCGTACTAAACTCGAGGTGCTGTTTATGTTAATTTGGAGTCACTAAAACAAGATCGCCTTGACTAATTTAAGAAAATTGAAGGGTGATTGGAAACAAGTTGGTGTTGAAGCATCTTCTACAATAGTTTGGCAGTAGTACACCCTCTGCCCGACTTAATGGCGGAGCGCTTCACAGATTCGCTTTTAGCCAAATAGTAGCTTTTTTACTTGTTTGATTTTTATTTGTTTATTTTGTAATGGGGGAGGCAGAGTGCGCTGGCGTAAAGAAATTCATGTACTATTTGCATTTAGTTTTTAACGAAATTAATTTATATTTATTTCAGGTGCATGGCGGTTGTTTGTTTATGTGGTGGTGGTAGTGGTAGTGGTGGTATTACAAATATCAACTGCCATTGTTTATAATGAAATTTTAAATTATGTGCGCTTGGCTTAAAATAACTGACAGTTGTGGTAATGTTTTATTAAATTATGCACAAAATTCACCTACATCTGTGAACATGAACGCAAGCAATGTGTATACATGTATGTAAGCGATAATATAATAAAATGTGTATAAACGTTGGTTCGGTTAGATCTAGTTATTTATAGCCCTCATGAGTCATGACTCAATTGCATTTTAATCGAATGAGTACAGTTACATGCACTCTTTGTTTATATACACTTTATAGGATATATTATAGTGTGGTGAATGTTTGATACTTCCAAAAAAGTTGCAAGTTGCATTTTACTTCCCTTGTTCATAAGCCTGTGCAAATCCGTTCTTAGAAAAGAGGTTCACTCTTTTCGATGTGTTTTTGCAAGAGGTATGTCTTCCAAGTGGACGTGTCGCCTTAGCACATCGACTGTCAGCTATTTTTTCGTTTTCATGTAATAAATATAAAATCGAAAGAGCATAAAATTATCTCAAATGGGCGCGCCTGTCCACATTGCATTTATTGCAAATTATATGAGTGAAGCATTAAACCTTTTTCACAGTTATTCGATAAGAATTCGCCACTTTGGTAGAAAAAACTAATGTTTCCACACCCCACATGTTTATCCAAATAAATTTGAGGTGTTTTTCCTTATGTTGAGAAGTAATATTGTAGAAGTCCCACAATATCCCAGATTTTTTAGTAGACTGTACTTTTGTTAACATTCATGTATGTGTGTATATACCTGAACGTATATACGTGTGAATTCGTTTATGATGCCACAAAATAACCCCAATATGAAACAAATCTTCACGGAATGCGGAAAAATTTTATCCATACACTGACAAACAATGAACAATTTGTGGAAAACCAGCCAGTGACTAGGTTTCCCATGCAGCCCAACAGCAACTTTTACTTTCAGTGTGTCTGCATATACATTTTATTTTTTTCTCATTTTTCGTCTTTTTTAATTTTTTGCTCAATTTTTTATAGCAAATATCGTCATATCAAATACACAAGCGTACAGCAAGAGTTCGAGAAGAAAAATGAAATAAAAGTTGCATTATGTCATTGTGTGTGAGTGTGTGCGTCAGAAAGATGTTTTAATATACCTTGCCGCACCATCTAACTGTACCAAAAAACTGGTCTTCTTTATTGAATTATTGAATAATACTCTGGGTATATGTGTAGGTATAGTTTGTAATCGACGTAGAAAAAATTGTAGTAGATGTTAAACAATACGTGAATAGTAGTCTAGAAAAAAAAAAAAAACATAAATAAGTGAATGTACGACGAGGTCATACAAAGATGGAAGAATGGAACATGTTCAGGCGCCATTTAGATGATGTGCTAGACGAAAACATACAAACGTACAAAATCGCAAAAACAAATAAAAAATTATGTTTGGCTTAGGTCCAATCTTAAAAACCTTCCACCACAAAGGGCGTGGCATATTGCTGATTACGCCTTATAATAGTGAATATATGAAACATTAACGTTCAAGTAGAACACGGGCAGATATGTCTACATCGACTGCGATTTGGATACTGATGAAGAATATACACATTGTAGAGTTTCTGAGCGCTCCTTCAGGGTATTACAAACGGAATAGCTAACTTATAACTAAGGTGGAGGGTATAAAATTTAAAAGAAACCACAGCAAAGCGAAACGGGGCGAAGTACACTAGTTGGCAACCACACGTTTGTTAGGTTGGTAGCCTCATTGCCAAAAAGTCACGTTTTGTGCGATTACTTATTAGTTGTATAATAAATGTTATAAAAAAAGATGTGCGCAATGATTTTTCGAGTTAGTGTAGAGCTACGTAAACACAGCAGTAGTAGCAGCAGTAGGAAAACTGACAATCGCGTCAAATCTCTGACCCGCCCTTTCTGCTAGTTCATCTAAAAATTGATTAATAATATTTTGTACAAGAGTTCACGCACATATACACATACTATTTACAATTTCCTTCCGACTGCTGCTATAATAATAACGTAGGGCTCTTATAAATTTTGTAACTTCTCAATAACCACTCAAGCAACCAAATGTCATTCAACTGTTGTTGAAATGAAATCTTCTCTCACATAAGGTTTGCTGATTTTAAAATTCATTTAATTTTAAGATCATCGTTCAAGATCATTTGCCGCCTAGTAATATTAGTAGCGCAGTAACTATTGAAAACGCAAAACGTCACATTTTATATATAAACGCTTATAATAGCTCATAAAAAATTGACCATTCTTTAATTATCACTAATTGTGGGTGTGTACTTTCACCAATCTAACCCAATCTCAATACCAGTTTGCGTGAAGACATGTGACACGTAGTTAAAGAGAAACAGTTAAGCATTCTCATTGAGAACTTTTAAATTAGAATACAGGTGCATGTAAATTCGCAGTTTCATCACGCGTCTTTTTATTTTAATTTGATTGAAATCGCTTATCGTCGACGCCCACAATCGACAAAAACTTGGAAGTATATAAAAAGAAGGTAACAAAAAAACTAAATATATAGACAAACCGCGGACGTGGCAGCTAGCTGAACTAAAAAGTTGGATTCTGTACCAATTAAGGTATTTTTTGTAAATTTTGGGCGTATCTCTATACGACCACGTCCTCTTTTGAACATCGGTGAATGACCCAATTTCCAATTCAGAGCTTAATTTATAAAGTAGCAACCAGCGCGCAGAAACTATAAGTATTTGTGAAAAATTTCAGCTCAATTTGCGATTGTGATGCTGAATAAAAACACCTTATACGGACTTGTGGGTTTATGCCATGAATACTGCTTTGGCAGTATGTTTGAGGCAAGATTGCTACCTTTTGTGCAAAAAAACTATACTTCAGCTATACAGATATTGCTGGAAATATGAAAACGTCCAAGTCCCTCGTGACAAGGACTTTATTGAACATTACTTTGATAAATTCAGTTCCTACTGGCACACACCATCTCGCTTTTACTCCACCATATAAATGTACCACATGTACCAATACAACCTACACATATTTCCCAAAAAAATTTATTCATTTGCATACGGAACTTTATCAACACACGCTTGCACACACACATTTGTACATAAACTCATATGCAGGAATAAAATTCTGTTTTGTCCTTCATTGTTGTTGTTTTTTTTTAGTTTTGCAATATTTTTTTGTTACACCGCAGAAATGAAGAAAAAAATTGGGTTAAACAATATTCGATTACATATTTTTGGCAAAATGCCATATAAAAGTTCTTCTACCATATACAACGTGCATGAGTGTGTGCATGCATCAGAAGCTTGGGCAAAATAGTGCACTCAGTTGAGTAGAATTGATCAAGTTAATATTTGTGTGATAGTTAAATTTCAAAGACACACACATTCACGCAAAGTCGTCACATGTAGAAAATCATATCAACTGAACTGTGGTGAAGAACAACACAACAAAAATAACAATAATATTTTGCTGAGAATGAAGATTTTCGTGTGCATGTTTTGCCTTAATGTCGAAAAGAGTTAAGCTGCTGCCATAACGAAACTTAAATTGGAATTTGTATCAGTGCATGAAAACATAAAACAATAATTGAATTGTTACAGCAACGAGCACGAAACAATAAATATAACTGTGTAAGTTTACATCTACACATAAACTGTAGACAAATTTATTATAGGTTCACATCACAGTAAGTAAACACTTGCAATTCCTCTCTAATACTACCACCAAAGCTCAATTTGGGAGCAGACTGCAACTAATGCGTTTTAAATTTCAAGTCGATATGTAATTTATTTCAAACGTGAGTTAGTTCGTTTAGCACAGTTGGAAAGACGCAGAATTTTATAGTTGTACGGAACGGATGCACTTCTTAAAGCCGAAGAAGCCCCGTATGAGGCATTCAGAATCTGTGTAGTTCCCGATCTAACCAAAACAGCACACTTTGCGAGCTAAGCGAACGTATTACAACCTCATTATAAGCTTACGATAAAAGAAAAACTCCATTAAAGTGGGCATGGTTAAGTTCATTAAACCAAAACGAACCAGAAAGCTCAACTATAGACTACACCTTCGATACCCCGATGATGGACATTAACAGCCATTCAAGGTATTAAAGAACCAAGCTTCGTGTAAATACTGCATTTTGAATCTTTTATGAATATGAATTTTTAAACAGAGAATTTTATGAAATGAAATTAAATTGCATGGAATTAAACTCTTATCTTGTGTGTGATAGAATATGCAAAATAGTACCTTCTATGCAAAAAAAGTAATTCTCTTACAGCAACACATACAACACGCATTGTGCGAGAACTACTTGTGCACATGACACAATGCATATATTTGTATTCAATTTAAATAATAAATTATACGAGTTTATCTCTGAGCCAATGGTTAGTAAATATAAAAAATAATAGATGATATATATGGTAGATAATTACCATTAGTGTCAATACACTCAGCTCAACTTTATAATTAATAATGACTTGGTAAAAAATATTTTTGAATTTTTTTTAAATGGAGGAAGCTATGTTGTTGGTTCTATTCCAGCCAATACTTAGACTAATAGCTGTATAATAAAATACAGAAAACAGTTATTACGATTTCGACGAAAGGCATCCATTATGTGTGCTAAAGTTGGAGCTCAAGTTATGACAACAAGTCCGAAGAGTCATTAATTAATATAATAAACAAAAAAGCACATATATCTTTTACCGGAAACCGTTCCATAGTGCATGTACAAAATTGCACTTCCCTGATAATATTTACACACACTTCAAGTGTAAGTTGCCAGAAATAAGTCTATTGCAATACACCGCAAGAAAAATATCAAAAAAAAAAAAAAAAAAAAACTTTTAGCGTACTAGACGTGCACAGGACATTTTTAAAAATCATATTCATTTTTGTAAGTAAAAATGTTTTTGCCACAATCCGTATACAAATGTGTTATAAAAACCGCCTTTTTTTCGAGTGTTAAAACGAACCATATGAAAATTATTAAAACAAGCTAGAGGGGGGTTAATCACTTTTTATACCAAAAACTGACAATAACTTTTTAAGCACAACAGCAATAACAACAACAACTTACAACTTCATTCATGCACCATGATTGTTTTATATAAATAAGAGTAAACGTTCGGAGCGCCACAGTGAACACATACAGTTTGCTTCTTT
This sequence comes from Ornithomya chloropus, assembly GCA_963971445.1. Lineage (NCBI taxonomy): Eukaryota > Metazoa > Arthropoda > Insecta > Diptera > Hippoboscidae > Ornithomya > Ornithomya chloropus. Next base: position 28,054,918 of record OZ020530.1, on the reverse strand, counting down.
TTTTTTTTTTTTGCTTTTTCGTTTTCTGTACATTGTATTGTATTGTATTGTTTCAGCCAGATTATGTTTTTGTAGCCTCCACGTAGGATAGGGTACATACCAAGTTTGTCATTCTATTCACAATACTCAGATGGAGGCGTCAGACATCCTCTAAAGCATATATGTGTATTCTTGATAATCAGACTGTGTCCGTGTGTCTGTCTGTTGTTGGCATTCTCATAGTGGACAATTTTTGAAGCTGAGATGAAATTTTCCAGTTTCTCGTTTTTACATTTAAACTAGGAAAACTTTGTTGGGAGCCACGTCCACAATCGACAATAATACATTTACCTGCCACGAAAATTGAGCTATAAGGTTGAAGTATTTATAATGCACATGCCCATCCTTCGATATGCCAACAGACTCACAAATTGACAAAAAACCTTCCGTACACGCTGATTCATAATGCATTTAACTATATGAATATGGAGGGTATTTGGGATTTGGTCTAAGCCAAATTTGTTTTTTTACTTCTTTTAGCTGGGTTTTATGTGTGAAATAAAAAGCGAATACGGCGGCCTTGTAGAAACCGAAACTGAAACCGAAACACAAAAACAAAAACGAAAACAAAACAAAAAAATCCACTTTTACTCACTTGGTTACTTTTGTGTGTTTATTCGAATAGATTTACATATAAGAAACATATGTAAATTCTAGTCAGTTTTTATAACACCCTACACGCTGCACAACCATGCTTTATATCGATGGGGTAGTTATTCCTATTCATTGTTCACAATAACACTATAATAAATGGATCATTTTAGTACAATTACTTTACACCACTGGTATACCCTCTATATTAACTTTTTGCGGATTTTCGTCTCTCCTAGACTGATATAGATACATAGTTAAAAACGGGATTCTGAATTAATCGGATAATAAAAGGTGCGCCTTTCTTTAGCTGCTTAGGAATAACAAACATCCCCACACACGAACGTAATATATATTTTACGATTAACAATAGTACACGTATGTGAATGTCTTTGCAAATGTTTCACAGTTCCTTTGCGTTTTATAGAATATATCTTGTTATCGTAAAGAGAAATGCAGCACACCACGACCTACCTGCTAAGAATACATACTCCTGATCATAGTCGTAGACACATTTTGTTCGCCTTAGTGGATGCGACATGAATACAACATTGCATGAAAATGTGCTTTATTGAAAAATGCCTTTTCGTACAAGAATTAAGAATCACGAAAAAACAACAATTTTACAACAAAGTCATAAATGACGTGTAGATGTTCGTGACCATGAGACCACATACAGCAATTTCAAAACTTTCAACTGATAATATGCAAGGCGTGTTAAATCTTGCGAAAAGTCATACATCGCCTTAGAAATCTTCCGTTTATTGTCTTGATAACCAGACAAGAATATAACTTTGTCTGAACTCTGTTTCAAAGTCAAACAACCTTCACTTATTTATACATAATTCTTCACTTCATTCTTCTTTTCGTATTTTTCAAACCAGATTTTTCAAAGTAGAGTTTGTGGCGTGAGGTTTGTTTCCACTGCACGCATGCTACTCTTCGAATCTTTTTCATTGAATAGTTTACGTTAAATGCCACTTGTTTGGTCCACAATTGTTTTTGTGTTAATTATGTAGTTCGTTTCTAAGCATTCAAGGCACCGCAAAAGTTGTACAACAACCATAGCAAACCAAAGCAAAAAAATTATACCACAAATTGATTTTGTGATGGTTTAAAGTTTAAACTTTTACTAACGTTGATACAGAGACACTTGTTGTTTCATATTTCTGTATTTTTTGAAAGAAAGGGAAAAGTTTTAGTTATGCTATGCATTAGCCTTGAGGCTGTAATTAGTATGAATTTTTGTTCGAAACACTTATTCAAGCCGCACGTTGTTCATTGGGTTGCGCAATGAAAGTTTGCCCTCTTTGCAAAAAATAATTTCATTTTAATCTAATTATGCGATAAGCGCATTTATTTTTTATGTAAACCACAACAATTAAATCGATACAATCCACGAGAGAAGTGCAGCAAAGCTGCAAAGGTCTAATGAAATTGTAAAATAAACGCAATTATTTTACTGCTAATATTATTAATTTTTTATGTTGTATAATATGTTAATTGAAATGTAAATGGAACTGTTTGTTTGGTATTTCTTTTGTGTTGTGTGTCCTAAATAACACATAAATAACAAATCGTACGGAAAATGTGCGTACACTTATCCATGACTATAATCGCCGTGGACTAGTTGTATTAAGTGTGTGTTCACTATAGCTACCCATTAACGCAATATGATGTACACAACTGTGAACCATCATTCATTAGTTTTCCATTCGTCCGTTGCCGTATGCCCCCTCCTCTCTTTCTTAGTGGATATCATTTATTCACTTTACATACAATATGTACGAACATTAATTTAATTGGTGTCACTAATAGCACTCATTAATGAGTCGCACACTGCGTAGTTTGTACTCTTGTGCTTGATTGTTGCTGGTAATGATGATGGTCTGCCTGTTTGGCTGTATTCTGCCACGTATGAATGCCATAATTACAATTAAACATTTATTGCAGTTATTGTATGTATTCACCCGTTCTTTCATTCACTTAATTTGTCAAAAAGAAGGAAACAAGAAATAATATACACGTCGTTACAAAAAAAAATGAAATAAATTAAAAGAATTCGAAACAAACACAAACAATTAATTCCAAATATTGTTAATATAACTACACACACATTCACACGTATTATATGTATGCAAATATGCAATACATCGCGAGACTCATACATCTGATAACCTCTTGCCGATTGGTAGTTGTGTAATTATTATTGGTTTAAAGCGAAATCAAAATCAATACAAAATCAATACAAGTACGATAGAAAAGAATTGCATTTGCATTAGCCTTCCTTTACAAAATGGATAAATTAAGGGATATAAAAGTTAAAAAGTTAAAACAAGTAAAAAACCACCACTTTCTTTTTCGTATGTTCAACCCATGCTTCAACTCCGTGCTCAGGAACATGATTTGCTTTTGGTCTGCACAAGGATTTGGATTTTTTCCATGTAAGAACTTTGTCTACAAAGTTACAACAAGTCCCTAATTTCCGGATTTTTTTGTTACCCATATTATTCGCATATAAGAAATGAAGCCTTCCGACCTCTTCTCTGATACACAAAATTAAAAATAATTTCTCTATGCATGGACTTGGACATATTACGCATTACAGCATATCAAGAACTGAAAAAAATTTCAATTCAACTTTTGATTGAAACAAGTCAAAGTATTATAGTCATTCAATTAAATTGTTTTCTTTGAAAAATGGAAAATTTTATTTCTCTACACCTAAATCTATTGTATTTTCAAAAATTTCAAAATGATGCACAAGTCAGAAATTTTTTTATTTTTTATTTTTGGTTTGTTTATGAAATCAAAAAAAAAAATATTATATTTTTAAGGGGTTCTAAAAATAGTCCGATCCTATTCTCTTTCAAAAGGGTTTACTTTTGGGCCAAATTTCATCGAAATATCTCAAAAAATTATAGGCCCTCATATTGGGAGGGGTTCCAAAAACGGTCCAATCCGGTCCATTTGCAATAGGGTTCCCCTTTGGGCCAATACATGTCCTTGTACCAGATTTCATCAAAATATCTCAAATATCAAAAAACAAGATATAATAAAAAAGTTTTTAAATAAATTGTTTGCACTAAAAAATGAAGTAGAATGTTTTAATAAGGATAACAAATCACTGTTTTAAATTGTTATTTATCTCATACAGAATACGGCGAATGTTTTAAGTATATTATAATAATGGTATATAGTATATATAATGTAATACATCAAGTGTACTTGAATGTGAAAATATATTTCCTTGTAACTCATTCATATCTGCAATACATGTGAAACTTGAAATTGTTAATCCTCTACATGGCTGTGTGGATTGTGAAATGTGTATAAACAGAAAATAAGAACCAAAACAAAAAGCACTCACTGTTCTACAAACGCCTTTTTGTACTAGTGATGGGTGGTACTAACACACATTTTTCAAGAGTGATTAACCTACCTAACCCAATCCTTCATTGGCCAAACCCACGTTGTGTACTTTGTAGAGGTTTATTGTATAAATTCACTTGGATCATTGGTCAAAAAAGGTGTACGATATATATATATATATATGTATACAATACACTACTTAGTACAACATAAATCTTTGAAACTCAAGTTTAGTGAATTGATGCTTAATGCTTAAAAGCTGAACCGATTCATTTCGTTATAAAAATGATTTCCTATAAATATCCTACGGTAAATGCCAAAAGTAGGCTGTTGGGTTTCCACTTTTTACATTTCATTTCATATAAATGTCATTTTCTATCAACTCATACCACCCGTGAACCTTTATAACACATGCTATGCTCGTTTTCTGGGTCATACCCATTTTACTACTCTTTCGGTAACATTGCAAACAGAATATAACATTTTAAAACATCGTTTGGATTTTATAAAAGCATTTAGACCAACATGTAATGAAAATTTATTGTAAAGTATTGAGAGTGTGGTATGTGCTAGAGGTGATATTTAAAAAATTACTTTCGCAACCAACATCGTATTTACATTATGGAAATTTCGTTTTACTCTACACCATTTGTGCTAAAATTATTGTATAATGGACGGACAAAAAGTGGAAGTTGATTCGTATTTTATTACTATATATTATGTACTATTAAGTGGCCTTATCAAGTACATGCCACGTTCAATGAAGAATAGTTAATAAGCTGCATTTGAATTTGGAACCGATCCCACATTTTTAGAACCCCTCCCCATATAATTATACATTTATATTTCACTACGCTAAGTGGTGTAGCGTAACAAATGGTCGGATGATAATATTTTGTGGAAATGTGTTAGAATAGGGTGCGAAAGTATTATTACGTGAAAACAACATTTTAAACTAAAATGTAACCGTAACTCTACAAATGTCAGGTACTAAAGTATACACCAAATATACGCAGTACGGTTTCGTTTACCACACCAAATTTTATACCACAAATAAGTTGTATAATGCTTATATACTCGTATGTAGTATAATAATGCCAAAAGTGAAGCTTAACAACTTTTCAATTTGTAAGACTTCCCGCAGATGTGTGGTATGCGTTTATAAAATGAAATCTTCTCCATCAAATTTTTGTACACGAATGTGCAAAGTAACAAGAAAGGTAGTTTATGCAACGCATAGAAAACATATTAACAGCAAAACACAAAAAACTTATAAAGCTCATGAGGAAGTTAAATTGATAAACAAATATGGATGGATACATGTACATAACTATAGGGTAGTAAATTAGAGTAAAAGAAATAATGTAGTGTCCAGTGCATGTAAAAACTATTATAGCAAAAAAGCGAAAACATTAAACAATAGCAGAAACCAAATTAGTTATTAATAAGTAACAATAGTGAGAATGATTTGTTATACTTTTTAAACTTTCCTCTATTGTGCACTAACATGGCCTCTGCTATGTGTGACACCATGAACGGATGTTCAGTTGAGAATAAATTTTATCGTACAATATAATTATAATAACGAAACTGTCAATGATGTTTTTAATTTGTATTTTGGCACAAATTTATACGCTCGCTCATTACGGAGGGACAATTTACAATGATTAAATAGCAAAACACAACACATGTACAAAAAACAGAATTTAATATATTCACGTATAAACATAAGCGGGCACACGAGAGTGTGATTAATAACAATAATATATAGCATGCACATGAAACAAATCACAGAGCTCAGTGACAATAATGTTCGTACATATAGCCATTTCGCTCTACATATTATGTGTGTGTTCCCTTTTGTCTCAAATTGTCCTCTTTGCTATAATAACTTTATAAATATATTAAATATTAAATTTGAATATATTTTAAGATAGAAAAAGTCTAGACCATAGAGATATCTGGAATAAAATTGTTTCTTAGCGACTATTCAGTTTTTTTATTTTAGTTTTTTATTAAACCACTCTTCCTCCGTTTGTCTTGCATACCCGCACAAGGACTAATGAAATTACAATGAACCTGTGAGGATATATTCGTTCGTTCCACCAATAATGGAAAAAAACCTTCATTTAAAACATTTAAAAGAACATATACATTAAAACACATTTATTATGTAAATCGCATTATTGAATACTCGTTTAAATATATCCAGCGATAATAAAAAGATTACATTTTATTATCACAATACACTGAATTTAAATAATCGAATGCATCCTCTGCTGAAGTTCGTTGAAACAAAAACGAAGAAATGTACTTTGCATGGTATTCATTACAATATTTTGATGACGAGTTCATGAGAAAAACAACACACAACAACACTTGGTCAATACTTGGTCGTTACAAACGCTTGCGCCAACATTTGTTAGAAGGAAGTAAATAAAAATTATTATTTGAAACTATACATATATACGCGTACACGTGTCCGTGCATGTGTGTATCGGAGTGCGTGTTAATTGGGGTACGACCATTCATTTTTATTTCACTCATAATCGCTGGACACCCTTTTATAAATGTATGCTTGTATACTCGTATATACGTAAATACTTTTAATGAAGACGTAACGTTGCTTAACCATTCAACACCAAAAACACGCTACGTGTACATTAGCCACAAAAAACAAATTGAAATTCATATTATATGCAAAACAGCGTATGTGTGTAACTAATGCAGTTAATTTGTATACGAGTATACCAAAGCACAAATATTGTAGTTTGTTTTAGGCGACATTGTAACATCCTACCCCTGTTGGTTACACCATTTGTGATAGATTTAGTTTAGTTAAATCAGCACAAACGAGGCGATTGTCATATACAAGTCACTGCATAATAAAGTGTTGTTTGGAAAGGCGTTTTAGAAATGTTTAGGCTCCAACTATTCTTCACAAAATTTTATGAAAAAATGGGAATTTGAGTCACATAAAGACTTATTTTTATTTTATGGTGTTAAGTGTGGAGGAGAGCTAAAAATGGTCTGGTCAGATTCATATTCAATAATGACCGTTCTTGGTACCAATTACATCCCTGTGGCCAAGTTGATCAATAGATTTTCACAAGTTACGATATATATATGGACGGACATAAATTGAATCAAATAATAATAATCATCATCTTGTACCACCGCATGCCATGCTATAGCGTATAAATATACGTATGTGGTAAGATGTTCCATATAATGATAATTTATACAAACCACGTTTGTCTAAGCACACACACGCACATTGAGACAAACATATTAAATAACAAACCATTTAACCAATGCAGACATTTACGGCTATTTAAGTATTATATGTGTGATTGTGTGCCTGCTTAATTTGTTGGGTTTGGTTCAATATATACGTAAATACATATGAATGCGTCCACTTAGAAGTAGAACACTACAACAAGCGCAGCTTTCAAGCCCAAAAAGTAAAATTAGCATATGAATGCGTATGTTGTGTGTTGTTGAATAAACGCCTAAGAAGGAGATATATTAAGTGTGTCATTCCGTTTGGAGCACCCAGAAAGAGGCGTTAAGGACCCTACAAAGTATGTTTTTGATTAGCATCAAAAACTGAGTCGATATAGATATATATACAGATAGATATATATGTCCGTGTGTCCGTGTGTTGTTGGTATTCTCACGGGCGTACATTTTGAGATGAAATTTTGTACAAACACTTTTAGTTTTTGCACGCACATCGTTTTTTAAAATGGACAAAATCGATCATGAGGCACGCCTACAATCGAAAAATATATGTATCTGCCATAACAATTGAGCTATTAAGTTATATGTTGTATATGGAATTGAAAAATGTAATTGATTGGACAACAGGCGCGTCAACAATTGACAAATATCTCTATGTCTGCCACAAAGATTGACCCATTAACATGAAATTTGGTATATCCTATCAATGTGCTAAGAATGGTCATGTCGGATAACAAACACGCCCACAATTTACAATAAACCGTACTCAATGTTAAAGTCGAATGGCAATCTGATACGTAATACATACACTACTAGAGGGCGCAATCGTATACCTGCTACGCTAAGCACGGTGTTTAAAATTTGGCCCAAGCTAAGTTTAGTTTTCTTACTTGTTTATACACAATTAAAATACACACAATAAGTGGGGGCCGAAAATGTTAGTAACGAATTCTTTTACGATCTATTTATTGCATTTTAAAAGTATTAAGCCGAGTATAGATTTTATCGGTAGGGAATGTTTTCTTTTTTTTTTTCTTTTATACCCAACAACGCCGGGGTAGAATAGGTTTTGAATTTCTGCGATCACAAAACTTTTCTTATACAAATCAATTCTGAAGAACTTTCTGGTTATTACCGACCTTCGAAAAAGCATTGGGAATATAAACCGATTAGAGATCAGGTTAGACGTTACTTACCTTTTCAGAATTTGTTTGAAAATAGTACACTAGCACGAACATCCATATAATACTAACGAAAACAATTAATTTTACATTGCGTCGCATTTTGAGGTATTGTTGCTTTTCTTTTTTAATTCCTATTAGTTGTGGTCATTCAAACAAATCGTTAAGCGTAAAATTACTTGCAAGCTGTAGGCAGTTATATTCAAATAATTTGTATTTGGCGGTTCCTTCCTATTTTGTACGTTTCATCTAAATCAACATGTGAGAGAAGTAAATGTTGCATTATATTCGCATGTAATTATATTTAAATAAACGCAGATACACGACAGTATTCAAACTGTTCCGTTTTTTCTATAGATGGTCACCAGTAACACTTTTTCATTTTCAGTTTCTATTATAGTATTAGTGTTCAACATATTTTTTTAAATATATTTCACTTTTATTCCTTTTTATGTGTTCGCTTACAAAAACTTATGTGCCTCGTGTTTAATTTGTTTTTGCCCATTAAACTTTCAGCTCCTTGTGTTTTAGGGCATAATTTCCTTTATGAAGTAAACTTTTGTTGTTGCTTAAAAGTATTTTTTGTTTTTTCTTTTTTCGTTTGTTGTTTATGGCGCTTTTATAGTGCATGAGTGTGCATGTGCAGCCTCTTCAGAATGCTTTAATTTAGCTCAATGCTAAACAAAAATTTTAAATCAAAAGTTGTTGTTTTCATCATCGTCTTTATGGTTTAAAATGACACTGGTTTTTAAAGCAATATCATCGAGTTACAAACGAGTTAAAATAACATTAAATAGATTTGAAACAGCAACTATGTGGTAATATGTAAAGTTTATTTATAGTTTATTGTACGCGCATTATTGCAATTGCAATTGCTTTTTACAATATTTCAGCTAAAGAAGATCCTACAACAAAGTGGAATTGTGGGCGTGGATTTTAACTATTTATTTTATTTGGTAGCGAGCTTTTGGCTTAGCATGAATTTAGATATATAATAGACAGAGACAGACACATACGCTTATTAATTGTCTCATTCCACTCATTATACTTTCTGCTCTAACGCCGAGGATACAAGCAAGTGAAAATGCTATAGTAGGTCTAGTTATGCAATATTTAGATGACATTTTTAAAGCAAGCCTCTCACGAAATACAACGCTTTTGAATTCATCTCAGTACTGTTTAAATTTAAACAATGTGTATCAGTTAGGTGGTGGCTTAAGTCATTAGTCCTTCTTTAGTGCACAACCATCAGGTTGTCATCTCTAGCGTACATATGCACAAGCAACTGAACACCACATAAATACCAACTGTTCCTTTAATGAGTCGTTATTCGTATTTGCTTTATGATTTCTCGTTACTATTATATAATTAGAACATGGTTAAGATAAATTCACAAACTAAAAGACAGGGAGGGTGGTCGATAAATTGCACTTAAGAAGCTGTAGAAGTGAAACATAAACAATTACGGGTAACTATTCCTTTACGTTATGAAAACATTTACTCTTTGGTAAAAAGTTAAGCAGGAGGAAAGAGAGATGAGATAATAAGATTTTAACCTCTATTCAGAAATCATATGAAACTTATATTTCGTTCCTTTTTAATCCACTGAATTGATCATGCGTTAATAGTAATTTACTAAAGAACAAAAGCATTTACCATTTAGAATAACCATTAGTACACGGCAGAAACACGTATCCACGTAATATTAAGAGAAAGAATAATACATAAAATGTTAGATATCCTAGTGAATTATTACCCTCTTAGTAATCAAGGATGTTTGCATAAATATTTAATAACAAAGTAATTAACAAGTACCTAATGACTTATTTAGTTTATGGTTAATTAATATTACACCTTTGGAAAAGTGTTGTACAGTATTTTTAAATATTGTTACATACTTCTCACTTGTGTGCAAAAGAAGTCACGATAATGTGTGCCTTCCGTCCTATATCTCTATGTGGAAATGAAACCCGAGAATAGATAAAAAATATCGAAATCGTTAGTTCATTAAATCGATTCGTAATTTGGATTTTCTTCGCCAATGAATATGGTCGGTCAGTTAAAAACATGAAAAATGGGCTGCATTAGGCGTATAACAAATCATTGCCCACTGGCAAAATAGAACACCGCTCAAATCAGGAAGCCTTTTCGTAAAATTATATCTGCAGTTTATTTATTTTTTATTTCATTTAATGCCAAATAGATTGCGACTCCATATTTCACATATGAAAACTTTTCTTTTGTATATTTGAATACATGTTTTCTTTCGAGAACTCAACAGATAAGATTAGAGAGAATTATTCAAATTATCTTTCGTAAAAAATTAAAAAAATTCTTGAAACTTGAGAGATTGTGAGAGACCTCATGTAACATTTTGTTATTTCTTGTTGTATGCATATTATTGCTGCTGGTATTGTTACTGAGCACTATTCAAATTTGCTTATGTTATAAAACGCACAGTTATATTTAAAAAAATTTATTACGCGTCGACACATTGCTTCCAACAATTTCTAACCACTCGTGTGTGTACTTTTGTTACTAGTAATAAAGAAACCAAATAAAATTCACAAATGATTTCGATAACGACGATTGCGAGGAGTCCATCTATTTACCCGTTTGCCCACAATACAATAAAGAAATGCGCCCAATCAACCAATATTACAGCATAATACACATTGTATAATATTTTGTGACGGCCGATATCAAAATAATAGGAACAATCACGAGCAATACTAGCGCACAAATAACCGAAAATTCGAAAGTCTACCTATGCTTTAACTACAACAGTTGACTGTTGTTTGTCTGCCACTGCCATAGTATTACTACCACTACTGCTACTACTACTACTACTACTACTGCTTCGACAGCCACAATTGCTGTTGGCGTTATTGCTGCTGCTGCTGCTGCTGCTGTAACACTGTAGCAATTAACTTAAAAATCTAATTCCGTGTGTATGTTGTGTATACGACCCTAACAATGAATGAGTTGTACGGCAAACAACGAACTATGTGCACACAAAACCCCATCGCATTCAATAAATTTGCGGAGCATGATATTGTATAGAAAAAGAGACAATATTCATATCGTGAGAGTGGATGTTGTTATGCCAGGTTGGGGAAAAAGAAATCTATTACTATCTATCTATCGCTACCTAGTTCGATTCGATAGGAACTTTTTAAATTTAAAATTTAATGCCATCATTTTCTATTTCTCTAAATTAAAAATAATTTAACGCTGCATACAAAATAATCCATTGTGCATAATCAGCCTTATCATGCAAGTCGTCGTCGTCGTCGCCCTTTTACCGACGCCGAATTTCCTCCAACAGTTCGCTACTATACAATACCGAATTTTATTAATTATGCAATATTATGAAATGAAAGTCAATTAGGGTTCTTTGATCGCATTTTCGATAGGAATGATGAACATTAATTCATGTAAACTCTAATAACGAACTCTTTAAATGAGATATTTATGAATATACTTAAACGTGTCAATACTTTGAGCGACATTTATATTTCGATTCTTTCACGCCCACTGGTGGTTTCTTCTGGCAATCTTATCCATGTTGAATAAAACTTTGAATACATGATGCTTATCTTTTTCCCCAACCTTCTATCATATGTTGTGTTTTGTTCGTTTCATACCGTTATTTTTTCATCACACGAAGTTTTTTGTTGTTTGTCGTTTGTCGTTTTCTTTTTCTTAACACGTGTTCATGTTTTTGGTATATTTTCCAAAGTGTTCTAATTGGTTGTTATATTTGATGCGAGCATGATTTTGATGTATTCGAGATATATGTTATAGCGGTTTTGAAGAAAGAAAGTAAAAACAACCATTGAACGGGTGACCTTGAAATGTTACTCGTCAGTAACGTTAGCCTCAGGGTGAATCTTTTTTAACATTACTTTTGGTGCTTAAGCACTTTTTAATTTTCACATAGACGACTTTCTTTTGCTTTTCCAACACACAGGATTTATCATAATTTAAAAAAAATACAAAATTTCAACTCTTTCACGTGTAATTACTTATATATTGAAACAAATTTTCCACACAAAACACATTTGCGTATACACATGCATACATTGATTTTTATAAGGGTTACACTCTCTAAAACATGAATTTTTAAAGTTCTTCCCATCTCGTATATTTGCTATTTGTTACCATCCCCTTTACCTGACAGACCTCGACACAGACGAAAACAAATAGTCTTGTATCCCTTTTTTTTCTTTCCGAAAGGCGAACACAAAACAAAAACCGCAAAAAAGTTTACGAAAACTTTATTTAACAATCACAACAACAAATTTAATTTTGTGTAGAGCAATTTTCAGAGATTTTCTATTACTATAAATTTTGATGTAATTCTTTACGCCAAAATTATTGATTTTATGCCACTTGTGTTGTTTTCTCTTTTTTATATGAATTCATGAATTATTAAATTCGATCTAGTTCGCAAAACCTTTTCATTTAATATCCTATTAGAAGAATTCAAGTTAGTTTATGTTTATTTCAAATATATGTACATTATAAAAATTTGTAAAACATTAACAAATTCATTTTTTTGTTCTTATTTTATGCACTTTTTTCCTCTCGTATGTGTGACTAAAACACCGCTATTGGGATAACTATTTTGGAAATTTAAATGTTGTGCTCTGTCTGCACCTTACGCACCCTTAAATTAAAACACATAAGAGAACTAGGGCCCAAGCATATACTCTGCAACGACATCGCTCCAGCGCTGCACTAAATTAAAAGTGGGCTAACTCTTTACAGCAATGCACTGTATTTAACTGCATATATTCAAAACTTGGTGCAGAGCTGGATACATTGTACCGCCTATTTGCAATATATTCATTCAAGCATTGTGTTTGATCGTATTTCTATATAAACAATCAAGTTTACTTTGACATTGCACTCCAGCACTCCAGCACTCCAGCGAAGCGCTGCAGGGTATACGTTTGAGTCCTAACAGTTAACAGTTTATGAGCATTGTAATAGCTATAAGGACGAAATTTTCTCTGAGAGCTTCACATTCTATTGCGCAAGCTTTTATAAAATGCCCTAAAAAAAATGGTAAGTGCTTACCTCAGGGACTGGATTTTACTAAGTTTAATAATCAGGAATAACGGTTAACAGACCTAAAGTCGATTTACATATAAGGATTAAAAAATAAAAAAAATTAAATCGAAAAACTTAAGGTTAACGCACTACCCTTTAGACCAGATGATTGAACTGAATTTTCGATTTTATTTTATTTTGCAATTATGGGCGTATCTTTAAGAGATATGACGTGGAAATATAAGTAATGTAAAGTAAATGAGCGGTTTGTTGGTCTATAGACAAACGAGGTCAAACCGATCAAATTATTCTTAAATAGAAATTTATAAACCTGAAATGTACAGGTTTTCATAATTAGAGAGATTTTTCTACCCAAATTATTGCTAAATATAAAATTCAATTACAGTTGCTTGCCTCTTTCTGTTTCTCACTTGCCGTCCTGTTGACTTTTTAGTTTTTATACCATCCACCTTAGTGATGAGGGTAGAAGACTAAGTTTGTTCTACCGTTTGCAACACCCAGAAGGAGGCGTCAGTTACCCTACCAATTATCTATATTCTTGATCAGCGTCAAAAACTGAGTCAATTTAGACATGTATGTCCTTGTGTCCGTATGTCTGTCTGTTGTTGACAATCGCATTTTGGGATATTGATCTGAAATTTCGTACAGACACTTTTGGTTTTTGCACGCAGATCGCTATTTAAAATGGGCACAATCGGTCGAGAGCCACGCCCACAATAGACCAAAATCTATTTATCTGCCACAAAAGTTGACCTAGGAACTTGAAATTTGGTATGTGTATACATAATTATCCCATCCACTGATATGCCAAAAATTGACGTGGTCAAATAACAGAAACTCCCTCAATCGACAAAAATCTATATATCTTTCACAAAAGTTGACCTAGGAACTTGAAATTTGGTGCACTTATTAAAGATTAGCCCATCCATCGATGAACCAAAAATGGGTATGGTCGGTTAACAGACACGCCCACAATTTTCAAAAAAGCATATTCAATGTAAAAGTAGACTTGCTTGCTGATACGTAATACGTGCACTATTAAAGGGCGCAATATATATATATATATATATTTGCCACGCCCACCTTTGTAGAGGTGGAGCGTATTTAGCCAAATTTAGTTTCCTTATTGTTTATCATCCATTTGTGGGATTTTGTAATTGGTGCTAAAAAATAAGATGAGATTAGTGTATCCTTTACTGAACCACAAAAAGAAATAAGGACAAGTAAAAGACTAAATTTGGGGCTTGGACCAAACCTTAAATATCATCCACATCTATATACATACCAACTCTGGGCACGGCAGGTACCTCTATAGTTTTAGTATTAAGGATCAACTAATAAGTTTTTGTTTTTTTAACATTTGTTCAATTGTGAACATTGATTCTGAATTGTCATTTAACTCTCTCTCTCCCTCTTTTAGGACGATATATAGAAGATTGTTGATATAAAAATGCCCACCACCAAAGTACAAAGTACAGACAGGTCAAATATTTCGATGACGTTGTTGGGTTTTGTGCACAGTATAGCAAAATACAATAAATATTGTTTTCTGCCCACAACAATTAAGTTTTGTAACTGACATCACTTGCATGTTTTGATATCCTTGCTCAAACTGAATTCTGTTATAAGAAACAACGAATTCGACACAATCACTATGAGTGGATTGATACATATAATATAATATATATATTTTAATAATGTATTCTTGTAAACGCAAATACGCCAGCACTGTAGTAGAAGTGTAATCGAAACAGTAATTGAACTTGTTATGGATTTGCGGTGATAAGTCACGTATTGCTGGCTGCCTTATCGCCAACCACATTTAACATTTTAAGTTTAGAAGATATGTGTGAGATTTAGTCAAATACGTAATTGATAGTGTTGGACTTTTCATGCGATTTTATATACGTAATAAATACACTAAATTAATGGTACGGTTTGAAAGAGAATCTTTTATAGTGAAAGAGTTGTAATATGTCCAGTTTTAATAGGTGCATAAACTAACTAAATTTTTCCAACTATTTTCGGAATCATTTTCCATATAACGCTTTTTCACCTAAGATCTTTTTTATGCCTCCGCTTTACTGATAACAGAACTAAACTATGAAACTAATAATGAACTAAACTTATTAGGTCAAACCTAAGAAAAGTGACACCCGCACAATTTTAGGACCCGATTGAATTGACCTTCGTCATAAATTTATATATAATGGCATGTAAGCCTATGTAAGTCATATAAAGAACCAAGTATTTGTGTGGTGGATACTTTACGTATTCATTTATGCACATAAAGTTTTTACGGGAAGCTTACGCCTTGGGCTTGAAAAGTGTGTCCAGCACAAGGCGTACATACGTATTGGCGTTGGTTTAGTTTTTTTGTAAACGAAACGAATTTCTATGTGAATTTTAATTAAAATTTACTCTCAACATATACCGGACGGTATCACATGTGCTTGTGTAGCATACTAACTAAATAAATAAATTGAAGCACATACATATGTATGAACGGGGCAAATTGTGATTGTTTGTCTATGCTCAAGAATACCCAAAAAGTTTCTCCAAATAAGGAAGCAAAAGTATAAGTAAACAATTGTATTTAACTTTCTTGCTTCAGTTTAAATATTCCATCTTGTAATTTGAATGAGCACTGTTTCATTAATAGTGCACGATGTGATGAGTTTTGCAAACTTTTATTTCTTCATTAGAACTAAAAAACGTTTCTTGTTATTTATCTTAATTACGAGTGGTTTCTGAAAGTATTACCAACGAAATTAACCGATGTAGGAAGTTGGAGATATTGATCTAAACTTTAGTAGGGATGTAAATAGATTTTTTTAAATCGATTAACGAACAGGCCCATTATTGACGAAACATAACAAAGTTAAAATTTTGTATCCGTATTTATAAAAGGTTATATAAAAAGGTTTCTTTGGTGCAGTTCTACTTTTAACACAGGTACTTATAGTTTTTAAAAGGTCACAAAATTATAGACGCCTCATCTATATTACATTTACTTATAATCACAAAACTCCGAACATACTTAACTGATGATTGACAGGATTAACTAAGAAAGTTGAAGGAACAAAGAAAAGGAGCGAACAAGTGGCTCAAGTCCAATGTACTGTACTATGAGAAAATTTTTTATTTATATCATGATAATAGATTAGCATATTCAAACATGTCAGTAGAAACATAAACGCATAATATGAACCTCTAAGGGAGATACACGAGCCAACGTTTGGCTGACAAACTTTAAAGAGATGTTGAAACCGAAGCATTACAAAGCCACATCACTATGTGGAGCACTCGTGTACTATGAATAATTAACTACAAACAAACACATGTGATACATATAACCTGTCTTCGGCTACGGGCGGGAAAGAAATGCATACAGAAATACAATCAAGTTGTTACAAATAACTCTCATACGTACAGTGGGGTTTATTTTTGCATGATTGCGCACAGTTTTACTATTTCACTATGCCATACGCTCACACTTGTGTGTGTCGCCACATAAATACACAAACACAGATCATAAGCATATATGAAAAGAAAATTTCATAAGAAAAAAACCGCTTCTATATAACGCGTAGATATATAAACTAGGTTCACAGGAATGCTTAGAGTGTGCAGTTGAGGCCAAATTCTAAATACCGAGGGTTTAAAAGTAAAAGTAAAATCACGGGAAGCATAATCATGAGGTGCATATACCATAGTGGCGAATTCAAAGTAAACAAGGAAGAAACCTAAATTTGGCCTAGGGCAAATTTTAAGCATCCACCACATCTGCACACAAACAGTGGTCGTGGCAGGTACAGGATTACACCTTCTAATAGTGTATGTATTTGCTCGCAAGTAGAGTTTTGTGCTGACAACTTTATTTTTAATTAGGGGCGTGTCTGTTATCCAATCAGGACACTTTTTGGTACATCGATGGATGGTGTCATTACAAATACGTATACCAAATTTCAACCATGTCCCAATTTATGTGGCAGATGGATTTTTTTAGTCAATGTAAATAGCGATCTTCACGAGTAAACTAGGCGTGTCTGTATAAGATGTGAGCTCAGTATCCCAATATTTACGATCATGAGTGTCAAGAGATGGACACGAGGAAAAACGTGCCTAGGTCGATTCATTTTTTGATTCTGATCAAAAATACATATTCTTTGTAAGATTTTTGATTACTAGTTCTGGGGTACACAAATCACATACATTGAACAACTAGATTCTCTAAAAAAAGCGACGTTCTTCACGCTTTCAAATACAATTAGCAAACAGCAAAAAGTTTATCATATTATATGTATTACTCTCTACTTTAATAAATCAATATAGAAAATTACAAAACTCTTTAGGAATATGTTGACAGTTGTGTGGGTGAACTTATTTCTAAAAATACTGTTAAAATGTATATAGGTGCAATACTTGCTATTGGAATAACTGCAATATGGAATAAATTTCAATTAATGTCAATAATATAAATCTAGGGAAAGTAATTAATGGAATTACAGAAATTATTTTTAATAAATTCCGCACGACTGCGATTGTCAGTAACCTTCTTCTGATCATTGTTAATAATATCAAACATTGTATTTTGAAAATCATCTAAAATATAGTACAATAACTAATAACAAACATATATGGTTTACGAAAATTGAAAAATTTTTGCCACAAACCTAGTGCAGGGTCACTCCACTCTATGGCCATGTTATGCAATAAAGCTAAACCAATAATAATATGACGTGCCGTTGAACCAGATGCGGGCAATTCAGTGGTTAAAATGCCAAAGCGTCGATGCCACAATTTGAAACATTGGTGCACAATTTCATAAGTTAAACGTAATGCATGATTAAACAACTGCTCCGGCCTACTTAGGGGACATGATACCGGCGTATACAAAAACGTAGTGCATTGTAGGGATGAGTCTCCTAGTAATAAGCGCCCACGAAATTCATTTTGTTCGAAACGTTCTTTTATGCGTGTTTGTGAGAAGAAATCCCACGCTGTTAATACATCATTGTCAGCTACTAAACGGCAATCTATGTCACGTATTTTTAAATTGGCATCGCACACAATTTGGACATGCATATTTTCATTTTTCGAAGAAAATGTTTGACTCTTGGATTTCACCTTGGAATGAGCAACTATACCAATTACTTGCGGCATATGAGCCAAGTTGTAAAACGCTTTAGTGACCTTTTCTTTTTCAACAAGTAAACAAGGCATTCGGATATAACGTGATGCTTGCGCTGCCAAAGCTTCAGCCACTCGCTTACTTATCTTCATAAGTGTACGCAGACTTACACCGTGTAAGCGTGCAGTCAATTTCGAATGCTATGGAAAAACGGTTTTTATTAAACAAAATTTTGTTGTTCATTAAATTTCTATTCAAAAAATGAACCTCTGTTTGGCCCCAATGGCGAATGGCGGCCATAATTTGTTTGTCCACTGGCACTTGATTTCTCCTTAATTTAACATTATGAGTTTCCACCTCCAAGTCATCCCTTAACATCTCAATTAAGCGCCTCATATTTTCTTTAGCGAAACGATACCGATAACGAAAAGCGCGCTCTGTTAAGTCTTGCAATGGATTGAAACGCCTTCCACTGATTTTCCTTGTTTTAGTTACAGTATTACCAGTAGTTATCTGTTTGGCTAAATGTTGTAAGCTTTTAAATTCATCAAAAACACTGAGTTCGGTCAAGTCTCTTTGAAAATTATTGAAAATTTCCAATTCCATTATTTTTTTTTTTTATGATTTTCTTTATACGAACATATGTTCTTTTATTAACTATTTGTGGTAATCGTTGTACACAAATATTTCGAAACTATTCGTTGTCACATTTTGAAACATCGAATAGTTACTTATTCGATGTTTTACAAGCAAACATGTACACTTTCACGCAATATATCGAATAAGCAGGTTCGAGGTGGCTGCGTGCATTATTTTATTCATTTATGACATTTTCAAAAAACAATTTATTTAAGTAAATAAACTAGGGAAAGTTATATTTGGCTTAGCCAAAATTTGAATACCCAACACCTTAGATTGTTAAAATAACATGACGTTCTAAATTATATATCGTTGATTAAGCATCGCTTTCATACCCCTGGAATTTACGCATTGGTAATATCATATCGGCGTGTCCGATTAACCGAAGAAGAAGAAGGAGAAGGTCATATGACTTATTATATATTTTGTATATAATTTTAATTATTTTGTTGAAGAGGCTTCTTTGTGAGAAACTTTTATCTCTAACTAAACTATTTGCCACAAGAAAATTAAGTCAATACACTGTTTTAATAAGCATGTCTACGACATATATGAAATCTTAGAAAACTTGCCATCACTCACAAATCGAAATGTTATCCACATCTATATTTATCGAGAGTTTCAATTGCTCACCATTAGTCTTCATATTTACACCTATCAACCAATTATCACCTCTATTTGAGGTATGGCCATATGATTAATTTCAGGCCAATTACAGTTTCCATGTAGGAGAAAAAAAACCCCTACACTGAACAATGCCACATTATATAGATTCCTGGTCATAGTGGTTTTAATATAAACGAAAAAGATGACTTCTATGCACGTGAGGCGCATCTTAATGGAGAAATCAAGACTGTCCAGTATACTCCTAGTGAAGCAACTCGTACAGTCCGTAATTTCATCAAGAAAGTGTGGAATGAGGAAGTCGAGATAATTGTCTGTGCTTGTGGTCTTTTTTACAGAATCCAAAATATTTCTGCTTTCAGGCCGTAATTAAATAGATTATTTAGTGGTCATCCATATGACAAGATATATTCAAAAATGATAGGTGCAATACCTTAGCTAATGCTGAACATCTTATCTTCAAATGTAATATGTATATAAAGGAATATACTGTCTTGATTAAAATAGCCTTTTCTTGCACGTATGTTTATTTTTTTGATGATTTCTATTTACATTAGCGAACGGGGTAATTAGTAATTTGGTAAAAATGTCTGAGCCAAGTCGCACTCGCAGGCACCCCCGAATTTTGAATCAATTTTCAAATTACTGTAAAACTGTCGTCAAGAAACATTATATAACGTTGCCTAAATGGTTCTCCCTGGGGTTGGGAGATTGAGTTTAAACGTCAAGTTCTAAGTATGACTGTACTTACAGATTACAACAATAAGACTTATTGCGTGACTGTCAATTTTATGTCTAGTACCAAACAATAACGCTGGGAGGTAAGTATTCGTAGACATGCTTCTATTGAAGAGTTACCTAAAAAGAGCCTTGCTCCCTCGGGTGGCTACAAATATCCACCAGTAACTCCAGAGGACATGAGAATTGCAGTAAAAGTATTATTCAAAATCTACAAATATTACGTGGCAATCTATAATTTTTTTCTGTTGCTTAAAATGTTATTACTATGTGATGATAAATAAAAATTGGCAACTTTGGTTAGTACTTTTATATACCAACACCCACAAAACAACCTTGAAAAGAAACTTTATTAATTGTGAAAATAGATTCTTATGACAATTACTTGCCAAGTTGTGATTGTGTAGTGATATTTCACCTTTCAGAATTACTTGATTATATATTTTTATTTTTGGTGAAAATGTGTGAATGACTTGAAAAGGTATTTTCGGTTTCTTCATATTTTTTCCTACAAAGTGGAATAAAATGATTTGCATCCATGATTTTACCTTTTTTTTAGTTTCAAAAAGATTCGGTGCGGTTTTTTGATGAATCAAATAATTAAATCGTATTTTTTTATTACGATCGGTAAAATGTTTAGTTAGTTCGCATTAAGTATATTTAGGTTTTGTGGTGAATTTTTATAGATTTATACATTATAGCCGACAATGTGACGCTTGCCAATGCATTCGCCTATATAGAACCAAAAGACTACTTCCATGGTTACTAAAGTGTTAAGCCAAGCTTCACGGACTGTAATATTTTTGTAGGCACCACAACGCGCACCTTGCACCAAACGACCTATGCCCTGGCGTATAGCTGGAATGTCGCCGGGCGTGGGTGGCGTCAATTCCACTTTTGCATATTTCCAAAACACTTCTAATTGTGGTTTGGCCTGCGCCATTAGACCTGACGTTGGAAAAGAAATTACATAATCGATCGAACTCGCAAATATAGGAATTTCAGGAAGAAATTCAAGCCTGCCTGCCTTACTTACGGTTAACCATAGATGAGCTTTTGGATGCAATACTAGCCATTTTATTCAATATTCAATATTCTTTAAGTAAATAATATAAAAATATTCATAAAGAATGCTTCGAAATCGTACTCAACCAAACACGTAACACCAAATCTAGCAACATATTAATTCGGTTGATAATTTAGGTACCCTCGCAACATTTGCGTTTTGATAAGTTTCATTACAGTAGTTGCGAAAGACACCTGAACACATTTCGTTTGGGTCAATGTAATTTAAATGCACCTCGCAACAAATTTTATTAAAGTAGCTGAAGTACACCAACTTGTTAACTTGTCTGCAAGTTAACAAGCCAAGCGGTTATGTTGGGAGGAATTAATCCAACCGAAATGTTGCAATTACTTCAATCGAACGTGCTGCATATTCGTACCATTTTATGGAACTCTAGTAATGATACACTTTTATGCAACCGTTATAAATTGTTTGAAAAATGTGGCAATATTTTTATCACGCCTTTTCCAAACGAAAAGTCTACTTCATCGATGAACGTTCGCCAATAATTGCATAGCGCTAAAAGTTTGTCAAAAATATTTGTTGAGGTGTAAAACAACATATATATTTACCAAGTTATTAATTTAAAATGATGATGAATTTAATCGCATTGAATTTGAAAAGTGAAAAAAATTATAAAAATCTCTGATAATTGGCGTGAAAAATGAAAAAATTGAATACCTCCGCTGAGACGAGGCCCAAAACGATGAGATGAAGTGGATGATGAAGTACGAAAGTAGTGGAAAGATAAACGCCGAGAAATAAAGCTATAAAATTGGTGAACATAAAAACAAAGCAGAATAATCAAATACGTACAATTTTGTTTGCGTTACAACATTTTCAAGTTGTTGCTTGTCGGGCACTTTGTACCAGGCAGGGAGAAGTGTAAAATGGATTAAAAAGCTATCTATTATATTTTTGTTTACACATTAATCATTAGCGAAACAAGTTTAAATGGTCAAAGTCAAAAGTTGCGCAAAATTTAATAAAATCACGTAAAAAAGCGAAACTTTGAATTTGAACGCAAAGAAGACCCCAAGTAAAAAAGTTTCATTATAAAGAGTACGTGCAGTTGGGTGTTCACATACATGAAGCAATAGTAAAAGTAAAATTTCCTGCAGCACCTGTGTGTATAGGTGCCAGTATTGCAAATTCAATTAATTTTTTAGAAAAGAAAGTAGCAGTAGGAAAAAGATTACAACAGATTTTACAGTTTTATTGTAATATGTTAACAGCTACTGCTACACAATAAGTGATATTGCTGTTAGTTGCTGTCAAGTTGATTGGTGAAAACGTATGTTAGTGAACTCTAAATAACAAGGAGCTTAACAGCAATTTTGTGATCCAGCGTCAATTGCTATACTGACCGTTAATGGTGTTCGAATAGGTAAACGTAAATGCCCCGGAGTCATGTGTTACAGTTTTATTTTTATCAAAAAAGGCGTTGTCCTAAAAAGTGTTTAATCTTTTTGTAAAAATTCCGTGTAGTTTTGTGATTTTCTCTCATAAAGGCTACGCCCTGTATGTATCTACTTAAAACATATTTTTTATATTTCATTGAATTTTTCGCAAATGTTTGCTTTACAATGAAAAAGTTGTGGCTAGTACTCACGTCACCAACTTTATGCGGTTGATATGTTTCCACCTTTTAATTAGGTTTGTATTCAATAGTTTCATCGAATTTCTAAATTTAATTGGAAAATGCCCTCTCGTCTATTTGTTTTCCATGTGTGTATACATTTTCAATTAAGCACACAACTTTGAGTAATTGTGAATAATTGTGTGCGTCCTTCGTTGTTTAGGTGATGCGGTGTCACTGACATTTGACACAAATAGGGAGAAAATGTAGCGCTCTTTTGGATATCCCATCCTAATGGTTTTGCGTCCGCTAAATGGGGTTTTAGGCTGATATACCACTTTCGATAAGAAAAATAGTCACGACATCAATTTTACTAAAGTAAGAATTTTTTTAAAATTCTCTATTAAAAATATATATAGCCGTGCTCAAGGGCGGGCCATAATTACATGGCAACATGTACTATAATGAAAAAAAAAAAAATTTTTTTCTATCCTGAATAGTTTAAGTTGCTTTCCTAATACCCAGAGATTAAATTCTGAATCGATATTATGTCAGTTAACTCTATCTGCCCCTTTTGGGTATTCTAACAAAACGTTCATTTGTGTCGTATTAGTGTTAATTTTAGAAGGTAGAAAGTTGAGAATCTAAACAAACACAATATCCAACTAAATATGAATAGGATTGAGAAAAAAATATGAAACGCATTTGATTTTTCGGTTTCATTTCAATGCCTCCAAGAATCTGCCTAAGCTACATGTAACTTTTTTTAGTTGTTCTTTTGTCCAATTACATCAACAATTCATATATATGGTATATATGTACAAAATATGTATAAATAATATAAATAATTTTAAATGATATGTAAATATGATGTCAGCCACTTGTGGTATGGGACGTATAAATTTGTGTAGACGTGTATAATTCCTAAATAACATGATACGAATATCTTAAAAAATGTCTTGAAAAAAAAATTTTTTTTTCTTAAACGGCAAAGTGATATAATAGTTGTTATTATGGTAACCCTAGTCGTTTTTTATACAAGTTCTATGCTGTTGTGTATTCTTATATAAAAGTCGTTTGTTATTAGGAACTACATAGTTCACTTAATATACACACCTGTACGGAATGCTTTATTTGATGAGATGTATACGAGTATATATATATTTTATATACTGTTATATTCTATCTTTTCGTGTTATCCTTCCATATCACGAACAATACATTGTGTTAATAGTTGTTGGCTTCCATTGCGTAGTGCATTGTTCCATATCTAGTTCCATAGTTTTTTATTGTTTTATTTACTGCTTTTCATTTATATTTGTACCGTCATTTGTTCTACGTGTCACATCTTTTTTCAGTGGCCATATATTAGTACACTTTATGTAATGTATGGACAGATTTAATTTGTACATTTCTTTTACCGAAAGCTCCAATTGCAAAAATAGTGTTCTTACAAATTTTCACGTAAACGTGTAAACGTACATTTGTGCTTTTTCTATTATTATATATATAAGGAAAAACAAACATTACGTGGAACTGCATAAATTGTGAGAATGTTACATTATAATAACAACCCTGGGAGGTAGAATAAATATAATAATACAAGATTATGTTACGAAGAAAATATAAATCGGTTAAACGTTAATGGGTTTATCACTAAATCAAACACAAAATATATTTAAGGTCGATTTAATGATGTCAGTGTGTCTGTTCGTCTGTATCGACATGTTCGCGGTCGCAAAAAATAAGGTATTAAGGTCTGCTATGCTGCTGCTATGTTGTTATTTAAATAGGCTACGCCTACAATCGACACACCTGCAATTTACGTAAAGTCTTATTAGGCTCAGATTCTAACTTCTTAATTGGTACATAACGTATAGGTAGTATTATATGGCGTAGTCACGATAACTGCCACGCCAACTCTATATAGATGTGGAGGATATCTAAGATTCGTCCTAAGAAAATTATTATGTTATATTGTTATGATTCCAACATGAACGATTGTCTGCAATGTAATTTGAATTAAAAACATGTTATTTTGCTTGTAAAAGAAATTATGGTGAGTTCAAGATAAGAGGTGATTATAAAAATTAAAGAGTGTCTGGATTAAATTGCAAATTATGCTGGTTTACAATATCCCACAACACAATTCATTATGTGACTCAAATGTTGTTTTTCTATGTAGTACATTTATATATATTGTGGATAAAATGAACCCCTAGTATGAATGCACACACACACACAATAAGTGATAACAATTTAACACATCGTTGAGGTTCAGCACTACTTGTACGTTTACATTCAATCATTATCTCGTAATAAAGTGACCTCATGGTTGCTTATAGCGATGACTAATATTAATTTGTTCTAATCTATTTCTCTTTTAGTAAATCAATGTTTTACATAAATCTGATTTAAGTATAAACTATCATCATGCCATTACCTAAACGATCTATTGAACCGGTTCATGTGGCCCGTTCTGTTTATCAACAAGATGAATTACAATCGGTAGAATTGGAAACTGTTACAAATACCACTTTAACGAACATAATACGACAATTATCCTCACTCTCCAAACATGCCGAAGATGTGTTTGGTGAATTGGCTCGTGAAGTGGGTTGCATTGGAGATCGTGCTAATTCTTTGCAAGCTCGCATAGATCGTTTGTCCATGAAAGTTACTCAATTGGATAGTACGGTTGAAGAGGTCCCCCTCACTGATATAACGCGCAAAAAAGCTTTCAAATCAGCCAAAAACTTTGATCAACAAATTTTCTCTAGGGCTACCATGCCAGCCCCAATGATGGAAACATATGCTCAATGCGACAAACCGCCTCCATTGGATAAGCTAAATGTTTATCGAGACGATGGTAAAGATGGCCTCAAATTCTATACTGATCCTAATTACTTTTTTGAATTGTGGCGTCAAGAGATGTTAAAGGATACCGAAAGGGTCATGCATGATAAGGGGAAAAAAATGCATCGCCCACGACAACAGGATGGCAGTAGCGGGGGAGCAAGTAGTCGAGGTCATAAGAAACGAGTTCGGACGCCTCATAATACACGAGAAAAGCAACGACAAATTGCTATTGGTCATGGGGAAACACTAATGCCAAACAATATTATCTATCGTACGCCCAACTCTACAATAAACGAAGAAGGCGGTTACGGCGGTGAGTTTTCTTTAATAAAATTGAGTACGTTTAAATCTTTTGGTATTATTTGATATTATTTGGAAAGAAAAAGCTAAGTTACTAATTTCTAGTTCTCAGTTGTTCATATTATAACAAGTGAAAATATTGTAGTCGGTCACGCCCGACCATCAAATACCCTACACCACTTGATATATTATTCAATTTAATTTTTTTTTTTGAAAAATGAAAAATTCTATTTTTCTATACCCACTTGTATTTTCAAAGAATTTCAAAATGATAAAAATGTCGGAAAATTGTTTTTATTTTTTGTTTGGGAGGGGTTCTAAAAATGGTCCGATACTATCCATTTTCAAAAGGGTTTATTTTTGGGCCAATACATATCTATGTACCAAATTTCATCGAAATATCTCGAAAAATAATAGGGCCTTATATGAGGGTGGGTCCTAAAAATCCGGTCCAATCCGGTCCATTTTCAATAGGGTTCCCCTTTGGGCCAATATATGTCCTTGTACTAAATTTCATCAAAATATCTGAAAAAATGCGACATGTATGTAGCTTGCGCATCAATTTAGATGGATAGACGGACATGGTTAAATCGATTCAGGTTTTGATTCTGAATGGATTGGTATAACTGAAGGTGGATGTGGCATTTGCCGTTCAGGAGTTACAAACATCCGCACAAACTTAATATACCCTTTTCCACAGGGTGGTGCAGGATATAAAAACATGAAAAGACAGATAGGATCAAGTTAAGATTATATTGTATAATTTAATAGAAAAAATTTAGAACACATAAAACTTATGAATAGAATAAGCGAGGAAAGAGTCTCTGTTGTATTCAAAGTATCAGTACATCATGATATTATATCGATATGTTTAACGAATTATACTATGTTTAAACAGCGCATTACGCTTCCAAAATTTACAGTAATGGGATAAAAACTAGATTATTAGCGAAAATATGACAATTCAACAGTACGTCTTCTCGACTGTACATATATAGACGATGATACTGAGTGCAGCCAAAATTGATCAAAATTATTTGTTATAGGAAGAGAACAAATACCTAAAAAGTTAAAATGCCAAGCGATTTGTCAATGATTAGTCGTGATAATGCTTAGTGCCATCGTGTATAAATAATTTAACAATGTAGTGTTTTTGTAATGAAAAAAGTTATACAAAGAATACTAAAGAGGGAGCACACACTTATATACAATAATTTCTAACATTTAGCACAACTAGTTAAAATACACACCGAAAGTGAGAATGCCTCAACACAACGACAGTTAACAGGTGGTGATAATGGTGGTGGTTGTACACTAAACCGCAACAAACAGTATGTGATCAGCACCAACAACTTTGATGATTTAACATGTAGGTACGACCGTGGCATGACAGCGCGTGTGTTTTCGTGATTTAAATATTTGTTTAAATATTTCCATACCCCCAGTATTTGCATAATGTTTTTTTATTTAAAATCTCATAAGCGCGCAATATCACATCAATTAATTCAACTCAAGCAAAAAAACACATTGGAATTAAAAACTATCCAAGTGCTCCAATTTCTTCACATTCCTCATGTATGAAAAGTTGGTAGCTATCAGCAATGGAGCAATGAATGATGCTTTTTTCATACGCATCAACAACAAATGCCATACTTTTATTGACTTGTCTCCTTTCTTTTCGCAACGCATCGAATATAAACATTGTTGTTCAAAAACTAAAACCACATTATCACCCACATAATGCAGACATGTAGAGTTTTTTTAATGGTTAGCCAAGCACTTATCCAATTGTCTAACCAAGCAGACGAGAAAGTGCTACAAAGACCTTAAACCAAAAAAACGATCACTTTTGTTTTGTTAGTCACTCTAAAACGGACATAGTCAGATGATGCATTACACAAGAAAAAGAAACTTTCTTTTGTTTGCCCACTAGGGACACAGCTCTCGCTGTCTCGGTAGACTAACCGAAATTTTCAAATATACAAAACTTTTTACCATTTCAACGGCATAATAGTTTTCCAAATATCGATTAGGATTGATTGAAAATTCAAAGCGTGCATTATTTATAAAATATATTGTAAGATTTAAAATGTACGAGTATGTAAGGTGTAAGTGCCAATCGGTGGTGGTCTTTCACATACAGAATTATAAATTCATATATAGTTGTTTTCTTATAAATATTAGCTCTATTGTTGTTGTTCTACCACTAATAATGGACAAGCAAAAGAAGAAACGTTCTTTATAAATGCGTGTTGTTTTTGTTGCTTTCATTTGTTATAGATGAATTTTAATGACTCTCTCGTTGCAAATTAGTGCATTTAACTTTGTTGTTTTTTGTTTTTCTCTCTCCCTCATTCTTATGTCTTGACAATGTATTGTCCGGTTTATGACCTACTCATAAAATTTTGCAGGCAATATCAAACCCTATAATATGCTTTCACATTTGGAAAATAACAGTAACCTGACAAAGCAAACTGCTGTAGCCATTGCAGGTCAGAGTAAGCTTTACCTATAACTAAATCCTCTAAAATTCTAATTAAATGTGTCACTAATTTTATATAGAATTTATGTAAACACAGACCCTCCCTCACATGGAGATATCACTCTTTTTAGCTCTGTTTTTCCACTCTCACTTCCAACTCTACGGTCTGTTCTCTCACTCTGTTACTTACTTTCCCAGCACTCTGTGACTGATATTCTATTTCCACATATATACAAACTTAGGAATCATATTATACCCAAACAATTTATTTTTAATTAAATTGTGTGCTAGTTTAATATTTTTAGTTACTGCATATACGAGTACAGCTTATGTATATAACGTTTTAATTGTACATACACACATTCTAACACAGAGTACGAAAATTATTAAAATTCTTTTATTTATTGCCTCTTTATAAAAAAATAATTTAATATTTAACAAGTAAGAAAACTAAATTTGGCTTAGACCAAATCTTAAATACCCTCCACCTCTACACGAAAGGGCGTGGCAAATATATATTTATATATACTGCGCCCTCTAATAGTGTATGTCTTACTTGCATGCTGATACATGCTACTCTACTTTTACGTTGAATATGGTTTTTTGTAAATTGAGGGCGTTTCTGTTATCCGACCGCGCCCATTTATTTGTATTTGCGTACAAAATTTCAAGTTCTTAGGTCAACTTTTGTGGCTTATATAAAGATTTTTATTAATTGGGCGTGTCTATAATCCGAATACGCCCATTTTTGGCATATCGATGAGCTAATATTTATAGATGTACATACCAAATTCCAAGTTTTTAACTCAATTTTTGTGGCAGATAAATAGATTTTTGTTGATTGTGGGCGTGGCTTTTAACCGATTTTGCCTATTTTAAATAGCGATCTGCGTGCAAAAACTAAAAGTGTCTGTACAAAATTTCAGCTCAATATCTCAAAATTTACGCCCGTGAGAGTGCCAACAACAGACGGACACACGGACATACGTGTCTAAATCGACTCAGTTTTTGACGCTGATCAAGAATATATATACTTTGTAGGGTCTCTGACGCCTCCTTCTGGGTGTTGCAAACGGAAGAACAAACTTAGTATACCCTCATAACTGAGGTGGAGGGTATAAAAACGTAAATTTTGTATTATCATTAAGATTAAATTGATAATTGTTAACAAGTTCATTGAAAGGGTTTTCTTTTAGTACGTATAATTTTCCAATACGGAAATGCGAATTGGGCTAAACTCAATGAATTTTTCAGGCTTTACAACTGGAAACTATGTTTCTTAGATGACAATGTAAATGCCGTTGTGGAAATGATACAAAACATAATTTTGGACGGAATGCAGTCCTTCATTCCTTACAACAAAATTTCATTTAAACCCAACGACAACAGTTGGTTTAACCAGACATGCACTGATGCTGTCAGGTCCAGAGAGGAAGCGTTTAGAATATGGCGTTTGAATCCAAACGACCAAACTAATCTGCTTCGCAAACAAGCTAGAAACAGATGCAACCATGTACTACGTCGTGTAGAAGCTCTGCACGAGCAACGACTGCTTACTAAGATTCTTGCCACCCCAAAAGGTAGCAAAAGTTTTTGGTCGTTTGTAAAAAGATGTAAAAATCAAACTTTGGCATCAACTCCATCTCTCTTTATAAGCGACCAAATAATAAAAAAAAGTCCTTGCTAGTCTCAACGTTCGCAAAACACCAGAGCCGGATGGCATACACCCTCTACGTCTTAGTAAGTGCGCCGCAACACTTGCTAAACCATTGCGCAATCTTTTTAGTAAGTGTTACCATGCAAACACTTACCCAACATGCTGGAAGATTGCCAACGTACAACCGGTACCAAAAAAAGGTACCTCTTCAGACCCTACAATCGGCCAATCGCTATTTGTAGCGCCATAGCAACCATGACAACCTAATCAGCGACCGTAAAATACTGGCGATTTATTATTAGCCTAGCTAACGGAAAAGTCGTATCGAGGTATTCGCCACTTTGGTGGAAGTAAGGTTGTTGCTTTGGATATCTCTAAGGCGTTTGACAGAGTATGGCATGATGCTCTGTTATCCAAATTGATGGCGATTGGCGTGAACAACAATTTCGCTCAATTTATATCGAGCTCCTTGAGTAACCGTTCAATTCGAGTTGTAATTGACGGTTACTCATCTAATCAGTATACCCTAAATGCAGGCGTACCTCAGGGCTCTGTTCTCTCCCCTTCCCTTTTCCTGGTGTTCATCAATGAGAACCCTGTTTAGTCTTTCGCGGATGACAGCACTCTATGTCATTCATTTTGTACGGACCACTTGTTCGAAATGTCTAAAGACGTAGCCAGGAGCTTGGGTTTTTTAAAACGGTGTAAAAAATACTTTACACCAGCTGACATCCGAAATATTTACGCCGCCTATATTCGGCCGAAACTTGAGCATAATTCGCACGTGTGGGCGGGGATCTCTAACACATGTTTGGAGGTTCTCGATCGCATACAGCGAAAGGCTCTGGTGATCTTAGGTGTCGAGGAAGTATCCAACTCTCTCGACACACTTGAACACCGACGTAATGTCAGGTGTGTTGTGCTTATGTGCAGGTACTTCTATGGCATATGTTCTAGAGAGCTAAAAGAGGTGTGTCCTCCGCTGAAAACCTTTAGTAGGACAACCAGGCTTGCTCACCGATCTCAACCATTCGTTATGGAGTTTCCGACGTATCGCACAACACATTACCGAAATAGTTCGTTCTTTCACCGGGGTGTTCGCCTCTGGAACCACCTACCTCCAGAGGTGTTTCCCACCATGTTTAGTGAGCGCAAATTGAAATCAAATGTACACAAACTATCCTCCTCCCTCTAATCCCTCCTAACCACTACCGTGCTTGCACGTATAGGGGTCATCCCCTGAGTGGATGGTTACATAATAAAAAAAAACAAGTAAGAAAACTAAATTTGGCTTAGACCAAATCTTAAATACCCTCCATCTCCACAAAGGTGGGCGTGGCAAATATATATGTATATTACGCCTTCTAATAGTGTACATATTACGTATCAGCATGCAAGTCTACTTTTACGTTAAATATGGTTTTTTGAAAATTGTAGGCGTGTCTGTTATCTGACCGCGCCCATTTTTTGGCACATTGGTAGATGAGATAACTATGTATACATGTACCAAATTTCAAGTTCATAGGTCAACTTTTATGGCAGATATAAAATTTTTTATTAATTGTGGGCGTGTCTGTAATCTGAACATGCCCATTTTTGGCATATCGATAAAGCTCATATTTATAGATGTACATACCAAATTTCAAGTTTATAGCTCAATTTTTGTGGCAGATAAATAGATTTTTGTTGATTGTGGGCGTGGCTTATAACCGTTTTTCCCCATTTTAAATAGCGATCTGCGTGCAAAAACTTAAAGTGCCCGTACAAAATTTCAGCTCAATATCTCAAAATTTTCGCCCGTGAGTGCCAACAACAGATGGACACACGGACACACGGACATACATGTCTAAATCGACTCAGTTTTTGACGCTGATCAAGAATATATATACTTTGTAGGGTCTCTGACGCCTCCTCATCACTATGGTAGAGAGTATAATAATTCTTAGCTGATGTATATAGTAAATGGTGGATTTTTTGATAAAAAAAAGTTAACAAATCTGATATACCCTTTTAAAATAAAATTCATGTACATTCAGGACAGTTACCTGTTTGATTATCCATGTACTCCATATGCATAACAAATATTTAGACATATTAATCAAGTGCAACATATCAACTTCAGTACACACGATCTTTTCGTTATTTTCAATATATTATGTATTTTTCTTTTGCTCAATACTTTTTTGGTTGAAAACCATATACAAATACATAACATAAATATATGAACAACCTATACTCAGTCTTCTTACTGTCTCATATGTGCATTCATATATACCTGGACATATATGAAAGTTGATAATTGGTTTTGATGAAATTTTTTTAACGTTACTATACTACAGTACAACAATAACACATCATTAATGCTTCAATTGTAAAAGTGTTTGTTTATAATATTTTACGTGTATTATTGGCATATTTAATTGCATAGATTGTTTTCCTCCCATAATTCATACTTACATATACATTTGTGTATTATTCAACATTATCACTTAATGGACTTTACTCATTTACAATGTTTAGTAACAGAGTAGTGTTTATAATGCAAATTTTCATTCTATTAAAGGTTTAGGTATTTACGAATCACGACCAGCACGCCCAAATTCCATAGAATTGCGGCGCAATTATGCATCTGAACACATTGATGGGGGTTATGGTCCACTATCACCTCAAGCAGCAGCCGGGGTTAATGCAACAATGCACAATGCTGCGTTAGGTAGCCAATACGCTGCCGCCGCATATGCAGCAGTTAATGGTGGTGTGCATCCTGCCCAACAAATGGGCCATCAAAGTAGTTTAACACATCAACAACAACAGCAAATGTACGAAGACGCTTTGTATCACCAGTCGCAGGGGTTATATGGGCAAGCCGGTGGTCACAATGCCTTCTCACCAGAACCGATTTACGCACCGGGTACACCATCACGCAACAAACCACGACCTTCACAACCTCCTCCAGCACCACCTTCGAATGGCAGTGGCGGTGGCACACCTACAACTTCAAGCGCCAACACTCCAACACGAGGGCGCAGTATGTCCACAAGCCGGGATGCACTACCACCACCACCACCCATACCGGACGGCATGATAAACACCACATCGCCATCGCAAATGCTGGCCGCTATGAATGGCAGTGGCCATATTGCCGCCAAATTGTTGGGTCGCACTAATAGTACTTCGAGAGCAGGTTCTCCACAATTGGCGCCCAGCAGTAGTGTACAAGATGCCAATGCCTTGGTTATGCAACAACTAAACAACACCATTAATAGTTTCAATAGCCTGAATATGGGGGGTGGTCTAGTGCAACAAATGAGTTCTCTTAATGATTTACCACCACCACCACCGGTACCGGATCAGGTATGTATGATGCATGAATACTCAGTATGTTGACTACATAAATGTTTTTTTATATTAGCATTCACCAAAGTTATCGCCACCAAATGCGGCACCACCACCACCCCCTCCACCTCCACCATTGGACGAGAATGGCAGCTCACCTCTAACTCAACAATCATCATTACATCAAATTATACCAAAATCTCTGCCAAACGGTGATATACATAGTAATGGAATAATAACTACAACAGTGCAACATTTAGTCGGACCCAAAAAATTATTACCACCATTCCATGATACACGTACCGATTTAATGAAAGCAATTAGAGATGGTAATTATTAAAACAAAGACAAAGTCAATAAATTAGGTTTGTTTTTTAAATTTTATTCAAAAAATTGTAGGTATCACGTTACGTAAAGTAGAGAAATCGGAACAAAAGGAAATTGAACGCAATACCGGTTTACATGATGTGGCCTCTATATTGGCACGTCGCGTAGCCATAGAATTATCTGAATCTGAAGAATCGGAAAGTGATGAGGACAGTGAAGGCTGGATGGAGCCGACAGAAACCTCCGCTTGATCTCTCATGTCATTTATACCTGAGAAAATAAAAAAGAAAAAATAAATAATCGATCAATGAAAATATATCCAAAAAATAGTAAATCTAAGTGAAATGAAAATGCGCAACAAACTGCTCTAAGCAAATACAATATTTACACTACAAGATATCTGGATTGTGCTAGTTAAACGACAATTGGTGATATGCCAAATAGTAACAAATAGTAACAAATGTATACATATTGTTCATATATACATGTATGGATTTAAAGTACAGAATATTTCCACAAATTATAGTAAAGTGTTAGTGAATGATGCGTTTGCTCAAAATTGGTAAAGATACAATATATGACTATGCATATTTAAAAGAACGTCTAAGCGGAAGGACAAATATAAAGAACTTTTAAAATTGGTCAAGAAATAGTTTTTACATATAAATATAGATAGTACATACATAAACATTGATATATGACTTTTGTGAAATCGAAATGAAACAATGCCACTAATCGCTGTAAATAATTGACTAACTAATATCTAAATGTATGTTTGTACACAGAATAGTGCAAAATATCAATTCAATATTCAGTAATACACAACAAGGAAATGAAACACAATAGAAAATATATATGTGTAATGTAAACAAGTGCGTAGAAATATAAGAATGATATCCAAACATGCACAATAATAAATAATTCATACGTATTGTGTACATATAACCCTTCTCTATATTATAAATATATACAATTACAACGATACGCAGTGTTGCCTTTAGGTAAATTTTATTCAATGCTAAAGCGAATAGAGTTGGTAATAATACTATATCTTAAAACATAGAGTGAGCACCTAAATGAAAAATGAATCCTCTGTTAAACCCGCTTTTGCTGTAATAATGAGCAACATTAATAACAACAATAACTTAAAAAATATTTTATATTTGCTGTCTTTCTTGTCTCTTCTAGTTAGTGAAATTAAATGTAAACAGGTAAAAAGTTTGACATAGCTTAGACCATTGTCATTACAATAAAAGTCTTATTGATTGTTTTAACCATACAGTATACATAAACCATAATCTATGTCAATGCCAACGCCAACTTTATGCTCCCAGGAATCCCACATCTTCAGTAGGCCCCCAGCTTATAAATCAATAATATGAAAAGACCGCCTCCAATTACAGTAACTCTCTTAATCAATCTTGACATTGTCCAAACACTAATAGGGTACGATCTATTACATATACGTATACGTCTGGTCCAAATATAGAATACTTGCATTTTACGCTGTGCGGATGATATTTACCAATTTTTTATTAAAAAATTTTGAGAATGGTAAATTTTTATTATACAATGAATAAATTTGTGAAAATGCTGTATAAAAAAAGGGGTTCTAAAAATAGTCAAATGAGGTCCACATTAGACGCAGTAAATCATTAAGCTGATTAACTTCTCTTCACCAACTTTTGTTGAAATATATTAAGAGCTGCATATTTTTTTCATATAAAAACTTATTTCAAAATAGAGCATTATTTCAAAAATTGGTCTAAAAATGGTCCAATTTAAAGAATATTCAATTATTCTCACCTTTGCGTCAACATATGTCTGCTTGTTGGAAAAAAATGAAAGCTTGCGCTCAAATTTACATTGACCGAGAACAGATGAGCATTGTTAAGTCAAGTCCGAATCGATCGGATTAAAGAAGGCGGGTCTCTTTATTTGTTTAAGAGTTAAAAACTCTCGCACAAACTTAATACACACTCTACCCAAGCATAGAGAAAATAAAACCTAAATTAACAATTATAATACGAAATGTTTTTTCAAATAATTATTGTGAAGGCAGACCAGACAATAGTACATATATGCTAATCATCTACCATAAAATAATGAAAATTCAAAATTTATTTAATGGCAAATGAACAACAAAACCATCTGTAAATAACTTCCATAATATTCCACATAAAAATATGCAAGGAATATATTTAAGCGCTTAAACAATTAAAGTGACAAAATTATCACTTCTGTAAAATGAAGTGAAGATAGGAAAAAGATCTAAAGTTTATATAAACGAAAATAAATAAAGAAATTTTGGCCAATACATGTTAAATCGCACTCCTATAACATACCATACGAAACAAAGGCTACATAGATTATACTTATGTAATAATACATATATTATAATATCATGTTCATCACATGTGATTATTGTACTCTTATACAAGAAAAAGGTTTTTTGAATTTGCCGAGTAGAAAACCAACTCGGAAAGGACTTCACCTTTAAAGGATTAAAGTAATTTATTGAAACTTTCCATTTTTGGTTAAGACTTGTTGAAAGGGGGGAATTCCGATTTTTATGTCCGGACATATGTATATTATGTTTCTAAGATCAAAACGACGAAAACCAATTTCGTGATATACAATACTCTGATATAGTAATTAGCACATGGAATATCGAATTTTGCACAAGTTTATGCTTCAAGAAAAGAATGAAAATGTTCATTTTTTGGGTTTTACGATAATAAAAAGAACTTGGCGACGAATCCCAGTTGTACGTATATCAGACCTGTGCCAACGTTTCGACAAAGTTACCCTTAAGTGGGTTGGGTATAAAAAAGCAAACAGAGGTGGTACGCATTTACATACATGACGAAAACATTAATCACTATATGAGAAATATATACGCATCTAAATGTATGTAAATAATATATGAAAGGAATTTAGTATTTACTGAATTAAAGAAAATATTCAAAAATACGGAACGCAGAGAAGAGGAACATTTCCATAATACATTTAACTATTAAACTAATTCCAATATTGGTATTACTCTATTTTTGCTCTCATTTTTTATACTTCTATTTTATTATCCATTGTCTTCGTTTGCTTATATAGACAATTCAATTGGCAGTAACAATAATAAAACTTATGGTGAATCGATAATAGTTGTTGTTGGTTTTATTTTTATTATTATTTTTTATACTGAAATGGAATATATATTAAAATTGTTTACAATCACCAACAATCATTTTATGTGTATTTATTGTACGAACTGTGTTCCTTGGTTATATGTGCAAATTACATTTAATGTATGAGGCTGCGAGTGTGCATTATTATAAATAAATTTTAAAAACTTGTTTTTGTTTACATACATACTATAATTTATTACAATGAGGATTTATCCCCATTGTATACTTACATTTAAAAACACAAAGATACACATGTCTATACAATGAATAAAAAGATAAAAAAGTTGAAAACAAAATACACACTTGATAATTGTCTAAGAATACTTACTAATGAGCATATATACATTATATGATTTACATACGGGGATACTCCAGAAGGCCCCGAACTAGCAAGCACCAGAAATTGGGAAAAACATATCCACTTTTAACTGGCTGCACGTTACCCAGTGTTTCAATTCAAAAGTTTCAATTATAAATTTGTTTTCTGGCGCGGTCCCCTCATTTGGTCCACCACAGCTTGTACGGTCTAATATAAACTCTACTGCTCACTATTTTACTGTTTTAAACAAAAGAGCCGATTCAGTTGGATTAGAATCTAGCTAGGCATTGATATTAGTTAGACTGTGACCTTTCATATGTCAAATGGTAATATATAACGATGAGCAAAACAACCGCCATCTATAAGATAGGTCGGGTACTCTGAGAGTGTCCCCATATAATAATATTATATATAGATTATTTAAATTTAATAAAGTCATGATATTAAACAATAATAAGAACGTTTTGTATAAAGTATGTGAAAGTTTGTCGTTCAACGAGCACCTTGCACCATTTATTTTTTCCCATTTAGAAATAATTTTTATTTTTGTTAATTGTCAGTGAACTGAATGGATTTACTCTTTTTTCAAAAACATCGATTTCGAATTTCGTTGTATTTGGAGAAGTGGATTCATGCCACTTTCATACACGTAATAATCCATTCATCTTCTATAATATAGACATGAATTGAAATTTCTACTTACTTGTTTTGCAAATGTAATGTAAATATTAGTATTCCTTCTAAGAGGGATGGTATGGCCATGTATTTTGCGTAATTGATTTTGTTTGTGTAATCTTTTGCGACAAAATCTTTGGATTCCGTTTATATACAATATATTAAGACGTAATTGTCTGGTGTCTGAACTGAAATTGTGGTCGTAGAGAGGAACGAATTAGTTTACATAATTTTTTGATAACAATTTCGCTTGATTTTGCACATGTGCATGCACGTACGCAAGAATCTTAGATATGTGTATATGTTACACTCAATGACGTTTAAAGCTGTTCCGGTTTTCAATAGTGAGCGTGTGGGTATGTGTGCATTGCAATGG
Source organism: Ornithomya chloropus (assembly GCA_963971445.1). Classification (NCBI taxonomy): domain Eukaryota; kingdom Metazoa; phylum Arthropoda; class Insecta; order Diptera; family Hippoboscidae; genus Ornithomya; species Ornithomya chloropus. The sequence goes on along the minus strand of OZ020530.1, from coordinate 28,016,120 downwards.
TATTAGAAATTATTTTTAATTATGTACTTTTTATGAATGTCTGTAATGCAGTTTCTCTCTTCGTTCGAACTAGCTATTCTGGCGTCCAATACAAGCAATTGACTCTACTGAGTTGGGTATTATTCAACTTGGTAAATATCTTGCAATGACATCTTTGCAAAGGGTCCTTGAACAAATAACTTGACATTCTCATTTTAGTATTTATATATGACATATATTATAAAGGACTACAATCACATACAACACATAACATTTGAAAATTAAGTAGAAGATGTCACGCAGTCAATTATTAAGGTAATTAATTAACTATTGTGAGATAGGAGGATAGGATAGGAGGGTATTATGAGCAGTCGTTTAATGCGAAAATGCTTAAAATCCACTTGACTTTCTGTTATTGTCCACATTGCGATAACAATTATATAGCAAGTACATTCGAATATGGTTCCGCTGTACCTACACTTACTAGTGCCTGGTACGAATGGTGTGAGCAACGAATTACAGCAGTTCTCTTCTCTTGTTTATCTTCATGTGCTCTTGCTTTCTACCGATAACAGTACAAAATAGATGTTACATATGTGCAAGCTGTGGATGCAGCCTCCAAAATACGCACACTTGCTATGAGAATTATATAAATCATATGACGGACACGCCTACAATTTACGGAAAATACTTTTAATGCAGAATTCGATTTTCGAGTTGTTATGTACCGTACACTATAGTAATTGTTAAAAGAGGGCACAATTGTGCACATGTCATGGCTTATGCCAATCCCCTATACACACATGTCCATGCCATATTTATTTCGACTCGGAATAATTTTCTTCTACTATATTTGATTGTAATAATCACAAAGAATACTGAAGCAAGCGTGAGTTGGTTAAAAATGTCACCCTTCTTACATATACTTTCTTCCGTCATTATCCGTCACAACTAGTGGTTCGTTTTCGTTCTTAAAATGTTTAAAAATAAAGATTCTTATCGTTTGTAAATCATAACACAATTAATGTATTAGTTTTCTTTGATTGCTTAAGCCTCGACGAACAGAAAAAACGATTATGTCGAAGCCTTAACGTCGTTTATCACTTGAACTTCAACTGCTCTCTCAGTTAACGCGCAAGCTAAGCTTGAAAGCTGCAACTACTGTACAATGAATGTATGTACTTCGTTCGTTGTTTGTTTTTTCTTTTTCATTATTAGTTGGTTTTTCTTCATGCACATTGTGTTTTTGAGTGATTCAGTTTATATTCCCCGCTTTCAAAAAGCGGTTTATTTTTGCGCAATTCGTCGAAAAAAATAAATAAAACGATTTAATGATTAACAACTGTTGTACGTGTTTTCTTGGTGTTTCTTTATATTATTTATTAAGAACATCACAACAAATAAACGAGTATTCGCTGAAAAAATTACAACTGTTGGGAAAACATCAAGACAAGCTTATAAATTCATTCAATATTTATAATAAATAAGCAGTTTATGTTAAATCGTGTGAGAATCAAAACATTCTTGAGTGATTGGTGATTGGCGATTGGTTTTGTTGCAAACAATAAAATAGAATTGCCCAACTTTCTCAAATACCAAAGCAATATCACAAGTTGACGCCGACACTCTTTAAATAACACAACATCATTCCGCTTATATAATTGTACTTTAGTTTTGACACATTATTGCTTTACCGATAAGATAACTATGGCATTTTTTCGCAAGTGGAAAACGCATTATAAACACAAAAGTAAGTATTTCGAAGAACTGTATTGCGTATGTTTAAAACAAAACTATATATGTACGTCTTAGATACAATTGTTCAAACCCGCTTCATTCATCATAAGTGTTAAGCTGACAGAGAATTCTTTAATACAATATTAATCCAATACCATTTTGTTACGAATTGTTTTTCTAGAATTCACTTCTGATGATGTGGTGGATGCAGAAGATTGGAAGTTGACTAAAAAATCCGCAAAAGAAGTGAAAAATGATGATGATTTAAAATTAAATATAGAGCAATTTGAAGAAGGTGGCATTAAGCCAATTTTTCAATCTTACGATATTAAATATTTGGGGTGTACGCCTATTGTAACGAAACGTTCGGAAAAAATCACTTCAGAAGCCATCAAAACTGTAATTGCTAATGCCAAGGCAGGTGGTAGAAAAATTAAATCGCAGAAACGTATAAAACTGAATGTGTCACAAGATGGACTGGAAATATTAGATCATATTACCAAGGAACTTCTAATGCGTTTTTCTATTTATAAAATCTCCTATTGTTCGGTGGATGCTTCACATGATCATGCCTTCTCATTTGTGGGCTCGGAATCAGATCCGTTGTCGGATATGGAGAAGATGTCGTGTCATGTATTTTTGTGTCCAAAACGTAAAATAGCACATGAGATAACTTTATTGGTAGCACGTTGCTTTGAGAGTGCTTATCAAAACTGGCGTGATAATGTGATGCCACACACTGATAATTTACCATCTCAAAATGGTATATTACACATTGACAATGACCAAGCACTAAAGGAGCTAAATGGCGTTATAGAGTCAAAAGCTGAAGTTCATTATCCGCCACGTCACCAAATGGAACAAAATTCAATAATTGATAATCCATTACCACTAATTGATTTGGCGGTCGATGATAATAATGGTGTTCGAAAATATTTACAAAATACTTGGGTGTCATTTGACGATGAAGTACAGCAACAAAAGGAAGGTTTTCCGATAACCGCCTATTAAGGCATGCGTCATAAAATTATTAATTAAGACATAAAAGTGAAAATTAAAAATCGTTGGGTGTGGTTGGTTTTTAAACACTCTCTACATTGGCATGATAGTATTTATCAATATACGAGAGGAAATATAACGTGCGAAACTCCTATCAAACAATGCCAATTACAACGTATATATATTCTCGATCAGCACCAAATCCTCAGTCGAACTATACGTGTATGTCCGTGTGTCCGTTTGTCTGTTGTTGTCTGCACGCAGATCGCTATTTGCAATGGGTAAGATTAGTTGAGATCCACGACCACAATTGCCGAAAGCCTATCTATCAACACCAAAAATTTAACCACGACGTTAAACTACACAAATTCACATGGTCCTCGTCTTTATAATTATCATTTCTATCGGTGTATTAAAAATGGGCAAAGTCGGATAACAGACGCAAAATTAACAAAGTCGTGCCGACGTCGTATCCGACGTGTAAGTTGGTACGTATTTGCACATCGATATGAAGGGTATTTAAGATTTAGATTAAGTAAAATTTCGTTTTTTATTTGTAAACTAAAATTGTATTTTTCAGCACATGAAAAATTTTTAATTTCATGATTAAGATTGTACTCAACAAAATATAAAAATTCCATGATAAGGGCTTAAGATTGCAATTATTTCCCAATTATGTGAACAGCAGAAGTGGGCACTTTTAAAATAAGTATTAAACTAATTTAATGGCCGCTTCTTTTAAACAATTATGGCAAACTGTGCCATTTAGGAGGCGACATTGCACCCTTCACTGAGTTTTGCATTCTCTGAACTGACTTCTTTCGGGACATTATCCTCAATAACAAATGGACAAGGAACGCCTTCTTGGGATTCTCGCTTTGGAGTGGCATACAGGAAACTTGTAAAGCTTACATTAATTTTACCAGTCGTTCGTACAGCGGCTCTAGGCGGTGCTGGTGCTGTAGTGGGACGTGACGCTTTTATAGGTTCCACTTTGGGTTTAATGTGGGTTTCTTTAGGAGCCACTGTCATAATTTCACGACAAGCCTGCTCTTGAAATTCCTTAACTCTCTCACGCATTTCCGTTTCACGTTTCACTTCCCGTTCGATTTCACATCGTCGCCTTTGTTCATAACGTTCCAATTTTCTTTCATCACGCTCTTTGTTACGCGTCACCATCATATCGGAGATTTCTAAACGTTTTTTGAATAACTCTTCTTTGGAAAGATTTTTAAATAGCTCTGGCCAGAAACCTTTCATCTTTTTGATCAATACGATGCGAGCCTCATTTTTCAAAACTCGACAAAAACTGGATGTTTCATCAATCTCATGAAGTAAATGACGCTCAAAGAAAATGGGCGGATTGTTGAATTTTATATATGTTGGCATTAGAATAATGTCTGGTCGTTTGTTAATTAAACGATTCAATTCAATGGTAATCTTTATTTCATCATCAGTCTGAGTTATTTGCACCATTATTACTACTTGGCTTGAATTTTACGCAAAAGTATTATAAGATAACAATTTTTTTAGGGATCTAGAGTTACTCCTCAAGTTAATTATAAATCGTCGTTCAGAAATAGTGTAGACTATTTTTGTTACTTTGACACTTTATTTTCTTTTTGCTGTAAAGTTTTTATTCTGACGTATTTGTACCAGCCGGCTTCACTATAATGCCTAGTAACTAAAATGCCGAATTTCACATTCTACTATTGACCAAACATTATCTAGGTGCCCGGCCCTTATTATATGAAATATAATGTACACGCAACAATTCCAACAACGAAGAAACTTTACGCCTTTATGTGAGTAAGTGGATATTTGAAATCTTAAGTTTATGTAATTTTACTTTTAAAGTATTCTTTATACTGCATCATATAGATTGAATACTGCACCAAAGAGTTTCTGTTAATAATGGGCGTATCTGTTACCCTATTTTCAATAGACTGCTAGATAGTGTAAATATAAATATATATATGTGTACCAAAGTTAAGTATCATAGGCATGAGAGATATTTGTCAATTGTAGGCGGAGCTTTTCTTCATTTTAGAAAGGAAAAGATAACATTCATATGAAACATTATTGTCGACGGCAGTGGCAGAAAAAATTGTAATAAATACTGAAGAAGAAGCATAGAAATAAAAGTTTTATTCGCCTTTTCTCTATTCACATTTGTGCCATCTCTAACAACCACATACATATAATTCCAATCTCAAGCAAATTTCACATATTTGAGCGAGAATTTTTTAATACAAATTTTCACACATTAAATTAATCAAATAAAATTTTGAACAAAGCTTGCAATGCGAGAGGGTGAAATTGAAAGCGACACGAAAAAAGTAAATGTAGAAAGGGAGCAATTGGATAGTGTTCAAATAGAAGAAACGCCGTCTGTAGTAATAGACGCCACTCTTGTAAAGCCTGTAACATTGACAGTACATGAAACATCGACAGCACCAATAGGGCAAATGAATGAATCAATTACAGCCAATAGTGCTGTTGCTTTGGATGGTACGGGTGGTGATAAAGATGGTGATAGTGACGTGCTTGACGATGAAGTGGATGATGATGCTAAAGAAAACTATGAAGGCTTTAATGGTACCGGCCGCAATGTAACTTTACAAACATTAATGAGTGCCAATGTGTTGCAACCGGGGAAATCTCTAATGACAATTGAATATTTGGGACAAAAATTTGTGGGCGACTTATTGCCAGATGGTAAAATTAAGTCACATGAAACGGAGACGGTATTCTTGACGCCCAGTGCTTGGGCGATGAATTGCAAACGGATAATCAACCCGGAAAAGAAAAGTGGTTGCGGTTGGGCTTCGGTGAAGTATAAAGGAAAAAAATTGGATGCCTACAAGAACAGCTGGTTGCGCAAATGTGCTCTGCAGAAGGATTTGGCTTTGGAATATACTGAAAATGGTACTTTTTCACAATTCGCCGACTTGTACAAACGGCTTTATTGAAATATGTTTGGTTTCAGATAATGAGAAGAAATCAGATTCTCCTTTGCCACTGGTACAGCGAACAGTATATCAACATAACACAATTATCAATCGAAATGTGATGCAGTAAGTATAGAATATGCACGAACTATATTTTTAAACACAATATATGTTATGATTGGTCCCTGTTCAGTGATGCCAATATGTTAATTGAGGCAATACCATTTACCGCAGTGGGTAAATTGCAGCCATTCCTTTTAACGATGAGTTCATCCTCTCTACTTTTGGCTGATTTTCATTGTCATTTAACAATGCATGAGGTGTGCGGCTATTTAGGTGGCACCTGGGATGTCAATACACATAGTAAGCGTTTTCATGATTTTGCTGGTGTCTTTGAGTTTTATTTGATAATATGTTTTAGCTTTGGCTATTACAAAGGCGTATCCTTGTCGTAATTCTCGTTTTGATCGATCCAAAACTGCAGAAATTGAACGCGATGTACAAAAAACAATGATTAGAGATCAATTACTTTTGGTTGGTTGGTACCATTCGCATCCGAAATTTCAGGCTGAACCGACCTTAAGAGATTGTGATGCCCAGTTAGATTATCAGATACGAATGAGGGGGCCCACAGATGCTACATATACACCTTGTGTAGCTTTAATTATATGTAAGTAACTGATAACACATTTGCTCCTTTTAAAAGATTGTAATTTCGAGTCTTTTGAAGCTCCTTATTATGATGAAAATCCCACTTTGGAGTCAGTGGTAAAATCTATTTGGGTGGTACCTCCAAACGAAAACAAGCAAGCCTTGGAATATGGTCGTCCAATGTTGATGCAATACTCGGTGTTGCCAGATAAAGAAATACCCGAAGATGTGCGAACTGAAATACAATCCTGTGTGGACTATTATTCACAATATCGCAATGAAATCGTCCGTTTTTCTAGTATATTTAGTGACGATGTAACCTACATTGAGAAACTCAAAAATACTTTGTATCCGAAATTTCCAATGAAGCAAAACGATAAGGCTTTATGGAATTGGATTTGTGCTGTTCTGGGTTGTGAGCAAGAGGATGATTTTATACCACCGAAAACTATTAAAATTATCGACTCAAAAGATGACATTCCACCCAAATCAATATCTGATACCAAAGCGGAGATCAAGTCAGAGGAGCAAGTTAAGCTGTTGGAAGAGGTAAATTCAAGGCAATTAAGTGCTGCTGAGGACGTCATGCGTTGTTTAGAGGAACAATCACAAAACGAGCAAAAAGCAAGCGAATTAAAGGTATTATCCTTACAAGAACAACTGTGTTTGCCGTCGGGATTAAACATGAATCCGGTGCGTATGTTATCGCCTTTGGCAACACCAATTCCCACGGCCAATGTTTCGGTTGCTCAGGGGATGTCACCTATTGTAGCACCGCCCCTAACAGTATCCACAATAGTTAATGCGTCCAATTTATTGCCACCACTACCGCCAACGGCAGCACTCGCGGCAGCAGGTTCGACAAATTTACCCCAAAATTCACCACGTGACAGCCCCATTACGATTCCCTCAAATTCAGCATCTCCCGCTAAATTCGAGTTGCCAGTTAGAGCTTCGCCCTCGCCTGCTAAGTCGGACACTTCTTCACATACGTCAAGAACTCGTAACTCTCCGGCACCAAGTCCTGGTAAATTCAGCATTAGCGATATTGCTCGCAGTAGTCCCAGTATTACACCAACCAACAAATATGAATCTAACGTTGTTGGCTTGGTGCCACCCTCAGCATCCGCTTCTGCTGCTCTGCATGGTTTACCCACTGCTAACGATCTAATGGCAGCCAGTTTGGCTCAACTAGCCGGGCAGTTACCTCCCAGTTTCTTGCAAACCGATCTGGCGTCACTGTTTCAACAGCGCAAGGATTACGGCAATACGTCACTTAATCAATTGGCAGCTGCTGCAGCTAAAGTTGGAGGTATTGGCAGTGGCGGAAGCAGTGGTACTATCAACCAAAAGCAATCTCAAAATGTATCCTCTAGCAATATAATGAGTAATTCAGGGGGGGCGAGCATTTCAGTATCATCCGTGGCTCCAGATTTTACAGACCCAAATATGGCGGCTGCTGTTGCCGCCTATTCGCAGAGTTTTAATATGCCACGTCTGCAGGATATAATGCCACAACCACAGCCTAGTGCTCCATCACAAAGCAAATTGAAATCAGATCGTTCTTCAAAGTCAAGTTCGTCCTCTTCATCATCTTCATCGTCTACATCATCATCCAATTCATATAAAACAAAACTTATGAAAGAATTGGATGAATTGAAAAATGATCCCTTAAAAATGAGTGAATTAATACGTTCCCCAGAATATGCTGCCTTACTTCTGCAACAGGCGGAGGCACTTGGAGCCACAACGTTGGGATCGCTGGGCTTTGGAACAGATTTCAGCTATTTGACCGCAGCAGCTGGTCTTGGCCCAGCACCAACTTCTACCAACAAGTCCAAGAATACATCTTCGGCTGCTGCTGCCGCTGCAAATGCTGCTGCAGCCTCGGCGGCTGCTTTGACGGCCGATTACAATAATCTAATTCAAGCCTCCAAATTATTGGGTTATGATTCCTACTTGCAACAGTCTAAAAACAATGACTTAAATGCCTTCTTACAGCAACAAATGGCTGCGGCAGCAGCAGCCGCAGCTTCGGTTGGTGTATCATCAAGCCCTTCACCCAGTAGCTCGAAGAAACAACAGCAACAACAATCATTACATCCTGACTATACAACACTCTTACAAACATATTCGAAACTTTTCGATTCAAGCAATCAGTTTGGTTCCTTGACGTCTAATAAAGCCAATAACACGGACTTATCGGCTTTTCTTGCAGCGGGTGTGGGATCAATTGGTGGTTTAGGTTCATCTAATACCACAATGTCAAATTCCAGTTCCAAACAAAAACATAAGGAAGTTCAGAACCAGCTAAGTGCTCAAACTGATATGCTGAACCAGCTGTTACAATCGGAAAAACAACAGTCAGACTTGAATGCTTTGTTATATCATCAAAATAAAGCGGCTGCAGATTTGAACGCACTTTTTGCAACACCTTCAGTAGCACCTTTGTCTGGGGGTGGGGGAGGGTCTTCCTCTAGCAAATGTGGCGGAGGATCGGGACCAAATTCTACGGGTGCACCCTCTCCACTAACAGACCCAGCTGCTGCTTACTACACTGCTTTAGCTCAGGAGAAAATTCAAGACTATGCTGCCTTTTTTCAACAGCAACAACATCAAGCTGGCAAATATGGTATACCAGACCCACTGTCCAAGTCAACGTTAGCTGCTAATAATATGTTTATGTCGCCATCAGCTTTACTAAAAATTCAACAAGAATCCTTGTCGGCTATGATGATGAAACCGCCCAAGTCAACTTCATCACATCGTACACGCGAATCGTCAGCCTCACCAGCTCTAGAACGGCTTACACCCACCAAGAGTGGAATGGGAGCAGGTTGCGGCGGTGGTTCATCTACACCGGGTGGTGGTAAATATAATTTCAGTGCCGTAGATTTAGCCATTTCTAGTGTATCATCTAACACACCGTCGCCAGCACCCTCAGATGGAAGCAGCAATTCATCGCACCGTCGCCCATCAAATACCCCACCAGTTGATTTAAGTCGTTTATATGGAGATTTAGTGCCACCAGGTTCATTGGCTGCTTTAAATGCCGGCATGAATGCTGCGGGTCTGGGAGGAGCAGGCACTAAGAAACGTATGGAATTCTCTTCAATTGCTGATTTGGCGGCACCCCCTCCAGCCAAAATATCCAAGACTGGTGATGATATTTTAAATTTATCCAACGAATAAGAAAATAGTATCTTGTGAATAGACTACGAAATCCTTTGAAATTCCAAATAAAGGAAGAATCTTCAATGATATGAAAATTTCATATTAAATTTCTTAATCTGTCAAGTTGCCGCCATCTATATTAAGATCATTATGTCTAAGGATTTCTCCTTAGTGAAACAAACATCGAGTCTTTCTCAAGACCTTTCCTGACAACACAATTTTTATCAAAATCAAGTAAGCTGAACTTGCGTGCAACATTGTTTAGCAACTTATTGTATGTATAATTTTGACTATGATAAAAATGACTCTATTCATTACAGTGTAGTTATTAACTATGAGTGTGTTTATGTTGAACACACAGGTACTCTTAGAACTGCATCGTAAAGTAGCACGCATGGTATTAGGTTTAAGATTTTTTATTAAAAAGCTTGAGGTGCGTAAATACGCCTATCGTATAATACTTATATTTTTCTTTAAACAACAGAAATAAACTATAATAATGAAAAAACTCTTGTACAAAAATTAATTATGATTTGTTTTTGGGGAAGAAATTCTCATTAAATTGATCATCTTCAGAATGGTGGATATACCCGTTGGGGTATCAGGTCTGTAAACAATAACAACAAATATTCTCCACTATGTGCTTATACGTTTATTGTTTATTTGTTTGTATAATAAGACTAGATTGTTAAGAAATTATTTTATTCAACCGGTTATCTTTTTAGATTTGCACAAAAGTCCGCAAGTAAAATTTTGCAAAAATAAAGCATATTTTTTTCAATTGTATGCCCATATGTAGCCGTAAATGTTAACAAAAACTACTGCGTCAATTTATTCTGATTATACAGTAAAGTGGAAATCATTTGAATTTTTATTTACATATATTCATTTTAGTATGGATTTTTCTTAATATTTAACTTGTTCTCGGCTTGTTACTAGTTTAACCGGTTGACTTGCAGATAATGTTGTACTGTATTGGTTGTGCTTGTACATCAGCTACCTAGAACGTATATAAAGGCCAGCGTCGGAGTTGATTTGAAGTTTTTTCCTTCTTAAACTCATCATTTAAACGATAACAACGCTTTACTCGGTCAGTGTTTTTTAGTGTTCTACATGAAGTGAAACGCGTTTGTTTTGTATATGAGATAAAAGCGTAATAATCAGTATATATATATAATAGTAATAAATATAAATATGAGTGATTATAAGGTGAATTTTTAATTATGAAAGTTTGGTACCCCTACATACAACTTTGTCACCACGTTGGTTATGCTTTAACGGATGAACATTATACATAACGTTTAGAAAAAAATATGTTAAGTTAAGAGGAAAATATACCGTTGACAGTGCTTATATAAAAAAAGTTATATTTGTGTACCCTCCACATAAGATGGAGGGTATACTAAGTTTGCCATTCCCTTTGCAACGCCAAAAGAGAGTGTACAGAGGATATATATTCTTGATCAGCATCACGAACTGAATCGACCTAGACATATGTGTGCGTCTGTTGTTGGCATTCTCACAGTCGTAAGTTGTGAGATATTGAGCTGAAACTTTGAAAGACACTTACTTTCTGCACACAGATCACTATTTAAAATGGGTAAGATCGGTCAAGAGCAACGCCTACAATCGGAAAAAGTATATTTATCTTCCATAAAAATTAATTTAAAACTTTGTGTGCATATTTATAATTATCCCGTGCATGGTTGTGTCAAAAATGGGCGTGGTCGGATAACAGATGCGCCCATAATATACAAAAAACAGCGACTTGAAAGCTGATGGTCCTTGTGACCTTGTCCTCGTTAAACGATGTATAAAAAAACAAAATAGGTCATTAGAAAAAAGAAAATTTATCATTATCGTATTATTGTTTTATATTTTTTAAACATTAATTTTTTTAACGTTTAATTATATTACCAATGTAGGGAGATATATATTTGCATGTTTTATTGTGGCAAAATCTTAAATTCAAATTGACTTGCATATAGATTTAAAAAAAATATATCAACAAAAAAGACATATATATATATATAAGTAAAATTACTAATTAAAATACTCAAATATTGACTTTACGTGTATATCCACATATATAATGGCACATTTCCAAAATCATTGAATTTTAAAAGATTTAGTAACAACAAGTAAGAAAAATAAATCTTAAAATAGCGATCTGCGTGCAAAAACTAAAAGTGCCTGTACAAAATTTCAGCTCAATATCTCAAAATTTACGCCCGTGAGAGTGCCAACAACAGACAGACACGCGGACATACATGTCTAAATCGACTCAGTTTTTGACGCTGATCAAGAATATATATACTTTGTAGAGTCTCTGACGCCTCCTTCTGGGTGTTGCAAACGGAAGAACAAACTTAGTGTACCCTCATCACTGAGGTGGAGGGTATAAATATAACAACTAACGGCCTAATGTTATCGTCATCTACAATGCAACTTCTTTCAAAATAACTCATTCAAATATTAAGTGCAAATGTCAAGTGTAACCACACATACATATTACGTTGTAGCAAATAATTATTTTTTTATCTTTTAATTTATCAGTCAAGTTGTGATTTGATTGCTACTAAATACAAATAATAAACGTTATCATTTGTAGTACATGAGTGGTTTTGGTTCACATTTCTCAACAGAAGATCCACGATGCCCAAATGCTTTACCGCCATCACAAAATACACCTCAAAAGTGCCCCTACGGCCTATACGCTGAACAATTGTCGGGTACAGCATTTACGGCGCCACGCAATGAGAACGTTCGTACTTGGTTCTATCGTATTCATCCCAGCGCTAAACATTTACCATTTGTACCGTACGATGGTAACAATTATTTGAAAAATTGCTGGGATGAACAAAAACCCAATCCCAATCAGGTAGAAATCTCTAACATACATACATGTATAAAATGTAATTTTGTTTTTTGGATACTTTTATTACATATTGATTTTAAATTTGCTGGTGACTTAGATGCGTTGGAAACCGTTCGATATACCCACAGGGGAGAAAGTGAATTTTGTTCAGGGTATACATACCGTCTGTGGAGCTGGTGATATACGGTGTCGTCATGGTTTGGCGATCCATGTATATATGTGTAATACTTCTATGGACAATACTGCTTTTTACAACAGTGACGGTGACTTTTTAATTGGTAAGAGGTTTTCACAATAGACTATATATGTAATCGATGATTAGTTCTTCTGGAATTCTACGTAAATAAAAATATCTCTCCAAATTTATATCAGTGTGTCGTTGAAGCCTCAATGGGATAGATAGAAATATCAATTTCAAAGTTTGCAGCATTTTATACAAAAATATGTGACATTAAAAATAAAAAATAAAAACAAAGAAGAGTGTTTTTAGATCTTCAAAACATTGAGGGAAACTTGGGCTAAAGTAGGGAACCTTCAAAAATAAATGGGAACCGCGGGACTCTGACCGCTGCCTTACACTTTGAATTTCATCTCAATTATGTGGGAATAACAATACAATTAATCACCATAATCTTTAATTTGTGGACGAAAGCATGCAGCGAAAAGTGAATTATCGGTATAGGAAAGTAGATTCTAAAGTGGTACAATTCGGTAAAATGTAAGATCAATTAAATTTTAAGGCATTCTGCTAAATGATTTGTAGCAATATTCATAAAAAATATTTAGGAATCTGATTTTAAAAACCTTTTTTTATAAAGAGCCTTACGTTGAATGAGATTGTAAATGTAGTCCGATGCGCTCCAAATATCGCCTAATCATTTATTATTTTATGCAGATATTTGTCATTAAAATTTGTAAATTAAGTTCTAAGAGTTCCGCGTTTTCTTTTTACTTTTGTACTTAATAGTGCCACAACAAGGGGTTTTAGACATAACCACTGAATTCGGTAAAATGAAGGTAGCTCCGAATGAAATTTGCGTTATTCCCCAGGGTGTGCGTTATGCGATAAATGTTAATGGTCCCACCAGGCAAGTACAATAAAATGCATTTTATAAATATTTTATTCTCATTACATTTCGCAAGTTGCAAGGTGGAGGTTAAAATTTTTTCTCTGGAAATAAAAACCTTAGCCTTAGCCAACTCGTCCGTCTACCGATTGGACTTTATACTAAGTAATGGTTTTTCTTTGTTTTTCATTTTAATAGGGGTTATATTTTGGAGGTCTATGATAATCATTTCCGTTTACCAGATTTAGGTCCTATCGGCGCCAATGGTTTAGCTAATCCACGAGATTTCCAAACACCGGTCGCTTGGTTTGAAAATCGTCAAGTACAAGGTATGTATATTGTTTCTATCTTCCCTGTAGTAATAACATAATATTTTTTATGTTTTGGTGTTTCAAAGGCTTCGAAATAATCTCCAAGTTTCAAGGTCATTTGTTTGTGGCCCATCAGCAGCACTCTCCCTTCGATGTAGTCGCCTGGCACGGTAATTATGTGCCCTACAAATACGATTTGGCCAAATTTATGGTCATCAATTCGGTGAGCTTTGATCATTGTGATCCCAGCATATTTACTGTGTTGACATGCCCCAGTCAGAGATATGGTACAGCTATTGCAGATTTTGTTATTTTCCCGCCAAGATGGTCAGTACAAAATCACACGTTTAGGCCACCTTATTATCATCGTAAGTTTTTACTTCTACAGCGAATTTCCGATCGAAAAACAAAAGGCTTCAATTTCAATTGGAACCCATACTACATTGAATAATTTCATTTGATATTAAACAAAGTTGTCATTTTAATAGAAAAAGTCTTAAATTGTAATTGAAAATGAAAGTATTCTAATTTGAATTGAGAAAATTCAAACAAAATCAAAAAAGTTGATTTTTAATTGAAAAATTCCTTTTGAAACTGACAAAATTCCATTTCAAGCTAGACGAAGCATTATTATTATGGCTTATGATTACTACTTAGCAATTCATCTTCTATTTTACTTTTAATTGAAAGAAAGTTGCAGTAGATTCCATGTTGAAACTTAATTAAATTACATTTAATTTTACAAGGAAACTGTATGAGTGAATTTATGGGCTTAATATTGGGGAAATATGAGGCCAAAGAAGAAGGTTTCCTACCCGGCGGGGCTACTTTACATTCCATGATGACTCCCCATGGCCCAGATTATAAATGTTTTGAAAACGCGTCAAATACTAAATTAGAACCAGAGCGCATAGCGGAAGGTACTCAGGTAATTGTTTAAAGAGTCGTTTCTAGTTCAGTTTAAACACAATTATGCTTTTAATCACAAATCATCATAAAATTAATTTAGGTTTTGTTTTCCGCAGCAACTTTTATTATATTTACTCTTATTTTGATATTCTTAGGCTTTTATGTTTGAGTCATCTATGAGTATGGCTGTAACCAAGTGGGGAGAGAAAACATGTCAAAAATTGGATGAAAAATACTATGAATGCTGGCAAGCTTTAAAAAATAACTTTAAATTAACCAATTAAGTAGATGCAGGACAATATATATATTTATGTATAATAGACATTAAAATGTTATACATTAAAACAACAAACATATTATTAGAATCTTATATACAATAAATATGTATTTTGTAAAGTTATTGACCAAATAACTGCATAAAATAAATGGAATACTTCTTATAGACGAAACGTAATAACTGGTGCTGATTGTGGTCCCCGTTGTTTCATGACAGCTTGACTTGGGCAACTACTTTTTAATGGACACATACATAAATGACTGTTATTATGTGTAGAATCCATACATTTTCTGTTGTTTGAATGGGGATATATTTTTGAAAATCCTGCTGTCACGTAATCCGAATGGTGGTTGTAAAGGCATTTTGTTGCACAATTACAGTAACTGTTCCGATTAATATAAGAAGTAGCACGTTGTTGCGTTTGTTTCATTATATTTTGTTGACAAACAGTCACGGTAGCAGTAGTAGGGGCCGCATTGGTACATCCAATAAAACCACTATGCAGCCACTTTATAGCTGTTTCATCATTAACCTTTGATGAATGTCTGTCATGGAAAGTGGTGGTAGTTATGGGAGAATGGTCATTCCCGTTATTATTGGTAGATACTTCAGTTATTAAATCGGGCGCTGTATTTTGGGTGCAAGAATCAGCAGCGGTGCAGTCGTTATATTTCAATTGACTTATAAGCCAAAATGTGCGCATTACACCTTTCCCCTGTGCATTGAATTGAAAAGCGTTTAAGAGTTATTAGGCCCTCATTAATATTTATTAATGCAGTCATAACTCTTATTTTTATTTATTTTATATTCGGCAAATGCCACACCCACCTTTAACTACACACATTGGCTCAGGATCAAAATCGATAATCGATTTAACCATACCATCTGTTAATGTTTAGAACTCTCCCCAATTTGTTCACATTCGCAGTTCTTAATATGTTTTGACAAAATTTGGCGAAGAATATTTAATATATAATTAGCTTAATAATTGAGTGTATTTTTAGAAGCCCTTTCCAGAACAGAACTTGGAGTTTATTTCTCGGGAAATTTCTTTGACACTTTTCTAAAGCAGGTTATTTGAATTGGGTTGGTATGTACTCGTATGTTTTAGTTTTTAGTCCCATTTTGCAATTGATGAACGTACGGACAATAAATTCATATTCACATGTTAGAGTCAGGACTAGAAGTCTACAGCTTAGTGTAATGATTACTTGTAGATCATACTCACTTTTATATTTATTAAACCTCTCTCTGTGCAATGGAAGCCACCTACACTTTCCAATAATTGATGAGTATCCTCTGATATATGAATACGCATAGCTTCACCATTACTCTCCATTCGTGACGCTGTATTCACACTATCGCCAAATAGGCAATAACGTGGCCTCTACATATAAATTTACAACAAGCAATATATAGAATGATTAATTTCCGTTTCCATACATGGTATGTATGTATGTGCTAGTGCAACAATGTTGTACATTGATATTTACAGAGTTAAAGCCATTTACCTTTAAGCCGACCACACCGGCAGCACATGGTCCTGAATGTATGCCAATACGTAACTGTAACGTCTCTGTAGGTTTATGACGTATTTTTAGATGTGTCACACTCTGTAACAAATGCAGTGCCAACAAGGCAATTTCACCTACATGACGCTTACCATTACGTAAGGGTAAACCGGAGACAACCAAATAAGCATCACCTATAGTTTCCACCTATTGGAAACAAAAACATAAGAAGGAAACATGGAGTACAAATGAAAGTGTGTTTGTTTAAAGTTGTTATTTGCTTTCAGTCCATTCACCTTATACACATCATAGTGCGATATAATGGAGTCGCAACATGTATATAAATCATTCAACATTTCAACCACTTGCACCGGTGTACTTGTGCTGCATAATTCGGTGAAGCACACAATGTCACTGAATAATATGGTTACACAATCAAAATATTCTGGCTCCACAGGTTCACCGTGTTTCAATGATTCTGCTACAGTTCTAGCCATACACGAAACGAGACCGTTAATTATGTTGCTAATTATGTAAGGGTCACTATATAAGAATCACCTTGGCAGCATTTGATGTAGTAGAATATCAGTTTTTTTCTTTTCTTCGTACAATTGATGAGTACGCTCCTGAATTAAACCTTCCAAATTATAAGAATACTTCTCCATTATGGCTAACATGTTGTCAAATATATTGGGCTTTCTAATTAATATTAAATGTGATGAAATAGTAGATAGAAATTTATTTCATTACGTCTACAACTTACAGACCCGCTTGCAAGTCTTTTAATTTCATTCGTACTAATCTTAAGTCGGGTCTTAATTCTGGATCTTCTTCCCAGCAAGACAATAAACATTGACGTATATAGTCTGGTATATGAACTTGAGCTAAAGATGGACGAAATACTCCCTGATGGTTATGCTCCTTAACTAAGTTTATTATTTCTAAGCAAGTAAACGCAAAAAATAAAAAATGAAACATTTCATTACGACTACGTATACAACTACCTCTTGCAGAGTAGTGGGTTTCTCCCCAAGGTCCCTTGCGACCAATTATCTCGTAGAGAACAATGCCAAATGAATATACATCACCTTTCTGAGTGCCGCGTGCTAAATGACCAGGCTCTCGCAAAAGCTCAGGTGCTTTCCATAAGGCACGTCTCCATTCCAATTCTCTCCTTAGTAAATATGTTAAAGCAATAACGAAAGTAGATCGAAGGATGTATGAATTCATGAGGTCAAAAGCGACGGCTTCAATGTTGCACACAAATATTTATAAACATTTTCAATCTTTTTTTAAAAATACTGTTACGGTTTTAAAACTAATACAATTGTACAAACAATTGTTTATTATCAAGGACACAAGTACATCCGCGTTTTATTATTAACATTTTTTTAGAATACCAAAGACAGTTATGAATACTCTCTTGTACATCCTCTATCTACAGAGCATTACAATTTCTTCATTTATATATAAATTCCTTCGTCAGTCAGTGTGCGACTTCATACATGTATGGTACAAATTGCTACATAGTTTTTAAGCACATAAACAACAAACAATACGGAGCAAATATTCTATTTGCAGATTTTGCTTGGACGTAATGAAAAAAATTCAATGCGTCACAACAAAGTAAGGATTTAAATTCATTTTTGCCAATACATTACATATAGACAACACGTACGTGACTAACTGCGTTT
This sequence comes from Ornithomya chloropus, assembly GCA_963971445.1. NCBI lineage: Eukaryota > Metazoa > Arthropoda > Insecta > Diptera > Hippoboscidae > Ornithomya > Ornithomya chloropus. The sequence goes on along the minus strand of OZ020530.1, from coordinate 27,997,982 downwards.
TGTTAATACGGTAATTAAGAAGAAGCGTTATCATGTTTACAGATTAAAAATAATATGTATTAAAACGTTTTTTTAAAACAAAAACGTTTCCTCAATTTACTCCTACATGGCATTTAACAAATTACAGAACAAATGTTTTACTTGTAGAATATTAAGTGACGGGCGTGACCCACTGCAATATGTTGCAAATGCAGATATGTATACTACCATAAAACCAACTCACCTATTTGGGTGTTCTTGGCCCGCTTTAAATTCATGCAAACCAAAGTCTGTTATTTGGCATACCCAACGAGAGTCCACAAGACAGTTACTAGAACGTAAATTACCATGGGATATGATTTCAGAATCGTGTAGGTATATCATGCCTTTTATTATATCGCTGACCAATGATGAAACAAACATGTGATCCAAATGCAAGTCCTCGTTAAGTAAAACATCGTGCAAACTACCTCGCGGACAATAATTTGTAAAAATCATCACTGAGCCATAATCAATGGACACACCAATGAAATTGGTAACATTCTCATGGCGCATCTATAAACAAGAAGTTAAATGTATTTTGGTTAAAGCCAAAACTCACTCACGCACAACTGATGAAACAAAGCCTCCTATTGTTAATGTCGACGCCAATCTAAAGATTATTTTTAAAAAATTATTCCGATTTCAGTTTTTGTCGCCCCGAATACTAAATGGTTTTGCCCAATAGTAGTATCTACTAGGGTACATTACGACACTTTTTCCATGTTTGGAATTGCTATCTCACACTTAAGGACAGACAGACACGATTGGATAGGCTCAGTATAAAGCCTGTTTTGTCCAAAATCTGATGTGGAAGTTACTACGTATTACGTAGCTTATGAAAAGGTATAATCAGCATAGCACGCCTACTATATGCATAAAAATGTGGAGTGTATTTAAAAATTGGCCAAGCCAGCACTTGTTTACTTGTTTTATTTGTTTTTACGTACCTCGCGCATTTGCTTCAGTTCTTTACGCATAGAGCGCGTAATGTCTACAGTTTTTTTGTACAACTTCTTTATAGCCACTATATTACCACGATACAAACCTGTGAAATGAAATAAAGTTTAATCAAAATCAGTATAAGGAGCATAAAGGACGAAATTTCTATATATAAGTGGATAATAATCATTTTCTCTCGTAGTGTTGTATTAAGTGAAAATTTTAAATAGAAACAACATGTGAAAATGTTATAATCGGTCAGACCCGACCATTTAATACCCCATATCACTTAGCTCCACACATTGTGCTACAATTAGTTTAGTTGTATCAGTAAAAGCGAGCGATTGCCATATAAGTCACTGGGTGATATATCATTGAAATGTCCCAAAAAATGCGATCTGTAGCTTGTGCACACAATCACATAGACAAAGAGTTGGACATGGTTAAGTGGATTCTGATTTTGATTCTGTATCGATCGGTATAATTAAAGGTGAGTGTAGCATTTATCGTTGAGGAGTTACAAACGTCTGCGCAAACTTAATATACCCTTTTCTACAAGTGGTGCGGGGTATAGAAAGGTGTCGTTCATAAAAATCGTTTATGATGTTTACCTATGTTAGTAAAAGCTTTTTTGTTCGTTTCGATACCCACTAAAAGGTTTTGGCGGCGTATTTGATACTTAGAAAATTGGTTAGTAAGTACAGGGAAAAATTAAAGATTTAAATACAAGGAATTCATGAAAAAGAAAATACAAGGAAAAAACTCACGATATTTTTATCCGCTTCAAATTTTTTATAGTCTAAGTTGTTGTCATTGTTAATTATGGTTACGTCCTTAATGTCGATTTTCCACAACAAACTAGCCAACGTCTGTTCATAGCGATAATGTCTATTAAGAGTTTAAACACAACGAGATCATAAAATTTAATACGCATGCAAAGAATTGCTATTAGATGCGTTTTATATAATTTAACAAAATATGTTCACTACTTAATAAGAAAAACGGCGGTAACAATAAGGACAAATACAAGAAATGAGCCAGAAGTCAAATAGCGCCAATCCAATGTACGCACGGGACATAATTCACCATGAAATCCACACAATGGCTCCGCTAGTGGCGGTCGTCCTTTAAACCATTGAATAGGGCGATCTGGTCTAATATAACGAAATTCCTTTCGAAACATAAAACAAAATTTTGTATAAGCGATGCGATTACCGCTACATATACTTATTATGATGTGCAGCACTCACTGGTATATTTGTTCGCTTATTAAACACAAAATAGCCCACAGGCTGCATGGTCATTTTAATCAATGTATTCAAATTGCTATTAGCATCGCCTTGCAAGGTTATCACGCTGTAATTGCCTTCTGCATCACCATTGCCATCGATGTGGACCTGTAATTAAACACAGATATGTATATTCCGTGAGTGAAAACGCACCAGTGAATAATATTTGGTACAAGTCAAATATTGACTTTACATTGTGTAATACTTCACTCATCCATACAATTATTCGTAAAGTTCAAATTTTTAGAATTAGTAGCAAGAACAAAACAACCGTTTCATGAGTTACCGAAGTTGAAAAAAATCCTGGCTTCTTTGAAGTGTAGAAAGATGTACTTTTCACTTACGTCAAATCCTTGTATGGAATGATATGAACGATTCATTATACGACTCATGACCAAGCGCCCATCATAAATATCTCCACCCATTTTCAATACATCGGTAATAGCTCTGGCATAAATTATAACGCTATCAAACAAGTGTAAGCCGTAAAGAGGTACCTTTTGATAAAGTATACATTTTCTCCATTACTATTCAACAAAAAAGCAGTGTCTTCAGATCGAACGTACCGATATATTATTGAAAACCCGCTGATGATAAGGTACCAAAAATGGGTGCTTTCGAGCATAATCTTTAATAAGGTTGCAAAGTTCACTACATTTACACATTGTTGTATATTAGTCACTCGTATGAATGTATGAATGAATAAACAGTTATTAATATTACCGTATATGGGGATTCTGGGGATGTGACATGCTTATCTTAATAATTGAACGAAAGGAGTGCTTATCCAAAGATCTACTTTTCTCTTTCCGTATATAAGGATCTAAATAAGCTATCAATAACAGAAAATGCGATAATATATGCCGCTAAGTAATAAGTTTGTTACGTACTGCGGTCCATTAAATGTACCCGTCTTTCAGAGTCATAAATTTCATCGTCCACAGCTACGATAATGTATTCGCCATGCAATAGCAAATGGCGGTTCTGCATACAACGTACAAAGTCTACCATAGCTATGTGCTCTCCAATAAATACATAAACTAAATGGACATTAAAATATTTACATATCATATAACGTTTTGTATGCATATGTCATTAGCATAGACATGTATGCGCTGTAATTCTTAAATTATTTGAAATTTGAAATATTTTGATTTTTCATATCTATATAATATATTTATGAATTTAATTCATGGGTTATTTGATGCTTAATATGTACATATGCATAGTGTACTCACTTCGTGTTGTTGTGTACGTTTCATCAATGATATTTTTCATTATAGTTAATGTCTTATCGATTGGTATATAGTCTGGTATTTTTCGAAAATGCATAACTGTAAAGTTCGCTGCTTCTGCTTGCTCCTACATTAAAGTTCAAATATACGTGAATGCATATAAAACGATAAAACAAACGTAAATAACACTATGTACTTGTATGGCATGAGCAACACTGGAACCCCAAAGTGGCTTTGTACTGACAACAATGGCAAATTTTTGCCAATGAAATGCACTCAAAAGGCTTATTACACTCTTCGATACCTAATGGAATACAAAGAAGTGAAAAACAGCGTTTGGTTTAGGCCAAATTTTAAATTCCCTCCCTCCACATCTACATACGAATAAGCATGACAGGTACCCGATTATTTGTACCGATGTGTGTATTGCATTATGCGTTCACTCTCAGGACGTGCAAAGGGCGTATCAATTGTCATACCATGCCCATTTGATCACATTCACGAATGCACAAAATGTGCGTAACAAATTTCATTTTCATTGCTTAATTTTTTGTGACTAAAAGTTAGATTTTCATCGACTATGGGCGTAGCTAGTTAGTGAATTCTGCTCATTTGAAACAGAATAGAAACCCAGCAACATTGACTTGAAATGTTTATACCCAGCTTTAGCTTAATTATCTAAACTTCTTTAAACGTCAGAGACAGACACACTGACACACGGACATTGTTAATCGACGCTTATTTTGATGCTAATTAAAACTCTATATTTTGTGGAGTCTATGATGCTTCTTGTTGTTGCAAAGTTATAACAATTCAAACAATGTTCAAATACTCTACTGTGAGGTGATATTCATATGTAACCCAGTTATGTGTTGCATTTTCAATATAAGGAATGCGGAAAAGTCAAATACAATACATACATACAAACTTCTTCTTTTAATTATGTGAAACATATTTTTACATTTCGGATGTCCTTTTAAATGATATGGCTTTGCTCTATTGCTTCTCTATATATATTATATGATATAATCATGTAAGATATGGCTTTTTTCTTTCCTGTACGAATATAATGATGCAAAGGAAACTACATGGATGAGAGATCGATGGCCTAAAGTTTTGTGTAATTGTGATGGTTTGAATGGAGATTTTGTTTTATATAATCTTTAATTATTATCCTTTACACGTAACCTATAAACGTGGTATATACATATAGATACATGAGAGGTGAAGTTGAAAGTGTATAAAAATGATTTTAGGCAGTTCAGAGCTGTAAAAAAAGGAACAGAGCTTCTACAAAAGTGGTAAATTTTTGGAGCCTTTCAAATCAAAATGAATGTTGCTATGTCTTATACAAGAAGTATTTTACCTTAGAAGCTGGTGCCAATGTACGTGCAAATGTGTGAAATATATCCTTATTTGATACAACAGAATCCGAGCATTTCTGTGAGAAGATACGACATTAAGAATTAAATAAAAGTATAAATGATTTCATAAACATATACACATGTAGCTTTCACTTCTATTAATGCATGAAATAAATGTCTCGATTGCAAAGAATTAGTGAAACCCTTTAAGTTGTACATATCGATGAAATACAAATCAACAATAATTAATCAAATTACCCAAAATATTAAATGAATTATGATGATATAGAAGCACATACTTTAATCGATGCAGTAAGTAATTCTGAACAATAACAAATATTTACGCAAATATATTTACATACGATAGATAAGTTTCATATCAAATTATTATAATATGTGCGTATGCTTACAAAAGATAACATGGGCGTGTTCCAAGCAGAGGCCAATAAAGCTTCTGATGTACAACTATCACCCGGGCCTACAAAGACGGCCACATTATGCTCGTCTCTTAATTGTGTCATAAACCTACAAACACACACAAAAAAAGGGATATTTTGCTTAGACTAAATCTTGAATATTCAGTATGGATACACCTAAAGCCCTTTAAAACGTGCATTTTAGGACTTTCTATTTTGTATACCTTTTGAGTCTTAACAAATTGTTGCTTTTTTATTTTTAATTGCATTGTGCTGTTTGACCCATTTTGACCTATTCCGATATTAACTAGCGTACAAAGAATACCAATGCTTTTGTCAGGTTCGGAATCGAAATCTCAATTTGCGGCCGGAAGAGTGATTTCCATAAACAGAAACAAAGAGGGACAAATCAATATGACTCCACCACATTAAATTGAAAATGAGGGAATTTCAATTTTAAATTTTAGGAAATTTTGATTGATGTTTTTCCTGATTCAAATTTTTAATTAAGAACAAGTAAGAAAACTAAATTTGGCTTAGACCAAATTTTGAATACCCTCCACCTTCAAAACGGTGGGCATGGCAAATATATATAATATATTGCGCCCTCTAATAGTGTACGTATTATGTATCAGCATGTAAGTCTACTTTTACGTTGAATATGGTTTTTTGTAAATTGTTGGTGTGTCTGTTATCCGAGCGTGCCCCATTTTTGGTAAATCGATTTAGATTTTAGTCAATTGTGGGCGTGTTTGTTATTGTACCACGCCCATTTTTGGAACATCAGTGCATGGGATAACTATGTATTCGCGTACCAAATTTCAAGTTCATAAGTAAACTTTTTTGGCTGATATAAAGATTTTTATTAATTGGGGGCGTGTCTGTAATCCAAATATGCCCATTTTTGGCACATCGATGAAGCTAATATTTATAAATTTTATGTTTATAGCTCAGTTTTTATGGCAGATAAATAGATTTTGGTCTATTGTGGGCGTGGCTCTTGACCGATTTTGCCCATTTTAAATAGCGATCTGCGTGCAAAAACTAAAAGTGCCTGTACAAAATTTCAGCTCAATATCTCAAAGTTTACGCCCGTGAGAGTGCCAACAGCAAACGGACACACGGACATACATGTCTAAATCGACTCAGTTTTTGACGCTGATCAAGAATATATATACTTTGTATAGTCTCTGACGCCTTCTTCTGGGCGTTGCAAATGGAAGAACAAACTTAATATACCCCCGTCACTGAGGTGGAGGGTATAGTTATTAAGGTCAAGTCAACATTTGTTTGCTTTCAAAAATGCTCCAGAGACGTTTTCTGCATATTATAAACCTTATGTCAAAATAATATATGGCCTTATTAAAATGTGGAGACTTTCACCATATCTTTTGGATAACTTTGTAAAGCAATATTGTAAATAATCGACTAGAAAGTGTATGTATCACATTCTATGCACAGACCTGGAAGACATCTAGTACCGTTATTGTTACTATTATACCTAAGGGTATTATTACATCTTAACTCTAGAGTAAGCATAGTATTAAAAGAATAAGTATGTACAAACAACAACTTTCTGCATATCCAAAAGCTTGACCCACGACATGCGAGTGGGATTTTTTAACTTTTTTTTGGTTTCGCATTTTTGTATATCTTCTGTACATTAAATTTTACCTTATAGATTGTATTCGATGAGATTCCAATTCGTTTCCAATATCGAAGGCTTTAAACGATAATGTTTTACCCGGCAGTAAAGTTGGATCCCTATTCACCGCCTCCACAGCTACTGGCAAAGCACCCAAAGTGACCTGAATAAAAATAATTTTATCCAAGTTCCGAATTCCAAATTCCAAATTCGGCACATTTAATTATTAAACTAATTAACTATTCGTCATAATGTTTTTTTTAAATTAATATCAAGACATAAACATATTTGTCATATATATAGATACAAGCAATTTTCAAAAGACCCCTGTACTGTGGCCAAAACCCTATGTTGAAATTTATATGAACACATAATAGAGAGACGGCACGCTTAAATCGATTCAGAAATGTTAAATCGATTGGTACAATAACGGTAAGCTTAATATTCCCTTTGGCAGGCGGCGTATAATAGAGGAAAGCAGAAAAGATTGACAATTTAAAAATCTACTTATCCAACTCAGTTTCAATTGTGTAGTGATCCAATGTGTGGCTTAAGTCGAATATAATATTTTACATACTGTATCAATATATAATATATTTAGATGGATCACTAAACACTTAAATCCCCCTCTTATATATATATGTACAAATTAGAAATTTGATTTTCACTCACACGCATTTGTGAATATTCTGCTAAAAAGCCTATAACAATAGTATTCTTTTCGCTATAGTGATGACCACACACATGGTTAGGTGACAATGAAGCACTCGTATTAGTTTGAATGCTTGGTTTACCATTCGCATATAAACACAAAAGCACCAAGAGCACAATGTGACAATAAATTGTTAACATGTTGGCAATTAACTCTAAGAAGCCAATGACACACATATTCCTTATTAACTAAGTAACCTTATTCTACCATTAATCATATATTAGCAATAAATAAGTTTGTAGTGAATAATATTTTTACTTAAATTTCGAAACTTGAATCGCCCGCGTTCTTTGGCAGACTGACTGCATTTTATTCGAGCATTCGACTTTTATACACATTATTCCTATCACCGACGTCCGAAGTCCTTTCGTTTAATTGTTTACCAAAGGGACTTAAGTACGAACATTATGATTCGTTTTAATGAATGAATGCGTAGACCATTCGTCGTTTGTAAATTTTACGTTTGCGTACATAGGTGTCCCCAATTTGTGGCGCGCTAAAACAGTTATCAATGAATTGTTCGCATATTAAAGAGTATTTTTCTTCCTTGCATTTCAAATTTCAATGCATTGTGACACACGTTCTATGAATGTCAAATACGCACTGCTTTTATATGTGTTATAACATTTTATGTTTTTGCCTACAAGCAGTCGGTGTGTAATGCCGTAGAGAGTCCTCTGTTTTAGAGTTGTTGTTAATACAAGTGTTCTTATTACGAAAATTAATCATGTATAATTTTTTTATATAAATCGAAGGTAAACATTTTATACCTAACACTCTAAAGAGTTTGAATCGGTCCAAATCATTCCGAATCATTTAATCAATCGTGTCCGTCTCGTCAAGTTAGTTTGTGTCTAATATATAGACATCAATTGTAAGAAAAGGGATTAAGAAAAATAAGAATACGACACTGCCTAACAAATGTAAGGTGGTTACTTATTTACGAACGACATATTGTATTGTATGAATCCTTCAATTTTTATATTTAACTGAAAGGGGTTTCTGCTACATTCCAACTGCATGAACTGCACGTTACTTTAACCGCAAAAACAACATGATTAATTGTAAATAAAAATCGCGAAAACAATAATAACACGTATTCCAATATATAAAATTTATGCTTGAACTCCCATAAATGTATATACGAGTACATACATATCTGATGTACTGCATATATGTGGGTATATCTACTCTGCTTACTTGTTTGTTTACTTTATATATGTGGTCTGTAGGAAAAATAATTGTAACTACGCAATAAAAGCTTGTAAACAATTAATACCTACATATTTAAACAAGTGCAGCTCGTTGTTTTCTTGAAATTTTTTGTTACCATAATTAATATCAACACACCTCATTCCCTTTTTGTACGGATTTTTTTTACAAGAATTTGAGTTAACACGAGTTAAAGCAAAAAAATTCCCTTTTTACACGGATTGTTTTGTTTTAACACGATTTTCAATTTTTTTAGGTCTGGAATCAATCTATTCTTCCATTTAGCCAATATCTCTTTTACACGAATTTTTCGGGAACGTACCTATCGTGTAAAAAGAGAATTAGATGTACAATGCGTGTATTTTATAGCGGAAAGTTTTTTATTTTTAAGATTTAATGTCAAATGTTTTTCTTTATTTCATGAATAAATAGAAGTTCTGGTTGTTTTAGGAAAATTATGAAAAAGGATGTCAGTATTTAATAATATATGCAGATATATATATGTTAGGGGATCGTGCTTCCGGTAGCTGATAACCCCTAATAATTAAGCTAACCTTAACAATCACAACCAGACTACACTTCCGCGGCACAGTGTATGTACTTTATCACTGATAATGAGCTAATACTTCACGATTAATAACGCCCAAATATGTAGTGTAGGTTCTGGATTTTCCCGTTAATGCAATAAATTGTTGAGCAACTTCCACGGCCACGCGTATTTGAGCCTCCGAAGTGCTGGCACCCAAGTGTGGTGTAGCCACCACTTTTGGATGTTGAATCAATTTTTTAATAATATCTCCTATAGGTGGTTCTTCAGTAAATACATCTAAAGCAGCTCCGGCACATTGACCAGACTCTAGAGCTGTATACAACGCCTGTTCATCTACAATGCCTCCACGTGCCACGTTCACAACTTTTACATTTCTTTTACATTTAGCCAATGTCTCGGTAGATATCAAATCTAAAACATATGTATTTATTATATTTAAAAGACTGCAATTGATTACTGGGTAGAGTACTTACTTCGTGTGGCCGGTACTAAAGGTGTGTGTACAGTTATATAATCAGCCAAGGGCCAGATTTCACTCAAAGACATTTTTTCAATACCTAAACACGCAACTTCGGCTGCTGAAATTATGGGATCATAACCTATGATCTAATAAACACACTCCTTTATTATACAGTGAACACTTCATACATATTACATACGCACTCTCATGCCCCAGGCTTTCATTCGTATTGCCACTTCGCGCCCAATCCGTCCTAGACCTAAAACTGCTAAAGTTTTGCCATACAATTCATTGCCACCGTACAATTTTCTATCCCAACGGCCTTCCTTCATACCTTGAACGGCTGCATTGATAGGGCGAGCTAAAGTTCCAATTAAAATGCAAGTCAATTCACATGCTGACATGGAATTTCCACCAGGTGTGCTAAAAAATAATAATACAGGATGAAATTAATTTCCTACAGTAAAAACAAATCTAATCGAATGTATGAATATATCTACTTTAATACGATGATATGGTTTTTCGTCGCAGCTCCAACATCTATATTATCAACACCTGCCCCAGCACGCCCTACGGCCTTTAAGTTGCCTTTGCCTGCCGCTAAGACTTCTGCCGTAATTTTTGTATCAGAATGGACAATAACAGCATCATAGTTCTGTCGGAGGAAAAAATTAAAAGTAGCAAACAAAATGGAATTAAGTTACATCCATCGCGCACCTGTATCTCTTTGCACAACTCTTCAGGCGATAATTTCAATTTATATGAAACCTACAAAGCATGAATTGAAACATTTATAACTTTATAGTTTGCTCAGCTAGTAATTTGCACAATTATAATAAACTTACATTAATTCCATTATTTTTTAAGAGGATAACACAAGCATTATCGACGGCATCGCATATCAAGACGTTCTTAATATTAACGGGCATATTTTTTCAAAATATATTCAAAGATTATATTTCACGTTGATAGAACCGCTCAGACTGATAAGAGAAGCAGTACTAATGTTAAAAATTATTTAAATTTCACTTAAAATACTTGATGAACTTTATACTTAGTAGGAGCTGGAGCACAAGCACACAAGTAATAGCATGCAAGTTAATTTTTAGTTGGCTATGGCGAGAGAAAAATAATAAGTAGCAGGGGAAGGTTATATTTTTGAACTAATTCTTGTATTTGAAAAGGGGGCTAAAAACTTTTGTATATGGAATTAATTGTCTTTTATACGTGCCTCTGTATTCCATACACAGTGGCCACTGAAAATAAATAGCGTGGATAACGATCGTGTTTAATTTAAGAGCTATTTCAGATCAAGAATAACAATTTAAAATATCAATAACAAGTGAAATTGTGTAGATTCATCTGTACCACTGACGGCGTAGCTATGGCCTGAGAGTTACCCTTCCGACCCATGCGTTGATTTTTGTAAACTTTAACAAACAATTAAAAATATAAAAAACAAGTACATATATTAAAATTACATAGCCAGTAATTTCCAAATAGTAATAAAAAACAAAATCAGACAATATTGGACATCATCAAACATTTTAGGACCAGTCACGCCTATGATTTTAAAATCCACTTACATGATCAACTCTGTTCCTTTATTGATGGTTGTGGTATAATAAAGCATCTAATGTCGATTATAAAGACAATTTTCCAAGTGGACATTGGCTCTCTAATTGCGTTGCCCTTTTCCTTGGGTGACGTTTGAGTGTTAGTCAAAAAATTGACGTGTTTATATATTCAGCGCATCGTAGAATGGTTAATTCATGGCATTACCCTATTTGTATACAAAACAAGTAAGAAAACTAAATGTGGCTTAGGCTTAAATCTTAAATACCCTCCACCTCCACAACGGTGGGCGTGGCAAATATATATAATATGTTGCGCCCTCTAATAGTGTATTTCTTACGTATCAGCATGCAAGTCTACTTTTACGTTGAATATGGTTTTTTGTAAATTGAGGGCGTGTCTATTATCCGACCACGGCCATTTTTGGCACATCAGTAGATGGGATAACTATGTATATACGTATTAAATTTCAAATTCCTAGGTCAACTTTTGTGGCAGACATATAGTTTTATGTCGATTGTGGGCGTGTCTGTAATCCGAATACGCCCATTTTTGGCACACTAGTGGATGGGATAACTATGTATATACGTATTAAATTTCAAATTCCTAGGTCAACTTTTGTGGCAGACATATAGTTTTATGTCGATTGTGGGCGTGTCTGTAATCCGAATACGCCCATTTTTGGCACACTAGTGGATGGGATAACTATGTATATGCATACAAAATTTCAAGTTCCTAGATCAACTTTTGTGGCAGATATAAAGATTTTTATTAATTTTGGGCGTGTCTGTAATCCGAATACGCCCATTTTTGGCATATCGATGAAGCTAATATTTACAGATGTGCTTATTTAGTTTATAGCTAAATTTTTGTGGCAGAAAAATGTATTTTGGTCTATTGTGGGCGTGGCTCTTGACCAATTGTCCCCATTTTAAATAGCGATCTGCGTGCAAAAACTAAAAGTGTCTGTACAAAATTTCATCTCAATATCTCAAAGTTTACGCCCGTGAGAGTGCCAACAACAGACAGACATACGGACAATCGATTCAGTTTTTGACGCTGATCAAGAATACTCGTATATGTGTATACTTTGTAGATGTTGACGCTAAACAAGAATAAATACTTTGTACCATTTCCAAAGCTTCGTTTTACATATTTAGTATGAAGTGAAGTAGTATGTCTACATTGTTATAATAGAGAGAAGCTAAAAAAATTTTTGCACTGAGCGCTTCAAAAAGTTTACATAGTTTGGCCATTTTCAATTTACGGTAAATTCGTTTTTTGGTTTACTTATAAAATAAATAATGGTAAAGTGTTTGTAGTTGTTCTATGATTATTGCATATGCTATAATTGACCTAGGTCAGTTACGTCCCATGTAGAGCTTTAAACCTTTATTGAAGAAATGAAATAATTAAAACGTTGTTAAAATATCCCATGAACGTAACTAATGGGCAATCAGAAGTCCCCTAAAACTATTTCCTTTTTATTTATTTGTTATTTATTATTGTAACTAATTGTAATTTAACTCATAAAAGATGTGCGAATGTTTGTAAATTATCATTAAATAGCATTATTTGTGTGTGTGTGTTGTTTTATATATTCGTGTATTCTCCACCCTTAGTAACAACATAGGCATGTGTTGTTTTTCCATTGATTGGCAATTGTTATTTTTATTGTTGTTGGATCATCAGATTAAATTCAATCTGCTTGTTTACTACTCTTTATAGAAATTTTTTTACAATTTTATAGAAAAAAATCACATAAAAGAAGTTGTTGTATAAGAAATATTAGATTTCATGCTCGGATGATTTTTATTATTCCTATTGATCATATTCATGTGATTTATAATATCGTAGTATTAGCATGATTCTACCGCAATAATATTATAATCTAGAGTAGATAACTGGTGTAATAATAATTCTTCTTCCTCATTAATTACTGATAATGGGCCAATACCTCACGATTAATAACGCCTGGATATGTGGTATAAAATGTTGATTTGCCAGTTAGAGCTATAAATTGTTCAGCTACTTCAACTGCAACACGTGTTTGAGCCTCAGAAGTGCTCGCACCTAAATGTGGTGTAGCCACCACTTTGGGATGACTTATGAGTTTTTTAGTTACTTCACACTTGGGTGGTTCTTCAATGTACACATCAAATGCTGCTCCAGCACATTTACCCGATTCTAAGGCATCTAGAACGGCCTGTTCATCGACAATACCACCACGTGCGACATTCACAATTTTAACACCTTTTTTACATTTGGACAAAGACTGAGCGGATATGAGATCTTTACATCAAACATTGTCATATTAATTTCGCCCATTAATAGAAATTACATGAATGATAATACTCACTTTTAGTGGCCGGTATTAGAGGCGTGTGTACAGTTATATAATCAGCTAAAGGCCAAATATCTTCTAAACTCATCTTTTCTATACCCAGTGCTTTAGCCTCAGCTTCTGTGGTAATGGGATCGTAACCAATGACCTATAATAAACATACATGTTATATTATGTAGAGCTTAACATAAAAACTAAGTGAATAAATACTTACACGCATGCCCCACGCTTTCATACGAATACCCACTTCCCGACCAATACGTCCCATACCAAGAACAGCCAAACATTTGCCATATAGTTCAGTGCCGCTGTATAGTTTTCGATCCCAACGACCTTCTTGCATACTTCGAGCTGCAGGCACAACCGGTCGTGCCAAAGTACCAATTAATATACAAGTCAATTCACAAGCTGATATAGAGTTTCCACCGGGAGTACTGCATCAAACAAAAATTAATAAATCAAACTATTTTTATTGGTTTTCGCCCTTAGTGTCGCCCCTATACTAACTTTAATACGATAACATTATTTTTGGTGGCGGCAAGTACATCTATATTATCCACACCAGCCCCAGCACGACCCACCGCTTTTAAACTGCCTTTCCCTGCTTCCAAAACCTGTTCTGTTATTTTTGTATCCGAACGTACAATGGCGGCGTCAAATTTCTGTATGCATTTGTGATATATGTGTATTATATATATAAATATATTTATATATTATATATATATAAATTCAACTCAAGTTGATAACGTTTATTAAGTTTATTCGGTTATATTGTAGTATATTCCCTACTCACTTACCTTAACTTCATTACAAAGTTCGTCCGCCGGTAATTTCAATTTATACACAACCTATATATTAATGTGGATAAATAAGTTTATTTTTTAGATATATTTATATGAAATTTACATTGATATCATTTTTTTGTAAAAGTTCCACACAAGCGCTGTCCACCGCATCACAGATCAACACGTTTTTAATATCAACAGGCATTGCTAACGTTTCACTAAACAAAAGAATAAATGCAACCGATTCCTATGCCGTGTAAAACTGAACTAAGACGAAATCAAATGTTATAAATAAAGTAAATAGCAGAGACCAGAGTCTTATACACATATATATTTATAAATATGATATTTCCTTGGCTCCCTGAAGTATGCTTCTGGTAGTTACAAACGGAATGAATGAATAAACTTCATAGTTGTAGACGGCATAAATTCAATTACATTCTTACTTCATCTTAGTAATCTGCCACCAATAAAGCTGCCCCTGACAATAGCACTGCATCTGCGCTTTCCTTTGTGGGCACTTCCAATTCGCACAACAATGTTTTTCGGGTCTCATTAGTATATAGAGGCAATTTTACGGATTCATCTAAAGGTGTACCCTGTGTTTGTATAGCTTTAATTGATTTTTCTTTAAAATAAACAAAAAATGGAGGCGATTTTTGGCTTTCTCTTTGTTTATCGGTTGATGTCAGCATTAAACGGTTCTCTACGAATACAGCTCCATTCACCTGAAAATGGGAAACATTTGGTTATTGTGGCATAAACGTCCCGAACTTCTTTAATTTTCCTTGGAAATGCAAAGTAAAAAGTGATCACTATAGAATTTTGTCGCTTACATGTATTATCTTATGTATGCGCACCCTAGCAGGCACTTTTTACTTTGTTATACCTATTGTTTAAGAGGGAGTCTCTCTTGCGAGACGTCTGTGTATTCGTTCGTGTTTTTTTCACCATCTAGTTTTTTTGAACGGTTCACATAACTAAACGGTTTAAACTAGTTTACACTAAATAGTTCCTTTGGTTTTTTTTTCATAAACACTGTCAGCCATAACTAAAAATCAAAAATTACAAAAATTTTCACGAGAAAAAGATTAACTAAAAAATTGGAGACATAACCAATAGTTTCAAAGTTAATTGTTATTAAAGTGATAATATTATTAAAAAGAGAATTTATGGCAAAAATGGGAAAGGTATGTAGGAATAAAAAGGTATGGAAAATGAAAAAGAGGAACAAATTTATTAAGGCGTTGATCCTTTACAAAAAACCCAAGTTTTTTATACATAAACAGCAATAACATTAATATATGAGATTTTTAAATCACTCACCAAAAGAGGCTTGAGTAAAAGTGCATAAGGTGAATTCACATATGATCGATTGGTCTTGTGAGTTATGCATTGAGATTCCAATATAACACATTGACAAGATGTGTGCAATTTTTCGGCGGTTAGAAGCTTTAGAGTCGCTAATAAAGTTTGACTGCAAAAAACAGTAGATAGATCAATTTCTTCAACGAATTCCAAATTTTCGCAATTTGTGAAACGCGTCTCTGCCGATTGAGCTCGTACCGTAAATGCTTTAAGGTAATCTAGTATATTTGCAGGACCACACCATAAACGTTGCCACCCCTCAGGTATCTAATAAACGTTTATGAAAACTCCAAACTATTCCATAAATTTAAATTATATGCTACCTGATAGGTTGCCAATGTATCCAAAAGTGGTTTTGCTTGAATGATCCGTCTGTCCTTTAAAGCGTCGTAAGCATGACTTAAAGTAGTGTGTATCAAGTGATATCCTTCACCGGCTATTTTTAGTTCAGTGCGGAGAAATACTAGCCATGGAGTGAGTTGATTTTTTGTATCATACAATTTTGTATTCGTCACTAATGAGTTTAATTTGGAAAATGCCAGTTTACGCCACAACGTAAAAATTGGCTTAATTTGTTTCTCTAATTTGTATAGATTTTCTTGTTCATTCCTGGAAAATCCAAAGTATATGCCACGCAGTTCTTTTACAATTTTTTCCCCAAATTCAATTTCTCTACTTATGTTTGATCTTCTAGACAACTTAAAAATTTCCGGATCATCAAAATTCGGCATTTTGGTTAAGGCATTTAGGTAATCCGACCATTGTGCACTAGTGGGTACAACAGCTCCATCTTTAAAAGGTTTCCAATGTTGACTAAGTACGTTATTGTTAAAGAACTCTTTCAAATACATTTGCAAAATCTGTAAATCTCTAGGATTACTTATACGTCCTCCGAAACACAAATTTTCGTTCAACTTTTGAATAATCGTCCAATCAATTATGCTGTTCATTAGCACTTTATCAAATAATTTTATTACTTGTAATGCCGCTTTCACATCAGCCTCGCCGAAGTCATAGTTTTGCGACCAACCTTGAGGTATATAACGACATCTCTCCTGCAAAACTGAAACTAGAAGAAAAAGCGCCACTCTAATTTTAATAGATTTCGCTTCTTTGGGTATTAATTGGTTTCCTTCCATATTGGCATAATTTTTAATAAACCTTATAGTCCTTTGTTTGATTCCAATAGGTCTTTCGTATAGAACTTTAATAAATTGGTACATAATAGACTCGTTAAAGTGTCCAGATGACTCGCACACCAACCACAAACGAAATTCAGGGGATTTAGGTAGTTCGCTCATTTCTCTATTTAGATGATTCAACCATTCGGGTACTAAGTGAACGTTTTTAAGGCACAACCATTTGCCGGACTCAGATGTTTGTTTGATTGCTTCCCAAGCTTTCTTCTCCATACCTCTCCCCATGGACAACTCTTGATATTTATTACAGTTATTTTGTTGCAAGGCTAGACTATATATTTCTGCTGAGGGATCGTCCTGTCCTTGAGTTAACATTAGAATGGGCTTGTCATTGCTGCTCTCCCTGATTAATTGTTCTATAGTAGGCTGGCATTGAGCCCCAATAGGTGTGCCTAATAGATGCTCTGCTGTTAAACGCATATACATTGTCAACAAATCTGGCCGAATAATTTGAATCAACAACACATTTTCAAAGGAGCTGAATAGCGTCACTGGTAAATAAGATAACATTGTTTTCCATAAAATAATACAAATGATTAAGCAAAAATTAATACCTGGTATTTCCTGAGATGTGCCGTCTAAAAAGTTACGCCATAATGAAGAATTGTGCAGCTGTAATCTGGAGACCAATGTTGGTTTTTGATGTACCCAAGCTCTCAACTTTAAACTCATTTCCTTATCAAATATTTCGGAAATATGAATGATTTCTGGGCCTGTGACTTCATTTAAATCACTCGCTCCCATAAAATGAGTAACAAACAATTCCCATTCATAGTCATGAATAGTTTCTTTAAATGCACAGCTGCACATAAACATGGCCAGTGACAAATGTTCATTTCTGCATAAAGATCGTGCCAAATATTGAAAGGTTTCCCTAATTAATTCTTTATAAAATTGCATTTGAATTTGTTCATTCTGAGCCTCGCTAATAATATCATATGACCCCAATGCATTTAAAAACATTTGAACAAATATATCAGCAGGCAAATTATAATTGGAGTTTAAAGCAATAAAGAACTCTGCTGCTTTGTAGCATATGGCGCGTAAAGAACTGAAATCTTTCAAAATAGCTTCTCTTATAACATTACTCTCTTGCAAAGACTTGTCTATAAAAGAACTACTTTGCTTTATATCATTTAAGGTTTTCAGCAATTTTTCATTTTTTAGAATGTCACCTTCAGCCTGTGAAAGCTCCTTCAGAAGTTTATCTTCTAAATCCAAACGTTGCTTGAGAAGGGCGCCTTCATTTTTTAAGAGTTCCACCCTCTTTTCCTCCAGAGAGGGACTTTTTATTATAATTGCCTTGGAAATTAACTGGTCGCTTAAACCAATGGTGGTTATGGTGAATGGTATGCAGGTTATATACGCTTGTGTAATGTCATATAGTTGCAATTTTGTGGTCTTTGTTACAAATATTAATTGAAAATGTCCGTGTAAATCAATTAATTTTCCAGCTACCTCTAGTTGCCTCTTACCAAATTTCATATATACTTTTTTTGTTATAGTTTGTACCAGAGGAGGTCTCAGGTCTTGACAATCTTGCACAATAAGAATTTTTCCGAATCGTACGGCCAACTCCAAAATATATGTGAAGCGCGGATTATTTTGAGATGTCAATTCAAAATTCTTTTCCTTGAATTTTAAATACTCTTGCAACCAGTGCAGCGCCGTTTCTGACGGGTCGATAATGAGGGGTGTGGGAACGCTACCAAAGGGTAGATCCAACATTTGTGTTATGATGGCTGCATTTTCCATAATTTGTGTATCTCTTGGTAAACCCATACTCTCCCATATTAATTGTTCTTGTTCCGTAACTAAACATTTACGTATATCGAAAGCATCGCTTAGATTCAACTCGGCCATTAATCGATTTATAGAATTACTGTAATGTAAAGCAGTATTATTAACAATATAATAGACTGTTTATAAAAATATTGGGCTGATTTAGCATGTGATCTACATTGGTTTTCCGTAAAATGAATATTCATAATTTTATTAAGTGCATTTACGTTAGAAGGAAAGTACACCATTTGCACTTTAATTTCAGAATTTCAAAATTTCAAAAACTGTCATTTCCATATCAGAAGCTATAACCCAAATTAATTACAGAAACAATAATCTTCCTAAATAACAAATGTGTGTCTTTCCGAATATGTAGTAATATGACTACTACTGAACAATAATTGACTGTTTCTAAATAATAAATAATGGTTTCGGAAATATAATTGACTACTTCTCAAATTAAAGTGAAAGGGGTTAGTGGAAATTGCTCTAGTAAAGTTGTACAATTTAAGTAAGAAGCACTCTGAATCGAGTGTATGTGTTAAAATTAAAAAGTTTAAGCGGAATAGACCTCGAAATTAGAGCAACAGAATGGGCAAATCCTAAATTCCGCATCACAGCTTTGATAGGATCGGGGCTATAACCGATTTTTTCCCCTTTCTATAAGTCTACAAATCTAAGCATCAGTATGAAGCTATTTTTTACCAATTAGTATCATCAAGTAAGTAGGATCATCTATCAAAAACAGTTTATTTGCCACGTAAACGTAAAGGAACAATATGAATAAGGATAATAAGTAATTTTAGGAACGCTACTAACCTTCTACACTTAGATGGTAAATGAGAATAGTAGTTCAAAACTAAAGCTATCATTAGGGATTGAGCATCCAGTTTCGTAATGGTTTCTTGATATTCGTTTAATTGTGTACTCCATAAGTTATATTCAGTACCCAGTTGTTGTAGCAAAACTTCAGCAGCTTCAAGTGTTTGACGTGCATTGCTTATTTTCAGTTCTAGCACGGCTGCTTCCTGAGTGTATATATTTAATTTGTCAGATAATTCTTTGACTCGATTTTCCACGTCATCTAATCCGCTTACTAGGGATTGCATTTTGGCCTCAGCTCTTTCTAAATTACGATGTAATTCGGCTTGTTCTTCTTCGAGAGGTTTAACGCTCTGTATTGCCTTGGCATATCTCACACTAGCTTTAACCCAAGCTGCTAAGGGGGCAGCAGCCGCTGAGGCCCTTTTAGCATTTTTCATATCGAATGAATCAGACTTTGCGTTTATTAGATTATCAACAGCGATACAATTCTCCGGATTAATGCGAGTCGGGTCCAACGAGCGTATATCTTCTTTAACTCCTCTCTTAGCCAAAAATGTTTTCATGCTATTCCATGATGTGTCCTTCACTCCCATTAAACGTAAGACTCCTTCTAAAATATCTCGAATGATTTCTGGTGGTGCTCGTAGAGACCGTATTTCCGATAAAGCTTCAGATTTAATTTGCCCTACCGCCATGCTAGCCTCAACTAGTATGGGTTTTACTTCTGCTAATTCGTTTTGTATTTCATTCTGCCTTTGTTTCAACTTTTCACTATTAACGTGCGTCTGCTCTTTCAATTCTAGCATGCTGGATTTTTGCTCATTAGCATTTCGCATTGTAGAGGTTATCATATCCAAAGCTTCTTTGGCAAGTACACGCTTCTCGACCAGGGCTTCCTCTTGTTGTAAAGCTCTTAATTTTAAAGAGTCCACAACTGCGTGTGCGGCCGATAATTTATCAACACCTTGCTAATGACATTATAAAATATATGGACATATATACTATCTAAGTGGCGCATTTAGTATGTTTAAATATTTAAAAGTCCTAAACCGCTCGACCGCAAAATTTTTATTCGTTTCTATATAATTATAGAGCTTCGAAATATTGCAATAATTTAATATTGTAA
This sequence comes from Ornithomya chloropus, assembly GCA_963971445.1. Lineage (NCBI taxonomy): Eukaryota > Metazoa > Arthropoda > Insecta > Diptera > Hippoboscidae > Ornithomya > Ornithomya chloropus. Next base: position 27,977,135 of record OZ020530.1, on the reverse strand, counting down.
CTGAGCACTTCCAAAAATTAATCACGGCCATATATGCTAAGTATCATTTAGACAAGATTATATCGTATTATATTATATAGTGCTACACCATTTTCGGGTGCAAATGAGACATTTTCATTCGAAAATGAAAAATTTTTAATTCAAAACTGGACATTTTTAGTAAGAATTTCATTTTAAAGTGGAAACTAATTCGAATATATTCTTATGCCCATCATTTTATATATAGGGAGCACATATCACTTTGTCCAAACGTTTGAAACGTCCAGGAGGCGTGGGGCAGAGTATATATATGCTGAATCAGCATTGAATACTGAGTCGTTCTAGCCATATCTGTCGGCCGTTCGTCTGGTTGTTTCTGTGCTGTGGCCATCACTCTTCTAATCATAAAAATTGAAATATTTATTTCAAATTTTGCAGAAGTGTTGGTAGCCTTCGTACGCAGGCAGTCAAGCGACATGCCCACAGCGCATAAAAACCAAAAGAGGAATTTATTATTCATAAAGTATTAAAGAAACACTGACATGTATACTCATTAGGAAGCTTTGGTACCTAGATGGAAGGAATCTAACTAAGATTTCGCCTTAGCTAAATATATCTGTTTTACTCGTTTTTGAATATATTATACTTTAAAGGTGGCATATATGTAATATTAATGCATTTGAATGAAATCATCATCATTTCATTTTCAAGTGGAAGTCTTTCATTTACAATCGACAATGGCGTGATAGAGTCCTATTTTGTGAAAGTAAACATGTTCGCATACTTAATTAATCCAATTACCTGTAATTTAACTAATCTCCCGTTGATATCCAAAAAGAATTTCTCATAAAGAAAGTAATAGGTTTTGATTAGTTGATAGAATCTTAAAGGAGATTGTTGAAGCACCACTAAATCGATAACTTCATTAAAGTGAAAGGACACACTTATTTTTTGGTTGGGATTTGTGGATTGTTTTAATTCTTCTATATATTTCTTAGGCAGGAAGGTACAAGTTTCTTTACTTAAGGACCTTATGTATAACATGTCCGTATTGCGGTGTAAAGCTGGATATTTAGTTAACAACTCGTTAGTTTTCTCACTGCCACTATCCAAGCAAATAATCAAATGCAAATTTTTTTGAACTCCTATAAACAAAACAAATGCCTTCGTAAATAGTACAATAAATAATATGCACATGGAGCAGCTTATATGATTACTTTTCATGAAATATGTGATCAAAGAATCCCTGAAACCCTCTGACTGTGCTTGGTGTTTTAAGGATGCAGCTATAGACTGCAAATCTTCGGCAAACAAGTCCAATGTGAAATCACTTTGTTCCAAGAGTGCTTCTACAGGATTCATTAACTCTGGTACAAAATTCAACCAGCTTTGTTCCAGCACAAAACAGGTGCAATGATTTTCTAAGGCCGATATTTGTATGACCTAAAAGGGATAAATATTAAGTTAACTTCTCGCTAAAATAATAGTACATTATATGGAGTGAATGTGTTACTAATTTTAAGTCGTTGTAAAACTCTTGCAAGCAGTAATTATTGCCACCGTGCAATAAATGTATTTGTGCTTTTTGCATTGAGGCGGCTAAATATAACGCATCCAATTGGCGTCCGCCGGCGGGCCCAACCAACAATATGTGTGAATTGGTACGTCCTAGTAAGCGACTTATATTAGCTGTTTGATCCATCAGTTCATTCGTTAGTGGGGCATCAATAATAAAACTTTCCGCATCTGTGTAAGAGTTCATTAAATGTGTGATTGTGTGACTAAATATTAAAAACATAAAACGTTTTCTATTAAATATATATATTTTACATTAAATTCATATTTAACGAAATTGTAAAATATTTGAAAATAAAAAGGTCGGAACCCTTCATGTTGTTTTGACCAACATTTTCATAGTAAGATACCCTAAAAAATTCCGATTTTTTTGTAACATATATTTGCGACGACGTTTTACTTACTGCAAATGGTGATATGTTTTTGCACTTCTTCCCGCCATTCATCATATGTCATTTGTACCAATTCATGGTTGTGATTTGTGAAGTTTGTAATAAAAAACGTAATCTGAATTAAAACAAGCGATAATATTATATGTTGGTTAAAACATGTAATGCTGTTCATCACTTAAATAATGCAATAATAATATGTTTCGCAGTATGATGGAGGGTATACCAAGGTTTTTGTTCTATATATTTAACATCCAGCAAAACAATCTTTTTTTAATATATATAACAAGTAATTCCGTAAAAGAAATAAAACAAGATAGAGAAGTTCGGTTAAGAACGAAGCTTAAATACCCTCCACCTTTTATAATCATCTAAAGAAGAGGTTCCTATTGCCATATATATGTATATGACTATTTCTTGTACCTATGCAAATAGTGTTTTTTTCAAATTATAGGCATTTGCGTTTTTCAATCACGCCCATTATGGCACAGGATTGGATAACGGTACCACTTATATTTATACCAAATTTCAACTTGATAGGCATAGTATTGTGCGATACATAATTTTTTAAAGATACAATTTTTTCGAGGTATGTTGAGATTTTTGTTTATTGTGGGTGTGTCTCTTAACCAATTGCACCCAATTTCAATACGGAACAGCAAAATTGAACTAAGAATACGTATACAAGGTTTCAATTTGATATCTCTAAAATTGCAACCGTGAGAGTGCCAACAACAGACGGACACACGGACAAACATGTCTGAAACGATTTCTCTTTTCATGCTGATTAAGAATATGTATGGTTTGTGGGATCTCCGAGGCTTCCTTCGATGTGTTGTAAACGGATGATCAAAATGAATATACCTTCCTCCCTAAGGTGGAGGGTATAAAAATTGTATATAAGTTAGGCCAAATCTGAGAAAGTTCGGACATGACAGACATATAAATTCGCCCTCGCTAATGCCACAAATTCTGAACACTTGCTTTTACAAAATTCGTTCTTTTAGGTAAATTGAACGCCTAAATATTGAGGCTTGTTAACTAATTCATAAATTTAAGAGTAAATAAATACTTTATTTACCTCTTTAGTAGTAACTTTATTTAATGTATGTTTTATAATTATATCAAAACTTTCCACTTCTTCACTAGTAACCAAACGACCCCCAAATATGGAATACAATTCGCAGAGTAAAGCCTGCAACGGAGATCATCGTGCTTATAACGAACACTTATATTTGAACATAAAGCAACTTACTTCATTAAACGCATTCTTGGGATAATATTTCAGATTTTCTAATACTTTCAGTAACAATTTTGGGGAAAACTGGTATTGTGCATAACTATTTAATCGCATACGAGATGATTCAACGTTTGCATCAGAGCCAATGCCAAACTTAGTTTGCAACTGTAGAGGAATATGTATACATATATAAATATAAATATGTTTATATATGTGTACTCATATTATTTAAAAATTATTACCAATTAATACAAGCTTTAACACTAACCATTTCGTAAAATTTTACTAGACCTTCAGAAATGTAATGTACTGCTTGCAATACAAAGTCCTTAAAGTTTGATTCTTTTGCCGTAGCATCAAACATATCAGTTTGATTTTGTAATAAAGGCAAGAGTTTACATTGCAATACTGTCAGCATGTCTGTATTGGAAGGATCACTTATAGGTAGTAAGTGATTTATAGCCAAGTAACGTGGAGTTATTTTCAGTAAATTTGCATACGCCGTTTCATGCGTTGTGGACTCCTTATGATGTTGTGAAATAGAGCCGCATATTTGCAAACCTTCAATACTTATCCATTCTAAGTTGTTTGTGTTGACAAAAGCACCGTTTATATTGGTGGATGTAGCTGTAGATGTTGTCGGACTAGAGATATTATCAGCAACATTATAAAATCCTAGGCGCTGCACTAGTTGCAGTAATAATTCAGTAATACCATTACAACCCCATGCATCTAATTGACAAAGATCCAAATTTTTTAAATACATTACTAAACGTTTACGTTTGACCTTAAGCCTCCGACCATGTGATCCAGTATTTATACTGAGGCAATTCTGAAAAGTGAGAACTTAAATGAACAGCGTCAACAAGAGCAACTAAAATAGGTACTTGTTCTAAACTGCGTATAATGTAGGCAGGAGTTAATTGTGTGGAACAATTTATAATTAATAAATCATAGCCAACCATTTCGTGTACGGCCCATTTTAACAATAGAGTTTTGGCTGATCCTGAGCGACCCAGTAATAGAAAGGGAGCCTTTTGTGGATCGCTTAAAAATTCTTTCAGCTGGGCCAAATACATTTTTATCGATGCTGTGTGAACTAAATCCACTTCTGGGTCTATTGTTATTTTCGTCGTATCATAATCGTCTTCATAAGTTTGAATGCAGCTTGTAGCCTTATTAAAATATAGTAAATGTGGCCTTTGATTAGGCCTTATATGTATATTAGCCTTTTCCAACAACCAATTAGAAATCTCATTGTATTGCTTAATTAGCAAATATCTCAAAATAACTTGACACACCGCTACAACAAATTCTTCACGTGATTCTATACTCTTATTCACTTCTTGCATACCACATAACTTTAACATTAAAGCGCGCGTCATGCCGGCACGTGTCATAAACGGCAATTCACTAAACGTAATATATACATTTGTTGGATTAAATTAAATATAATATTTGCGGTTTACTTACTTGGAAAAATTTTCCTCTATTCTCCCCACAACTGGTTCGTATAATTCCTCCACGTAGTTGCGCAGCACATCACCATATTCTAGCTTATTTAAATTAAAGTTTACTATCGATTTCAAAGGATAATCTTGTTCTCTGGAAACACGAAAAGGTATCATTGATTATGGTTACGCATTTGAAAGCATCTTACCCCATGTTCACTATTCCCATACGTGATATGGTGGCTGGAGAAGCATTACGTACATTGTCGGTTTCAAATATGAAATTCACATTGTCCCCAAATTGTATACGCCAGCCAGAAGGTAAAGTTAGTAGTCTAAATAAGTTTAAAAATATAGGAATTTCAACTGTGAGCGACAAATATATAACTTCTAAGCTGTAAATGAAAAGGTGTCATTATTTCCAAGATACATATACGATTTTCGGTACACTCTAATCATTAAAAAATGTAATCACAAAATCACTACTCTCCTAAAATTAAATAAAAAACAATTTTCTTTCAGCTAAGCCCAGAGGAAGAAATGCGATACAAAGACTTGTTGCGTGAACGAGATCGTGAACGAAAACGTATTAAGCGCATGAATCCCGAATATCGTCGCTTAGAACAAGAGCGTGATCGAGATCGTAAAAAAGCGCGGCGAGCAAATGAGGCTTTTCGCCAATTAGAAAAATTACGTGAAAAAATACGCAAAGAAAGAAAGAAGGGCATTATAGTGGACGAAGCTGCTTTAGCTCAACAATTTAATCTCATTGCTCCCACACCAGTAGAACCCGAGGTTATAATATCGGATCCATTACCACCAAATGACTCCCCCACAACTACTCCACACAACATCAATAATCATCAACTTCTAGACGCTACATCAACCGAAAGTCATAGACGTCAAAGAATGCATCTTAATAATAGTAATTTAAGTGGCAATAACACTGCCTCTGTCATTGGTGTAACAAGCACCAATACAAATACTGCATCGAGTGTCACCATGGGTGTCAGAAATACGCCAGGTCCGTCTCCTCCTAGTAATATACCTCACGTGCCACACAAAAGTTTATTGTATCCGGGACCTGGTTTTCCCCATCATCCATTACCGATACCAGCGTTGTTGCCTTGTCATCCCATGCTCCATCACAACTTAATGTATCCGCAAAATGGAATCAAGCAAGAGTATAATTCAAGCAATGATGCTAACTCACAAAATAACCAACAAATTAGTGGGGGTGGCGGTGGGATATCTAGTAATAGTAATGACGATCACGATATGCCTATGATTGAACCAGAAATTATATTACAAACATCACCAGAAGTTATTGCAGCTCCACATCATTTTAATAATCATACACATACACACTCGCATTCAACGCAACCGCATGCCCATTCGCACACGCATCATTTGCACCAGCAACAGTGTCATATGTTTCAACACATGACGCCTCCAGCTCACATGGCGGTACACATGCGGGCGCACGCTGCCAATTCGGGTATACCATCGACGTCGCCACTTTCACACAACTCTCCACAAGCACACAACCTTATTACTCAACAACAGCAACAACCGACTCAACATTAATTAGATAACTAGTAGTAATTTATATCGCATTGATGACTATTTGGTATGCAACTTTGATTGAATTTTTTTTAATTTCTTTAATCACACAAAAGAGAGAGAACAGATACAAATATTAACAAGTAAGAAAACTAAATTTGGCTTAGGCCAAATCTGAAATACCCTCCACATCTACAACAGTGGGCGTGGCAGATATATATGTATATATGTTGCGCCCTCTAATAGTGTATATATAATACGTTTCAGCGTACAAGTCTAGTTTTATGGTGAATATGGTTTTTTGTAAATTGTGGGCGTATCTGTTATCCGACCGCGCCCATTTTTGACACATCAATGAATAGAATAAATATAAATATGTGCACTAAATTTCAAGTTTATGTATAAGTTTTTTATGGCAGAGATATAGATTGTCGTTTATTGAGGGCGCGTTTGTTAACCGACCACGCCCATTTTTGGCAAATCGATGGTTAAAATAACTAAATATGCAAATACCAAATTTCAAGTTTAAGTCAACTTTTGTAGCAGATATAAAAATTTTTTTGATTTTGGTCGTGTCTGTTACCCGATCACGTCCATTTTTGGCATATCGAGGAACGAATTATTTATAGATATACATACCAAATTTAAAGTTAATAGGTAAATTTTTGTGGCAGAAAAATATACTTTTGTCGATTGTGGACGTGGCTCTTGGCCGATTTTGCCCATTTGAAATAGCGATCTGCGTGCAAAAACTAAAAGTGGCTGTACAAAATTTCGGCTCAATATCTCAAAATTTACGCCCGTGAGAGTGCCAACAACACACGGACACACGGACATACATGTTTAAATCGTCTCAGTTTTTGACGCTGATTAAGAATATATATACTTTGTAGGATCTCTGACACCTCCTTCTGGGTGTTGCAAACGGAAGAACAAACTTAGTGTACCCGCATCACTAAGGTGGAGGATATAATAAGGAAATACTCTTAACGTTAGAATTGTAAACTATCATTAATAAAATGTGTGTTATTCCATGTGTTTTCTATTGGTAAATGCACAGACAAGAAGTAGGAGTATGTGTTTTTGAATGGACATGACATTGTGCTGCTATATAATATTTATTTTATGTGTTTACGTTAAATTAAATTTATGTTAAATTCAAGCTGTTTAATCACAAATTATTTTTTTTTCTGGTCAATGGAGTTAATGTACACATTGCCATTTAAACAGGAAAATACTTGCAAAATTAAGGAATTAGAAGCTTAATATCACAATTTTTCAGAAAGACACACGCATAGTTATATCGAGTCAGATTTTGATGTCAATTAAGAATATAACTCTGTAGTTTTTGCCCATTCGAACATATATCATTTGCACTAAAAACAGTGTCATATGTTTCAGCACATGACACCCCCAGCTCACATGGCGGTACACATGCGGGCGCACGCTGCTAATTTGGCTATACCACCGACGTCACCACTTTCACACAACTTTACACAAGCACACAACCTTATTACTCTAAAACAGCAGCAACATTAATTAGATAACTAGTAGTAATTTATGTCGCATTGATAACTATTTAATATGAAACTTTAATTGAATTTTTCTTAATTTTTCAATCGCACAACAGATACGTTAAAATTATAAACTACTATATACTGTCATACAAGAAGTAAGAGTATGTGCTTTTGAATGGACATGATTTTGTGGCACTATATAATATTAATTTTATGTGTTTACGTTGAATAAAATTTATGTTAAATTCATGCTCCTTTAATCACAAATTATTTATTTATTTTCTGGTCAATGTAGTTTATATACATATTCTCATTTAAACAGGAAAATACTTGCAAAATTAAAGAATTAGAAGCTCACTATCTAAATTTTTCAGAAAGGCACGTGCATAGTTATATCCAGTCAGATTTTGATGTCAATTAAGAATATAACTATATAGTTTTTGGGGTCCCAAATTTTAAAACAATTCGAACCATGATAAGTAATATTTTTTTCGGGATAGTATGTTGAAGTTAGCTAAAAACAAATAAGAAAACTAAATTTGGCTTAGACCAAATCTTAAATACCCTCCACCTCTACAAGAAAGGGCGTGGCAAATATATATGTATATTACGCCTTCTAATAGTGTACATATTACGTATAAGCATGTAAGTCTACTTTTACGTTAAATATGGTTTTTTTAAAATTGTGGGCGTGTCTGTTATCCGACCGCGCCCATTTTTGGCATATCGGTAGATGGGATAACTGTATTTGCGTACAAAATGTCAAGTTCCTAGGTCAACTTTTGTGGCAGATATAAAGATTTTTATTAATTGTGGGCGTGTCTGTAATCCGAATACGCCCATTTTTGGCAAACGGATGAAGCTAATATTCATAGATGTACATACCAAATTTCAAGTTTGTATCTCATATTTTGTGGTAGATAAATAGATTTTTGTCTATTGTGGGCGTGGCTCTTGACTGATTTTGCCCATTTTAAATAGCGATCTGCGTGCAAAAACTAAAAGTGCCTGTTTCAGCTCAATATCTCAAAATTTACGCCCGTGAGAGTGCCAACAACAGACGGACACACAGACATACATGTCTAAATCGACTCAGTTTTTGACGCTGATCAAGAATATATATACTTTGTGGGGTCTCTGACGCCTCCTTCTGAGGTGTTGCAAACGGAAGAACAAACTTAGTATACCCTCATCACTGAGGTGAAGGCTATAAAAATTTCCTAATATAGTACTCAATCACGCTCTTTATTACCTTGATTTTTTGCGATTATGTGTATATCAAAAAAATACTGCAAATTTTTGCAAATTTATGATCATTGTAAGTAAAAATTTAAACTAAGGTGCTGATTTTTCATACTTTTAAAAAGTAATAACTGAACTAAGATTTTTTTCTTAATTTTGATTTTACCGGTATAACAGGGCTTCTTGCCCAATACACCGTTTATGTTGAGTTTAGGCACTATATTAATTTGTATTAATTTTTACTGAGAAGGGATATATGTTTACCATGGCGTAAACTGTGATTAGACTAGCAACTATAAAGTATTTTTTAAAGTCCTGCCCTGTTGGTATATAATTAAATATCGGTTGTTTTAATACTCACTTGTTGTCATCCAAAACTGAATTTAATGCTTCTATCCAATCGGGATCTACACTGCCATCACACACAATCCATGAATATACATTAACCGGTTCACTGTTAACTATACTTGCTATGTGCGTTAAAATTCCATCAAACCATTGCCTCGTGTCAGGATCTAGATAACCCAGCAGCTGAGAGCGAGTCATAGATTTGGGACTAATAGTGTGTACTCGTATTTCCTGGCCATAGTTTATACCTAATAATTGTCGCAATACTGCAACTACTGTCGTTTTACCACAACTAGGTGGTCCCATCAAGACTACACCCATCCGTTTTTGCAATTGCTCGTGTAATTGTACAACCTTATCCACTTGTCTTTCACTAAAACATAATCCCAATGAATCATATGCTTCCTTTACCCTTTGTTCAATGTTTATAGTGCTGCTGTTATTAGTTATTACGTTACTTTCAGGAAACACATTTTTTAACAATATATTGAAACGTGTTACGTCTTGGTGCACTAATTTAGACATAATTGATGTTTGTAAGCAGTGACTCACGATATGCATTTCCATATTTTCATTGTTATTTATTATTTTCTCCTTCGTATTTTTCTCGCTTGTAGATTTTAAGTTTTGAAATTCTTTTGTACAACTTAACAAAAGGATTTTTAGTTCTCGTAAACCCCAATTATAATGACGCTGCTGTGTAAGGACTTTTGAACACATATCAAATAATTCCACTACTCGTACAGCTATTTCATTGGCTTGTTGAAACCCCTCCACAAAAAGTATGACGCGCGCAATTTCTTTCTTTTCTGGGTATTCCATAAAAATTGGACGAAACAATGCTTCTAAATTACCGGGCAATTTTTGCCGTCCACCATAATCAATGCCCGCTGGGTTTAAAGTCACATATATAGCGCAATTGTGGTCGATTTTGACCTGTACAAAAAAGAAAGGCACGTAGGACTTTCCTTGTAAACACGGACATTAATTCCGAATTTTTATAACATATTTTAAGAAGTCCATACATTAGAAAGGTCGAAAATTTTAGCTCCCATTATATAATTTCTTTATAATTAACAAGAGACGATAGGTGCAAAATTTTAGCTTAATCGATCAACTGTAAGAGAATGCGTCAAAATAGTGCTTTTGTACCCTCCACATAAGCAGAGAGGTATTCTAAGTTTGTTCTTCCGTTTGCAACACCCAGAAGAAGGCGTCAGAGACCCTACCTGAGTATATATATTCTTGATCAGCATCAAAAACTGAGTCGATCCAGACATGTATGTCCGTGTGTCCGTGTGCCTGTCTTTTGTTGCCATTCTTACCGGCGAAAATTTTGATATATTGAGCTGAAATTTTGTATAGACGCTTTTAGTTTTTGCACGAAGATCCATATTTAAAATGGGCCAAATCGGTCAAGAATCACACCCATAATCGACAATATATATATACCACAAAGTTGTAATTTAGTAAGCTTATTTACAATTAACTTATCCATCAATGTGCCTAAAATGGACCTGGTCAGTTGATAGACACGCCCACAATCGAAAAAAATCTAATCTAGCTGCCACAAAAATTGATCTATGAACTTGAAATTTGGTATGCTTATCTATAATAATCCCATCCATTGGTGTGCCAAAATTGGAGTGGTCAATTAACAGACGCGCCCACAAAATACAAAAAACTATTCTCCACGAAAAACTCGACTTGCAATCTCATACGTAATACATATACTATTAGAGGGCATAATCCACTGCCGCGCCAACTATTGTAGATGTGGAGAGTATATAAAATTTGGCTTAAGCCAAATTTAGTTTTCTTGTTTATATTAAAACATTATTATTAGAAGAATATGTGACGGATTTTTAAAAAATTCACGCAACTACTTAGTAACACAAAAAGGACAAACTTTTGCGTTGTGATGGTACGAAAATGGTATTTCTTCCAATAGCTGTGGTTTTAAGTGAAATCCATATATGAGGATTTGCATTTTTCCCATTTAATGGGGAACCTATCCCTATCATTGAACCTATCCCTGATCATTGAAATACGTCTGTATGAGGCAGAGCCTCAAAATATTATCTTTCAGGTGGAACATTTTTCTTAGCATAAAAGTAATTATGCTTCGGCCGAGATGAGGTTTCTTTAACCGTTTAGGAGTTAGGACCACTAACATGGTTGGTATGTAATAATACCTAAAAACTATATATTATATATTAGTGAATAAGAAACTTACTTTCATATCGGAAATATGTACTGTGTCGCTTTTATTTTTTAAAGCACTTTGTAAAGGTTGGATTAACATTGAAATGGACGAAAGTGTGGTTTCCTGTAGACGATTAAATTCATCAAAACAACCCCAAGCTCCACAACGTGTTAAACCAATTAAAATCGTTGCAATTGAATCGGCATCAATATTCTAAAAAGGTTCAGTTTCCACTTGTGAAATCATGTACATATAATATAGAATTTATAATACTTAGTATGAGCAACTTAAGTCTAAATATACCAGCTTTTTATTCTAATACTAGGTTCGCCTTAAGGTAGGGGCTATATATTTGTTAAAATGTTTGCAACGCCTGGAAGAAAGTTTCGAGAACCACTAAATTGCATATGTTTTATACCTCCCACATTGGACCACTTCTAAATGAAAGCTTTAATACAAATTTAATGAATGTATATTAATTTTCAATTTTGCTTTATTTCGACCAGGGAAAAAATAATACATTGGTATATTGGACTTTAGTTGCACAATGTCTATACATATATACATTAACATATACAATGTATCTATTGTGTATTGTGTGTATTTTTATACCGACCACATAAGAGGAGGGAGGGGTGTACTAAGTTTGTCATTCCATTTGCAACACCCAGAAGGATGCGTCAGAGACGCTACAAAGAATATATATTCTTAATCAACATCAAAAACTGACTCAATCTAGACATGTGTATGTTCGTACCGTGTTCTTTTCGACCGTGTGTTCTCACGGCCGAAAATTTTGAGAGCTGAGCTGAAACTTTGTACAAATACCTTTAGTTTCATAAGGTTTAAAGTGGGCAAAATCGGTCAAGAGTCACGCCCACCATTTGCAACATGACTTGCAAGCTGATACATAATAAATACACCGTTAGAGGGCGTAATTATATATCTGACACGCCCAACGTTTGTATGTAGATGTGGAGGGTATTTAAGATTTGGCCTAAACCAAACTTAGTTTTCTTACTTGTTATGTATATCTTTTTTTCCCTTTTACAGTTACCTCATCGCAATTGAATACAAACACTAAACGCCCCAACATGGCTCCCAGTGCCTTTACACATTCAGTTTTACCAGTTCCAGCCGGTCCAAATAGGTTACCACCTAAACCCATCTGCATAGCTTGAGTTAGTACGAGATAACATTTATGTGTTAGACGTGTATTGACAAGTTTACTAAAGTTACCCAAAAATTCATATGAGTATCGGAATTCTGCATATACCATGCGCGCAACAACTTGCCCTACATCACTGCTTTTATTTACATCTATATAAAATTTAAGTTGGGCTAACCAATACCAGTCATTCAGGTGCACAACATTGTGCTGTATGAGCTGTTCCACAATTGTAACATAATGCGCCACCTCGTATAAAATTGCACGTAATTTAATCTGCAGTAGTGCATTTTGTCCTACCAAATAACTGGTATCCTGTTTCCACTCTGCATATTGCATGATTTCCTTGTTCAATTGTTGCAAGAGCTTTGGTAAAGAGACTGACTGTATAGATTTTTCTACTTGTTTTGTAAAATGTACAGCACGGGTGGTGGTTAAAACTTGTTCAACGTACTGATCTAAAAATTGTTCATTAAAACCTTCGGGGGGATAAGAGTTACAACATTGCAATATCTGCTCTCTAAGAGTATCCTGGACAACACTAACTAACGTATTTAACCAAGTCTGCAACAAATTTTGTGCATTGACATACAATGTTTTATTTATTTTTTTTAAATGTGTTATTATTTTCTATTTTTACCTCGATGGGTCCTTTCATTTCCACCGGTCGTATTAATTTAAGAACGTCTCCTTCTGAGCTTTTAAAAGCTTCTATATTAAATACGACTTTTTCTTCGTTATTAGAATCCTGTGAAATAATCAAAGTATGGCATCCGGGAAATATTTTTTTTATATGTTTTTGTATGATTTCTGGAGCTTTGCTGCCGTGACCTAATAGTTCTAATAAATCATCATCGCCCATAAAATAGAAACGAGGAAATGAATTGCGTTTTTCCTGTGGAATAAACGATGACAAATTACGAAGATCAAATAGAATATCAAATCAAGGTATTACTTAAAGAATAAATAATAAGTTTGGGATGCAGGAGTACGTACCCCTACGTAGGACAACAAATTATTCTGGCAGCATTTTAATTGGGTTTCCAAAGATTTAACAATACCACTAATATTATTGATCTTTGTTAAAGAACAAATGCGCGGATCCATTTTAATTTCATTCATGATAGAACGAAACTCTTTGTCGATACGTTTAAAGAGGCTTTCCTTATTTCGTAAAGCACTTGCCCCAAAAACTGGTTCCAAATAAATCCATCTGTAATATTAATAAAAATTGGTTAAAAATGAAAATATATTATATTAAGTAAATAATGGAAATTCTTTAGAGGACCGTCTTTGTGACTGGTTTAAGCCACTCAAAATAGCATCCAAATTGTGAAGTCTGCTCTCCCATATGTTCACCTGATCTGAGAAGGTATCAAAAGCAGCTGAGTTCTTGGCTGATTGTAATAAAGACTGATTTTCACCAATTTTGTTTAAGATATCGGAATAATCTTTAATAAGTGTTATGGAATGTCCAAAAGAGTCTGTGTGTTCAACGGTTTTCAGATAAAAGGTCATTGACCACTGATCCAATTCATTTAAAGCCTGGCGCACAATTTGTTCAGAAAAGGCTTGTCTAACAATCTGAGTTATTTCATCAGACTTTTGCTGGAGACGTAGCGGATCTTGCAAAAGATCTTTTAGGGTTATCATATGTACAGGTTTAGGTGTTTGTTTGCCAAGCCTGGTGAAAACTTCCAGCCAGTGACTTTCAGTTAATGCCTCGGATTGTAATTGGAGTAAAATTGGTAAACAATTTTTCAAAAGTTCCACATGTCGTAGTATGTGTTTCGACGAAATATCAAAGGAGTCGATCATTGAAACTTCCCATTTGCTGATAAATTCATTTAGATCGTAAGGACGATGGCGGTAAATGGTCCATTCTTCTTCTTGTATTTTACTGAATTCTTTCAAATACTGCTCATAGAGGAGCCATGGCTTAGATTGTTTTTTTACTTGTTCATCTATTTCATCGATTATCTTTAAACTTTCTTTTGGTAATAAGATATTCAATTTATTGCACTCTTCCATTAAGTAAGAATTCTTTTCTAAAATATCATGCCAGTACTTTAATCTTTCCTTAAACAAATCCAACGAAATTTTTTCATTGGTGTTTAATTCGGTAATGGTAGATTCCCACCTCAATATAAATTTTTCGGCATCACTTATAAGATTTTCCATTTGACCTTGGGCTTGTGTTTTAATCAGATCTACCTGACGTTGCAAAACCACTGCGTGATTTTCCAACAAAGGCTGCAATCTATCCCATTGAGTTAGTTGATGTGAAAGTAACGATACTTGTTTTTTACACCAACCAGCCAAACAACTATCTTTCGCTTTTGCCGATTTTAATATTTCAGAAATTTTTGGCAATTCTATTTTAATCTGTTCATATTTTATGTTAGACAAAGCAATTGAAGTCTCATTAAATGATGAATTCTGTAAAAATTGTAAAGACGTTTCAAGAAATTCTCGAACAAATTCGACGTCCCCAAGTATTGAAGATTTTAAAGTATGTGCTAAAGAGTCCCAGTAACGACGATTTATTATTTCTAAATCAGAACGTAGAAGTGTTATATCAATCACAAAACAATCGAGAGATTCCTCATTCCTAGTTGTTAAATAGAGAAGAGGAGCAAAGTAAAAATATTACATAATATATGTAGAAATTCTCTTATACGAGTATATATAATACAATATATATAATTAAAATTGTAAGTTAGTTATATTATGTATACTTAATACTTACTTCTCTATCTTAGCTATTTTTTGGCCAAAATGTTTGCATTGACGAAAATTACACTCCCAATCTTCAGCGGTTTGCAGATGTATGCCACAAAGTTCTTCAATATCAACACAACCCAAAGCTACCCAAGGAAGCCAAAGCTTTTTGAATTTAGCTAACTTTTCGAAGAGATCTGCTGCTTTATTATATAAGGGACCAAAATAATGACTGTTAGTCTCCACCATGACGCGAAATAATTCTCGGCTTTTATCGCTTAAACCGCGAAAATTGTATGGACGTTCAATAAAGCGTCGCAATTGAATAAAATATTTTTCGCGTATAACTTCTTCAGAAGGTATAAAACATAATTTTCTCTCACTGTGATAAGAAACGAAACTGAATTAAAGCAAGTAAAAATATTGTAGTCGGTTCTAACCGACCATTTAATACCCTACACCACTGATCTCTACAATTTATGCTCTGAGTAGTAGATTTGTAACCGTTAATGTGAGTCATTGTCAAATATATATATATATATATATATATATATATATCGGTCGTGAAATATCGGTCATTATTGAAAACAGATCGATTTCGTATTCGATGATGATTCACAATATACATACTTTATAAAGATCTTTAACGCCTCCTTATGGGCGTTATAAACGTTTTGACGCATTGGGTGGTGGGTAAATTGTAAATTAGAAAGCTTACCGAAAAGCTATTTTAATATGTATGTCTGACAATTTGTTATTCATGCTCAATAAACCCAAGACATATTGGCATTCTAAGACCTTGTACAGTTGGTGATCCCAATGTAATTTAAAGGTATCCAAATTGGTAAAACCTTGATGTTCCAAGGAGACTAATAATGCTCGTAGATGTTGCATTTTTTCCTTCCACATTTGGTCTTGATTGATTAAATCGAAATTCATTAACTTGAGCAACATTTTCTTCACTTTTTCATGATAATGTATTAGAAGTGTATTATCAGATGATAGTTGGGAAACTGCTTCTAGCAATGTATTGACATAACGCTGTACAGATTCTTCATCTTGCCAAGCTACTGTTTCATTGTTAACCAGTTCGGAGAACTCTTTAGCATTTTTCAACATAATGGGTCTCTGACAAGGTATCATTTTGTCACCTATAGTATTATAAAAACTAGCAATTTGCTGGAGGCGACGTGCGTACGAAATATATTTGGAAGCATGACTGGCGGCCTGACGAATTTCTGTGGGCAATTTGAAATCCATATTTTCAAATTCCCGTACGTCTTCACACAAAGTAATCAATTGCAAATCGAAGGTTACACGCATTAATTGACGATCTTTCCTTTCAAATTCAATTACTGGTTGATCGTCCCGAAGTCTACAAAAATAACGATTAAAAGTCCACAAAATATGAAATAAATTAGTTCGTTGAACATGAAGTTACTTTAAATTTCCGCATTGTATTGCATTAGAAAATTGACTGCACCAAATATCAAAATAGTTTCTTAATAATGATTCAGTGTCTTCTTTAATTTCCAAAGTAGCTTTCATCACTCTTTCGTACTGCTCGCGGTCACTAATCAAATAGCTAACTTTTTCGATCTCTGTGATCTATATGTTTATATAATCATAATCATATAATAATTTCTATCATCGGTACATTATGTGAAATACAAATCACCTGATGTTGTACAATCTTTAACCAACGGCATTCATTACATATGGTGGTTGGACAGCCAGCATCTAGTTCCATGTTAGTATCATTTATGGTCTTGCGCAAACCTTTCAGTGATATTTTTAAGGATTGCATAAATTGCTCTCTTTCAGTGGTCAGCAAATCTAGGACTGTGGGCCTTCTTATGAGTGTCTCATATTTACAGAATACATTGATCAATTGGCGGGCATTGCTCAAATGTTTATGCATTTGCTTTTTTAAGGCTTCTGCGATACGCTCATCTATAGGTCGCAACATTACTTCAAATTGCTCTAAGGCTGTATTCCAATTAGTGTTTCCCATTACAGAAGTATCATAAATGTTAACTGCTTTGAAAGGTGACTGAGTGCGTATAAGTTCTTGAAAATCAACATCGTTAATCAAAGATACAATTTGTTCGTACAGGTTTTTAATATTCCGTATTTGTAAGATTCGTTCCTTGAACAAATATACTTTTTTTGGAGTATGGACTTCTCCCAGCCAAGGGTGTTTGACATAGTTAGGCCAAAATAAACGTGTCAATGAGTCACATAATTCTATCCACGAGTCAGCAGTTTCTATACATTGGCCTAGCAAACTGTTTATCAGGGGATTACCTGAGCTCCAAATGTCCTCCACGAGCAATTTGTCAACATATATATCCATCAATTGATTACCTAAAGTTCGAGTATATGGGTATATTATTACTGTAAAGCTAAATGCTCTTACCTATACAGTCCAATACATCGGCCATCCTTTGCTCAGGATATTGACATTGCAATTGCCATAATTTATCTAAACTATTATGGGCTGTATCCAAAAATGCTTCGACACTAATACCATTCGGTTTGCTTAAATTATAAATTTTTTCCGCCATGTCTTTTAAATAAGTAAGCAGTGTTTGTATTGTTTCCCGTTCTACTCGGGAAGCAGACTTTTCAGTAATTTCGTGCTCCCAAAACTTAATCTCATCAAAAATTGTTGTTATATCTGTGAATTATTAAATACATATACTTCTAAGTCGTCCACCGTCTTATCATAAAGAAAGTATTTTATTGAAAAAACTGTAGACACTCATTAACAGATTATTTGTAGAATTCGATGTTGTCCAAGAATATATATACTTTTTTAGATGTATCACGCCCCCTTTGAGTGTATAAGATCAATATATCCCCATATCATTATGTTGGTGGGTATGAAAAATACTTTTTTCGTTAAATTTTTAGGTGTCTATCATAACTTTGAAGTCTTCTCTCGTAGAATCGAAGTGTAAGCGGATAAAAAATGTTCTCCTAACCGGAAAATGAGTTCAGTGAAAATAAGAGGATCGCTTCTCTACATGAGCCGGTGGTAGGTATAAAATATATTACGAACCTTTTTACGTTTAATAATATTCAGTAACGTAATAAAAAAGTGGGGATCAGAGTAGACGATCTAATAAAAGAGTATGCATGTATAAACAAGCCTGTTACAACTACAGAAAAGTATCTGTCTTGAAATAAGAAGACTACCAAAACCTGTCTCTTAGTTTATAAATATAAATAAATTTTTATAATTATATTCCTTGTAAATAATATTGTGTACAAAACTTACCGCTTTTGGGTAAACCCAATGACGATCTCACACAATCGTGTAAGTTGTCCAATAAGCTACTCAGCTCGACATTATATTCTGTTTTCTACAATTAGAGTGGAAACAAGTGAAATAGTAAAAAATTCTTTCTGAAATCCTACATGCGTTTTATGAGGTAATTTTTTCTACTTGTACGGATTGTAGGCTAAGTTGTTTTATTTATCATGATATTTTTTATGCCCATATAAGATGTACGGTGTTGTTTGCAACACCGCATCTATCTATGGAGGATCCTATAAAACTTCTTTAATTTGCCTTGACACCGGTGATTGTAAAATTAAATGTAGGAAAAAATAAATATGCGGATTTTCAGATATGTACGTACCTCTGCTGCAGCATACGGAGAAAAAACGCACGAAGCACAGTTGTAAATAGATTTAACCAAACCGCCCTCCAGCGACAACATACCGACCGCTGGGTGCTGTCTATCTAGAGTACCAGCTGTTGCTGTTGCTGTTCGGCTGTACGTTTTGGTTCTAATTTGTGGTATTTTATAAAATACCAAACATTCAGAATTATCTTTTGGAATGGAAGGTTTCAATTTAATGTTATTATTTGCTCTATCATGCACGGCCGAAATTACAGTTAAATCGTCATTTTTCAGGAATTCCGAAATCTCAGCCATTTGTTCATCCAATACAACGCCAGTAGCATGATTTACTGCAAAGTATTCAACTAAATCAACGGGAAATAGAAAAAAATTGAAATTTGTAAAAAAGGTATATTCTTAAATGCCTATCAGCGTCTCCGACGCCTCCTACAGGGCGTTGCAAACGTCTAGTAAAAGTGATATACTCGTATATATTTATGTGAGTACTGTAAGTATAAATTGTAGTTTACCTGATGTGTTGATGATAAATTTAACCTTCTGTGACATGTTTTTAGTATTATTTTCTTTTATATAAACTTTTCCTTAAGAGCAATAAGTTTCTACATATAATTACTTTCACATTATGACATTTTGTTTTCATTTCTAGTAGTTCCCATTGCCTTGGTTACCTAAATCTGTTGTCTTGGTAGCATGCCGTGACCCTATATGGGTAAAGTTGTTTTATGTTATATCCCTATATACAAATACATATTTCTCCATAATTAATTTAAGTAATTATACACTATTGGTCCCATTAGTGAGAATCAAATCATACGTATAGCTCATTACTAGTTTCAAGTTGCTCTAACTATGATATATCCACCTTGTTATATACTCCACATAAGATGGGTGTTA
Source organism: Ornithomya chloropus (assembly GCA_963971445.1). Lineage (NCBI taxonomy): Eukaryota > Metazoa > Arthropoda > Insecta > Diptera > Hippoboscidae > Ornithomya > Ornithomya chloropus. Next base: position 27,957,189 of record OZ020530.1, on the reverse strand, counting down.
CACTAACAAGTAAGAAAACTAAATGTGGCTTTGGCCAAATCTTAAATACCCTCTACTTTCACAACGGTGGGCGTGGCAAATATATATATATTGCGCCCTCTAATAGTGTACATATTACGCATCAGCATATAAGTCTACTTTTATGTTGAATATGGTTTTTTGTAAATTGTGGGCGTATCTATTATCTGACCACGCCCATTTTTGGCACGTCAGTCAATGGGATAACTATGTATACGCGTACTAAACTTCAAGTTCCTAGGTCAACTTTTGTGGCAGACATATAGATTTATGTCGATTGTGGGCGTGTCTGTAATCCGAATACGTCCATTTTTAGCAAACGGATGAAGCTAATATTCAATAGATGTACGTGCCAAATTTCAAGTTTATAGCTCATATTTTGTGGTAGATAAATAGATTTTTGTCTATTGTGGGCGTGGCGCTTGACCGATTTTGCCCATTTTCAATAGCGATCTGCGTGCAAAAGCTAAAAGTGCCTGTACAAATCAATATCTCAAAATTTACGCCCGTGAGAGTGCCAACAACAGACGGACACACGGACACGCGGACACACGGACACACGGACATTCATGTCTAAATCGACTCAGTTTTTGACGCTGATCAAGAATATATATACTTTGTGGGGTCTCTGACGCCTCCTTCTGGGTGTTGCAAAGAACAGGAAGAACAAACCCTCATCACTGAGGTGGAGGGTATAAAAATATTTAATGTAACTCTAGACATTCTGTTTAGTAACAACCAATCATACTCTTTAAAGTCTTATGATTTACTTGAGTAAGAAACAAGTCTTAGACCCAATCTTGGACATTCAAAATATAAATATATTGAAGGGTGTCTTCCTCCTGCGTATTACATTCGTTTTAACTTTCCGAGTATACACCAATCTTAAGCTGGTCCAAATAATCCAAAATAAGTATACTCAAAATTGCAAAATAAATACAGGTACGTAAATTGTTATAGGAATAGAACGATTCGGTAGAATAACCACGCTAACATACAATATGTATATAGAAATATTTATGTATTTAGTAAATGAGTATGAGTTCTTCGTTTGAGTTCTACAAAAGTATCAAATTTAGACGGAAGTCGCAAAAAGGCACAAAACATCACACGAATAATATCACGCAATGATCAAATGAATATACAAACAATGTGCGAATATATGAGTAACAACAAGTAAGACAATAGCATATGTGAAAGGCATTTTATGTATATTGGATTACCTACATCAACATTGATGTCTGGTCACAGCACAGAAACATCTAGTCGTGTTCTACTGAGATAAATGTGCAACATTTTCATAACTAATCAGTATTTTGTGGAAATCTTGGTGGTGAACTTATTGATGACTACATATTATATTTATAATTTGTTTTTACTGCCTCGCTCTACCACTTTCCTCTACTCTAATATATATTTAGACACATGCATAGTTTTAATTAGACCATTTTACAGAGGAAAACCTTACAAAAAATCACTTATGTACTTTATTTGTTATTCCAACGTTTTATTCAAATTCAGCGCCTTGCTTCAATATTCATTCTTTCGTGTTTACTATTTGCGAATTACCTCTCTCGTTATAATTACGAACGGTGTTTGCATATTAAGGACCTAATAATATACAGTACAGTACACCATATAAATACTGAAGAGAACAAGTGCAAATACTATATTTAGCTAAGGTAATACCTAGGATACTTCCATACGTTAAGTTCAAATGTAAAAAGTTTCTTACCACTATCATATACCTACTTCTGAGTTTTTTGTTGGCACTCTCATGGTAAAAAAAGTTGAGATATCGTGCTGATATTAGGTACACTTAATCTTCGAATTTGTCTACAGTTTTGTATTGCAAATTCCGCCCCCAGGAGCGCCCCATTGACGTCCCAAACACGTAGATTTTGGTACTCCCACGATCACAAATATTATTACAGCGAGCTGAAATTTGTTTGTCAAAATCTTCGTAGCGGAAATCAGCAAAATCGGTCCACAGGCGGACTTGCAATTTTAGAAATTTCAAAATGCTGATTCAAATTTTCAATTAAAAAAACACCAAATTAGTTTTTTTTGTTAGACTGTTCAAGTATATTAAAAAAGGAAAAGGCCCAGCCATTCGGGATACATATTAAAAGAACAAAAAAGAAATGGAATTTTAAGGCATAGCTCGTTTTACTTATGTAATGCTTTTATTTAGGAACATATCATGGCAACGAAATCCTAGTTGACAATTGTGGTAATGTTGCTACAACATGCAGTGTATCTTTGAACATGATGTACAGTTTATTAACAGCTTTACAACAATATTTGGTTTTAGTACTAAACGTCAATTCATTGTGTCTGGTTTGTAATTAAACCTGTCTTCGGCAGTCTACTGTGCATTGCACCAACTAAAAATATATACCTATAAAATAGAGAATTACATGTTGTTTTTGATAAAAGCGAAAAAGACTAAAATTGTTTTTAAATATATGAATCAATACTATGCATGGCACTTAGTAGTGAATACGAAATTTTGTAAAAATTATATACATAACATAAAAGTTATTGTTGGTGTATTCGTAAAAAATCTCATGAGTATATAATTATCGAGCATATATACAAATACTACACTGCAACTAGGTACTTGTATGAACCTTTCACAAAGCCATAGTGGGATAACGATGCTACAACTACCATTCTTGTTACAACAAATCAAGTTGTCTTACTGTAGTAGGACTGTTTGCCTTCGGGGTATATGGATAATTATGTAATCCTTTAGAACGTTCATTTGCAAAGTAAAAATATTTTCAACTTTATTTGTACCTTTTCCCACATGGACAAATCTCTAAATATTTCTCAAATGAAAGAAGCTCTCCTCACATTAACGTGTAAGCAGTGTTTTTTCTTCGACATATACCCCGTACAAGGATTCAAATTTAATGTATTTATTGTATTCATGGGACTGTCATGAAGGTTATCTCTTTTTTGTATTTCGATGTCAAAACATAATATAAAAACCAAATTTTCCCAGCATAAAATGTGTGTACATATTATTGTGTACAATAAAAGAAAATTTGGTCAAGAGAATATGTATCGTAATATTCATCGTGCTGGCAGCTCTGAAACTTGAAACTAAGAACCCAAAGTTCAGATATATACAATTATATACAATTCGTGTACAATTTTTTATGTGGAGTTTGTGCATCAGTTGTACACCCAGTTTACTTGCTTTACGCCATTTTCAGGACTTTTTCACGTTTAGGTAAAGAAAGCCATTTCTAATTAAAGAAGAAACGCTGATTAATACCGCAAAGTTTGTGAAGTATAAAAGCTACTTTCGGCTCTAGGATAGTCACCATAGATGCACTATTCAATGTCTTATCCTATATAGTTTATGTGAAGTAGAAAAGAATTTTAAATTTACTCATTTCTAAGTTTGATAATACTACATACAGAGACTAGCTACACCAAGTCCAATCAATTTCAAGTGTTTTTGAAACTTTTAGCAAACTGAACATAACTGCAACCTCAAAATTATTATAATATTTAACTATACAAAAATGTCCACACTCTGTTGAGCAAAAAACAAAAAGGGGTAGTGGTGTAGTATATATAAATACAAATATAGTGACAGTTTATAAAAAATGATTTGGAAAGCATTTATTCTTATTCAGAGAGGTGTCGAACTTTCTTTCTTGAAGGAATTCGACAAGCATTAATATGAAATTTTAAACGACCACGTCTATAATTTATAAACGTAATTTTATTTTATTACTCTGAGGTGGTGGGTACTAAAGATTTGGCCCAAGCCATATGTAACTTTTTTCTTTGTTTCTATCTTATATATTTTTTGAGATACTCAATATGACACCAATTAACTATCGGCAGGTTCACTGATATAGTATAAATTTTCTAACTAAAGAAAGAACTAAATGCTATATGGTATTAAGCGATCGGACTCGACTGACTATATATAAGGTTTTTACTTGTTAATGATACACTTAACTAAAGCTAGAATATAACAAGACAGTGTCATTTTAAATTTGCAAATTTGTTTGGGGCCAAGGACCTGACACAGACTTCGGACATCATTTTTTCCTAAATAGTTTTAAAATAAGTTTATTTATTTAACTTGAGTAGAGCTAAGCTCAACATACATGTACATTATATGATAACAGACCAGCCCCATTGTTTACGGATACTTGATTAATAGGCAATGAGGTTTTAATTACAAGCAAGTGGATGGATTACTAGTACTGTGTGTGATAGCTTTATTTGGTTTCTGTTTTATACATTTTTTAAGTGTATAAAAGAAATGAATGCGCTCCATCCATTCAGTGGTTTCCGCTTCTACTTGTATAACACACGAACACTAATGTTTATATATACATACGAGTATGTATGTAGATTGATTACACTTGTTTATTGCACAGAATGGTGCATATTTTGAGTATCTCTTTAAATGGCATGTTGTGTTGACAATAACAACTGTTTTTGCCTAAAGAAGTGAAAATGTTATAGTCGGTTATAACTGACCATTTAGTACCCCACGGCACTTTCTTCGTACCATTAAGCTCTATATTCTAAGATTTAGCAGATGTGGGTTAAATGGTTCCGGGGATCTCTCTACAATATTACAAAATTTATAGTTTTTAGGGTTTTCTTTCTATTACAGACAAACCATGAAAGATTCGAAAATAATATTCGGAACAGTGAAGTCGTTTTTAACAGGTTTTTAAAAGATCGGCGAAATGGCGACATTTTGAAAAAGTAAAAAATCAGCTCAATGTCTGTCTATTAATATTGCCACGCGCAAAAGTTTTTTGAATTCGAATACTAGGAGGTTGACCATCATAATAAAAATTTATATTCGATACACATTTGCTAAGCTTATTTCCGCTAAAAACAACTACCGTTCTGTTGAAACTCCACTGCATCGTTAACACACAAATTTTTGCTCAGAATCGTATGTGCAAACGTACTATTTGTGCTATTCTCAGATTTTTATATACACTCTTCTAGTGTTAGTGAGTCTTATACGAAAGAGAGAGATATATATATATTTTTGTCGCTCGCTCCCCATTTCTAGCTATTTCGATTTGAATTCTATACTGATCAATATAATATAACGTTCAAAGAAATAGAGGTGTTACAAATGGAATGACGTAGTTAGTCTATTCTCAATCGCTCAGACTAACTATCTTCTCAATATAGTTTTTTTTTCGATACACAAAGAGGTAAAATGTTGTGTTGGTGAGTCTATGGTGAGATATTTTATAAAGTGAAATATTACTCACGTGTTAATTTGTGCATGATAGTAGGGATTTACTTGAACATTTAATTCAGAACGCAGACAATAATTAATGATTAGCTATAGCCAAGGTCCTGTTCTTATTGATTATAGATGTTCGATTCTGTGGAGTTGATCCCGTTGTGCCTTTGTGCTGTTCATATTTTACTATCTATGGGCGGCAGTATTACACCACGCAAATGTCCACTGGAGTGTACCTGTAATATGGATGAGCAACAACGTTATCAAACCATATGCATAAAAGGTAAACAAAAATATAAAAAGTCAAAAACAAGAAGGATTTTGTATCGGCTGACGCCAAACCTTCAATACACAGAAGGCACTGTGGTCCGAATAAATATTTCCATTCTCAAATTGTAAATAAAAATTGGCGCCATTGTCTGTTCAACCAGTAAATGGTCCGTTACGATTAGAAAGGGCTACGGTAGGTAGGTCAAGTCCGCCTATTTACACCATAAGCCATTTATGCAGCTTCAATTAAACATTTATACAAGTATGCTATAATTCTTCAATTAGTATTAGTAAAGGAGCAAATCCATGTCAAGTAAGCCGCTTTTCAAAAATCTTTATGCCGTTTCTTTTTGTTTACTTTTTAAATGGAGGTTCCATGCCTATAACATAAAAAATATCATATATTCACTTGTTCTTCCAAGATGATTTCAGACATATTTATAACACAACTTTTAGGTGGTTTGAATAAGTTGCCGGTAGATAATTTAGATTCTAAAGTACAAATAATTATTATACAAGGACCACGAAATTCTGTCACTACTGGAAACTCTTTACGCAGATTCCCGGAATTGGAGGTAATACGAATTGTAGATTCTAATGTGCCTGTAATAGGCGCCGAGTCATTATGGGGCTTGCAACACTTGAAAGTTTTAGGTAAGTTCTTATTACATTGTAAACTATTTTGTCCTTAAACCACTTTGTTAAGGATATTTGGTTTGTTTTGTTCAACATTATAATAACATATTAGATATAACAAAATATTTACTTGACATAGATGTTAAAGTGGGCGATGTTACAAATTGAATTGCAGATTTTTCCAAGAACAACATTACTCTTATAATGCAAAAGGATTTTCGAGGACAAAACAATTTGCTGGAATTGGATCTATCGAAAAACAAAATTGTTAACATAGCCAGTTCAACATTTTGCAATTTGACGGTAAAGGAAAAGTACAAAACTGGGCTTAGGCCAAATCTTAGATACGCTCCACATCTATATACAGGGAGTGGGCGTGACATGTTTATGCATTATGTATCAACTAGTATGTAAAATATGGGCGTGCATCGTGCATCGCATCCTGCCATATCCATGGATGCACAAGTTATAAATATGTATTATAAATTTTAGCTGCGTAGGTACTTTTTGGTGTAGTACTTGACCAATTTCGCCAAAGTTAAGTTGGAACCTATGTACAGATACTGTACAATAAATATTTGTACTCAATTTAAGCTCAAGACTTATAACAATGCATATTCCAACAGCGGACGGACACATATGATATGCACATGTCGATTCAGATATTGATGCTGATCAAGAATATTGCTTATCTTCGAGATAAACAAGATTCAATTCAATTTACGTCTTACGGACTTCAAACATAGTGGAATTTCAAAATGTTTTTTCAAAACCCCTCCCATAATGCACAACCATTGCAAGTCAAAGCGATTATTTCTATGTCCTAAGGTAGTGTTATGGTCCGCATGATTTGGCCTAATCCCAATCTTGAATTCACAATTTTCCTTACTGTCCTTCAATTCATGTTGCATAATACATTTTAGGAACTGAGACGGTTAAACCTAGCGGAAAATTTTATTGGTGTATTGGTGCAACGAATATTCTTCATGCTGAACAAATTAAAGTATTTAAACTTAAGCAGAAATCCCTTACAAGATCTACCACCAGATGTGTTCCGTGATGTACCCGTAAGTAGTCGTTCCATCAAAATTAAAAAATTGTAAAAACCTTTTTTCCGTTTACGCTTATATGTAGCAATTAAAGGTGTTCGAATGCCGCAATTGTCACTTGAAGAAAATTAATCCTCAATTTTACAATTTACTACCACAACTCAGTGAACTTGACCTGGGCCAAAATGAGGTGTGACCAAACTAAACAATAAATTAATTGTATGATGAAGTATAAAATCTTTCTTCTACACGTATTTCTTTCATTTTGTGGTCAGTTCAAGTTTCTCGATAAGGAGGAATTTCGTGATGTAGAACATTTAACAAAACTTTTGCTGGATGGCAATCAATTATCCGTTGTAGTTGATGAATTGTTTCACATGCAAAAAAAACTTCATCATTTAGGTAAGAGCACTTTCTTAATTTTGCATACCATTCTCCACACAAGTTGGGGGTATACTGAGTGTTTTATTCCTTTAGCAACACAAAGAATGAGGCTTTAAATGCTTTCATATGTCATCGATTTAGCCGTGTTGGTCCGTGTGTATGTTTATTATTGGAACGTGTATCCTCGCAAAAATTGAGACATTGTGCTGAAATTTGGTACAAACATTTCCGTATATATGTACATGCATGTTTAAATTTCAATTGGATGTAATCGGTCAGGCACTGCGCCATAATCCACAAGATCTTTTACAAAAGCACAATTATAAAGCTTCAACTTGGTACATATACGAGTATATTTAATTAGCTCATCCATCTGTGAGTGCTGGTGAGATTACAGACACGCCCACCATTTTTTACCCTATTTTTGACAGAATTTGTCCGTTACATTCCGTTAGTTGTTAAAAGACTGTACAATTGCAACGGCCCCGATCAAAGTTTACGCATAAGGAGGGTATTTAAGATCTCGTCTAACCTAAATACGAGTATTCTTCTTTTAAACTAGTTGTTGTTTATTAGATTGCATATGTATAATGTTTTTAAATTTTATGAACTAATGTGCCCTTGTAGATTTGTCCCACAATCGTTTAGCTAAGGTGCCAAACACTTCCTTTTTAAGCTTGACCAATCTGACCTTCCTGGATTTATCATATAACAAATTAGTACGTTTAGAACCGCAGTCTGTGAGGAGCCTAGAAAGTTTACGTACTTTAAATATAAGTGGGAACTTACACATAGATCTGCATGAAATACGGGATACGTTCCAGGTATGTACGATTCATGTGTGAAGTCGAAGTTGGTACCCATTTTTATCCATGCTTCAGTGCCCAGAAATTTCGGAACAGACACGTCCATTATATAGAAAGGACCTATCCTTGTGTGAGAATCTGATGTGTAATTCGTATACATAAGATTCGACCAAAGCCAAATTTATATTAAGTGAAATAGTTCGTACCGATTGAATGTGTGGGATTCTGCTCTCTCTCTCTCTCTCTCTCTTTTAATACATTTTAATATTTAGATTATATATCCGAAAAGGCAAAACTCTACGCTACAGAATCATTTTATGCGTTTTATCATAAGGGTAGGCCACTGCTTAAGTATGTGAAATTGAGCCTTCGGCTTTTCCCGACAGATCCTCGACAGTTTGAGAATCTTGTACTCAAAGTTTTTTAAGCACAAGCATACAAGATAAGGTTATTAAATTTGAAAAGTTTAAGTCTCACCTGGTCTGAGTGATTGTTTTATCGGATATTAAAAGTCGCATAAAAGCTCGGGTATGTGACAACGTGACTTGTGTTAAAGAAAAGTTGTTTCAGAATCAAATCAATGACGAATTATTAGACCATTTCCAAATGTACTTAAAAATTCGTAATTTGTAATTCATGTAATCCATTTTGGTCACAAAAAACATTTGATTAAATATTTGATAAACCAAACCAAACTCGAAATGGATTGAATTAAACGATTTCTGCAATAAACCTGACTAGGTCTGAAGTACTGTACATATGGAAATGATGTAGTTATTGTATGCAAAAGTTTGTATTCTACCGCAACTAAGTTGGTTAACAAATTCAGGCTGATGTGTTATATATTTTATAGGATCTTCAAAGCTGAGGGGTATAAAACGTCATTGTTGAAATTTTGTTGTAGGATCCTTTTCACATATACTTCACAAAATTGTATTTTATTGTACTATTTACTTCACAGCTATTGCCACATCTAGTTCACCTTTCTATTGCGGATATAGGTGTTCTGCCACTGGGGTTGTTAGCGCCTTTTGAGCATTTACGCCATTTGAATATGTCGGGCAATCATTTGTACAGTATGTCTTTGCAAATAATTGAACCCTGCCGAGAACTGGAGGTACGTAACTTGTTTTAAATATACCATATATCACACATTTATTATCCGCAAAACAATTCATAAATCGAAATTTTGAAATCTCCAATTTAGCTTCAGTGAAGCAAGGTTGAGAATAACGACTTTTTTCTAGGTTCAATTAAGTCTAAATTGAACATGATATAATTCAAAACGATTTTCGCTCACCAACCTTTGTAAATATATACAATATATATACATATGTAATATGTAAATAAATATATAATTTGAAGCATTTTCAACAGTGCTCGATTTCATCGAAAGTAAGGTCTATCTTTAACCGTTCGGGAGATACACACATCCACATCTGTTGTAAACGTTTCAATTCTTAAGAAAATTATTGTATTGTCTTATTTATATTTGATTTGATTAGTTTTTGGACTTGTCACGCAATCAATTGAATGGCGTCAACGAAAATATTGCCTTGCAAATACAAGCCATACGGAATGTGAAACTGGATAACAATCCTTTCATATGCGATGAATGCCATATGGGTAAATTAATCAATTTAATAAGGCAGGTATGTATTCCTTGAAAGGAAAAATCTAATTTTTTGCTTAAACCAAATCTTGAATATCCATCACTGATGCGCCAAACATACTAAGGAGCACACTCATTTATAATTGTAACTCCCCAATAATGCTGCACTGTATCACTACAGTAATGTTAAATTAAGTCCAGAGGTTTAAAAAGTACCCGAGACTTCACAATTTATATATTGCACGCAGTCATAGCGTATTTAAAATTTGGCTTTTTCTTGTTTTACAATCGTTTTTGAAATAATTCGTTGGGTTTTTCAGTTGCAATGGAAATGGGATGCGTATCCTATATGTTTTTTACCCAAAACCTTACGTGGTGCTGAAATTATTGACTTGGATAGCAATGGTTTAGAAGCGTGTCTACAGTACCTTACCGACGAAGAACAAAATGCCGCCAGCACGTCACATAATTTTCTTGATAGAGGTAATTATTGATTTGATGACTTATTGTAAATTGTCACTATAATAAAACAATCCGATTCACATACGAGTCAAAAGCTCCTCGTTATGTACACAACACCACAGACTCAGCTCACTTTACAAGGTACGGGTAAATCTTCTTCAATGTTATATTATGATGTTTAACGATGTGATAAATCCTATAAAAATGTTGGATGGATGTCAATGCATTTGTCTGTGAACTACTTGCCGTATTTTGCATTTCCTTACACACTTGATCGTTTTTCTTTTTTTTTTTTTTTTTTGGTACACTTTAACAGGTGGGCTTAACGCTTTGGCTATATTGGCTGGCATTGTATTAGTGTTGATCTCGATAATTATAACATCTTTGGCTTTATGTTTTTCAAAAAAACGAGCTCGTTACTACACACGTGAGGACAGTCTTAACGGAAGTAAGTATAAACACAAACTTGACATTTATATGCATTACATCACTAATGCGTTTCAATACGTTATACACATTTGTCATTTCTTTCAAGTAGTAAATGCTAGCACTATTATATATTCTGTCCATTAGAAATAGAGATCGCTATACGAGTATATAAATAAGGAACATTTATCTACGATGGTCAAAGCCAATGTATTTTAACGGTACGCTTTCATTTGGTGTCGTTCAATCCCCACCTAAATTAACATTAGCACGTACGTATTGCGGATCAGCCAAACTGTCGGACTCTGCGCCAAAAAATTTGTTTGTGAGTTGTTGGCTTGTCTGTTATCTAACCATAACCATTTTTGATAGGAACGTTTTTCGGACTATTAGAAGTTTCTATAGATTGTGAGCGCATATACATGTACACATACGGACGTACATTCCTAAACTGATTTAGATTTTAATGCTAATCAAGAATATATATACCTTTAAAGTCTCTAACGCCTCTTATGGGGTGAATTTGTTGTGCTTTTAAAAAAAGTTACTTTTATAATACATATATATATATATATATATATATATAGAACTAAGTGCAAACTCAGGCCAAGTCGTAATGAACAGGTTTGGTCGACTATAACATTACCTCACTATCCATAATTACTTATTGTTGAAATAGTTGTTTTATAAGTAACTGCTTTACTTACGCCTTTACTAAAAAAAAGCATTTTCTTACAGAAGAAGATAAATGTTTGGAAAAACATTTAGTGTCAAAATCGAGTATTGTGGGACATGGCGATGGCAAGGTGAATACTTCTATAATATTGCCTAACAATAAAACAAATTCCAAGTATTTGAATGGTAATGGCTTAGAAACGTTAAACGGAGAAACCATTAATGCGGAAGGCAGTGGACCCAGAAAAATAAAATTCAAATTCGCCCCAAGCGGTTGTGCCTGTACAGTAGATGAATTGATTTATGTGCGATCCGGCGCAACATCACTAACCAAATCAGATTATACATCTAAACGAAATATTAATGAAATCAACTATTTATACAACAGCAGCAGCAGCTATTTAAATACAGATGACAGCAATGATTTTAAACAAGTGTTCTCGACTTTACCTATTCATTGTGGTACAACTATGGCACACAGTGTGGACGCTTCAGCACCTAATTCAATACCTCCCACGGCAGCATCAGCAAAAGCTACTACAGTAATGGCCCCAGTAACAAATGTATTTTTGACACCGCAGCCTCCCGAACCCACTGATGTGCTCTTGCCCCATTCCACTGCTCTTTCGAGGACATCAGCTATTGCATTTAAGCAAGTCTGACCCACCCAATCTTTTAAAAATCAATTTTGTCATTACGAAAATTAACAGTAGCTCACAAATGAGATGAAAAGATATGAAAAATATAATTGTATAATTTATATAAAATAAAAGTCTCCTTGATTATTATGAGAATCGGAAATAAAAATCGTTTCAATATTTAAGCGTGAGGGATACTTCTGGTGCTTAAAAAACGAGTTCATATTTAAACGTTTTATTTCCCTTTAATTCAAAATGTGTATTCCTTCGCCCGACCGGTCCAGTCAATTATTAAGCTAATTAACTACTCTTCACCCAATTTTATTGAAAAATATTGCGAATTATTGTCCCATATACTCACTTACAAATTACTTTATATGCAGGCAACAAAAAACATCAAATTTTCAGATTTTGATTCTTACACGATCAGTATAATTAAAGTCATGGGTAGCATTTGCTATTTAGGAGTTGCGAACATCTGCACAAATGCACTGTAACCTTTCATAATTGTGTGATGTATCCTACATCGGAACAACACATCCACGACTGTTTACACACTAATACATAATTTTTTTGGGGTTTTTGCTAAAGACCCAAAAAGTCGCAGGAAACTGAAGCAAATTATATAATAACAAAGTAATGTTGCACATATACGTAAAATAAGCAAAGCAGATATAAGTCGACATGCATATAAAAATGCGCAAAATGTTGCGTAGGGGGGCTGTAGCATTAAAGAAGCCGTAAAAATGTTCGTTTACCTTTATGGAAGACCGTTCAACAATTTAATTAAATAAACACGAGAAATTACGTTCATTTCCTACAGTCAACCTATAAAAACGATGCTTCCACTCTTAGCCGTTCACAGTCATTTTTGAAACCGTTGCAAGAAAAACAAACTTCATATGCCGGAAATTAACATTAAAAAAATATATTAAATATTCTGGTATCTGATTTTAATATATATATATACATATATATATATTTATAATAGTGAGATTTTTTCAGTGTGTCAAAGCAAAAAAAGTACGGACGAAATGGTGTATAATTTCAAAGTTTTCAAAAAGGTGTCGCCTAATAACATGGTGACCCTTTTTATGAATAAGCGCGAATTTGTGGATTCTGTTACGCAAGTGGAACCAATTGGTAATTAAAAGGTGTTCAATTTCCATCAGTAACTTTAATTAAAAGTTGCAAACTATGACCCATTCTGCAATCTCACATTTTAGAATCACATTGATTAACACTACATTAATTGTGTTTCTATACCTCCACCTTGGTGATGAGGTTAATACAAAAACTACAAAGGCTGTAATCAGGGACATGTCACATTCACTGTTTGTATATGGATCTAGAGGGTATTTAAAAGTTGGCTTAAGCCAAGTTTAATTTTTGTACTTATTTTAAAGTATAAGAATCAACTGCGCCTTAAGTAGCTCCATTAAATTCACTACAAGCGAGTAACCATTACTATTCTAAATTTGGTGACAAACTGCTAAAAATACGTCCATATTCAACGTTGTTGTATATTATCCATCTTTAACAAACAACTTTAGTTTGAAGAGGACATTTATATGTAACATGAAAAAATGAACCTCTCACACGTTTTTTAAACAGATGGTGTGGTTGTTTTGGATCAGGAATATATACGCCAAAATCGTAAGGTATTTGTACAGCTCATCTGCAATTTCCGTTACGGCCGGGAGGATGATGAAACTATGGGCTTACGCTTCCAAAAGGAGTTGATTCTAGTGTCACAGCAAATTCACCCCCAACAAAAAGTGGATATTAAAATAACCAAGATGCAGGAACGCCTGTTGAAAAAACTAGGTTCGAATGCTTTCCCATTCGTAATAGACATGCCAACCTCTTCACCGGCTTCGGTAGTATTACAACAAAAAGCTCATGATGAATCACAACCATGTGGTGTGCAGTATTTTGTGAAAGTGTTCACAGGTGAAAGTGACTGCGATCGTACCCATCGACGCAGCACCATTAGCCTGGGCATTCGTAAAATTCAGTTTGCTCCAAGCAAACAAGGCATTCAACCTTGCACTGTAGTACGTAAAGATTTCTTGTTATCACCCGGAGAGCTAGAATTGGAAGTGACTTTGGACAAACAGTTGTATCATCATGGCGAAAAGATTGCTATTAATATTTGTGTGCGCAATAACTCAAACAAAGTGGTAAAAAAGGTCAAGGCTATGGTACAGCAGGGTATTGATATAGTGCTATTCCAAAATGGACAATTCCGCAATACAATTGCCCACGCCGAGAGCAGTGAAGGTTGCCCCTTGAATCCTGGTTCCAGCTTACAGAAAGTTATGTATTTGGTGCCGAACCTAGCGGCCAACTGCGACAGGGCTGGTGTGGCTGTAGAGGGTGATGTTAAACACAAAGATTGCTCGTTGGCTTCAACTACTTTGTGAGCGTATTGCAATAAAAGTCCGTTTATTTTAAATCATATTCTATATTATAGGATTGCCACCCAAGACGCACGGGATGCTTTTGGCATAATTGTTTCCTACGCCGTCAAGATAAAATTACTCTTGGGTGCTTTGGGTGGAGAGTTATGTGCAGAATTGCCATTTATATTAATGCATCCCAAGGTAGGTTAGAATAAATATTGTTTGAATAATTAATAATTAACACTTTATTTTAATAACCGTTATTACATAGCCTAGCCGCAAAGGTGCCCCAGTAGAAGGTGAAGTTGAACAGTAGATTGCTAAAATCTTTAAAGAACAAGTCGCTGCTAACTGAGACTCTTGAGGCCTAGCTCTGATAAACAATTACTTGTGGTCCTATATTTATTTTGCTTTTAGCTTCCATATAATTGAACTTAAAAGTTGATAAGTTTAGATCATAACATACATAGCATAATAAAAAATAAAAATACAACTGTACGATTCGGTTTCACTCTCCTCTAATCTGCACTACGAGCGCTTTTTATATAGTTACGGTTTAAAAAAAAAGACAGTCAAAAATACTGCGTTTGTGTCATGGGGGTTCCATGAAACATAATGAATTTGAATAACCGAAGGCTTTGCTAGTTCTGGGGGTGAAGCTTATAAGTGAAAGGTGTGCAAAATATATATTTAAACTATGTTCGCATTCAAACTCTTTGGCTCGGCATTCTTCCGCCTCTTCATCAATACAAGCAAATTATCCAAGTATGCACGCACTGACGTGGGCCTACATCCTACATCTCCCACAATTTATAGCAGGCAGATGGACAAATAAACAGACATGACTAGATGGTGCAAAGGGAATAGCAAACTAAGTATACCGCCAATTCTATGTGGAGGGTATGAAAAGTATTTGCACAGGTGGTCGCAAACCAATAAAAACCAACTAAAAAAGTTAGATTTGGCTTTGGTAATATGTTGAAGACCATCCATTTATATGTTAAAACCGTAAGAGCTTGTAGGCACCTTCTGTCTTTTTGGAAGACAAAAGGTGGAAAATCAAATTCCATGCAGAAAAATTTCAATTCTACAAACGATGCACCTGAAATGCCCGCATTTAGATAGTTGATTGAGCTGGACTCAATAGTTCAACCAAAACTTAAAAAACTCAACAAAAAAACTGTTGAATGACCTTGACTTTTAAGTTTACAGTCCAAATAAAGTCTTAGTAGTGACGCTATGTGCATAAACCATAAACATTATTAAACTTATCCATATTTAAAATGCTGAATTTTGGATCACTACTTAAGTACGTTTGCAATCTAGTTGGGATAGAAAGAATTCCGCCTTCCGGGAATGGTCAAAGCAATAAATAAGCATACGAAAGAGAAATGTACAAAATGTAGTAATATTCCTACCCAAACCAGTACAACTTTCTAAGTCTATAATCAATACAGAACGTGCACAGTACGTATAGGCTGTTAAAGAATCGGCCTTGATCAACTATAATATTTTCACGATCGGTCATTAACCAGGTGTACATTTTACAACGGTTATCTTAACTAAAATAGAAAGTAAAGTGGTGCAACCACATTGTTCCCACCAAGTATTTCCTTATACTCACGTCAGAAGATACCATATAGGTTTTTCTCCCGTTATATATGAATTGGGCCATTTTGAAAAACATTTGAAAATTTTATAGTTAAATAAATTGAAACCAAATTTCATTTAGTCATTATACATATATTGCACCTCCAGAAGGAAAAAAGTCTTCATTTTTAATTGACTTGAATTACTCAAGTTTTAATCGTAGAAATTCGGACTCAATATCGTTCAGTATTTAGTATGTAATAAATGTATATAAAAAAAACCCAGAACCAAAATATAATCTAAATTTGTCTAAAAAGAGTTTTCAGTGTGCTTCTACACAATGGTCGTTATCAGTAACCATATCGAAGTAATTTCAGTGAATTTTATCAAAATACGCGCGAATAACCGCAATGATATTGAGAGATTACAAAATTTAACTAATACGTGTAGAGTTTCTTTTTAAAATGTAATTAAAGAAATTTACTTCATTGTGATATTTGGTGTGGCCAAGATGTATTTGTGCCCTTTCAGTGGAATACGACTAAAATCAATTTGCCTTTACATTTTTGGCATTCTATTTCTTGCAGCGGGTTTATTCGGAACATTGTATTGGCCTTCCTGGGCTGAGCAAATAATGGATAAGGTTAGTTAAGTAATTAAAAAAGTTGAACAAATGAAACCTAGTAGTATTTTCACTTGGAGACGATGATTCTCTTTGAAAATGGCCCCACCTTTAATAAATGGTCGGTCACTCCAATACCCATTTACACTTATTTGTATCTTTTTAATTGGACGAACCCCGACCAAGTCCGCGTGCCAGGAGTGAAACCGAATTTCATACGTATGGGTCCATATGTGTTTCATGAGAAAGACCGCAAGGTTGACGTAACTTGGAATGAAAACGATACTGTTTCCTTTAAACAGCAGCGCACCTGGTATTTTGAGCCGGGTATGTCTAAAGGTTCACTAGATGACCTTATAACAGCGCCTCACTTACCCAGCATAGTGAGTTTTATCTGATATTAAATAAATACAATAATAATTTTTAATTAAACAATAATGATATATTAAACTTTATGTAGACCGCAGCGGAAAAGATGCAAGGCGCTTTTATGCAAATCATTTTGAATAGTATATTAAATAAACATGGTGGTGCTCTGTACCAAACCCACACAGCTCGCGAGTGGCTATTTGAGGGATTTCATGATGAATTTTTAGCATTTATTAAGAACTTTACAAATATACCTTTAATTCCCGAAATTCCCTCAGATCAGTTTGCTTGGCTTCTGGACCGGAACAATTCCAAAGATTTTGAAGGTATTTTTACCATAAATACTGGCAAAAAAAATGTTGAAGAAGTAGGAGCACTGAAATTTTGGAACGGTGTCGATCAAACACCTTTTTTTGAGGGTGAATGTGCTAGGGTGAATGGCAGCATTGGGGACTTGTTCGGACCTCGAATAACAGGAAAAAATCCCGTAACACTTTTCCTTAAAGACGCTTGCCGGTCCATAAATTTGGCAGCAGTTGGTCATACCGAAGTAGAGGGTATCAAGGCTATTCGCTTTGAAACTCAAGAGGACAGTTTTGATAGTGGTGCTATTAATCCGAATATGAAATGTTTTTGTAAAGAAGACAATTGTGCGAAGGCTGGCGTCACTAATTTAGGACCGTGTGCTATGGGAGCTCCTGCATACCTGTCGCATGTAAATTTTAAATACGCCGATCCCAGTTATGTCAATAGCACTACAATAGCTTCAATACCTAATCCAGAAGATGACATTTTTTATATAAATATTCAACCAAGATTGGGTATTCCTTTAGAGGCCAATCTTGCATTACAACTCAGTATACAAATAAGGCCACATAACATATTGGAGTAAGTAATGAAGTATTAGCTTTCTACAAGTGAAAACAGATAAAAAGTAAGACATTACTTAACAGTACCCACACACAAAGGCGTCAAGCCCGTTTTAAGTATGAAAATTGAATTTTATACTTTTTAAAGCAATTTTATGATGTGAGTGAAAGTTTGTCATTTGCAACACCCACAAGCAGGCATCAGAGACCCTACAAAGTATATATATTCTTGATCAGCTTCAAAAACTGAGTCGACTTCGATATGGATGTCCATGTGTCCGGCCATTGTTGGCACTGTCACGGCCGCAATTTTGAGTTATTGAGGTGAAATTTTGTAAAGACATATCCAGATTACTTGCCCACAAACGACAAAAGACATTTTATCTGCCACAAAAATTGAATTATAAAATTTTTTTATAGAAAAAAATGCACTAAAAATGAGTATAGTCGGATAACGCCCACGCCCACACACAACGAAATTATGTGCAGGGCATTTATGATTTGGCCTAAGCCAAATTAGTTTTTTACTTGTTTTTATCTGTTTTTAACTTCTCTTGTGTTTGCTATTAAAAAATAGATCAAATTTCGTTTTAGTATTTTTAAAAATTTGACTGAATTCTACGCTCCAGCATTTGTATTGAATAATAAATTCAGAACCAGCGTGGAATTAGCTAACGAAATTAAGGTAAGTTATGAGATTAAAACATATAATGGTAAGTGCCTATTTTCCGATACTGGCCATTTTCAGCACAAGGATTTGATTTGGTATATTCCTTATATAGGACTATCCATCTATATGTCAATTAGTTTACAAAAAAAATAAATTATTTATAAGCTCTCTAATATGGAAAGGAAAGAAAGTAAGTGCATTCTGACGGAAAAGATGAAACGAATATAACAAAAACTATGTTTTCAAAAACTATATTTGCTTAGGCCCAATTTAATATATTCAAAAATATATTAATGTGTTAACTGAAGAAGTTCTCTCATGTATCGAGTATTAGTGCACGTATTACATTTTATCTCAACGAACAAATTTTGCACCAAAGAGGGTTTTTGTGAACTGGGGACATGTCTAGTAACGCCTATTTTCAGCATGTCCATTGAATATATATATAATATACGCGTTATAACTCTTTTTCGCTAAATCAATTTATAAGGTTATACGAAAAAGGAAGGAATCAATCACGAACTCTTTCTTTGAATAAACGTAACGTTTAAACGTACTATAAAAATGTGCAATAAATTTTTCAGTTAAGTTAGGTTTAAGAAGCGGATCGACGAGTCGGAAGCCACAAAGGCCCATGGCGACTCCTTATAAGAATGTTAACCATAATTGCAGATCCAATTCGTCAAGAATTCTATGAAGGCACTAAATAATGTTTTCATTTAATTCATCATATTTTGCAAGGCATTTAGTGCCTAATCGCAAAGTTGCATAAATTTCTATATACTCGTATGGGTCTCTAAAGCATTCTTTAGAAAGAAAGTCCTATAGTACAAAAATTATCTCATTGAGTTTAATGAATAAATAAATTAAATTCTTAAGTTAACTTTCATCATGTAATGTTCTATTAAATAATCGTCTTTTTTTCTTTTCACCTTTCAGTTCGGTTTAAGTGTTCCTGATATAGGTTTTTATTCCGGTGTTGCATTCCTCATTTTAAGCGTTATATTATTTTCACTAGGTATATATACATCTCTAACTATATTGTAGTAACACAAATAATTGAAACACATTATTGTAACATATTTGTTGTTATGTTTTGACAAGAAGTTTAAGTAGTTATCTTGTAAGTATATAACAAAAATAATTTTAAGCAAGATTATTGTAATTTTTGTTTTATGAACAAAATTTAATAATAACATTGCATGATATTCATTCATTTTCAATCACACGGTTACGTCTGGACGGAGCAGCAAATGTAAGGCGAGTGGAGGTGAAATTTTGCAACGTCGTGTATGATTTTGCACTTGAACAGAAAATATGTGAAAAGAGTGTCTTCCTAGTGCTTCAAGTATATGAGCAAACACCAGAGAAATTAATGAAACAAAACAAGAAGAAGAATATATATATTTGTGAAATTTTTTCTTTTTCAATTCCTTTAAAACAATTTTCAATATATCCGTGTAAAGAAATTTCTAGTTTCTATTTATAGGAATCATATGTCACTACTTTTTAATCATACGAGAAATGGAATTTTGCAGAAAAATATTTATTTATACTATACATATCATATTACGTACTGAACAACTCGGGGTGTACAATATTTATTGACACTTTTTCGTAATGAAACGATTTAATTTTAAGCGTCGAGTGTATGAATCGGCACAAGTTTAAGCTTGTTCAGACCACTGGGAGCTCCTGCAATGATTTCAATCTAGCGTTGTAGTGAAAAACCCCACTTGGCGCACTAAGGACATATGTCCACAATTATCAAAAGTTTTCGATGAAAATTAGGTTAATTTGAGACAAATTTGGGCACGATGAGACCACTGGGACAGCTTCTGTAGTGAAAAACAGCAGTTGGCGCCGTTAAAATGTTATACGGCTTTAAACATTTCCTAAAATCAATATTTGTTTGCTGAAGTATTCTGGGCGCCTGGTATTTTGCTAACATTTTTATATAGACATGATTTTCAAAATCCAACTACAAGAATGAATGTGAGTGAACTTGCCTGGCTTACAACTGGACAACTACTGCTCCCTTTTTAGTCAAATTTTTTGCAAAAATTAAGAAATGTTCCTGGCTTATTTGCCAAGAAAAGAACCTTTTAAAAGTACATGTTTATTGACTAAATTGTTGATACGACGCCCATATAATATATTTTGTTTAGAAGTTGGATTAATTTACTATGTTACCCGAAAATTTGGCCCCGTTGAGAATACTGGGGTAGCTTCTGTAATGATTTTAATCCAATGTTGTAGTAAAAAACACCATTTGGCGCACCAAGAAAGGATCGCTACAGGGCAAACTTTTTCACATATATTTATTTACTTTTATTTCTCGAATTCTTATATAATGTCATAGTATACATTGATTGTGTATGCACCTATGATATATATAACAAGTATAGTATTTATTGTCTTCCACAGCAATGCATCGTTTCATAAACTACAATATTATTATAAGTTTTCAATACATAATGTACAATATATCATGTATAAAATATTTTTCAACTAAATGTGTATTTGCAAGTTTTTTTTGTTTTTTTTTTGTTATAGTACATATAGCCCACAATTTCAGTTATTTGTTTTCCTGTTTCAAAATGTCTTAAACATATGTACAACTTGTATTTTATATACATATGTGTAAAGGGCTAGAAGATTGAGTAATTAAATTTTATATTTTTGTTGGTAAGATCTATATGGAGGCGTCAGAAACTCTCTAAGGATAATTCAAAATTTAGTTCAATCAAGCCATGCCCTCTGTGTGCCTGTGTGCCTGTGTGCCTGTTCTATGTGCATGGCCGTGCAGCTGTGTATCTGCCTGTTACTCTAGCATTGTCAGAAATTGAGGCATTGACGTACTTATTTACTATAATTTAAGTTGCTGTGGTTTTAGAT
The DNA here is from genome assembly GCA_963971445.1 of Ornithomya chloropus. NCBI lineage: Eukaryota > Metazoa > Arthropoda > Insecta > Diptera > Hippoboscidae > Ornithomya > Ornithomya chloropus. The sequence goes on along the minus strand of OZ020530.1, from coordinate 27,935,539 downwards.
TCTTACATATTATACATGTACATGTGTATGTTGTGTTAATTGTTACAGGTTCTGCTTAAGGGTACGAATACAATAACGCTGTTGTTAGCAAACAGTTTTGTTAAAAATTGCTAAATTAAAAGCACTCTACTTAACGAATTTGAGAGATGTCATATATGAAAAAATCGATGTTCATTAATTACATCATAATAGAACAAGCATTTATTTTATATTAGATTTAAAATGGTAGCACACACCCTGTGAGACTTGGCTAGTCCCATCTTCGGGAGGCCATCATATTTTTATTTCTTCGCACAGACTCATGGACTCGCATCCAAAGGAAGTGACAAACATGGCTAGATTGACTCAATTGAAAGTTGTATTGAAAAAAAAATCTTGTACTCGTACTTTGTATACGATAGCTAAGACCTTGCCTAATTTATATGTAAAAGCCTTTGTTTTGTACGTTCTCTCATAACAGTTGTTAAAAGGAAGATCTTTTCCAAGGACAGCAGTGTTGTGTTCGAGCTCTAAGCCTCAAATTTTACATTCCTAATTTATGTAAAACAGACAATAATATATAATTTTCATCAAATCTTCTTAAACTTAATGTGATAACAATGTTACGAACTATCGTTAATATATGCTATTAGACTGTACAAATTACTGGATACAATTGACTCTTTTAGTTTTAATTTTTAATAAATGTATATTTAACAATTTTTCTTACTTTTAAATCCTCTATCCTTTATTAAATAAATTTTTATATTCCACATTTAAAATTCTGCTGTTACCACATAATGGAAAAAGGGTCTGAAAATAGTCCGAAGAGATCCAAATTATTAAGCTAATTAACCATTCTTCACCTAAAATCTCAATTGCGAACTTTCGTCATATAGAGACTTATTCCAAATAAGAGCGTTCTGTGAGGAGCGGTTATAAAAATATTCCAATTCGATTCATTTTGTGCAAGCTGTGGGGTTAAAACACGCTTGTGAGGCATATTTCGTCGAAATATCTTAAAATTTATATGAATAGTCAACAGATGGACAAGCTTAAATCAACTAAGCAAGTAACTCTGAATTGGTGGGTTTAATAAAACATGATTCTCTTGTAGCCGTTAAGGAAATATGAATTTCCGCACAAACTTGAAATACCTTCTGCCACGAGTAGAACGGGGTATAGAAATTTTAATAGATTACCAGTGTTATTTTCCATATGTTCGTGAGGACTTCTTCAATAGCCACTTTGAAATTATTTGGAATTGTATTTAAGTAGTAAGCACATGATTGTTGTGAAGTTTGTCATTCGGTTTGAAATATTTAGAAGAAAGCATTGGAGAGGGTCTCCAATTTGAGTGTAAAAACTAGGGTAGAGAGCGTCACTTTCTCACTTTTTTTTAAATCTTAGGTTTATGTATTTATCAATATATTTATTGTTTATAGTATTTAACAATATTGCCCTAAATTTTTTTATATAATATTATATTTTCTTTTTGGTCATAAACGATTTTAGATATACACATCTGAATAAAATACGTAAGCGCTTTAAAATAGAAAAATTGTGATGAATTCTTTGATACTTGAATTTCTAAACGTTGCTGGATCGTGTATTTTTCCATTATAATTTATTAAAGCATATTGTATATAACCGTCAAATAAAAAGAGAGATATTTAATATCAAAATGTCACTGAAGGATGTGCAAAGCCTCCTTCAAAATGTTGCAAATCTTGTGACAGTCACAATACGTAAGGTGGTAAAACGTATTTCATTATACCCTCAACATGAAATGATTATATATGAAGTTTATTGCTCCATTTGCAAACTCAAAATCTGAGATGAACTGGCTATGTGCATTCATGCCTTTGTATGTTCTTGAAACGCTCAAATACAAGAGCACAGTTCGCTGTTTAAATTGGGCAAATTCGGTGACCCCAAAATCGGCAAAAATCAATGTATCAAATAGACACCTACGAAATTAAATTTCTGTGCCCCTATTTATCGTCCTTTCAACGATATTTCAAAACTGGGAACAATCGGATAACAAACAATTCAAAAAAAAACTTTTTTGTGCAGAATCCGACGTGAAAGTTGATACGTAATGCACACTCTATTAGGTGGCATAATCAGGTACCTGAAGGCCTACGTTTATATATATATGTGAAGCTTATATAAGATTTGGCCCGAGCCAAATTTAGTTTTGCTTGTTATACCCTCCACCTCAGTGATGAGGGTATACTAAGTTTGTTCTTCCGTTTGTAACACCCAGAAGGAGGCGTCAGAGACCCTACAAAGTATATATATTCTTGATCAGCGTCAAATTTAAATCAGCGATTTAGACACGTATGTCCGTGTGTCCGTGTGTCCGTGTATCCGTCTGTTGTTGGCACTCTCACGGGCGTAAATTTTGAGATATTGATTTGTACAGGCACTTTTAGCTTTTGCACGCAGATCGCTTTTTAAAATGGGAAAAATCGGTCAAGCGCCACGCCCACAATAGACAAAAATCTATTTATCTACCACAAAATATGAGCTACAAACTTGAAATTTAACATGTACATCTATGAATGAATGAATTCAGATTACAGACACGCCCACAATCGACATAAATCTATATGTCTGCCACAAAAGTTGACCCAGGAACTTTAAATTTGGTACGCGTATACATAGTTATCCCATCTACCGATGTGCCAAAAATGGACGCGGTCGGATAACGGATACGCCCATAATTTAAAAAAAAAACATATTTAACGTAAAAATAGACTTGCATGCTGATACGTAATATGTACACTATTAGAAGGCGCAATATATATATATATTTACCACGCCCATTCTTGTAGAGGTGGAGGGTATTTAAGATTTGGTTTAAGCCAAATTTAGTTTTCTTACTTGTTTTATTTTATATTCTAGCGAATAAAATTCATTTAAATTTTTTTGATGTTTAGAGTTACTCCATGCTCCTCTGAGGTTTAAAAGATAAGAGAATAATTGTTTCTAAAGTATTACACAGTCTATAACAAAAGAATATCACTTTTGGTAATATCGTATTATATTTTAATTATTTACAAATACCAATATTTATATTAAAATCATTTTTTTACCCTCCACATAGATAGTCCATTAAGTTTTCTATTCCGTTCGCACCACTTCGAAAGAGGAGTCAGAGGCCCTACAAAGTATATGTATTCCCGTTCTACATGAACATCTGAGTCGATCTAGACATATCCCCCTGTAGACCCGTTATTGGAATCCTTACAATCGTAAATTTTGTGATATTGAAGTGCAACCATTTCTAGTATCTGTCATGGGTTCCTATTTAAATTGAGCGAAATCAGTGGACGAACCAAAAATTCTCGGGGTCTTATAGCAAACACAATGTACAAAAAACCTTCTTTTTGCACAGGATCCAACGCGTATATAAATTGTAACCTATTATATATACTATTAAAATAAGTAATCGGGTACCTGCTGCGAGCACAATTTGTATATAAATGTGGAGGGTGTTTAACGTTTGAACTAAGCCAAATTTAGCATTTTTTTAATAGGTAAGTATTTACATATATATTACTGTATTTTATTGTTCATTCGATTCTCTTACATTGAATCTGTATGTTTTTTTTTTTTTTTTTGCATAAATGGGGACATTCTCATATTGCTCTCTGTGCACTTCTAAACGAGAGAGGCCTCTCTAGTAAGCATAAACCACGTTTCCAGAAAATTTCTATTACAACATTCCATACACAAAAGTGTATATTATATATAAAACCTAGAATATCCATCAATTGCAATAAGTTCACTATTTAAAATAATTTATAGCAATATAGGGGAACAATCTTTAGTAACTCGAACTAGAGCGTAATTTCATATTTTAGAAACTTATCCAATATGTTTTAATGGCGGTCCTGTCCATAGATTTTCTTTAAATTGTCTCGCGCGAAGCAAACGAATCAAACGATTACCGAACAAATGTATTACGTAGAAGATAAAAGTGATTAGGTGATGAGTCGTGAGTACAATAGTATTAAAATTGTTGAATATTTATAACGTATTAACATTTAAAACAAAAGGTAAAAAGGTATATATATATGTTAAATATATATGCTTTTATATATGTAATAATGGGACGTTTTCGAAAATAGTACATTTTTCGAAAAAGTATGTGTTTTTAGGTAACTTTTCAAGTTTTCTACAAGCAACTACTACTAAACGAATATTGGTACAAAATTATGCAAAACCTTACATAATAACGTAGATAGTGGTCATGGAAAATTATCATTTTCGGTCAATCGACCAGGAATGAATGTATGAGAATGTCCCTTAGAGTCCATTTGAATTTTTATATAAAAACAAGCCGAGAGTTTACATATAATTGTAATAACAATTGGTGAAGATTTTTTAATATGCTAGTAAATATATCTGGGAGACATAATTAGAATATTAACGTGTAGATAAATAAAGCATAACATTAAATAACTAGCAACAAATACTTGGGCTTTTCAGTCCATTTAATATAGTACATACTCGTATTTAGATAACATCTTATATGTTTGTTTCCAAACAATTATTTTTTCTTAAGTAGGACAGGAAAATTGAGTAATTTTGGAGTTAGTGTTTGTTATGCGCAACTTTGTATGATATACGGTTGCATGACGTTCCTACTTTAATTATCGCTATAAGTAAAGTTTTCGTAATGTTTGTTATGCTCTCCACACACACACACACACACACACACACATTTTATAATAACCGGCTTAGACTTTTGAGTTTACATACAACACATTCCTATAAGAGAGAATTCTCGTAAACTCCTCTTTACGTAAGTGAGGGCTAAGAATTTGAGTAAGCCGACTTTAGTTTTTATACCCTCCACAGTAGATGTTATATGTTAAACATTAGAGGTGCCCAAAGTGTATATATATGTATATCTTCAATCATAGATTATATTTGATTAAACATGTACGCCCTTATTCTGTGTGTCCTTCTGTTGTTGTTTGCTGTGACAAGAGTGCCCGAAATTTACAAAAGCACTCTTTAATACAGAATTCAACCGTTGTGAGGAAATGTAAACACTTCAAAAGTTTAATTCATTTAAAAAGGATTTGTGCAGAGAGTATCCAATTATATTTAATCTAAGCCCAATACTTTCTACTTGTTGTTACTATTTTAAATAAATTGCATGATTATGACCCTATTAGACATATATTGCAGTTTTATAGTTTATAGTTGTGTATAGTGATTTCTGTATGGAAATATTCCCATTTGAGGACTCATTTTTATTGCTGCATTGACTGTGTGTCATCATATGATCTATGGTTATCAGTTAACAAGGTCCCTGGTTGAATACTTTCTTCAGCGATTGTTGCTGTTGCTGTTAAATCAATGGCAGTCAAGGCGAAAGGATTATTGGGCACGTGCCCAGTCGCCCCGTAATTGATGGTTGCTTGTTGATGCATTTGACTTTTTTCGGTGTACTGAGGTGATTCACCCTATTTGTTGGACCGATGATATAAAAAAGGAATGGCCAAAATATACAGTTGTTAAATGCTTTTGAATGAGACAAAAATTCCAAATATTAATGGTTATCGAACTTACGAATGAAGTTTCTTGTATATAAGTAGAAGGACGAGTTTGATTCGTATCGGTAATAGCGCCCATTGTTGGTGGCGAAACTTGTTTGTCTTCAAGTATTGGCTCAGCCCAAGGTTGTAATTCACCCGAAGCGAAAATTCCATAAAAAGTACAACCAAACAAATGAACACAAGCTGCTAGAGTAAAAACCGTGGTCCAACAACCCTTAGGCTTAATGAAAATATCATATTAGTTAAAAAATTAAAAATTGTGTTGTTTAGGGTAAATAACATGGGTTTTTGTAAAAGACTTACATTACGTTGTATCAAGCCGTCCAAAGCATATGGCACAATTATACCAGCCAAGGTCCCGATGCCATTGGACAAACCCATCAAAATACTGGCATAGCGTGGAGCTATATCCAAGTGATTAACGTTATAACCAGATATAGCAAATCCAGAAAAGGCCACACCACACGTCAGTGCAAACATGGCACCAGTCTTAAGAAAAACAATCAATTTTACATATTGCATTATAAACACAACAGTGCATACAAGGTATATACTCGTAAATAAAGAAACAATGTTCTTACCGCTGTATCAGCATGCGCGACAAATAGGAAAAATATTCCTTCCATTCCAAACCCGCCGCAATTAAATAATTTTCGCACATTTGTTGTAGACATAATCCCATTTTTTCGTAAATGATCCGCCAACATTCCGCCGAACGGCACTATGGTTGTCATTATCAAATGAGGCAAAGAGCCTACAAAGCCTGCCTCCTCTACCTTAAACCCGAACTTGTGCTTAAGGAATGATGATTGAAACAAAACCAAGAGGTAGAAATTCCACGATCGGCAAAAATTTGCTACTATTATTGCATAAACAGGCGTGGAACGAATCATTTCACGCCATGGAGTAGTTTTTAAACTAGGCATAGTAGGCTGCGCGGAAGTTTCACCTAGTGATTTTTCTATGTATTTGAGTTCAGACAATGTAATAGCGGGATGTTTCCTAGGACTCTCGAAGCAAAGCCATAACCAAAAGACGTACCTGAGATTCGTTTATTAAGAATCCGCATTTAGACATAATGTATTGTAAAACAATTACAAACCATATGATTCCGAAAACACCATACGCATAAAATGGCGCTTGATAGTCTATGGTATCAGCCAAAAGTCCCGATAATGGTAGACCTACAACGACACCAGCGTAAGAACCACTAAATGCTAATGTAGCTAAACGAGAACGCTCCATAGGTGGCGCCCAAAACCGCCAAATACCATGACAGGCTGGATATGTAACACCCTACAAAATAATATACTTTTTGAACGTTTTTCTTTTTTTACTGTTCACTAATAATCCTTATCTCAGTCAGTCCGTACGGATAACATCTAAATAATATTTATAATGAACTGCAATTTGGTTCTACTAAAAACATAAGTGCTCCCATCTCAAGTCCGTCATGTTCTTTCTATAGCCCAAGAAGCTATTTATATAAATTTGACGATTTTTGAGATCCCTACCCCATAACAGCTCCAATTTGTTCATTTTGTTTCACGACGAATATTCCTCATATCTAATCTAATATTGTCAAAATTTATTGAAGAATAGTCAACATTGTAAGATGAATTTAAGAGTGGTTCGAAACAGGTCATACGGTAACGGACCGAGTGCATTGTTATATTACATTTAGGCATGTTTGGTGGTACATCACATTTAATTTACCACATTAATACAATTAATATAATATTATGCGCTAACATTAAAATGTTTAATTTCATATTGTTATTCATATTTACCTCAAATAATCCTTGCAAAATTCGAACACATATCACCACATGGCCGTGCATTAGCGTCATGGCGAACGGCACAAACAAATGCAATGTAGCTGAGCTGGCAATGGACAAACCAAATATTTTATTAGCTGGAAACTTGGATGCAATGAAACCACCGGGTATTTGAGTTACCAAGTATCCCCAGAAAAATGAAGAGTCTACATGACTTTCCACGGCCACTGTCCAATTCATGAATACCGACTGCATGCATTACAGTGAAAAGAAGAAAAACATTAGAAAAAGCAAAACTAATGTTTATAATAAATGTGAGTATATATGTAAATATAGACATTTTGAGATAAATACGAGTATGTACAAAGAACTATTAATGTAACAAGGAGTTTTGGCAATCTCCATTCTTGATACAGAATAAGAACTCAGGTTTAAACATTGTACTTGAATATAACATCAATAAGTGCAACTTCCAGTTACACAAAATGGAAGATAACTTAGTACAGTGGTTGAAAGAAAAACTGTTTTAAGATAGACATTCAATGGACCAATAACATTTTTACATAGGTCCTTGTGAAATATGTCTTTACGTAAAATTTTTCCGGCAATGACCAAGAAATGTGAAAAGAGTTCACTACAATGTACTTCTTCTGGTATATTCATAAGAACTGCCGCGCCCAATTGCCCAACAATTTTTTTATTTCTATTATATACAATATCCAAAATCTCTTTGAAAAATTTCGTTATGATTGGTTAATGTAGGAGGTGCTTAAGGATTTTTCATTTTCACGTTTTTATATAAAATATTATATACGAGTATGAATAAAATTAGGTTTGAATACAATGTACTGAGTTTTTTCAAAGAAGAAAATTTTTTGCTCAATTCTTATTAAAACTACTTACCCCATTGTGCTCTCCCTTAAGTTTAGCCGCTGACATATTACACCGCATACCAAAGGCGATCATAAAACCTACACATGCCATAATAGCTATCGTATAACGCGCCGACATACATGGGCACTCTGCTTTACAATACTTATCAATTTTCCGTAATGGAGGACGTTCAATTTCATCGAACGATGCCGGGGAATTTAGGACATCGCCTTCGTAGCGTGTACTACCACCAGGCCCATCGCTCTCTTTTCCATTAACTGTCATTTCTTCGTAGCCATCTAGAGCACTAGAGTAACCTTTCGATATCTCGAAAGCTTCAAATGTTGGCTTAAAGCTACAACACACAATAATGACGTTTCAAACAAAACACATTAGATATAATATAATAAAATTATTATCACAAGAAATTTACAATTTGTATTCAAATGAAATTTGATACAGAATTTTTCAGAATCGTTATTAAAATTGGGCAAAATCGATTTGAAGCCATGCATCGACAGACAGAAAATCTTTCACGGTCACAACAAAATACCTTTAATGTGGACATGTGGTGCACTACGTCTAACAATTTGCTTACGAAAAATATCCTCGAATAAAACGGACGCTTATTACAGTGTAAAAAAAATGTGAAATGCAGCACAAACTTTAATAGGCGTAAATAAAGGATGTAACCGTAAGACACGACCTCAATTTACACATAAATGTGGAGGCATTTGGGATTCGACCTATTCGTGGATTTGTATGCCCTACGCCACAAAGTGGTAAGGTGATCTATTATATTTGTGCAAATGTTTGTAGCTCCTAAATGGGAAATGCCACATCTACATTTAATTATACTGATTTGAGGGGAATTGCGTTTTTAATAGGCAATAATGGTGAATGTCCAAAAATAATTTATGTCAAAATTTAGACAGATAAGCATTGACTAGATAAATTCAATGGTGCACTGTAACAGCTTCTATGATGATTTTAATCCACCACGAAATCCTTTTGAAAAACTATTATATATATAGCCCCGTTTACTTCTTGTTGTTGTTCTTCATACACAACATATCTGTATAGGGTTCAACTTTGAAAAGTTACAGACACAATGGCAGCCAGAAAATTAAAACTTATTGGCGTCATTACAAAAATTTACCCCGTCAATGAGTAAACGAGTAAGTGTAAACGTAAAGCCCGACATTCTAATACCCCACACAACGTCGTCTTGTTTGTACCTTAGTGCAAAATAAAGTACAAAGTAGTTCTCTTTAAAATCATGCTTAAGAAATTATTTAAAAAAGGAACTGTTATTTATTTTCTACAATAAACTATCCCTAAGTTTCATTTAATCGTAACCTGTAGGTAAATACAAGGGATAGGAAAGACGGATATTCTTAAATTTATCGAGAAAGTTGTTTTAAATAAGTAGATGGGAGTAAGAAAAAGTCCGTTGCTTGAGAATTACAAACGTTGACCTATTTTATATTAAACAAGTAAGAAAACTAAATTTGGCTTAGACCAAATCTTAAATACCCTCCACCTCTACACGAAAGGGCGTGGCAAATATAATATATGGGATAACTATGTATACGCGTACCAAATTTAAAGTTCCTGGGTCAACTTTTGTGGCAGACATATAGATTTATGTCGATTGTGGGCGTGTCTGTAATCTGAATTCATTCATTCATAGATGTACATGTTAAATTTCAAGTTTGTAGCTCATATTTTGTGGTAGATAAATAGATTTTTGTCTATTGTGGGCGTGGCGCTTGACCGATTTTGCCCATTTTCAATAGCGATCTGCGTGCAAAAGCTAAAAGTGCCTGTACAAATCAATATCTCAAAATTTACGCCCGTGAGAGTGCCAACAACAGTCGGACACACGGACACACGGACACGCGGACACACGGACACACGGACATACATGTCTAAATCGACTCAGTTTTTGACGCTGATCAAGAATATATATACTTTGTAGAGTCTCTGACGCCTCCATCTGGGTGTTGCAAACGGAAGAACAAACTTAGTATACCCTCATCACTGAGGTGGAGGGTATAAAAATTACTGAGTACACTTAAGTTATCGTCGCGTCTGTTATTAAAACATATCTTTAGTTCAGACAAGTAACGCTTCACCTCTGCGATAAGTTTCATACGAATTTATATACATATTTATACCTTATTTAAATGATGCAAAAAAGCAACTCTTCTTATATGACATTTGTTATAAACTCCACGTACGATGAGGGGTATGCTAACTATGTAATTCTTCTTTTATTTATCTATTTATTTATCCAAGTAGTGCTTTTAAAATATTATAAGTTAGAAACAAAATTTTGTTGTATCAAGCTTAAATTATGTACAAATTTTCGGTGGGCGAGTGTATATGCAATAACAAACTTAGTAAACCATCCGTCTAATTTAGAGACTTTTAAAAACATAAAATGAAAAATAAATTTTGCTTGTGTTTAAAAATAACAATTAAAGTAATTGAAAATTCTGTAAGAATAGCCCCTTTCAAAGTGCAATGAATAGTAACAATACGCACAGATATTCCTATATCAGCACTTAATAAAATTGATTCCTCTTTTTTTCCAAGACACACTTGCAAATAAAACCCAAACATTTTTATGGTATTTCACGTTAGGTTTTACAACAAACGAACCCTTAGAGAATTAAGTGTTAAAAGCAACAACTTGGTAATATAAGTGATTCTTTGAGAGTTAGCAACAGTGATTTAAGGTTTAATATATGTTCAGAAATCAACAGGTTTAGTGAATTATATGCTGTATGTGCTGCATGTGCTATATCCGTTTTTTTAGCCTCAGTGGTTGTACAGAGTTTAGTAGTGAAATGACCAATTTTTACGAATTTCTTTTTCGTATTCCCCATAAGGTATAAAAGATCTGTTGACATATACACTTATTGAAAAGCTTTAGTGGGTGTTCAAGCCAAATATAGCTTTTTTAATTGTTTACTTGTTATTTCTTCGTAGCCGTATGCGATAGGCACAAGCTTGCTACAAAGTGCATTCGCGCGAAAGGGGGAGTCCGTGCACGTTTTATGCACGTGCGTTCGAAGTGAACAAAACTTAAAAATTTAATATAACTTGCGGATATTCCCTTTCATTCGCTACAAACCTATATGTGAAATATAGTTGCCGAGTGCTGAACGCAAAATATACAAACACCTTAGCGCCATACGTGGCTTAGACCAGCTCTATATGGTCGGTAGGCATACGCTTTATTGCCGTCTACATAACACTGCTCATCTGCTTAAGATAAAGATAGTTTTGGGTTCGTATTTAACAAATCTAATTCACGCAAATATTTTTCGTCTATTAAAATATACTAGTTGATTCGTTTCCGGCTTTGCTTGTGGGCAAGACACGTTTAATATGAGTGTGCGTTTTTAAAATGGAATCTTTACGTACGCATTTGTCAAATAAACATATCTTCACGTCGAATGTCACCTAGATTAGTCACGAAACGTAAACGTAGCTGAGGGGAAACTTTTTTGGTGTAAAAATTGGTATTTTCTCATCCAACTGCACCGTAAAATTTTAATAGAGCTGAAGTTCGCCTCCTCGGTGAGAAGTATATCTGTGAAAATGTTTTTCGATTACCAAGAAATGTGGGAAGAGTTCCGTAACTTATCTTTCTTCTCATAAATTGATAAATACTGTCACGCTCCGTTGCCCAATACTTTTTTTATTTCGTTCACAATATTCTCTAAGGTATCCAGTACCTCGGCACAAAATTTCAATGCGATTGGAAGGTGTTCAGGAAAAACCTCTTGCATCCAAATTCCCTTATTTTTCAATCTTATATAGAGAATAAAACTATATATACACTTAGTTCCATATATACGCCTCCTTAGTAGGAATGTTAAAATAATGAAATTTCCTTCTTTTTTAATCCAATGGACAGTTAGATAGTGCTTCTGTACATGGCAAACATATGACAGCACGGAGAGCATTGCCTTGAACTCCACATTAATTGCTATTTATATTATTGCTTGTTCTTAATCTACCAAATTTCAAAACAGCACTTGAGTGTAAACGAGATTATTATTCCATTTCTCTTTTGTACTGTTCCAGCTCTTCGTAACTTGTTTCTAGACGTCTTTATAGATATTTGATTCGTATATTTTCATGGTAACTACATCTCATTTTCAAACATTGTTCTGTTGATGTGGCGCCACAAACACGCTTTCTCACTTGAAATACTTACACATACCCCACACAAACTCACTCCAACTTAACCTATGTATAGGCATGACAGTTTTGCTCATCTTGAATACGAAATTAAAATTTGAAGTAGTTCTGTTATATAGTAAACGCGTTGTAGACACCGTTACGTTATGTGTATGGCTGAAGTATTTATTAATTTTCATACCCACCACTTTGTGCAAAGAGTATACGAAGTCTTCGCAATTCCCGGATACATGTGAATATATATGTGGGTTAGTATTCTTTGGGTGTTTGAAACATTCATCGTTCATAGGTCCCTTGCATATGAAGCATTCCTGACTAACTTTCAAATATCCATTATCATTATGTATTTGCAAAATAAAACTGAACATCACTGCCTTCTGAAGGCGGAAACCGATATGGGTCTCTCCTTGAGAGTACACTTATAATAGTACACTTGCCACGCCCACTAGTTACGTATATACAGTGATGTTTTTCATAGAATTGATATTTCAAATAAATTATTATTAAGATGAAACAATCTTTCACTGAGGCACCGACACGACGACAGAAAAATACCTACCTATGTAAAAATATATCATACATACATACGTATGTATGATTTATATATATAATAATAATGTGTTATATATTATCTAAAATAAGCAACTACTGAGAAACTGGTCCTTAAATCAGTTTCGTTCAGTAAAGACGAAAAGAGGTTTAACTATCAAAAATGGTTTAAACCTTAACTGTGCAACTGAGCATTAAAATACAATAATATATTATTGATTCTGATATATATATATATATATATATATGTGTGTGTGTGTGTGTGTGTGTGACAATTGAACATTATGAATATGTGTACATTTATCAAATGGAATTTATTAAAGAACGTTCGAGCGCACATACTAGGCAATTCAGTAACCCCACTATTCATATTTCATAAAAATTTCAACTCAATAGGAATAAATTTTCCAATCACTACCCACTTGAGCAGTAGTCAGTAGTCCGTTAAATTAACTTTTTATCATTTTACATTGTTCTTCTTAGTAGTTGTTTCCAAATTTTTTGAAATTCGCAACTCACTCCTTCCATGCGAGAAGACAACATCATAAATTCTTATAAAACACATCACATAGAGAAATTGGTACTTACTCATTGAAAACTCCCGCTGTTTTATCTTTAAATCCTTTTAAGCTTTTCATTTTGTTTTGTGTTATTAAAATTGTTGATTAAACTGCGAAATATTGAAAACTTTATTATTCCGATAATTTGTACTTGTTCCACACACGCTGTTTTTACGGGTGTTCTGGTAATAAGTACGGGCCAGATAACCTTTTCTATCTTACTTAATTTGTGTTTTTGATATGATTTACCATACTACGTTACATAACATTTATGTTACTACCACCTATGAAATGAAAAACTTGTAAACAGTTTTTTTGCTTTTTGTTATTTTCTTTATGTTTATTTGGACTATTGTTTAGGTCACAAAGACTTTTATTTTATATTTTTATATATTGCAATATTATTTCTCTCTCTTCGTCTCGTCCCGACCCTCCCAACAAAAACGCACAAATACATCTTTAAAAACTTTTATATGATAACATATATGTGAAGGAGTGTTTTTCTTAATTTGCACTGATAAGCATACTAAGAGACTCCTGTACGATATATAAAAATATACACGAGAAAATCACATAAGCGGATTAAATAATGAATGAATGAATACGGAATAGGAAACTAAACAAGTAAAAAAGTTAAAATTGATCGATGCACCAAAACCCTCTAACGAGTACAATTTTTTTGAATAAATATTATTCACAGAATTTTGTCAAAAAATATTAAGATATTAAGAATTTTGGACATGTATTTATGTTATTTAGGAAGCAGTGCTAAAAAGGATCAATTTTAAATATTTTCTATGGGGTTTGCCTTTGGGATAAGACCGGTTCTTGTAACAAAACTTCAGCGCAATATCTTAAAAGCTGTGACCAAAATCTTACTCACTAATTTACTTGGACAGACGAACTAACAGAGGGGCAAGGGCAAGGTAAAATCGATTCGAATTTTGGTGAGGAGTGGCGGAGGGTATAAATATTCTGAAGAATTCCGAAATGGTATTAAGATTTATTATAACTTGTGGACCCTACATAAGGACTATACTCGTATTCTTTAACATATTTAGTGCAGATCTTTTTGCATATGCGATTATTTCATACTTATCGGAAAGTGGTCACTCGTGTATTTCCAAATATTGTTGCGCATTTACAACACAAACACCATTATTCCTGTAGGTTTCTCAATTCTTCCTGAGCCCTTTGGAAAAGACTGATGACAAGGAGAACACAAATAACTCAAGGTAATCTTTTATATGCATATTTAAATAAATGGACGTGAGCGTTCATATAACGGACACAAGAAAACGCCGACGGCTATCACTAAATCTTTGAGAATGGTCACGAATACATGCACATTATGCCGCATCCGTCTGATAGATTCAAACAAAATATCAAACTTAAGTCACCCCCCACTTTATGATAAGAAATTAAAACGTTACTGTAACCTGGCATTTTTCTCCTTTTAGTGCCCACCACTACAGTTTCGGTCTCCCTCTTGCGTGGCGTTCAGCGATTCATTCTGTCAGAACTCATGCAAGACCAAAGACCTTGCAGAAAACAGCTCAGCTCACAATTGAAGAAAATTTTCACGGTCACAAATTTGAACTCCAAATGTTAAAGTTTGTACACACATTTACATGTATTTATCGATGTGTTTAAAGTGGGCGGGATCAAATAACATAACGCGCTTTGGTGAAGAATTCGTTGAGCTACAATGCTGCACACATTGCAACCATCGTTACACATGCCGCGCCTACTTATTACGTACAAGCGTGGAGAGTAACCAAGCTCAGCCACATATATATATTTTATTGGTTTCGTACAAGACCAAGAACATTGAAGAAAACTTAAATTAGATGTTTACTTTTTTAGTTTGTAAAACGAAAATGCACGAGAATTTCTTAAAATGACATCATCCAGGCAGAACTAATATTAGAGGATGATGAATCCGCTTAAAACTTTCTCAAGAGGCTGCCGAAATTATGTAAGGATCTTCTAAAGAACGTATGATACTAGTATTTGAAAAAAATTTAAAATCACAAATGCTAAAGCCGTTCACAAGCATACAAGCATTTTGTCAAATAGAGGATAAACTAAGCTGAACGATTGGGAAGACTGGTTTTCTTGTATGATGAAGGCTAAATTATTCACTAAATAATTTTTATAGCAAGGTGACAGCTAAAGGTCGATTACGTAAACGTATCACAATATTTGTCTCTTTCAGCCACAGAGTAAATGTTTGAAAAATATTTTGTAATTTCTCTGCACGTAAAAGAACAATTTTGCCAAATGTTTATCTAGAATATTTCAATGCTGTATTTTGGCAAATCTTTTATACACCTCAAAATATATTTATAATTAATAAAATATTTAGCACTTTTCCACTTCATTTTCCGATTAAAGTCTAGCCTCGTTATACACCGTTTATACCGTACAACAGAACTACACAAGAAGGACTAGTTTGTGAATTCCTGAGACCAGCATTAACCAGCAATGGACCAAATTATACATTAATATATTGGGATGAAGCATGACATATTCATAAGGTCAGTTGTGTTTCTCCTATTCTATGGTGAAAAGCTTTGTGATCCTTCTCAGTAACTTTTACAGAGCATGCGTTTAATTTCCCCTTAAACTTATACGTCCTGGAATGTCGCATAACGTTCTTTGAATAATACCAATGTAAATAAAGCAAACAGAAATTACGTCACTTACATCGCCTAAACTATATCAACCAATCCAAGCTCACCAAAAGGGTGGAGCTTTTTCTTCTATTTTGGACTTCATTTTTATACCCTACACCCCTTGTGGTAAAAGGTATACTAAATTTGTGCGGATGTTTGTAACTGCTAACGAGAGAAATCTGCTTTTTATTATACCACGTCCGTCTGTCTGGTGTCTGTTCATGTACAGGCCAAAATTTTAAGGATATGATGAGATTTAATACGAAAGCGAGTATTGACCTAAAAAAATAGTTGACCGTCTTGAAAATTGTTAAAATATTTACAACACCCCCCATATAACAGACTTTTTTAAATAAGTCTTTAAATGGCGATTTTGTAATACATTTTTTTTTAAAACTAATATTAATTAGCACAAGTATGCCAAATCAAACCATTTTAGAAACTCTTTCCATATAACACTTCTTCAGGAAGTGTCTTTTATATTATACGTAATGACTCGCGTTTACTGATATAACTAACATTGAAGCATAAATTGTGGAACTCAGTACTGTAAGGTTTTAAATTTTCCAAAATATATATTTTCTAATATATATTTATATATAATACAATTGAAAATACTATAAACGGTCAAGCCCGATCATCAAATACCCTACATCACTTGATATATTATTCAATTTAATTTTTTCTCTGATAAATGAAAAGTTTTATTTTTATACCCTCCACCTCAGTGATGAGGGTATACTAAGTTTGTTCTTCCTGTTCTTTGCAACACCCAGAAGGAGGCGTCAAAGACCCCACAAAGTATATATATTCTTGATCAGCGTCAAAAACTGAGTCGATTTAGACATGTATGTCTGTGTGTCCGTGTGTCCGTCTGTTGTTGGCACTCTCACGGGCGTAAATTTTGAGATATTGAGCTGAAATTTTGTACAGGCACTTTTAGCTTTTGCACGCAGATCGCTATTTTAAAATCGGCGAAGAGCCACGCCCACAATCGACAAAAATCTATTTATATGCCACAAAAATTGAGCTATAAACTTGAAATTTGTTGTGTAAATCTATAAATATTAGCTTCATCGATATGCCAAAAATGGGCGTGGTCGAATTACAGACACGCCCATAATCGACATAAATCTATATGTCTGCCACAAAAGTTGACCTAGAAACTTTTGTACGCATATACATAGTTATCCCATCCACTAGTGTGCCAAAAATGGGCGTGGTCGAATTACAGACACGCCCATAATCGACATAAATCTATATGTCTGCCACAAAAGTTGACCTAGGAGCTTCAAATTTAGTACGCGTATACATAGTTATCCCATTGACTGACGTGCCAATAATGGGCATGGTGGTATAATATACACGCCCACAATTTACAAAAAACCATAATCAACGTAAAAGTAGACTTGCATGCTGATACCTAAGACATACACTATTAGAGGGCGCAATATATATATATATATATATATATATATTTGCCACGCCCACCGTTGTGGAGGTGGAGAGTATTTAAGATTTGGACTAAGCCAATTTTTGGTTTCTATACTACTATAATATTTTCACTTGTTTTTCAGAGAAAACACTTAAACTGAATAATATAGAGTGATGTAGGGTATTGATAGTCCGGCTTGACCGATTGTAATATTTTCACTTGTTTTAATTTAATATTGCATAAGGGCATATCTAGATTGATTTACATTTTGATACCGATCGAGGATACATATATCTCTATTCAAGTGTCAATTATTTTTGGCACATCGATGAATAAGACAATTGTAAATATATATACATATAGTAAATTTCAGCTTCCACTTGATAGCTTAATTTATGTGACAGATATTATATATTTTTTTGATTGTGACGATCTGCGTGCAAAAACTAATGACAAACTTAATATACCCCCAATTTATGTGGAGGGCATAAAAATATATATATACTCGTACAATACATACTCGTATAGTAAAACGTAATATTCAATATTATTGTATATTATACTACTTTTTACCCACCAGTATATACATATCCATGGTTGCTACCGTGAGAATATTAATAGCTAACGAAAATATCTAGATTGACTAAGATAATTATGCTACAAAATCTCAATAAAACGCTTTTGCCTTTTCGAACAAGAATATAAACAACAGCCATGCGGCATAGACCAGAGATCGGCAACTTTTTGCATCATGTGCAAAAACCTCGAAAGTTAAATCGGTTCCAAGTATTCATCAGGATAGTTGCATCTGTGATTTAATTTTATACACATATTTCACTTTGGAAAGGGTTCTTCTAAAAGTATAAGTAGTGCCAAAACTGAAATGAGTCCTCAAGCAAAACTCTTGCAATTAATATATTTATAATATTTTTCCTTTAATACATCATAGGACTGCAAATGTATTAATTGCATCTGAAGAAAAGGTGCAGCGATTTCTACATTGGATTCTGAAATATCTTTATATGCGTTCTATCACCATTAAGGATTTCGATACAAATTGCAAAATTGATAGGAATTGTTTTGTCTGCTTTCCGCCTAAATTTTGCACAACATTCAAAATATCAGCCAAATTGGACCCGCGGTCTATACTTTGGAGATCCCTGGCATAAACTATGGACCATTTAAGTAACGAAGAAATATAATTATGAAGAAAGTTAATAATATCGTACAACTTCATCATGGTAAATTAACTCGTTGGAATTTTATTTATTGTTCGCTTATTTTTTATGTATGATGCTACTTGAGTTTATATGTGTGTGGAGATTTGTAATGAAAAAAGAGAATTTCGGAAGGTAGCAAACAAAGTCATTGTATGTTAATGAATGCGCGATTATTGATAACACTCCATGAATACGGTTGCTTGGTTTTCAACACTTAGGTAGTCATTCGGTTACATAACACACTGAGTACACGTTTGGCAATATTTATATATGCTTTTGAGCAAACCACCCTAAGAATTGTTACCTTGTTAATTGGTGGTGGCAAGAAATTTTATGGAGTGGCACAGAGAAAAATTTATCTGCAAGTTTGACAATCTTAATTTACATCTAAATTTAATGAATTAAAAGTTGTTGAAATTTATACGATGAAAGGGTTTGCAGAAACCCCTTACAATTGCAAAAGCCGGTTTTCGATATTTATAAAGCAAAAATACTAAATTTAATTTTTCAATAAAGGAACAAGTGAAAATATTATAGTCGGTCAAGCCCGACCATCACATACCCTACACCACTTGATATATTATAATATTCAATTTAATTTTTTCCTTTGATAAATGAAAAATTTTATTTTTCTATACCTACTTGTATTTTCAAATATTTCAAAATCATACACAAGTCAGAATTTTTTTTTATTTTTTGTTTATTTATGATATCTAAAAAAAATAAATTTATATGGGGAGGGGTTCTAAAAATGGTCCAATCCGTTCCATTTTCAAAAGCGTTGTTTTTTAGGTCAATGCTTTTCTGCGTATCAAATTTCATCGAAATATATCAAAAAATAATAGGACCTCATATGGGGAGGGGTTCTAAAAATGGTCCAATCCGGTCCATTTTCAATAGGGTTCCCCTTTGGGCCAATACATGTGCTTGTACCAAATTTTCTCAAAATATCTCAAAAAATGCGACCTGTAGCCTACGCACAAATTAAGATGGACAGACACGAGGACAGACAGACAGACGGACATGGTTAAATCGATTCAGATTTTGGTTCTGAATGATGGGATTTGCCGTTTAGGAATTACAAACATCCGCACAAACTTAATATACCCTCTTCCACAGGGTGGTGCAGGGTATAAAAAAGCAGTTACTGATTTTTGTCGGGTTTTTTATAGAGTATGTATAGGGTAAAAACTACTTCGACTAATAAAAGTAAAACAAGTAAAACAGCTTTATTTGACTTGGGCCAAATCTTTGGCACCCTTCACATTTATGCAAAAATTTCGGACGTGGCATATATACAATTGCCACACCACTTAGTTCCACATACTTACATGGGTCGATGGACGGACATAATTCCGACAATATATATAATTAAAGGTGGGTGTGGTATTTGCCGTTTAGAAGTTACAAACATGCGCACAGATTTAATATACCTTTTGGCACAAATGATTTAAGAGAGTGTTTCAAAGTTAAAAGCCATGCCCTGCCCACACGACAATGGAGTACAGCGAAACGAGTATAAGCGTTCTCCACTTACGTATAAGCCTGCATTGCTCACAAACTAAAAGTACCATATGTAAGTAAAAATTAAACTAGTAAAACGGGACTATAGTAGCCGTGTGTCTAATATATCCCATATTAGGCACACGGCCCACTTTTAATATTGTTGGAAAATAATATCTCAATTTTTTAATGTAAGTTTTATATGTATTTATATCGGCAACCTACGCCAACTATATTCTAACTAAACCCCTAAAACATTCTAAAATCCATGATAAGTTCACTTTAGGTGGCTTTGATTTTTTTCAATATTTTATATAAATAATTAATAATTAAAATTTTGTTTTTGTAGCTCTTGTGCTTTGTAAGTAATTAAGGAAAGACTATACGTTTTGTAAAATTATAGGAAGGTTCATGAGCCGATTTTGCCCATTTTCAACAGGATACTTTTAACATTGATGAAGGACATGTGAAAATTTAGAACGCCATTGTGGGCGTATGCTTTGCCCGACTTTGCCGAATTGCAATAGGGAATCGCAGAGAACTTTGAAGATTTCGTCTACTCAATTTCACAATTTCTGCGAGTTTCAACAGAAAAAAGCGTATCATTCACACGAACATACGGACGGATAGATTGGTTGATCAAAAATATATGTACTTTTGAAGGTGTGGCTAACACGCTTATGGTACTTACAAACGTTGCAACAAAAGCAATACACCCGCACATTATTATGATGATGGATACAACACGTAAAAAACTAAGCCCATATAAAAAAATTATCAATCCTTATCAAAAAAGAGTTTCTATTAATTGTGCCCATATTTCGGCAAATATATGTATTTATCCTAGAAAAGCGCACGTTTTATAGAATTTTTTTATTTTGTACAATATCTTGCAGACACATAATAAATGTGCCTGCAACTAGTAATATTATAAAAATCTTCACTTACTTGTACATATCTACAGAGCGAATCAATTGTGCGTTCCGTATTTCAAAATATTTTATTAATAGACTTGAAGTTTCACTTTCTTATCTATGTTCTGCTCTACCACCTTGCAAAGCCAACTGTTTATCTGATAAAGGGTTGTTTCCAATTTGTTATGAATACTCGCCATGTAAAAACACAAAAAGGGATTTCAAAACGATGTTCCCACATTAGCATTGTTGCCCCCACCTGCTTCATATGGATATGATGACAAGGCTTTTATTAATTGATATTAAAATGAGAATTTCTTCATTACATTACTACTGCTTTGTTTTCTGCATTCGCAGTTCCTCTGCGTGACATTCGCAAGTAAGCACACGTCCGTTTGGTCAGAATGAATATTCTTGTCCATATTTGTTATCACATATTATACAGCACAATATTCTTCGAATATTATCGTTTATTTAAAAGCGCCAAATCCTTACAATCCCTGATAATTTCGCTAATAGCATTAATCACCACCACTACCACATCAATCACTATGAACTTGAGGTACTTTCAAGAGGTATTTTATTTTGTTCTTATGTTTATTAACAACACTAACAATTAATATGTAGTTAACACAATAAAGACTTTTAAAACCTTTCTACTCGAATACTAACTATTATTAAGTAAGACTGGAGGTTAAATCCGAATTATTTAATACTATATATTATAAAGTTCCATTTTTAAGGTCTATATAAAGAAAGGGGTTCTAAAAATGGTTTGACCATTTAAACTTGTCTCTAATTAAAAAAAACATACTAAGAATGAGGAATTTCCATTATATATATAATATATTATAACTTACTTTCAACAGGAAGGCTTATATGGAAATCACAAAAAATAGTCTGATCCTATGATCCTATCTGTCTATATAAATTTGTGCAAAACGAACTGTATTGGACCAAAAGTAAGACCATTTTTAAAACTACCAATTCATTATTAACAATTATTCTAAGTATAGCATATATTAAAATATAGCATGAACTGTGTTACTTTAGATATAATATATGGCCTCGGATAAATCGTAAACGAACTATTACTAAGTCCTATTAAGTCTAAACAGGAAATCGATTTCTGCGCTGTCAGGATCATAACGGGCACTGTCTTATAATCCATACAGCCACAAGGTACGGTGCTCCGCATAATGATTTTTGCAGAAGCTTCAGGGTTGAGGAAGAGTGAAGCTTCTGCCGTGTGAATGCCCAGCTCTACGGTTAAAACGACACAAAAAACTTGGAGAAAGATTCCCGGATCAATAGCAGAGGGTCAATAGCAGATGCTAACATCTTCGATCCTCAGGATGGCTTTCCTAATTTGCGTTATGTTATGTTCTTTTACGGGTAGCACAATGGGCCTACTTATTGGCCTAAGTTTGGCGCAACCTAACCTCATCTAATAGTTTTTACATGCTCCACGTTAATTATATCATTGAATTATTATTATTATTCTTTTTGTATTATCATTTTCGTAACTCCTAAACGGCCTTCATTACACGTCAAATTGTGCACAAGCCACATGTCGATATTGAAAACGATCGAACCATTTTTAGAACCCCCTCCCATAATCACTCGCGTTCACTGATGTACTAAACGAATTTAACATTATGTAGGAAACTAAGTGGTGTAGGGTATTAGATGCACTTAAAAAACATTTAAAAAGGAAAAATTTAAAGTAAACGTTGTACACTATAGTTACTATAGTTATTCAGTTCTCTTTTAACACACGTTACATACGGGTATAAATACAATTCCATACAAGAATAAATACATTCAATTTCATTTTTTTTAATAAACTGTGCTCCACCCCCAATAAATTAAAGAATCACAACCGACTACACAAACAAATTTTACGTAGCCACACATAAACATATACGTGTTTCTTCGTAGAAATAGTAACCACCCAATAATAAACATGGCAATATGCAATATTTATATGCTGATTAACGGAGGAATGAAACCACCTGCGTGTATATATATGCACCAAAGTTTTGCGCATAACTACCCATCATAGAGTTTCACTTTACGTAAGTTGCAAGGTATTTATAGGTTTGTGAATATAAGCTCGCACACATAAACAAGTCAGGGGTATAAAAAGCCATTAAAATATTTGGTGAATTTCATTTCTACCTTCCTATGTCCTTGAGTAAGAGCTTCCGTTATATTTTAACGCACATCAATTGCAGGCTCATCTCTATTTCGGTGCTTTATCAGTGGTCACATATAATACTCTCGCCAACTTTGCTACGCCGTCGGGTAAACATAACTAAAAACCTGAGCAGTTTCACAATAATGGAAAAACGTGAAAACTGTGAATATTTGTTGAAGAATATGGGAGCACCAATGTGGTGTATTTTACAAAAATTTTCCAAGTACCGGAAAATTATTTAATGTGAATAAAACAAAAACTAAGCAAATATAATGGCGAGTAGTTGACAGGCAACAAGTCGGGACAAGCAATGTGTCAATGACAACCAAGAAAATAATATCAAAATGAAATCATATCACGTGATCCTTTATATATATCTTGTATCTTTTTATGTGGATCATATGTATTAAGAAATGTGTCTAAGCTAGATTTGTGTATGTTGCACTGAATTATTGTAAAATAAAAATCGCTAAATTACCAAATTTTTATATAGTTTGACTTTTTATGGCGCAAGTTGATGTTTTTACGCAGTTCCTCCTTTTCTACGTTCTTACATAGCAACACAAATATTTGGAATTTTATTATAATTATAACCCCCCACAGAATAAATATGCTGTACCGTTTGCCACCAGCAGAAGAACACGTTAGATGCTCTGCAAAGTATATATATTCTTGACCAACATCGAACATCTGAGTGAATCTAGGCATACCCGTCCGTGTATCTATTGTTGGAACACTCGCAGTCTTGCGATATCGAACTCACATTGCGTACATATATTTCCAGTATCTGTAATTTGGGCTAAGCCATATTTATTTCTTATGTGTTTATATGTAGGCTTTGCATAAATTGCAAAAAATTTGCGCATTACATAATATTATATATGTATTATACAAGTAGTGTTAAACTCAAACTTCCAAACGTTAACTCTGATAAACACTTAAACTAGTTCTTCCAGATTATCTGATATAAACTTTGGATAGCCCGACATGAGTTTCTTTTAATTCATTCAAAGTAAATTTTTACTACATCGTTGATTGTATTTCAGCAATGTTACTACCGTCAAGGATAACCACGGATAAAGGACCCTCTTAAGGTTGGGCGTATAATTATTTTGTCAAAACGTTTCCAATGCCCAGAAGGAGGCATCAGAGACCCTCGAGGGTACATACATTCTTAAACAGCATCAAGTTGTTAGTCAATTTCCATTTAGCCATTTGATTGAGTTTTAGATAGATTGGCCGGGCACCACCACTTCTCTTGAACTTCCTTAATGGTGTACAGCTGACTTCAAAAGACACCTTCAGTTTTTCACCCAGATGTCGCAGAAACTTTACAGCGAGAATATTTACCAGAAAAAAAAGCACTCATCTACTAAAAGGGCTCATATTTGTTTCAATAAAATTGATTAATTAAAGTTCGTTAAACGAACGACTGAAAAAATTAAAATTCTACGCAATTACGTGCATCAATATAAGTAAATGAAATTGGAACATAACGTAAAAAAGCATGAATATAGCGGAACAACAGTAATTGAAAACTTTATAGCTTTTATTATGTGGTAAGTGCCCTTCAACACCGTTTATCTAGACATCGAGTAAACAAATGTGAATAAAATCACGAAGCACATAATATTCATTTTCCAAAGATTTAATGAAATTCAAAATATTTCAACAAGCAATCTAAAACATCTGAACTCAGGCGTGCGCACCACCCACACACTCCAGTTGTAATAATATGTAAATAGAAAATCGTAATATCTGTTTTGTTTGTTGATCTCTTGATCGAAATATTATATGCCCGGAAGTTATTAGCAAATATTGAATACTATTCATTTTCTATGAGATGTTGAAACCTAAACAAACAAGAGGAAGCAAGATTTCCATGACGCACATCAACAACCCTTAATGTGCTCTTTAACATAATGATAGGTTAAATATCAGCATTATTGTAATTACTGTTAAATCTCAATGAATGTAAACAATTCCGAAGTTACAATATGGATTTTCTCTTGTGATACTGCTAAGGTAAATAATTCTTGCATCTTCGTCATCCTTTGTAATTTGGTTACTCTATAATACCACGTACAGGCTTATATTTTTCTATAGGTACGCGTAGATATTCTATAAAAGAAATAAGGTGTGAAGCAGTAAAAAATATATGTAAATTAAACTTGCCGTTTCAAAGGCCATGAATATACGAATTTAAAAAATAAATAAAAGTAAGGATAACAGTCCGCTTTATTCGACCATTTAGCACAATTTGTGCTATTATTAAATTACTTGTATCGGAGAACGATAATTCTTATCACTTCGTGAAAGGGCCAATTGGGCATGCCACACGAAAGCAGCGAGACACATTACCTCGGGTCAACAGATTCGGAGAGCATCGATTTGTAAGATAAGATGAGGTGCTGCAAAGGTGTTGACAAAATATAAGTATGTCCCTAACTTCAAGGTGGCGAATACTTACTGAAAAATAGGCCAAATATTCAATCATAATCAATTGATTTTTGTGTAATCTCTGAAGCCTATGAGGCCCAAATGCAATATTGCAAAACAAATGTACAAACAAATGATTCTACTTTTTTATATCGTGCATCCTAGTGATGGGAGAATACTAAGTTTGCTATTCCGTTCGCCACATCCAGAAGGAGGCGTCAGAGACTGTATAAAGTAAATACAATCTGGATCAGTACCAAAATCTGACTCCATTCAGATATGTTCGTCCACACGTCTGCCTGAACACACAGTCTCTTGTTAGAACCCTCACAGACATCAATTTTGCTAAATTAAGCTGAAATTTCGTACAGATATTCCAAGTTTCTGCACGCAGATGGCTGGTTAAATTTGGCAAAATTGTTTGAAAACGACTACTCTATAGTCGCCAAAAATCTATCTATTAGATCCAAAAAAATTAGCTACGAAAGTAACATTTAGCCCGTCCGCGATGTGAACACGTCCACAATTTACCAAAAATGTACTAGGCGCAAAATTGTAATTGTGCTACGCCCACTATGAAGGAAGTGTTGGAGGGTATTTAAGATTTGACCTAAGACAAATTTAATTTGTTTACTTATTTACTAAATAAACTAAAACTACACTGTCTCGCTGGCCGCGCCTTTCCTCTACACATTGATATGTTCAGATTGGATCAGATCTAATAATAGGCACGCCTAAAATTTACAAAAACCCTCTTTGATACATGCATCCACCCTTGAGATGAAATGTAACACCTACTTAAATAGTTGTTAAAAGAGGACACAGCACGCCCTTAATCACATATACGAATTTGCTTAAGTACCCCTCTTTTTTATTCTAATTCTTTTAAATATACCCCAACATAGTCCTTTTTACTACATAGCACACTGATTAATTTTGTTATAATTTATTTTCTTCCCAATATATTTCATAAATTCCGTATAAACTACAATATTTTATTTCGAGCGCTCCATATCATTAATATCTATCATTGCACCGGAAATTTTTGTTGTTCCACATAAGATGAAGTTATACCAAGTTTGTTATCCTGTATGCAATTGCCAAAGCAAGGCCCCAGAGACGTCCCAGAGCATACAAGTTGTTGAGCAGCATTAAAATCTGAGTCGATTGCCGTGTATGTGCGTACCTGATGTTGAAAAAGTTAAGCTCGCAAAAGTGATACATCGAGCTGAAGCCTTGCACACACCTTCCTAGTCCATAATTAGCAGACATTTTCTGCATAATTCGATTTTTAAGGTAATATTTTAATAACCGCCCACAGGTAACGTATAAATGTGGAAGGTCTCCAAGACTTGACCTCTGTTAAGTGTGTTTAGTTGTTTTTCTAATCACAACCACAAAATGGAATTAAAGTCCAATATTCATGAATAATTCAATTATTAACTTCTAACAAGCTTAAAAGGCACATAACAATCTCAAAAAATCCCCGACAATTACCTGTTGACAACATTGTGCTCTTCGTCAAGTTTATACCTATTCACTTTTACACATTGACTACGTGAGTTGCAAATGTCACGTAAAGAAATTCTATATATGCCTTATAAGGGTGGCTTGTGAGAAAAAATTTTAAGCTGTGTTATATAATTTCTTATGTATAAATACTACCAGTTGGTTCACTAGATTGGCAGCAACAGTTTATGAATGTTCACTAAATATGTGAATGTATGCACAATTTCCACACAAGGATAGTATATTCCCAAAGGTCATATAAAATTTATTAAACGGTAATTTACACCTAACCACTATACTCGTATATATCGCACTTATTAACATCAATAAGTTGACATATTTTAGTGAAATTGTACGCACTTAATACAAATCTCTAAAAAGATAAGGAAAACCTGCTTTGTATTAATTGAATGGATAATCATTTTCTGATCTGAATTAATTCGGTTCGTATACCCCACTATGCTTTGCTTTGCCATTAATCCACGGATTGCAATTTAGCAATCAATTGGCTTTGATGAAATTTAGCTCCATTCATACATGTATCAAGGACGAATATGCCACTTAGCATGGAGTAAATATTTAAAATTAGAAAAATTTCAAGTGAGGGGGTAATGTGTGCCTGTTTTTAACCTGTTTTTAATCGTTTATCATATTTCACTATTATGTGTACGTCTGTCGGTCCATTTAAAATGTGTCGATGCTTGGAAGCACTATTGGTTGCAGAATTTGTAAACTTTATGCATTATGCATTTTAAAGTTGTGCAACATGGGTCAACAGTGCTCTAACTATGCAACAAAAAATAAAAACAAAGCAATCTATAATTTTATTTTATTACTCGCAATATATAGGAAGTTGGAAATTATGTAATACATGCACCTGTGTATACGTCCAATTCTATTTATTCCATGTATAATATTGTTAAAATGGTGCCTAATTACTCCTATTCACCAATTCATGATTGAGAATCATTTGTAACAAATTTTATCGAACTCCGAAGCTTCCTTAAAAACATTAAAGCTACACAGATAACTAAAGGTAAAAGGTTATGCTTATATTTCTCGCACACAAATTCTTTGGAAGTGATTCAGATTGCACGTTTCTTGTTTGCTTATTATCAATACTTATTGAAAATATAACAATTGATGCAAACTTAATTCTATTTAAAATGAAGGAGTTCGACTCTATGTACCATTAAAACATAAGAAACATTTTTGAACAAACAATTGAAAATTTTGAAAAATGTATTCAAATTTACATGCAAATGCAAAAATTCCATGAATGTTAAATGAAAAAAGCCATGGCATGGCCAGGCACCTGCCGTGGCATTTTAAGTGGGCTCAGTATAATATAAAAATCTATTAAGCGAAAAGCTTAAAAATGCATTAAACTAATTGAAAGAAGCAAGCCATGTCGTTCATATAAGTACCTTTACAATTACAACACCGTAAAAACAAGGAGTGGGTTGCTTCTCTCCAGTTGCCTTCGTTAATACGGAGTATATTGATACTTTTTGTTGGTTGTCACTGACTCAATGAAATATGTAAAGAAAAAATCTCCAGGGTATTATTTTACGAAACCATAAGTGTGAAAACGTGTGTGGAAAGTGTAAATAGTACATTTTGAGTGCAAATCGCTTTTCTCCGCTTTATTACTATACTGTAGTTCAAGTATTGTCGCAATAGTATTAGTGGTATACAAAATGGTACAGTTGTCAGTAACGGAATCAAATATCAACCAGAACCTTAATATTTTTAGTGTCTGAGAGTGATTTAAGTGGTTTTTTCTTTTGTATCTCAATTGACAAGAAATGTAAATAAATTCAAATTGTTATATAATGATACCAATACTGGCTGCGTATTTGGGCAAATCCCTAAAAACCTGTAGAAGGCACGTTTGATTTTATATGAATCGTTTGGGAGTAGATTAGTAGCAAGATATATGTCATACTGTGAAAAAATTGTTTCAATTCTCTCGTAATAGCGCTTGACTTGTTAGTTATTTAATTGCGTAGGTATAGGTTTTTCTTTCTAATATACACCAACATTTATTAAATAGCTGCACACTTGCGAACACGAAGCTAGCACAACGCCAACAAACTTTTATTTTGTGATATAACAAAAATAAATAATATGTTTCCCTGTGTCTGTCTGTCGTTGGTATTTCCACAGTGGTAACTTTTAAGACATTGAACTGAAATGTTGCATAGATGCAATACTTCTAGTTTGTACACACGGACCGCCAATTGAAAGAGGCCAAATCGTTCAAGGCCATGCGTACAATCAACAAAAATATATTTATCTGCCACAAAAAGTGAGCTATGCGGTTGAAATTTAGAACGCATATTTTTATTTAGCCCTTTGAACAATGTAACAAAAATTGGTGTGGTCGGGTATTAAAAGGGTAAAACTTGATTTGAGAGTTCATACATAATACATACACTGCTAGGGGGCGTAGTCATCTACCTGCCACGCCATTTTTTGCATGTAGGCATGGAGGATATACAAGATTTGGCCTCAACCAAATACAGTATTTTAAGTACTTACTTCAATAAGAGTACTTTAATTAAATAATTTTAGAAAATGTTCATATGTCTGTAATGAATAACATCAAAATGTATAACAATGTACACATTTTTACAAATATATATGTAAAAGGATCCACAATTCTGTGGAGAATTATATGATGACTTTGATTATTACTAAACCACTATGCATAGCAAACAACCAAAAAAGTGCAATCGTCAACATAAAATTACAAATCGGTCTCTTGGGGTAAAGTTAGAGCAGAGCGAGTAGTCACCAAGCAGTTGGTGGTAAAATACTTAAAAATATTCCACCGTTTTAAACAATAAAGCAAATGCGCACATTTTGCCACATTTCCGTATATACAGCACAACAAAGTGAAGTACGTGGGGAATATTTTACAATACTCAAAATGCATACTAAAATGGAAACGCTAAGCAAAGTAAATTAAAAAAAACGATATAATCAATACAATGGTTTAACTCATCGTGATACCGCCCTCTACAAGTTAACTAACGGAAAAATGGATGTATGTACATACATTTCGAAACAATTTGCACCACGAGTGGGTATACTCACTTTGGCAAACCATTTGCAACAATCAGATGTCATTTCAAAGACCCCAGAAAGCCTTTAATAGTCGAATCGAATCGTATCGAATCGATTTACTGTACCTGCAGGCGCTGTCCGTCAATAGATATATATCCCAACTTTATTACAAAGCACGACATGTACGTATTTAATTAAGGAGATTAGAAAATTGGACTGATAACACTACTCCACTTATATACGAGTATGTCATTGCAAGTGACAAGTTTTTAATGCAATAAGGTGATGAGTGTACGAGGTTTGCCAAAAATCATTTTATTTTTATTCACATAAACCGAAATGATACGTTAAGCAAATGTAAAGTAGATGATACCACTTCAGAAGAAAAACAGCTTCCTTTATATGTGTATTTTATTATAACGTTGTCATCAAGAAAAGTCCTATTGTTTTACATGGGCGCTCAAAGTACGCTAAAGCAAAAAATTTCTGGTCTCCCATTTTTATTTTGTAATCCATTAATCTACTTAAATGTCTTTGAATTTAACGCAATTTGTTTGTCAAGCCAGTCTGCATACACAATGTTTAAACTCAAATATGGCAAAAATTAAAGCAAAAAGGAGGCGAAACTCTGCCACGAGTACCATCATCAACTTGAAAAGATATTAACAAGGATTTACTGCATATATATTAAAGCTTTGTGTTCGTTAATGTACACATCAAATATGTTCACATATTACATTATGTACGAGTACATGTATTAAATATTATACTTCGTTATTTACATATTCATGCGTGTGCATACGTTGGCCGATTACAACCGTTCTCAAGAGCCTGCTTTATATATAAACTAGTAGCTTTCCCGTTTTTTAATAATGAGCGTGAACTTTCAAAATCAATTCAATACAACATGTGACCTTAAATATGTAACCCTGGTGCCGAGGTTCATCTAGTTTGATCATGAAAAGTGCACAAAGTCTTTGTGAACATGTCCTAAATATCAACCAATTGTCCAATATTCTCTAAGGCATCGAGTATGTCCCTCCAAAATTTCATTTGGTCTGGTTATAAAGTCCCAGCATCAGTTTTTTGATGGTGCAAACGCAACAATAATCTCTGCATACTTTCAACCTCTTGTGCAAAATGCATCTATCAATAAAACTATGTTTTAGAGTCCTCGTATTCCCTACGATAAAGAACTCTTGATTGACTTTTATACAATATCAAGTAAAGTTTTGTATAATACGATATATTTTTGGTCATTATTTAGGATTCAATCAAAATTTTTGTATTTCACATTATCACATATTTTAATACTTTTATCTTAAATGAAAAGCATTAAAATTGATGCTAAAGAAGGAGCATGTGCAGAAAGCATTCATTATGAACGGCTTAAATAAATTTCCCCCGAGACATACTAAGCCTCTTCAAACTCTTCTTACTCCTTCTAAATTTAACTCTAAATATTGCACATGTACAGAAAGAGGAAATCATTTTCGTTTGTACATATTTGTGTGACATTTCTCATATGCATATAAATATATATGCACACAAACAAGTAAAAATTCTATACGTATATGGATTGGACCAAATAATTGATAACGTTAGTACATGTACGAATGGATTTAAATTAAATGACGTAGCGCGGGCGCGTGTGATACAGGCTTTCCAGCCAGTTTCATGGTATATAATACATTTTCACATAGAAATCAAATTCAATGGGATTTAGAATTGTTTATAAATTATGATTCCCGGCTGTGCTCAGCAACTAAAATGTATGCATACACCAATCCGGCTCTACGGACTACAACATTTTCACTTATTTCCATATTCAAACGGACCAAACTTTTTCAAACAGAATAACAAACTTAATGTACATCACCGAAGTATAGGTGACAAATATAATAACAAGCTTAATATATCCTTCTCACTAAAATGTAGAGTATAAAAATATGTCTTGGCACAATGAAAAATTAATACTTCCCGCTGTCTTTCACTCTTATGATGATATGACGGATATTATAGAATCGCCCAACTCTTTTTTGTTTTTTGTTTGCAGACACGCAGAAGGACACATTTTAGTAATAGATCCCATGTAGATAGTTATCAGTAGATGGACACAC
This sequence comes from Ornithomya chloropus, assembly GCA_963971445.1. NCBI lineage: Eukaryota > Metazoa > Arthropoda > Insecta > Diptera > Hippoboscidae > Ornithomya > Ornithomya chloropus. Next base: position 27,902,913 of record OZ020530.1, on the reverse strand, counting down.
GTCGCGGTAATGAAAATAATCTGCCATCAAAGTAAACCATTTCACCATTTCACCAACACTCTCCTCGTCATATCAAATAATACTGTGCACCCTCCGCTATTTACTTGCGTAAATTAATGAATATGCTTGCTATTAACATACCTGGAAACAGGTGGACGCTTGAATAATTCTTACTTGGTTATTGTGTAACAAGGATTATTTGCACAATACAAAAAATGAATAAAATGGGATAAAAAGTCAATTTTGCGTTGATATTAAACATCGTCTGTCCTCTTGAAATTGTACATGTTTGTAAAGGTGTGGTTCTCTCCAAGTTTAATTACTATTCAAAAAAATGTTTCAAGTGCTTAGATTTTTCATTGGAATGTTTTTTCAAAAGAAGCCGCGAACGCGCAGAAAAATGAGGATTAAGTGACAAATTGGTACAAATCCAACATCAATTGAGATTCCACGAACCTTTACATGAATTAATCTGCTTCTAAAATCACATTTTTATACCCTCTGAGGGAGATATATGAGAAGAAGATGGCAATACTTTAGGAGAATAATTTCACAGTGTGTACATAATGAGCAATGGACACGTTTACATGCACGTTTGCTTATCGACAAGTTTATATAGTTATTTAAAAATGTCGCCTTACGCCTGAAGTACTGAGCCGAATGTTCAGAAATTATGCAAAAATCGTCCCTTTAGTGCTTCAAATTGTCTTCCAATTATTCGCGCCCCTTCCGAATTTCGAATTCCGAAGTTCCGGTTGAAAGTTAATTTTGCATTACCTCTGAACATAAAGGCTTGTACATCTAAAATTTTATACAATAATTCCTCTATATTTACGTACCTGGTATTGAAAGTGGCTTAAATTAGCCCATAGATCTGCACACAGTGTCCAGTGCTTTCCTTTATTACAAGCAAACCATATAAGACACAAAAATAAAATTTTGCCAAAAAGACTTTCCTAATATTTGGAAACTTCATAAGGGATTTTAGGAGTTTATTTAGAAAATTGGATAAAGGTTCACCATACAGATTTGAAATTCAGAATGAGTATTTCACGTTTGTGTCGAGAATAATCTTGTGGAAATGGGTGTCAACGTACGTGCACGCAATATTTAAAAACTTCAATTACGTTTTACTTCCATGTTGTGTTTCACTGCAGTAGTTTTGTACACATCGATATACTTTTGGATGAGTCACGCCCACCAAAATTCAATTATGTATTATATACGCAAAATGTTAAAAACAAAGTGATTCGATGTTTGAATTCTGCACTTGGGCACAACATTATCATTATTAATATAGAAAATTATTATTATACTTTCCCACGTCTTATTTCCACACCGAAAACGGTATATTCGATCAAATGAATTTGAGATAAATTTTCCTCATTATTTGACGTGATAATATGGTGGCATTCTATTTGGAAGACGTTGATGGTGGGTATCCTAGATTTCGCATACGCCGACTGTGGCCCTTTTTACACGCTTTACTTATTTATATTTTTGTTATAAAGATACTTTCCTCAGTTTATAGATAATCTACATAAGATAAGATGAAATCGAACTGTGGAAAGCAATAACACATTAAACGGATGTAAAAAACAAAATATATATAAAATAAACATACAACTATAGAGCGATACTATGTAATACATGTGTGTGTGTACGATAAATACAGTAATATATTAAGAATGAGAGTAGACATCCTAAAGCGTTATTTCAATATTAACTTAAAGCAAACGTTCATTTATACTCTCATTCTAAGCCATATAACTTCTTTGCAGACAGACTGGCGACCACACAGTAAAATAAATCGTGATATAAACAACAAGTAAGAGAGGTGGATTGGGCTGAGGCCAAATCTTGGGTACCCTGCACACTTGTATGTATCATACATTGTACGCGGGAAAAATCTATGATAAAAATAGAGAGAAATAGTAAATGGAATTCTAGCAACGTCAAATTTAACAGCTAAATGCAAATGACACACTTCCTATATTTGTTTGGACCAATTACATTGAAAATTCTCACCAAATACGGGGCTTTGTTTGCAAAATTTAACGTCTGTAGATTTTATAATTTTGCTTCATGAAGTAGACGACGAACCTTGAAATGGACACTTCTTCAGCGCATTTGTTCAGATGACTTAGTTGTTACAGTATTGAGAATGTATAAAATGGACAGACATTCATACCTATGAATAAATCATTGTATCGTCTCCTAACACGCTGTAAAATCCTTTTATTAAGATGTCTCTACAAGCGTTACGAAAGTCTTAATCAATTGAACACACTTCCATAATACAAATAAGTAATAAAAACAACAACAAAGCTCTCTTACACTCAATGGAGCCACCAAATAAATAGACGTATATATCGTATTAAATTTCAAGGATTTTCTTGTAAATTGCTGAGAGTATACTTTGATAAAGAGTACCTTAATAACTTGAATTTAATTATTAGACGGGGTTTTATAGAAACAAAATTATTCATTAACATATTGTTCTAGAAAAAATCACTTCGCTTTGTTATCGTCTTTATGAAATGCACAAAAGGAAATGATGGTGCATACATATATAATGTCAAGGGACAAATATTGAATCGACAGTCTATCTGCCAATGTCGGTCGGTCCAAACAGAAAACTTTGATGTTTACTTTAAACTAGACCGATCTATAACATAAATAACGAACAAATAGGGCAAAGAATGCGTTCTACACTCTACTGTATTTGTAACTGAGAGGGAAGCAATTCCTTTCGCCATTCCTAAAAACTGTAAGAGATAAAAGCTTCAAACTTCCATCTTTTAAGGATATCACAAGATATTTGCAACGGCTACTTGTTTGCTTGGTTGAATACGACTAAAAATGAGCTTTTTGTAAATTGTGAGCGATTCCGCCTATATTTTAATTATTTAAAAATGTTTACGCAGAAACCAACCCTAGCATGGAAAATATACTTCAATAGTGGTTATAAAAGATTCAATCAAATATCTGCCAAACCCACAGTTTAGGTACAAATGCGTAGAATATTCCAAATATGATCTGAAACAGGTGTAGGGTCCTTACTTTGTACTTGTTTATACAGTGTATAAAATGAACGGCTTACTGCAAGTGGAAAAGGGCTGCTCTTACTTTTTCTGATTGACATAAATGAAGAGTAATCGAATTTCAGTATTTTAATTTTATAAAGTTATTTTGCTCATACACACTCAAGTACAAAGTATGTGTCATAAATTATAAACTCGGCACAATGTCACTAATAAAGCCTGACAGCTACCAGTTGAGTGGTATTTTGTTCTGATAATTAACGACTAATACTTATAGCGCAAAACATCTTAGGAGCGATGCGCAACTTAAGCGCTTAAGCATACAAAATATATTTGTTGGGTTTCTCTAATTACTGCTGATGGATTTTAGTGGAAATTATATATACGTATGTACATGGGGTCTACAGTTTAGCTTTGATATTTTATACGGATATATTAGGAAGACTTTTCATTTTCAATAAGATTATTGCGTCTATTATGGGTTGATTAATTATAATTATGAGTGCAGAGTACTAACATATAAACTAAAAATTTTAAATGTTTCGTTTCTGTCTGTAGCATTAATGATGAATATTTGTTTACATCTTATTGGAATCATATTGCCATATGCACTATTAAATTAGGTGGTAAATCAACGGTTTCACATGCAAGTGGTTGGTAAAGAAATGATAGCACTTAACTTGCCCTTCATCATTTTTGGATACATCAATTTTTTATCTCTCATTCGAAGTAAATTGTTTCTTTTTTTTAGTCAATTGCTACGATCTTGAGTTCATTTAAATAATTATATGATTCATATTTATAAAGAGCAAATAAATTCTTTTGCATTAGATAAATGTTTTAATTGTACCACAACGTATCATTCATACTTTAATGCATCAATTAGTAGGTACGAGTATATGTGTAACTACGACACTGTTCGTTTTACAATGCTTTCTCATTCTTTCTCACCACACTCGAGCCTTTTACTCACACTCTTGTTCATTAGGCTTCGAACTCTCTTCATTAACTTTTTTCAGAAACCAATTGTTAAAAAGTATTTCAAACCCCTACCACCGTATCGTAATTCGACCGCTCGCTTAGCATGAAAAATGACATAAAAGCCAAAACGCCGACAGCACTACACACATATATACGAGTGCGTACATACGTAATACATACTGTTACCGGAATCTCAAACTGACTTACTGGCACTCTTTCTTTTTTGCTCTTCCACAAATTGTGATATTTTTATTTCTAGTTACGTGGATATGACACACGCTTTCTCTTCGTCTAGAGCACGCTTTCGAAGAAGGGGATTTATGCTGACGGAAGTGACGCTTTTTTATGAATTAAGACCTAATGCATGAAATGTCCTTTAGCTCTGGTAATGATTATTATTACTGTTGTTGTTTATGGGTGGTATACCATGTTTAAAACGCGTGTTTATCGAAATTACTTAAACTTTGTTGTTGGTGGCGTTCACTTACGCCAGATTGGAATAAAAAGTTTAGTCCACACGTCATTTAACTTATAAAGCATGGTTTGATTTTAATGTTATGTGACTTTTGCGTTGAAGATGTAAAAAGTTTTTTATTCTGGCTCAAATAAAAATAAATTGACAATTTCGGCAAAAGCCAGTAATAAGAGCTACACTGAGCAAAGGTCAAATTCGAAATCTGAAGTCAAATTCTTCATTTAGAGTTGACCTCCAAATAAATTTTAACTAAAATTTAACGCTTAAGAGTTCTGCTTACGGTTTCTGCTTATTCTGAACTTGAATAAATAATTATAGTACTTGTCGAATAAGAGAATAATATAATCAACTCATACTTTAATGCGATATATGAAAAAGTTAAATATATATGTTTTGGCAACCATTGCATTTTATTTCTTTATTATACGTGCCTGCAAATCGTGCGAGTATTTTAATACAAATTTGCAGATGTTGAAAGTCCTCTCAGGTTAAGTAGGCTTAACCCTTAAATTGCATCATAAAGAACTTAATTCAGGCTCAATCATTGAATACTTCAATGTCTCAAAGACAGCAGACTTGGCTATGTTCGATATTAACATCGATGGAAAATCTTTTCATTACATTTAAAGCCAAACCCAACGTGATGATGCAGCACAATTTTTTCTAAATTATTTAATAAAATGTGTTCCAAGAAATGTTTCATTTAAAAAATCGATCTGTAAAGTTGCGATATCCGGTTAATTTTCAGCCAAGTAACGAACCCTAATATTTAGAAAATATTCGCTCGAAGCGAAAGTCGAATAATTCTTTTGACAAACCTTTGAATGGAGCGTATAGTACGTTTTTTACTCCGATTACAATATCCAAAAGGAGATCCCATAATTAATCAGTTTCCAACGTTACGAATATGAGATGGTTATTGCTTTGAACTAAGGTACGTATTGTAATTTTTTGTAGCATAACACTTCACTAGCACTGTAAAAAATCGCACTCTTCCGAGCAAATGTACAAAACATTTTATTTTTAGACATCATTTAATTATATGATTGTTATAAGAATAATGTGTTACGTTGTCTTTAAGGCTAATATAACAGAAACATAATTCTTATTCTATATTAAACGTATTTAAATTATGAGCTAGCACATAATCGCCTTTTAAAGCCGAGTACAAAAACACTTTATCAAAACGTTTGCACCACCCAGATGTGTGCGCCGGAGACTCCACAAAATATATTCTTAAAAATATTCTTAATCAACAACAATTCATACTCGATTTAGTCATATTTAGTTACCCTAAAATTTAAGTCTACTTACTCATTACTTTTAGTTCCATTATTGTGCAATAGTTTGTCGCCCAGTCCTTTAAACGGATTTATAATAATATTATATGGTTTAGACTCTCTTTTTTTAATACATTAATGATTATATTTTATTATTGTTCGAGAGTTATGATGAGTATTTATGTTTTTCACTCCTTTCAATATTAAAATACTTGCGCGTGTATAGGTAGAGTGAAATTATTTTGTACATTCCCTGCCATAATGAATCTAATCACTTACGCTTGAGAGCATCAATTATGCTTCAACCAACGTCACTCTTTCCCAAAAATATACATCCACAACTAATAAAGCTTGAAATCTATGACTGAGGCTCTATTGTCTGACAGTAAGTCTATACAATTTTTAACAATATGAATGAACAGTACGCCTGGAAATCATAAGAGAATGACTATCACATAAATAGACAAACAGCAGTGTCGAGAAACAATTTTATAAAAAAATTATTACGTCATCATAACGTAATAACACATGATAGCTTTATGAATTTTGTGCTTCGCCTCACTCTTTCTCTTTTATTGTTTTTTCCCATCTCCGTCTCTCAAATATATTGTAATATACTTAAACAAGTAAAAAAAAAGTAAAGATTTGGCCTGGGCCAAAGATAAATGGATTTTTGTCAATTGTGGGCGCGTCTGTTAATCGACCACGCCCATTTTTGGCGTATCTGTAGAAGGGATATGCATGGATACTATATCAAATTTCAAGTTCATAGGAAATTCTTTTTGGCAGATATATAGGTTTTTGTCGATTGTAGGCGTATCTGTTATCCGACCACACCCATTTTTATTCCATAGTTATCCCATCCATCAAATTGCCCAATTGCCACACTAAGATGGAGGGTACAAAAACAAATCAGAGTGTTTTACATATAGTGTAATATATAAAGCAGTGATTTCCGTTAATAATAAACCATACCCTCCACTAGTTAATAATAAACTATACGTGGAGGGTAGTGATGAGGGTATACTAAGTTTGTTCTTCCGTTTGCAACACCCACAAGTAGGCGTCAGAAACGCTACAAAGTCTATATACTCTTAATCAGCAATAACAGACCCGCCCACAATCTACAAAAATCTATATATCTGCCACAAAAGTTGACCTATGAACAAGCAATTTGGTATACTTATCTATAGTTATCCTAGCCATCGCTATGCCAAAAATAGGCATGGTCGGATAACAGACACGCCCACAATTTACAAAACACCATATTCACCACAAAACTAGACTTGCAAGCTGATACATGATACATACTATTAGAAGGCGCAATATATATATATATATATATATGTATTTGTCACGCCCACCGTTATGGTGGTATTTAAGATTTGGCCTAAGCCAAATTTAGTTTTCTTACTCGTTATAATGCATAAATACATATTGGACATAATTGTCTTTAAAAATTAAAGATATGTTTAGATTTATTAAGATAAATAAGTTTCTGGTAGACTGAGATAATTAAGGTTTTATGTGAATTGTGGGCGTGTCTATTTTTAGCGCATGGACAAATGCGATAATTATAAATAGGCATAGTAAGCTTCAACAAAGAATTTGGCTTACTATAAGCTTCCTCGAACCAACCTCGACTTTCATGGTAATACTCTTAACTGCAGATAGGTTAGCAATCCAAAACAATAGAATAATACAAATTCCATTTGAAAAACTTTTTTACTTTGCTCTTAGTTTTAGCCAACTACTTAAATAACTTAAATATCAAACCAGAACTAAAAATATCTGTACTAAATTTCAGCTCAATATCTAAATGCTTTTATTACACAATCGGGTACACAAAATGATACACTGAGTGATCAAGAATGATGCTGAATAGTTCTTAAATAGTTCATTTAATAGTTTTTGGGAGGTGTCATAGACCCCTAATAACTTGTTCAAAGGAAGACAGTGCTTCTAATATCCCTTTATTTATACTCTATACAGGAGCTCATTTTTAATATCTTCCATATTAAGTAATCGTGCTCATTATTCCGTTTGCAACTTGCAGACATCAATGCCTTACCTTCAAAAAAGTTGAGGTATTAACCTGATGTTAGGTAGAAACATCCTTGGCTAATGTCGCTGGGTTGCTAAAAATGGGCAGCGCCGCCCACAATCAATAAAAATCTTCAACAGTCCCAAAAACACAGCCAAATTATTAAATGTTGTACTTATATTTGTACACCGACATACTTACAATTGACAAAAACCCAGACTTTCTACAGTAATGAACCTATCCTAACGACATGTGACTCATGTCATGACACTGTAACTAACTATGCCAGATCTTAAAAAACCCGTTATATGTGCCTATACCAACTGTGGGAGTGGCAGACGTCCAATTATGTCTTTTAAGCGACGTAACGCATCTCAAGTTACACGTCGGATGTCATGCCTGCATATCATAAAGAGACAATTGTTGCCAAGAGCATATATTTTTGCGCAAGTATGTGTTTATAAAAATGTTTACAAATTAAACTTATCTCGTTGTAACAAGAATCAAAATTATTTAAAACTTTACTGCTAGCATGTAATGTGCTTCGGTCTCGTGTATGTATGTGTTATTTAGTTACCATTCCGGGGTTTCAACCATCCGTACCGTTCTAATCGCATTGCACGCACATAACTATCAGCAATATAAAAGCATTTCTGATTACAGACTCTTCTTCGAGTTCTTAGGACAGGCGACTGCAGACTCGCCTTTGATGTATAATTATATCTTATTAGAGAACTGGATGATGAAGAGCAATGTACTCCTACAGGCTTTTTCCTAAAGGACCTTAAACAATTTTTTTTAACTTTTGAATGTATGCCGCTTGGTGATTTTCGAAAAACTTTGTTACCACTTCCACATCTATTCACGAAAATTTTGCTGTCATCTGGAGTGAATGCCTCTAATGTGGGCGGTTTCATTGTATTCTTATTTGCTTCTTGTTTGCATGTAATATTTTGCTTCAATCTTTGTGTGGTGAAAAGCTTTACTTTACGTTCTGCTCTATATTGTTTTGCCACATTTATTAGCGTAAAAGATACGTATATATATAATATTACGATAATGCTCCATACTATATATATAAAATTTTGAGATCCCACTACTGAAAACATGTTATAACCATTTATACTACACTCACATGCGCACGCCGAAATGACTGATAATTATTTCACAGTATTAATCAAAAAACAATCATTCGAAAAGAATGGAGAACAGCAAAATAAGCTACTATCAATAGGCCTACTTTGGGGACTACTTTTAATTTGGCAGTGGGTTAATTGTGTGTCTATGTACTAGGAACTTATTTTATTTCCTTCACTATATAGAGTAGACACTTTTCATTAGTTTTTGCCCTGATCATAGTCCAGCCGATGGTGGTACTGTAGTTGATCGCAACATATGTTATAAAAGAACAATATTAGTCAACAAGACGGACTTCAAAAGCAGAAGTCGATTCCCTTTAAATACTCGACCCCAATCAAGATGATCTGAAGTTAATCGCATATGCATCGGATATAGAACTGTACCGAAGGAGCCGCACAGAAAGTCCCAATCCGAACAGTATGCCCCAAATGCACCCTATACTACGTATACCACAAATTAGTTTAATTGTATCAGTAAACTCGACGAATTACCATATAATTCATGTGGGTTACTCCATGTAATATGATTACTTGGAAAGGGTGTCTAACAATCGTCCGATCGGCATAATTAGTCATTCTATGCAAAATTTTGTCAAAAAAATTAAGAATTGGAAATTGTCGCCCTTTAAAAACTCCTATTATAATACGACATTGTATGAGAAGGCGTTCCAAAAATGGTCCAAATAATAATAGACAAAGTAATGAGTATGCACAACTAATATCGAAATGGTAAATAAAACTAAAAGGAATAACAAACAAAAACTCATCAAACGAAGTAAGAAATCATCACTAAAACTTCATATTCATTTTTCAAATAGTCTATAACAGTCTCGTTGTAGTAAAAAATTAGTTTCAAAAATAATAATATCTGAATTCCAATGGAAATACATAGCAATGGACGGTACTTAAGATCAATACCACCAACGCCGAAATGTGTCCTCATCTCCAAGACTATCAAAAAAACATTATTACCCTATTACAGCACATTTGGTGCATTTCCCGATGAAACTTTAACCACTAGTCTAGACAAACTATTGTATTTTTTAGGAGTACGCAAAATGCAAAGGTATTTTAATTTGCAAACACCTTCTCAGGAGAGTATTGAGGGTGACTGCGATAACGAGTGTCGCGCAGAAAACAGCTTTCGTTTGACGAATGTAAGGATGGCCGGTAGGTACCTATCAGTTTAAAATTACATACCATGTAACTGACGTTTTAAAATTGTTTGCAGAATGTCGCCCGTGCAAAAGTATCTGCCCTAAGTATAATAACACCTCCTTCCGTTCTATAAATTATCATCGTTGTTCCCCCCCTTCCAGAAAGGTTGATACTTTTATACCGTATCGCGGTAAAAATGTAAACATTATGAAGCGCTCATTTTCCTTATGTTCGTTGGCATGTCGTAAGATGAAAGAAAAATTTTTCTGTGGGACAAAACCGAATGCACCACGTTGGCTGTGGACTAAACTGCAAAGTCAAAATAATGGTTGCCAGGTCTATGAGGTGTATAAAAATTCCACCGTGTCCTCCCATCCCACCCACTTTGATACATGCGCTGCAGCCAGAATCATATTCATAATACTACCATCCGGCATTATAATGCCTTTCGAAACGTTGCCATCTCATTGAAGACCCCCAAATAATTCTAAAACATATCTTTTGGAAAAATGACAAGTATTGATTAATATTTAATTAATCTGAAGCAACAAAATCAATCTATTTTCTCCGTCAATTTGAAAAAATTAGTAAATATGAACAGAAAATACATCTTGCAAAATAACAACAATTATTTGTCTATGTGTCTCGCTCGAAAATATAGGCTTAACTTGTAATTCAAAAAATTTATAATACCCAGTAAATCGAAAATCAATTATTTATTTATACTGTAGCGCTTATGAGTAATAATAAAAACACCTTACATTGAGTTAATGACACTGAATGAACAATTTGACGTCTGGTACGAAAGATGCAGATGTGTTCACAACGGTAGTACTTTTTAAGAATGATCAAACAAATGGACTCGTAAACAAATCGGCTGTGTATACTAATTTAGTTAGTAGGACGCATGAATAGCTAAAAACAATAAAAATTTCTACTTCTTTCAAAAAAATCAAAACAAGATAAACCAGTTTTGGCTTAAGCGAAATCTTAGATAACCGCCCCCTTAGTGCATCAAAGCGAAGTTCCCAAATTTTTAATGGTACTAGGCAATAGACAATAGAGTGCCAGAATTTAAAATCGATACCTTAAATTTTACGACAGGTATAAAGTTTACCATGATACATTAAAGTGCACTAATCTATTACATACCCTGAAACTTTTATGGAAATGGGTTCTAAAGATGAGCGACGGGGTTTACATTTAGCACACCAAGTTTTATCAAAAATATAGGGCATTGGTACGAAATCGAATATCCATAATGTAATCATCCGAACATGAGTGGTCTCGGATATCAAGCACGCCCAAAAAAAACGCCTTTAGTTTAACAAAAAAATGTATGACGGAAGCGGCGAATAGCGTAATAGTTATTTTTATGTACCACGCCAGCTTCAATATTTCAAATCAATCAAAAATCCTGCGGAATCATAAATTTGAGTATAAAGATTGTATATTTCAAAGTAAATTTTTTACCATAGAGAAAAATGCTTCTACTCACACAATATCGTATAATACGCAAGAAATAATCATCAAACATTCATATGTATAATGTACGAGTATATTTATGTCTATGCATATACAACTCTACACATATAGCCCAACGGAGAATTTGGTTAGGGTAAAATTATACGGAAACCATTTAAGTGATAAAAGAATCACCATGGAAGAAATAGAATACAAGCAGATTATGGGGATGCATTGTTTAATCGTGTGGAAGGTGATATGATTATATGTTTCCATGGTTCAAATATATCTTACATCTTAAGAAAGTACATACGAGTATTTTGTAATTTTGTTATGTTTAACAAAAACGTGAAAATTGCGCTCGGGTAACTAAAATGTTGGATACATATGACATGTATCTGGTAATGAATTTTGCACTGTGGGCGTGTTCCTAATGCCAAATTGGAAACAGAAAAATAGGTTGAGTTCCATCCACAATTTCCACAAACATAAATTATATCAAAGTAGGAGCTTCCTTACCTATAAGACTACGAGTCCACTTCTTGAAGGCTAAGGTTCTTAAAAAAGCAAAAAGGAGACCAACGTTTCCGTAACATACCGTACAGTTTTGATTTTATTAATCAAAGGCACTAGAGATATTATCTACCTTGTCAACTCTCAACTCTATGGTAAGCACATAAAAAATAATTTAAAAAAATCGAAAATCGAAAGTGAGCAAAATAGGGAAAAAATATTTCAAAAAATAAGAAAAATTAAAGCCGAGCTTCTGTGCCATGGGTTGACGAGTGCTGTCCTGGTTTATCTCCTATCATCATTTCAAATTTGGTTTTGTTATTCTTAAATTCTGGCTAACCCTTAGAATTTTTTAAAATTTTAGTGTCGAGAAATTTTTATTTGCAAACAATTTTTTGTGAATTTTTTTTATACAATTTATACACATGCAAGTTATTACATTTTAATTTACATTTATATAAAGAGATTTGTTGAATTTCTTCTAAAACATTCCATCCGTTAATAGTGTTTACAAAAGGTTGGAGTGTCAAAAACAAATTTGATTTCGAATTAAAGTGCATACACGATAAGGTGGAAATTTTAATAGGAGAGGCGAGATTTATATAAATTACAATACAATACAACACATTTAGAGTATTCTTAACTCGAATTTGTATAAAATAAAAGTCACCGAATTGATCACAAACATATAAGCCAGTAATATAATAATACTTTCAAAATTGGATCTCTGGTCGGGTTCCAAGTATATATTAATTAGACCTGTTAAAACATTTGCTAGCAAGAAGTAACTTAAGCCATTACTGTTGATAGATTCCATAATAATTGGAATTTTGGGGTTTAAATGCTTCTCCCTGCTATTACAAATAGAAAAATTATCAATAGCAAATGGCCACAGCGTATCTAGCACTAGATCAAATGTAATTAAATATAAGAGCAACATTGTAATAGCCAAACTCAAAATCCACATGACATAACCAAAATTACAAGTAACCCGTGCGATATTGGTCGTGTAAATACTTAATACTACTGAAAGCCATGTTATTGCCGAAGCTAAAAACAGTAATTTTACTTTACTTATTACTTCTGAAAAGTTTAACGTTTCCTTGGATTTCAAATTATTGCCAATATATAAAGCTACCAAATAAATGCTAATGAAACCTATTAAGCAACATAAACCTTCTCGATTGGCAGTTACAAAACTATTGCGCTCTATTTTTTCATTCATTACAAATTCAGATATACCGCATTGTAAGGTAACTTCATGTACTGATAGAATACCTAGAAGCAATAATAACCAATTAAAACTTATCACATGAACACAAAAACTCACCTAACGCCAACAGTAGCAAGCAGCGATCAGTATTTGCCACTGCACTTATCAGAACACCCAATAGCTTAGTAAATCCCAATATAAAAAATGCATTTAAATGAACACCATACTCATGTTCATCTTGACGATAATTAACGACACTTATAACTAAAGTGCGCATTAAACCTAAGATCAGGAGACAACATACTGCTATAATTAGCTTACGAAGTTCGCCAAATCGATGCAGTCGTTGCGACACCAAACCCATCGAAAATACATACAGGCCAATGCCAACATCCATTAGACCAACACCGTAATAACGTGTTTTACGAAAAGATTTTGGAAAATATTCAAAATCTACTGCTAGTATGCATAGAGCGGTCAAATAATTAATGCTAGAGCGCAGTAAAGTTATTATCTGGGGCTTTCTACCAAACTCAAAATTCCTCGTTTTTAAGTATTCAGTTATGCCGTTTGTCCAACACGTAGATAACAAGAGCAAAACACCAAATATACCTATTATATAATTAATATAACTATTACATCCGTTAATACTTGTAATCGTCGGTATCACTATCAATGCGAATTCCAACACAAAACGCCACCAACAAGCTTGTGTCTTTCCACCAAAAATTTTATAGATGAATAATCTAGCCATGGCAATAGCTACAAGAGTCGATAAAACTGTACAAAATACGTGACATATTTCAATTAATAACTCCAACTGGTCCTTCGTATCTTTTAGGATGACACCGCCTGCTTCTTTATAGCACATATCAGGTCTGCACGGTAGCTGAAGCTTATTAGTGTAAGCCAAAAAAAAAGCTGATATTGACATGCAGCAATTTTCAGACCGGAGAGCGTTGTAAAAAAATGTATCGTAATGTTCTCCAAAATTACGTATATTTTTAACCATGTTGTTAGCTTCCTAATAATATTAGTTTAACACAAAAAGACATACCATTATTCACTTTTCTTTCTTCATACTACTTACTTATTCACAATCTATTTATCTTTATAAATTGTTTATGTGTTCTTGTTAAGATAACAAACCGTAACATAATAAGCACCAAAGTCTAACAAAAATATATTACCGCCAAGTAACCAACATGAAATGAACGCGAATAAAAATATAACAGATAAAAGATAACAATTTACGCAAAGTAAACGAGTTTATTTTATTAACCTTGAATTCTGATTAAAGAAATACATATTTATATAAAAAAAGTGAATTGACAAAGGCAAACACGATAATTTACATTTTCCTTCCTCTTTTGGAACATATGGATTTGAAATTCTCTTCAATAACTTTACCAAATATCCTTTCTGATAAATTCACATGTGTCTCATACTATGAAAGAAAGATTTTTTTGTTCACTTCTCATATCATTGGTTCTTAGCCCGTGTTCCGGAAATTCCGGAAATTCCGGAAATTTAATGCAGATTTTTTTGGTGTATGTGCTCGAGTGGAACAAATAGCGGTCTTTTAAAATAAACCAATTTGTTCGTACTACAGTTATTATTACTGTTATAATAATAAGATTAATCCAAATGTTTAATATTGGTGTTCCGCGAAATTTCCATGTAGTCATAGGTTCCGCATATGGTTGTGTTATTAAGATAGTTAAGTGGTGGCCCCTACGTTCTCGTTCATTTTTACAAAAAAAAGGAAAAAAACTAAGAGAACTATTTAGCATGAACTAGTTTAATCTCTTCAGTTATGTGAACTTCTCAAAGAATTATTTCATTCGAAAACAACGCAACTCTGGTCACGCAGAGAAAACATCTGTATAATAAAATTTTGTTATTGTAACGCAAAGGAACTAAAAACTCGTAATCAGAATGTCCACAATAATTATAATTTCATTAAGCCTTAGTCAATTAATTTACTTAAACGATGCTAATCAAGAATTGCCCGACTTGCCGCCAGAACATCTAACACGATTTTTAAATACGTTTCCCCATTTGAAATCTAAATGTCAGAAAATCGAAAAGTGTAATTTGCTATTGAAGAACCTCAATAGTAGCAATCAGGAAATCAAAAATGGTGTATCTTTTGAATCATGTTGGGGTCATGAATTGAATTGCAGTAGAGCAAACCGATTCCAAACGCCGTCCTGTCCTGGAAATCACACAGACTGGATTCCAAGTAAAGAAGTCCAAATTAATACATTTTATAACCAAGCTGATTTTGGATATATACGGCAAACTATTAACGATTTAATGCTAATATGTAAACCGACTTATATGACTGATTCTTCATTGGAATGCACCAAATATCTGAAGTTTTGTAGAGGTCGCAATATACTTTTCGATTTTCGTGGTCTCTCTAAAAGGCAGGACCGCATACGGTATCATACCGATGTTTTGAGTGCGGGTCAAATACAAGGCTACTGCAAATTAAATAAGAGCCTTATTGAAGAAGAATTGGATCATATGGGCGCTCTGCAATCTTGGTCGCCTGAATTACGTACCTTTCAAGCTTCTACACAATCACTCTATAACAGCGAAGAACAATGCGATATAATAATAAATAAGCCCACCTATATAATGAAAGTTGATGCCACCTACAACATGTATCATCACTTTTGTGATTTTTTTAATCTCTACGTCACATTGTTTGTCAATCAATCACACTCGTCGATATTTGATACCAATGTACAAATAATTATATGGGAAACTTATGACTACGATTCACCATTTGCGGAGACGTTTAAAGCCTTTTCCCAAAACTCCTTATGGACTTTAAATGATGTAAAAGGCCGACGGGCGTGTTTTCGCAATGTGGTGCTGCCCTTACTACCTCGAATGATATTTGGGTTGTACTATAATACTCCTCTAGTAAGTCAAGTTACTTCCACGAAGAAATAAATATCTAAGATATGGCCTTTTTAGATACAAGGTTGTGAGAAAAGTGGATTGTTTCGTGCATTCTCTGAATTCATATTACACCGTTTAAAAATACCATTTCACAAACCCAAAAAGGAAATAAGAATAACTTTTTTAGCTCGGCGTACAAAATACAGAAGAGTTTTAAATGAAGATGAGTTAATCCAGAGGATAAGGCACAATGAAAATTACACGATAAGGAAAGTTTCGTTTGAAAGGTTAGTTTTGCCAACATTTGCCATTAAACAACTGTATATCAAAATATTCTACTCTCTAAATTAATAGAGGACTCCGATTTAGCGAACAGTTAGTCATTACGCGCAATACTGATATTTTGATTGGTATGCATGGTGCTGGTTTAACGCATTTACTCTTTTTACCCAATTGGGCAGTAACTTTTGAACTATACAATTGCGAAGATCCGAATTGTTATAAAGACTTAGCTCGCTTGCGCGGTATTAAATATGTTACGTGGGAAAAGGAAAATTTAGTATATCCTGAAGACAAAGGACACCATCCCGAAGGTGGTGCACATGCAAAGTTCACAAATTATGCTTTCGATCCCAAAGAATTTGAACGTTTGGTAGAGCAGTCAGCGGATTATATAAAAAACCACAACGAATATAAAATTTCAAAACCAAGTTTACAAAATTTTATGACAGACGAATTATAAGTATTGGCGGCCACTTAATTTGTATAAGTTTTTGTGATGAATTAATGTAACTTTTATACGTAAATTATTATGAATAGAAAAATTCTCGAAAACTAAGAAGCATTACCGTTCTTAAAAATCCACAATTCTTAATCTAACAATGATTATGAGTCATAAGTCAGCACAGTCCCTAAGAACTAATAGAAATCCTCTATACTTAAAAAGCCTTTTTAGGATTGTAGACGGGTTATGAGCAGATTTTACCCATCTTTAATACCAAGGCGTGCATTCATCTTAAAAATAGGTCTAAATTGCGCCATCTAAGAAACATACTAAAGGGAAATGCGTATATACACATCATTGTGATGTTGGGCATAAATATAGAACAGCTGATTCGTATCTATGACTAATATATGTACTTTATTTACGGCATAGTTTCTCAACCTTTTCAAAGTGACGACCCCCAAATAGCTAAAGAATATGAGATGATCCCCTTCTATTATGTATAAGGGTACATTTTTATATTCGTTTCCATTTGCCATTTCTTTATTTTATGTAAAAGAGGGCCTTCATTCAGGGTGCCCGTACAGACAAAGTATATCTTATCGCTTGAACAGACTTTAACAGTAACCCTTACTTATTCATTATTTTATTAGTTTGTGTTTGTTTGCCTTTTCCGCATATTATTTGATGAACGATTTTTTATCGTAATGATTACATTCGTATCCTTTTTCGCGAACCGCATTAGTAGAATTTCCCCCAGGGACTACCGGTTGAGAAATGTTGGTTTATATTATTGACTTTTACGAACTTGGCAATACGCACAGTTTACTGAAATACATGTGGTGTAATACTACGTTATTATCATAGATTATATAATAATACTTAATTATTTAAATTAATATACAAGATATGTCGAATTTAGCCAAAACGTAAGAAAATAAAAATAGCGTAAACAAAACTATAAATGTGCATTTTACACATATAGGATCTTTACAAATGCACGAAGTGGTGGAATTACTGCATCATCTTGCATAGCCGACCGTCACAATAGTTTGGACGATGTTAATTTGGGTCAGTTCTTGCAAACCTCCAATTATGAGGGTACGGTTAAACAATTAGATTTCTATTATGGAATTGGTAAGTATTTGTAGTGCAAGGTAAGAGTAGAAATGTTCTAAGTAATATGTGGCACGCGCGTTAGTAATTTGTAAAAAAAATTTGCGTAGAATCAATATGTCATGTCTTATCCATTCGCACAACAAATGCGGGCTAATGTAATTCATATCAGCTTATGTAATCGCGATTTGACACTAGTTGATATAGCGCCTTTGCATTTTCCACAAGTAACTTTTTTAGGTTCTTAAAGTTAACATGTGTCGAGAACTTAATTCATATGTTCACCTTGGTGATGAAGCTTGGACTGCCCTTCGCTTGATGATTTCATACCGGCGTCCAGTATGGTGATAGTATCAAAATGTATGTCCGTTCAATCCAAAGGTGCACTCCCCACAAATAAATAATCCTATGTTTTTTTGTGCTATTCTGTCACACATCAAGTAAAGCGTACTTAACTTGAGCCTCATAATTCTAATTGAGGATATGTGTTCAAGATTTGTCCTAAACTAAATTCAGTTGTTTACTTATATGTTTGAACAAATGTCTTATAGGCAATTGTGAATTTCCAAAATTACAGTGAAACGTCAGCTTCTGCGTTATCAAAGTCCCATTACGGGACTATATCCTGCAATGAGTACGGATCAACACGTGGGCTCAATACGAGATAGTATCTATTGTGCTGCCACTGTTTGGAGTTTGTATCAAGCTTATCGACGGATAGACGATGATCGGGGTAAATCATATGAACTGGGCCAATCCACTGTAAAATGTATGAGAGGCATATTACAATGTTGGGTCAAGCAGGCCTTACGCGTGGAACTGTTCAAGCAACGGCAATCGAATAAGCATGCCTTGCACAGTAAATTTCAATTACATACAGGTGAAGAAATATACTCCGATGACTTCTACAATCATTTGCAAATCGACGTAGTGTCATTATATATACTATTTCTCGTGCAAATGATTACGTCTGGACTACAAATTATCTATACGCAGGTGCAGCGTGAAAAAAAAATTGTAAATTTCATAATAATGTTGCGTTTTTAGGATGAAGTGGCATTTGTGCAAAATCTGGTTTATTATGTGGAGAGAGCCTACCGTACGCCCGATTTCGGCATGTGGGAACGCGGTTCAAAATATAATAACGGCACTCCTGAAATACATGCCTCTTCTATAGGTGAGATATTATATGCACTTAATAAATTTCTTAAATATTTTGCTCTCTTAAGGCATGGCAAAAGCTGCTTTGGAAGCGGTAAATGGGTGTAATTTGTTTGGTGAAAAAGGTGCGTCCTGGAGTGTCGTCTATGTAGATATTGATGCCCACAATCGTAATCGCAGTATATTTGAGACCATGCTGCCTAGAGAGTCTAGTTCAAAAGTAAATACTTATGCTTTAGAATTGCATTTTCACGTTTATTATACTTACCATCATAATGATGTGGGAGTGTATTGGTTTTGTGCAAAGATTTGCAACACCCAAAGGAAGGAGGCCTTCACTGGTTGTGCAATATGTGGAATAATAGCTTGGCAAACAGGTCTTCCTCCAAAAAAAATTCCATGGCCTCTCTTACCTAAGCAATTTGATCACATAAATAAATTGAAATTATTTTTTCGTTTTAACGTATAGTATACATCAAGACATAGTTGTAAAATTGTGGATGAGCTTTGTAACGTTGAAAAAAAATTCTACGTGTCTCCTCGTATAGTCGCGGTTCGTGATGTTTTCGTTTCATTTAACCGGCTATATAATAGTATATAGTATAAAGTAGTAGTACCTACCATTTAGTCTTAGTCTAATATAATATTACTACTTTTATGTATTAACTTGCTTGTTTAATAGGGCGTGGATTCTTCTTTGCTGTTGACTTTGTCCTTTCCAGCATTTGCCTCCCATGAAGAACGTTTAATAGATCAGACTAAGCAAAATATTATCAAGCGCTTAAGAAACAAAAAAGGTTTTAAACGTTTCAATCGCGACGGATTTCTAAGTAAGGCAGAAGATAAGTCAAGAAGGTAAACCTGTAATATTATTTTTTATCAATTACTAGTTAATTATGAGTATTTCTAGATATTATTACACCGGCGAAATTAAAGATTTTGAAGGCTTGGAGTGTGAGTGGCCTTTATTTTTTATTATTATGATTATTGATGGTGTATTTAAGAACAATAGCGAACAAATTGAGGAATATCAAAATGAACTGAAACGTTGTTTGTATAGTGATCCTCATGGAGATCCAGTAGTTACTATGTACTATGCTCCAGATGGAGAAGGGTCTTATATAAAGGCCCCATCACAAGCTATATTTTTATGGGGTCAATCACTATTCATAATTGCACAATTGTTAACAGATGGACTTTTGCATATCAATGAATTAGACCCCATACGCCGTTATTCACCTAGTTATAATCGACCTAGGAAGGCAGGCCGCTACTCTGCTTTTCAGGTAAGCTTTTCAAATCACTCTATTACGTATTCATGTAATATTACACATTAGTATCAAGAAATATTATTAATAAATATAATAAAACGAAATTTTCCGCTGTATGAAATTACATTATTTTTTAATGTAAAATGAGGGTTCAAAGACTTGACAAATATGTAAAGTCCAACCAGAAGGTAAATACTTACTTACTTACTAGTAGACATGGATAGAATGGAATTTCCATCATTAAGCGTTAATTTGAAATTAAAAATGTCTAATTATTATACCTCCATATAAGATTAAGTTGATCAATCCAATTTCAACTCCTCGTCGTCAGAGATCCCACAAAGAACGTTATTTGATGCAGGATTGAACCGTTGAAATAAAATATATTACGTACCTTAGTTATGGTTAAAAGATGGCGCAATTTTATAGTACTAATTACTAAACGCCATCCAAAATTTCGACTAAACCGAAGGCAGCTAATTATTTGTTGTTGTTAACCGATGTTTGTACACAGGAAAGAAACACTCTTCTCCAAAATATATTTAATACAAACCTAGTATGACACCCATTTATATACAGGTTACAAACGTTTCAAATACAACTATATATTCGAAATTGTGTATTTTATTAAAATATTAGCCTTAAATTTAATACAAACAAGTAATAAAAACTAAACTTGGCATAGGCTAAATCCTAAGTGCCCTCCACAATAGACATGACAGGTATCTGATTTGACCCCCTAAATTCATATAAGGTGCATCAAGGCAAAGAGCGGATTTTGTGATACATTAAGTTTTTAGTAAATTGTCAGCGCATCAGGAATGTATATGCTTAGATGGATCCAGATTCTTAATGCTGATCAGGTATATATGTGGGGTGTCCGACGTCTCCTTCTGTTGTGTGTGGGTGCTGCAAACGAAATGAAAAACTTAATATTCGTAAGTTTTCGGTGTATACTCGTATATAAAAATGGTGTAGGGTTGTAATGTTGAAATGCGAATTATTGATATAAACCATTTGCGCATGAAGTTGCACAGGTGGATTTGGTGTAGCTGGTAAATGCCTGGTGATGAGGACTCGATGAGGGCGAGTTCGAAACTGGTACAAGTCATTCCCTTGGGTCACCAAGTATTAATTTTTCACAATTTCAAATACATCATCACAACTTTCAATAGAGTCGGATGAAATATTCATTTCGAAACACACAGATAAACTTAATATTCTCCCACCTTATAGGGAGGATTTAAAGAAGTTGACTTTTTTATTGATCAGTTTTACTAAACAAATTTTCAGGGTACTGCCACTGATTTAGTGGTTCAAGTTGTCTTGATCGCTGAATCAATGCGACTTCAAGCGATGATGGCTACTTATGGAATTCAAACTCAAACACCTCATGAGGTAATATTGTAAACAAACAAACAAATATTACAAAACAATTCAGATCTGTAAGATATGTATATTCAGGTTGAACCCGTACAAATTTGGTCTTCCACTAAACTTATTAAAGTTTACCAAAACTTGGGCGTTAATCAAAAAATCGGTTTGTCTGGCCGACCGCCACGTCCGGTTGGCTCTTTAGGTACCAGCAAAATATATCGCATATGTGGTGTGACGGTGCTGTGCTATCCTTTAATATTTGAGGTGTCTGATTTTTATTTATACCGCGATATGGCTTTATTGATTGATGATATTAAAACAGAACTACAATTTGTGGGCAAATATTGGCGTTTATCGGGTCGCCCTACCTTTTGTTTGCTGATCCGTGAAGAGCATATGAGAGATCCACAGTTTAAGGAAATGTTAGATCTGCTGGCTATGTTAAAGAAGGGTTATTGCTATGATATGAAGGTTAGAATTGGTAGACTACAAAATCTGCTAAGCAGCTCATGTACAGGTAGAAATATTGTCAATGTTAAGGTTTTTATTAATCATAGTAAATATTTTTCAATAGAACATTTAGATTTTATTAATCAAAGTATACTAAGAGATAATGCAGAAGAACATAGCGCTTTTGGACAACTTAAGCACAAATATATGGGCTACCAATCACTAACCGATGTACCCAAAGCTCAAATGTATAATGAACAGAGAGTGTCCGTTCATGTAAAAGTTATTAATATTACCAGGTGTGGCTAAGATTTAAGAATGTTTTTTTAGGACTATCAACATAAGACTACGCTTGAAATAATTGGCGCATTGCGTCACACAGAATCCTTATATGGCCTGTGTGAATTGTGGGGTATTTTACTTAAGCGTGAAGGTGTCAACTTTGATGTGGATGGCATAACAGTCGGACAGGCCTTAACACAAATCTACCATCGTGGTGGTTCACTCCGTTATTGGCTAGTGGTACGTTATTGTTCCTCTCTACTGCGTCATATAGTAGACTCCATAAGTCCTTTTATTACTACGGTCTTGGTAAATGGTAAAGAGGTTACCGTGGGCGTTATTGGACAAAAAGAAACAGTATTTGATAAGCCAATGACACCAGCTGAAATAAAGGATGTGATGTATACCACAGTTCAACCGTATAATATTATACAAGCTGTTTTACAACAGGAGGTTGTATTATATTGTGGTCGTTTAATAGCCACCAATCCCTACATATTTAGGGGAATATTAAAAGTAAGTTTTATCTCACATAAACAACCCTTTTTTTTTAAATAAAGTACCCTTAAATCACATTACAATTATGCCATGATTAGTTAAGTTGTATTAGTAAATGCGAGTCCTTGCCATATAAAAGTTACTTTGAAAATAAAGGTTATATGGAAAGGCATATAAAGTGGGAAATTTCATCATATAATAACTTATTTTAAAATATACCGTTATATAGGTAAGAGCCTTAAAATGGACGAGTCAGATCCATTTCCAAAACTAGAAGTCTCAGATTTTGACTCTGAACCGATCGGTATAATTAAAGGTGTGTTTTTTTTAACGAGAGGGAAAGCATTGAAAGCCGTAGGTCAGTGTGGGGTCTTCATTCACTAAAACCTCCTCGAACCTCCGACGGTGCATCTCCCGGGACCACCGTTAAGTATTGCGGCGGGAGAGCCGCCTGAGCCTAAGCTTAAATCGTCAGTGATATTGTCTCTGTCCTATGTCTCTGACGGGCACGCTCCTCCATTCTAAGGCGGGTCATTACGGCAGCACAGGCATTCTAAATGAAAGGTGTGTGGCATTTGCCATTTGTTACAAAAATACGTCTAAAAAGACGTTTTTCCTCGCTTCTCTCTCGCTTCCCTTACTACACATTTCGCATGGCGTCTGACTGCAGACGGTCTCTGCAGTAGCGCAGCGGCACATATAGTCATACCAACAATTGTACCACTTTCAAATATAACATCTTATATATTTAATTAATGAATTATCTGTGCACTCTGACAATTATTAAAGTTTTGCCTTAAAGTATAAACTTCTTTCAGATTCGCGTAGGTTGGGTTTTAGAAGCCATGCGTATATATCTAAAAATTTCTGGTCAAGAATCTGTTGATTTGGACAATTTGTCACCTTATCAAGTGCGTACACTGTTGCAAAAGGTCTTGACAGTCAGTGAATGGGCAAACAAAGAGAGGTATATATATATATAGATTTATTAAATTAAATGCAGAAGGTTGGTTCTTTGTTTTTACGAATCTTATTTTATCTATAACAGACCCTATGTGGAAAAAATTTACGCTCAGTTCAATAAGTAAGAGTCTTTATAAAAATCTCAGAGCCACACAGTTATTATGTTGTGCTTAAGGCGAAATATAAATAATAAAAGTGAACTTTTATTTCTCTTTTTATACCCTCTACCTCAGTGATGAGGGTATACTAAGTTTGTTCTTCCGTTTGCAACACCCAGAAGGAGGTGTCAGAGTATATATATTCTTGATCAGCGTCAAAAACTGAATCGATTTAGACATGTATGTCCGTGTGTCCGTCTGTTGTTGGCACTCTCACGGGCGTAAGTTTTGAGATATTGAGCTGAAATTTTGTACAGACACTTTTAGTTTTTGCACGCAGATCGCTATTTAAAATGGGCAAAATCGGTCAAGAGCCACGCCCACAATTATCAAAAGGCAAAAATCTATTTATCTGTCACAAAAATTGAGCTATAAACTTAAAATTTGGTACTATGTACATATATAAATATTAGCTTAATCGATATGCAAAAAATGGGCGTATTCGGATTACATACACGCCCACAATCAATAAAAATCTTTATATATGCCACAAAAGTTGACCTAGGAACTTGAAATGTGGTAGGCGTATACATAGTTATTCCATCTACCGATGCGCCAAAAATGGGCTCGGTCGAATAACAGCCACGCCCACAATCGACAAAAATCTATATATCTGCCACAAAAGTTGACCTGTGAACTTGAAATTTAGTGCACTTATTAAAGGTTAGCCTATCCATCGATGTACCAAAAATGCGCATGGTCCGATAACAGGCGCGCCCACAATTTACAAAAAACCATAATCAATGTAAAAGTAGACTTGCATGCTCATACGTAATACGTGCACTATTAGAGGGCGCAATATATATATATATATATATTTGCCATGCCCACCGTTGTGAAGGTGGAGGGTATTTAAGATTTGGCCCAAGCCAAATTTAGTTTTCTTATTTGTTTAGATTAACAACTTTACATCGTCGGCAATTGGAGGGCTGTTTATGTCGAGTTCCTAAACATTTTTACAATAAAATATGGGATATATTACAACGCACACCTTTGGGCATTAGTACTCAAGGCCATTTATTACCCGCGAATCCTACTCTTATTAATATGAGTCGTGGTGAGTTGACGTTTTCGTTACTGGTTGAGGAGACTTTAATATGTATTGATCGAGCAGAAAGGCGACAAATCATCGTCGAGCTATTATGCATTATAGCGACTATATTAAATCGGTAAAATGCTTTTATAATAATTTAGATTTAACGCCTAATTTTTTAATGTTCCATTAAAGAAATCCAGAGTTGCACTTTAAACAACCTTTGGATTTAGACGAAATCATTATGGAAGCTCATATAATGTATTGCAAGGTAACTCAACTTAATATTAAGTATTGCAAGTAAGCTTAAATGCATCTATATTATTACTAATATTAGTAGTCAACACCTAAAGAAAATCCTTGCATTAAGTTAATAATTCATTACGCAATTAATTTTATGTAAATTAATTAATGTAATGAAATATATCTTGCTTTTTTCGCCTATTAGGATAGCAATATCGAAAATCGCAACGACATGACTCCATTTTATTCGTTAATCTACAATGAATCAATCAGTTATTTAGCTCGTGCTGCTGTTAATAAAGTTTTACAGGGCGGCGCTTTCTCAACACAAGACAGTGAAATAAATGGTGAACACGTCCAAGATGAGATGTGCAAGGTTTCCTAAGAAAAGGCATTTTATTGATCAATTAATATATCAATATATATTAATTGTGCTAAAAAATTATATGCATCCATATATATTATTATAGAAAATGTAAACAAATAAACATTTGTGTCATTGTTTTATTTTTACAAACTTTATTAACGCATAGTACATAAACGTAACATAAAGGTAACTGCCATGTGTAAGCTAATATCAAAATATACTGGGCAGGATCAGATAACAGAGACACGAATTTTCCAAAAAATTTATAAAGTGTAAAACTCAACTGGCAAGTTAATACGTAATGCGTATACACCTACTGTTTATACGTAACATGTGGAAAGTACTTAATATTTGGCCTGAGCCAAATTTAGTTTTTTATTTGTTTTTGTAATTACTCTATTCAAAATACAAGTCCTGTTGTAAACGATAATGCACAATTAAAATTATTTGCGGTTAATAATAAGTCCATAGAAACAATTTATGCTTATACTGAATTAAATAAGAACAAGTTAGGTTTTAAGTTAAATAATATGAAGAAAAATAAAAAAGTATTTTCGCCTTCTTTAGCATTTGCTAACAATACATGGAGGTATGGTTGTTTGTGGCTTCTTATTTTCTTAATTACGGTATCCGAGATTCTGTTTATGTACGAAATTTTATGTGCTATAAAATAGGAATGGACAGTTAAAAATTTTAATACAAGATGTATAAAACAATTAAATGTTTGAATCCTTCTACCTATCTAAAGCAAGAATGTATTGTATTAATTGTGGATATGTAGATAAAGTATAAATAGAGAAGTGTATTCATAAAGTTATTCAGAAACAAGTGCAACACTTTATATTGAGGTAACATGTGGTCAATTATTGTGATTGATATTCTTCACGACGACCAATGCCTCTACTACGCACCGATTCGTTATCAATTTCATCATCGCCAATTTCATCGCGAGGCCGAGACCACTTAATCATAGTTTCGGGTGAACGATATAGGAATAACAGCTTGGCAAACAGGTCTTCTTCCAAAACAAATTCCATGGCTTCTCTTACCTAAGCAATTTGATCATATAATTAAATTGAAATTATTTTTTCGTTTTAACGCCCTACCAAGTATACATCAAGACATAGTTGTAAAATTCTATCCACGCATGGTAAATCTTCATACATAATTCTTCTCAGGTAACCGGCAGAGAAACCCTTAATGACGCGAGAAGCAACTAGCACAAATGTTGTGTACAACCCAATTATACTATGAAATATAAACCAAAAAATGCTTTAAGATTGGACACGTATAACTGATTTTAGATCTTACCCTCCAGCTGTGAGAAAAGTCCATGTTTGTGGGAATTTTTTATCATTGAAAGTATAGAACACTATGCCCGAGGTACAATCGAAATAAGGCATTTTCATTAAAAACGTGGTGATATCATCACTACCGCAGTAATCCACAATTTCCCACCATTCACCATCTTCAGAATCTCTATTTAGCACGAGTTTTACACCGCGAAAACCTATAAATATTATGTACATATTAAGATTGATTAATCATATGGAAAACAAATCAGGATTAGTATTTTTCTATTCTCAATTATAACTACTACCGAGGTATACTCACTTTGTTAAAACACTTAGAATGAAGCATCATTACCCTACAAAGTATATATATTTTTGACCAGCATCGAATTTTGAATCGATATAGTTATGCCTATCAATCCGTAAGTGTATACATGGTAAACATTCTCCTGGTCACAAAAATTAACATATCCAAACTTGGCAATAATGTTGGTAGTATTAATATGCAGGGTTGTAGGGAAGGAAGAGTTTCTTAAGTAAATCTTCCGTATTACACATAAAGTACAGAAGATATATTAATATATATACTCCTCGGGAAGCTTTGATACATCGATGGTCGGTATTTAGGATTTGACCTCAGTTGTATACAAGTTTTTTTACTTGTTCTTTTCATTTGATATATAATTTAAATGTGTAAGATTAAGGAATAAAAGGGCTAAACACTGACCATGAAATTATGTTCTTTAAGAGTTCATACACAAATACTAAGAAATTGCAACATTACACATACATATAGGCACGCGTATGTAGCCGTCATTTTTGAAATCGTATAACGGATAACGGATAACGGTTTTATTAAGGATTCCTTGTTCGACTTTAGATACCCACTACAGAATTAATTTGTGTCTATAATTTACTTCGCTACTAATCCTGAAAATTCGAACGCCGAATTCCAGTTCTATGTATATCAGACCTGTGTTTGTTTTAACTAAATGATATGCACCCCCGAGGAATGAACATAATTTAGTTAATTGTTGCATACTCGTACATATTTTATAAGAAAGCCAAATATGTAAGCAAGTACATGCGTCTTTTTACTTACAATGAATAAATAAACACGTAGCAACTTACGTTCGCCATGCAGGAGCATAGGCACATATGTAGGTTCTCCGGTGTTAATAACTTTAATAAATTTTGGCATGATTTCCGGAATAAGTACGTATTCAATAGATTTATTCCCTTCCAACATTTGGATAAAGTCTTCTCGATTCACAAAAGTTTCATTTAAATGAAATGTAACCTCATTGCCAACATGACGTGGATCCATTTTGCTTGGGGGTTTACGCGTTATTGTATATGTAAATCGTATAATTATAGTTTCATCTGAAATGTCACTTTGATAATTTTGAAAAGATTACAGGAGAGGCATAGACACGTACTATCATTTTTTAGCGATTGTATTAGGCGGGATTTATCTGGCGGTGATATATCCCACATAGACGATGAGTGTCTCGTTAGTTTAATTGCGGCAATATCCGCAGGATCGTACGCATTCAGAAACGACAAAGCATTTGGCTCTTTTAAGTAAAGAGCCATAAATTGTTGGTACGTATCTTTATCAAATACATGAGTGCTGTCTCTGGTGGTGGCGGTATATATTGCGTCATATGAACTAATGCGAAGCTGGACGCTAATTTCAATTGGTGTATTTGGCTGTCCCACTGCATGAAAAAGAGCGAATAACGTCAAAGGCCCCCAAATAAGTGCCACAATTATCAATATTGCGGTGCCACCCATTATAATTTTCAAGTAGAGTTCTTTCTTTACAGCTCTGGGTGCTGGAAAATCTATCTCCATTTGACGCACACATTTCACCAAGTAAATGTTAGCGAAAATGTCTTCCATTTTCAGCCAATCGAATAACGTAAACGTAGTTTCAGTACACAACCAATCCAATATAGTACGTAATTCATATAGAAACGGTATTAGTAGATAACTAGCAAAACCCATGTAATATAGTAAAAAAAATATTGCATCTTGTAAGCATTGTACGAGTATGTGTAAATTTACTTACATTTTAAAGGCTATCATATTAATTGCTGAAAAGCTTTTTGTGAAGAAGTTGCCCGATATACGTTTGGGATAACCACACCGTATTTGATAAGCTGATAATAACAAGTAAAAACACTTCATTATATAGAATATTACGGGGGGTGCAGCGGTGTAAAAACTTCTTTCAGTAACCAAAGGTACGACGAAGAACATCCATATATGTATTCCAATTACTGATATAAAATGGAATATAATCTTAGCTATGACTGCTTTGCGCAAATACAAAGCACGATCTATGACAATTAGTATAAATTGCACTAGTAGCATTATCAAAAATGGAACAGGAACTTTGTTTTCAGCCAAATAGTCTTGCACGCTAATCGAATCGCCGTCTTCTGTGTGTTTATGCTAGAAAAGGAATCATATATATAAATGAATTGAAAAAATATTAGGCTACAGTTATTGCAAATGCAGTCTCGGACAATGGATATAAATATCTTCGAGGTGCGCACCTAAACCCATAAAATTATTTTCAGTACAGAAACTTTGGGACCAAAGGATATAATATTTATGTTTCAGACATTTTCCCTAGAAACTGAACCATTTTAAAATTCATTAAAAGTATTTCGCGCTCTCCTTAATTATATATTCCAGCTTCTCGTAGTGGCACACCCAATGGTAAACTTAGGCTAACTATTTTTATAACTATTAGAAAGATATTTTATTTAGTGCTAGCACGCGGTACTTTACTACATATAGGACGAGGAAAAAAGATAAAAACTCTTGAGTAACGTCATAAAATGAAATTTTTCGAATAAACTTCATTCACATACATTGTGTACAGTCTCTTTTGTTGCGAAGTCTCAATCGATCACATCCTTGTTCTAAATTAGTTTTCGTATAATTAACGAGTCAGTTATTCTTTAAAACGTATTACTTGATTAAATAAAATAAAGAGCACAACAATAACTTACGCTAAAAGCCGTAAAGCCAAAGAGAAGTACAAAAAAATTTATAAAATCGCAGAAGAACATTAAAGCGTAGACGTCCACCGGTAAGCGGGCCTTCTTAACCATATTCGTAAAGAAGCTTATGAAAGCTACTATATAGCGATTACGTCCACTGTAAAAGAGAAGTTAAAATCAAGAATTGAAGGAATTATATAATATAATATGGGTGGATGTATAGTTTATCCTTCCGGTGTTGCAATCATTAGCATTAGACTTGGTTTTTTTTTTTTTTTTTTTTTTTCAATTTATAAAACACAACCTTTATCGGTTTAAAAATAAGTTCCTTGACGTGCGAAGAACATAAAAATGTTGTATGTATATGTGTAGACACATTTTTTTTCATATTTACGTTTGGTCATTAGATTTTCCAGATATTTTACTGTACTCTTCATCCTCATAAGACATATCATCCGTATTTACATCTTCATCAGATTTTGTTCTATAAATATAGTAAAAGTAAGTGCAAAAATTATATCCGGTTAAACCAGATCGTTTTATACCCCACACCAGTTAAAATAATTTCTGAAACGGAATTTGAAAAATTGGGAATTTTGTCGTATAAAGACTTATTTAAAAATTGAGTGTTATATGAGATGGGATTCAATTCACAACATTTTCAATAGGGTCAGGAGACATGCTCTGTGTGCGCATAATGTGCACAAATTTGCAAACACGGAACAGACGGACATACTTAAATCGATTCGGAAAGTGACTCTGAGTTGCATGCCATAGTAAAATGTGGTTGAGCTGTTTAGGAATAACAAGCATTCGCACAAATTTGGTATACGATCTATACAAGAGGTGTAGGGTATAACACTACTGCAGCTTAAATGTTAAAACTATTTTTAATTTTGACTGTACAATAACACTCTTTAAACTTTAAAGTTCACCTCGTTTTAGTTCGAATAAGTTGATGTTTATGGAGTTCTTCTCTATGAATTTTCTTCAAAAGATGCTTTTCTTGATATTACGATATAAATTTGAAAGCACAATAAATTTGATTATAGCTAGTATATCTTGAAAAATACGAATTGACTCGAATTGATTTTAACCTACCAAAACTTTATAAAAAATATATTATTTTAATAGGAACCTAACAATAATTTAATTCAATATCATAGCTGTGGTTACTTACATGGTTAACCTTCTTCCTTCCAAAAATTGAGTTTGAGTATCATCAGTTTTCCAAAGGCCGTGCGATTTAAGAATGAATCTGTTGATATAAACATCGTTATTGTATGACCTTAAAAATTATAAAAAGTTCTCTAGCCTGTGAAAAAATAGCAACAGTAACAATATTAAATCATATGTCGCGTAATGTGGATCCATTTGTACGCCAAATAGCTTTTCAACTCCCAAGGGGTTGTTTGGCAAGCTGTAATGATAATTAGCCCAGATCAGCTTAAACTGAAAAATACACTTAATAAGAACACCCGCTTGCGTATAAGCGATTAGCGTAACCCAAAAAGTTTTAGACGGTCGCGGTACTGACAAAGTGCCCCAGAGGAATACCATCAACGGAATAGGCAACGATAACAAACTAGCATGCACCACCTGCAATTTTTAAAATAACTAAAATACTGCTAACCAATCTTTCACTTACTTACTTGATGTATAAATACCCATATGTAGCAGATCAAATCTGTATTGGATAGAATAGCATACCAAGCTGAAATTAGAACTTCAATAATAATATGATGGTCACGAGTGGTGAAGTCGTCTTCTTCAAACCCAAAATCACTACTGCAAAATTAAGTAAAATTAACTTTTTCAATTACTTTTTATACATAACATATGATATTATAGGAAATATATTGATGATAAATAATTTTAATTATTATTAACAGGTACAAATTAACAATGAATTGCACACAAGCGCTTCGAATAATTTATCACATTATATAAACCTGAATCCGAACCCAATTTTTCAATGGCTCCGGTAAAAAATAATTACATATAAACTTTCAAGTTGAATTTTTGGCCTTATAATGTTTTTCGTATTGGATATTGTGGGCTTTACTACTAGTATCTATTATATTCGGCGATTCGATTAATATTGTATATATTTTTCGCAATCCAGTTGTTTCATACTACATATACATTTTAAACGTAAATATTATGTTTAGAGTGTGCTAAAATACAACAACTATAAGTTTCATAAATTATTTAAGCATTGAATGTAAGTCCACGATTTGAGACCTGAAATAAACTCAAGCATTTTAACGTTTATTGCCTAAAATTGCATCAAGTTTACTATGGTTACATGACGATGCCTTCATGCAGATATAAAGAAGCTGTTTTCCGATTTTATATAAAATGACATGCACAAGGTATCACACATCGCACAAATCATTAACTAAACAAATTAAAAGATTCGATTTGGCTGAAACCAAATTGTTGAAGGATCGCAAAAAATTAAAAACGACAATGAAAACTTACCCCTTTGGTGGTGGACGCAGATCTTTATTGGGATCTCCTTTGTTTTTATTGCTATAAAAAGGTACACATGAAAAATGCATAAAATCGAAAATATGTTATGTAAAATGAAAAAATAGAGGGGCAAATAAACTGTTAGTGAAGAGTGTTTTCGAAATAAAACATTTAATAAAGCAAAAAAACTAGAAATAGAAATCTTTACCTAGCACCAACATCTTGCAGTGATGTGTCTTCAGGTGTTTTGAAATGTTCTACTTCGAATTCGGATGATGACTCTGTTTCTAATTCACGTGTGGTTTGTGTTTCTTTGGTGGCCATTAAAGAATCTGATGGTGGTGGCTCTTGTGACTGTGGTGGCAGTGAGGGTGAAAGCGCACTTAATTGAGGCTGGGCAGAGTCACTGGCAGATCAAATAAGCGTTTTTATAATAAAACAAATAACAAACAAATCATAAAGATTAATTAAGCAATATTAATGAAACACAACAAAATAATACAAACGTCAATCATCGTAGTGATATATATTGAAGTTGAGATAATGGTCAATATGAACCGAAACATTATGAATGCAGTGATTACGGTGATTTAAAATTTCAGGTTGGAATGTATAGTAGCACAAATAAAACACCGCATTTCATTTCATCCAATCATTAAGGCCATAACATATAAAGAAAAACATAAATAAATTTGACTAATCTACCTTCAGGAGTCAATTCTTTGATTAACACATAAGATATACTTATAAATTATAAAAAAAATCAAATAAAACGTGTTTCAATTATTTTTCTGTTTCTTTAATAAAATAACATTTGGTATATGCAAACGACATGTTGCAGTCTACCCGAGTTTAATAAACTACAATAATTAATTTTAACCTACACAATATATAGTACAATTATACTTTAAAACACTCTTGGGAGAGGATATATTAGGTACGTGTGCAACAAGTAAAGAATAAATAGCAATATTTTTAAGAAATATTCTTTGAAAAAACTGTTGTAGGAAATATTTGCAAATAGGGCGTTCTAAATAAATCTGGTTCAATCAAGTCGGAAAAGTGTCTATATATGTCCGTGTTAAATTTTTTTCGGAATATTTACAAATTACATGGCCAAATCAATCAATCAAAGGTATGTATACTTTATCTTTAAAATTGTTCCATCAATGTTGTTAAACCGTTTTATATAAGTTTAATTTTAATATTTATATATTTGAGAGATAGATAGAAGCGAAAGTTTTGGGGCGTCAACATTTGAGTAAATAATGTAACGACTGAAAATGCTGCGCCAAGTCCATATAAGAAATCTCACATGCCTTGAGTTTTTCAAATATATAATACATGTATCAATTGTTTCAAAAAAACATAGCTTTTGAAAAAACCTGCCGTCTAATATTCCCTAAAAACCTTATTTAACGATTTTGTTTAATTTGATGTATGGATTCTATTCGGGAATCTAGTTTTGGTGTAAAAGTAAGGAGGAAGCTTTATTTTTGAAAAAAGTCCTTTTATACTAATTAATCTATTATATTACTCCATGACATATATTTTTAGGTACCTAAAAAATTTGGACCGCAGACAAACAAACAGGCACTTGAATGTACTTCTGGAAAGAACTATGGTTTGATGTCACAAAACAAAAACATTACCAAAAAAAAAACGAATTTTTGTTGTTGTGTACCTTTTACTCATAGGTGTAGGAATAAACAATGCGAAATAAAGACTCTCATTACGAAATCATTTATGTGTGTAAACAAACCTTTACTGAAAATTACGATAAAAAAAAATACCTGTAACTATTTTTACGCATCATATCTAATAAAAAAGCTGTATTTCGACTGCTAAGTGGTCCACGATAAACGTAAAATTGTTGGGACTCCTAAGAAATACCCAAGTTAATATTTTATCAAAGTGAAATGTCCATTATATACACACCTTTAGAGCTTTCTTCTCAGCCTGCAATATTTTATTCACATAACGATAGTTTCGAGAAAAACGATTTAAGCGTATCGTTAACGCCACGAGATAAGTCTCCAATAAACGTATAATGGGGTTCGATTCAAAATCTGTAAAAATACGCTTAAAACTCCATTAAATACCTTTCCGTATCACAAACTTACCAACTGAATCTTCGGATTCTTCTTCATGCATTTGTATTTTGGCTTCATTTTTGGAAGGAGTTATTTGCTGTTTTTGACTAGTTGAAGAACCAACAGTAGTCTCTGAAGCGCTTATCTCTTTAGATTTAATTTTTTGACCCTCCTTAAAATATTAACAATGTACAATGATTCACAAAATTTTAACAATTACGTACGTCATGCATAGTTTTACGGCGATTCATTTTAAGTTCACTTTCGGTAATGTTTTCATTGTCATTTTCCAACAATTCTTCTGTATCCGGTATAATGTCCAGTTCAAATTTTTCATCAACATCTTCAAACATGTAATAATCACCAGCACGAAGAGCTATATATAAATAATTCTTTTAATCTTTTCTGCTATTCGTTGGAAAATCAGCCACAACCTATTATATTGAATATTAATACGTGCTATATTAAGCTAAGTTACAATATGGTGATGCATTTCTCTTTTTACTATAGTGCGTACAAAATCTATAGGTTTTTTCCTTATTCGATTCCGTCAAATACCTACTTTCAAATAGAAGGCTTTCGTATTTCCTCACCCAATTACTCCTTGATAAAAAAAATCGCACAATAAAATTTGATATCTTTGGTAAATCTCATTGTTTTTAAAGGACGAATTTACCTAGATTTTCAAAATTAACTGATTGACGCATAAATGGCTCAAAGTCACCAGTTTTTATCAGACACGAAAATGGTATGAAATAATTCAATAATGCCCATAACTATGAATATGGTCTCAGTGATGTATTTGTCTTATTTACATTCTCCAAGGTATCATATTATTATACTATAGATTTATTAATGTGATTATAAGTTATATTTTTCATATTGTAAAATTACCGTTAGGATGTGTTTTAATAGGCTTTCCCTTATGATGTCTTGAAACATAAACAGGATTACCATGATCTATAAATATATAATCAACAAATAAAATACATTAATAGAAGTCAAAATTAGTACAAGCTTATATTTAACTTAAGCCTTAAGTCCGATTTAAGGAATGTACGTAAATCTTAATAAATGAAAGTGTTGTAGTGGGCCGAGCTCGACCATTACTACCATAACCTGCTGACGTATAGATCATACAGAAGGACATGTTTAGCGTAAATCTGAATAACACAAGTTGGGCTTCCTTTAGCCGTTTAGAAGTTTCAAACATGTCGGTTTGTCCATCGATGTATTTTTTGATATTTTTTTGATAACATTTGACATCAGCATATGTTTTGGGCCAAGGTCGATCAGTATTTAACATGGAGCATTTTCACCACATTTAAAATTTGTCTTTATATGACGAAAATGCGCGATTCTAAATATTTTTTAATATTTGATAAAGGATAGTTAATTAGCTTAATAATGTGCCTAATTTTGATCTGATTGGACCTCTTTTTAGAATACCCATACAACGATTGTGCCAGGCAGTGACAAGGACTTATACAACTAAATTATATCATATCATAGCGTAGAACTAAGTACTGCAGGTGGTGTATATGGACCATACACCAGGTTGGGTAGAACCGACAACAAAATCTCAAATTTTATTCAATTTAATTGATATCAATGGTTGAAAAAAAAATATTAAACAAAAATTTTAAATTAAAAAAGTGGTAAAAAAACTTACCATCAAAATGTGTGGGTTTTTCTAGTGGTCGCAACATCTTTTGTTGTGCTGCCCGAATCTTTTCCATTTTCCGTTTTATTTTTTGTAAAACGTGTTCTTCATGTTCTTGACGCTTTTGAATTTGTTTTTGACGGAATCTTTCTATAATTTCAGCTCCTCTAAAAAAGTTATAAATCACAAATCCTTTAATTAAGGTTTCAATATTTGCCATATAGTAATTACTTAAACTTACCTAGATGCTAATATGTTATTAGCACGAGTGTCGTTGATAATATGGCAAAAATAATGCGAACGAAATATACGAAATTGGAAAATAAGAAAAGCAAAACATATCGCGTCCCAAAGCAACACTGACTGGAACGCTGTTAAGGGACAGCCATTAATATCATCCAGAACATCAGGCAATACCAGAACAAGTTGAGAAGAGGCACAATTTATACCCAAGACATGAACAAGCCAGCAACTATGTCGCGTTAGATTCTCCATAAATAAGCAGCCACCCATTTGAAGCCAAGTTTTGATCACAATGTTAGCCACATTGAAGGCCAATAGAAAACGCCACCTTGTTAATATAGACTTAATTGGACGTAGATAAAAGTCCGACCCTTCCCAAAGGAAGACAAAGGCCCCTACCAAATAGCCAATCCCCAGAAAGTCTGAAATTTGTGTGCCTGCTAGAAATACCACAGCTAAAGTAATCCAATAGAAACTACATAGTATCGCATTTTTAAAAACATCCAAATAATTGCGCATATGCGTAAGAAAATCATGCGTTGGATTTTCAAAATCAACTTTGCCTAAATTTTCTATATCTGTCACAACCGATTTATTGCTGCCTCCAGGATAATTCGGGATATTTTCCACTTTGAAAACACGCCATTGTCGATTAACCACTAATAATAATAGAAATTCCATTATTAATTTATTAGAGTGATCAAAGTGTATCTCGCCCGGCAGCATAGCCCAACTTTGTATTGAAATGACATATAAGGATTCTTCCCAAGGGTAGTCTGCGAAATAGTTCAACGTATATACTCATATTTGATATATTTGTTCCAAATACTTACTTAAGCACAAACTTGGAGGTACACCAACCAAAAATATATATTGCAAGAGTAAGGAAATAAAGATGTAAATTTGAAAAATAATCCAGAAACGAGCACATTTTCGACGCTTAACTAAAACCAATAGAACCAGCCATAAACTGTACGACATGGCGATTATGTCCCGACGATAAGCTATTGTTGATACTAGAGCAATCAAACTGATTTCATATCCGAATTTATAAAATCCAAAATTTGCCAAATATTTCAGCAAACCCTTTAAATTAACTTCAGCATCCTCAC
This sequence comes from Ornithomya chloropus, assembly GCA_963971445.1. Lineage (NCBI taxonomy): Eukaryota > Metazoa > Arthropoda > Insecta > Diptera > Hippoboscidae > Ornithomya > Ornithomya chloropus. Next base: position 27,865,148 of record OZ020530.1, on the reverse strand, counting down.
GTTTTATTTCAGGAAAAGCCAACTTTGTTTTGAGCACATTCTCTTTTCCCAATAAATAGTGAAAGCGATTTTGTCGAATTGTTATCAAAGCTTGCAAAGTGGCAACCACCATATAGAGTATATGTCTTTTTAGTAGTTTCATTAGAGTCAATTCTTTGGTAGCCTTATTCAAACCAAACCACAACGCATTGTTATGGACAGAATTTAACTCAGCCTAATAAATGTCTTTTTTTGAAATGTTTCTAAGCATAACTTTGACTTAATTTAAACTTACACAGTATACGTCGTATTGCCCATGGTCTACAAAAGCCACCTGATAAATCATCTTGGACAATACAATAATGGCCACCACCAATGAAATTATGCGCATTATAACTAATTTCATAGACGTATTAAACAAAGAACCGACCAATGTTAGTATAAATAAAGGTAAATTTAAAATAGATTGCTGAAAAGTTAATAAAGAATAATTATCCGCACGGTATATGAAATTGTTATTAATATGATATAATGAAAGTAACCTCTTTAGCGGCACAAGCGAAAGCCATTATATAGACCACTTTAATCCAATACACCTCCAATAAGCGCCAAAACACATCTTTTAACGCTTTTAGAAGTCTGGTAACTCTCGAAACAAAGCGTTTGTAAACTATGTATAAAAAAGAACTGCGGCTTTCCGCTTTAAATTTTGCACGACTAATACCGATCTCAGTTAATGGCGGTTGATTACTTGTGGCAATTACCAAACGAGTATGGAAATAATGCACCTGAATCACTGTTAAGATTATGATGGCCGTGGGCGGGAGTAAATGCAAAAATAGATCTTTTGTTTTGTAGCGATGTAAGCCAATATCAGCTTGCCTAAATTACACAAAAATTTTTAATGTTACACAACTATATGCAATTTCCTAGTTACTATACTTACATAGACGGCGAAAGCGTTAAGAAATTCATCCAATATTGATCAAATTTATCAAACTGATAGGTATAGATGATTGTCAATATAAACATGGCATAGAAAATCAAAAACAACCAAAACCCGTACATGATTCTGATCCAAGCTCTACCAGATGCTTGTAATACCAATAAGAAGAAGAGAAACAGAGCCATGTAACATATTCGAAAACCAGTCATATGACTACCGTACATGGCGCAAATGAAGATCGCCATTAACATTATCCAAATCCACAAGCGTACAACAAAATTCTTAATAATAGTACCAATGGCTTTCATCATTTTGGAAGATTTTTTTGATCTATATTGGTAATCTTCCGATGAACGGCCAGTGACCGCTAGTTGCAATGTGGCAAACACATCAGCTAAAGTATTTGCGCGTCGAAGGTTAACCTTTTCCTTAAAAAATTGCCGCATGGTTACCCAGAACATTAATAAAAAAGAAGTTTTCACAATAAGTGGTATACAGGGCCGGATGCCTTTTTCTTGGGGTCTGTCTAAACCTAATTGTGCCAAATTAATATCACCGGTCTATGATGTCCAAAAAAAAAAAAAATCATTAAAAATCCTCAACGAAATCCATAACAGAACAGCTCATACAGTATGTTCGACGGGCAATTCTTTGCTTGTCAAATCCATTCCATAGATATATTGAGCAAGTATTAAAATCTCTGCATAAATCACAATAAACAAACTTGATCTCATCATAGCTTTGCGTTGATTCGGTACCATCCACAGAACATTAGCCCAAAGAAGTAAAACAAACGTTAGCCAACTGTGATAAACTATTGACCAAACCTTTTAAGATGAAGCAAATAATTAAAAAATTGTTCATAAAGCAAATACGTAATATCTTACCATCATTAAAACGTTGGTAAATATATAACTGTTTTGATATATAAAACTTCCAATGCTATCGACAGCGTATAGGATTTGCTCGCATATAATTGCAGCGCGCGTGGCCTCATCATCTGCTGCCATAGTCCCATCCATTGATTCCAAAGGAATATCATTATTTTTAAACCTAACACCAGTTAAAGGAGTACGCCTCGTAGAATAACCGCGCAAAGGTTTTGCGCGCATTAACTATGAAAGAGCAAATTTGTTACATCTCTACATAAGTAGGTACACATGAATATTTTGCAAGATTGCTAAATTGGTTACCATCATATATCCTTTAAGGTTACGTAAACAAAAGCATTTGATGCAATTACTACATGGTATTATGAAAGTACGACAAGTCCATTGTAGCATAATAATAATTTTATATATAGCAAACACAAACTAACAAATTTCTTTAGGGGGGAGTAAAAAATTAGACAAGTCAAATGTTGAATACCATTTACCTTTTTACAAATTTTAAGTAAGGATAATATCACACATGTGCTGAAGCACATGTATGTGTACATATATATAGTACGTCAGTTTTAAGATATAGCCTATTTCAATGATTCTTTGCTTATCGGTGGCATAATGTATGCATGGGAAGGTTTTGAACTTTTCCCTTACTTAACATTAATAAAATTATTAATCACTCATCGATTATAAAGAATTGTTAATTAATATTTAAGTAGCACAGGCTCTCATACGGCCCGAACTCTTAACCACTGTAATAATATATTGTTTACTACTGATGTTATTTATAACTAAATGAAATTGAAATTGAAATTGATGATGTATGCATGTACTCGTATGTATATTGGTATTGAACAAATGTTTATTAAATAGTAATCTACGTAATGAGTCTAAATATTCGTGTATATATATTCTCGATTTTAGAGTCTATTAGGGTGCTACATGTGGACAGGTATACGAACCCACAGACGGACTGTAATACTGATAAAGAATGTATAAATTTGTTTGAGCCTTTAATCTTCTACAGTTCTACGAAATATGGAGCGTTGATGGTATGAGAAAGAACTGTTATTGTTTTTTATATTTTGAACCACGAAATACGATTTATACGATGATTTGTACGATAACAAAAATAAATGCAGAGATTTTGCTAAGTAAGCACATATTCTTAATATGGATACTTTATGCGATATGGGGTTTCAAACGGCACGGCAAAGTTCGTGTCTTACTAAAGTAAAGGGTGAAAGATAACTTACTCCCACACAGACACTAATTAAAATACACATGGCAAGACTAAAAGAATTATATTGTTTGTTTGGTACATGAATGTTAGTAAACTCCACATTCTATAGATTAAGGTATAATAAATGTTCTTTAAGCCAAAAGAAAGTTTTGTTTAGTGTTATAGATTTACACACACAAAATGTGAAGAAGAGGTTAGGTAAATTAATTACGTACAGGAGTGGACTCACTCAGATGATTAATATTTTTGGAACGTTTCTGATCGCCGTGTAGGGACAGCTAAAGTTAAAAGAAAAATGAATATATGGATAAGACACCATGGAATGTTTTTGAAGTAAGAGTTTATTAATTTAGGTCAACTATTGGGCATCTTAGTATAATCTGGACAAAATTTTCTTTACGGAACAAATACGAATATATTATTGTGTCGAGAAATAAATAGAAATTATCTCCTTATTAACAATACGTATATACTATAGAAGAGCACAGCTGTATATGGTTTAAGCAAAAACTGGTGCACAATTCACAACTATTTGTAAAAGGTAGGCGTGGCGTACATAATTACGCCCTCTTTTAGCAACTTCTGTAAGAACACATATACGCATCATATGATTGTTCGAATATACTCGTAGATAAAGGTTTTTTCCTTACGCAGGCGTTCTATATATTTTAACAAGTGAAAATATGAAACATATTGAGAGGGGTTCTAAAAGTGGTCCAATCCAGTCCATTTTCAATAGGGTTCCCCTTTGCGCCAATACATGTCCTCGCACCAATTTTCGCCAGAGTGGTGCAGGGTGTAACAGTACATGCTAAGTTCTAATTCTAATTGTCAGATTCGTCCTTTTCCTCATGTCTATACATGGTGGTATAGAGACTATAAATTTTTTGAATGATCGGGCGCAGTCATGCCTATCAATATATAAGAAGAAAGACAATGTACGGAACTCCTCCCACATTCTTTACCAATCGAAAAATAATTTTCCGCGGAGGCATTTCCCACCTAGAATATGGACTTAATCTATATAACAATCCTTATAACCAAGAATTACCAATCTAAGTGAAATTCGGCGCGAAGGCATATTTAACATGTGCGAACACAATACGCTGCATAGAATTTATTTTGAAAGGGTCGACACCCGAAAAAGAGCTATTTGAAATACATGTGATAAAGTTTGCAGTATAATTAACTTATAATATGGATGCGATTGCATGAGATTTACGCCACTTACAAAATTAGTCATAATTTCTTATCAAATCACATTCAAAACACTTAGTGGAAATATATCTTACATTTAACGTGTGAGAATTATTCCAAGTGTTTTCCCTTTTAGTTAATCGGGTTTTTTGAGTTATTAGAGACAATTGCCGACGTTTTGTATGACTACTGTTACTATCAACGTTTTGTCCAAAAGTGGTTGCTGGTCTCTCAAAATCCTGTGTTTTATTAATATACGGTGTCATATTGTCATAGTTTTTATTTATCAATATTTTTTTGTAAAAGTAAGTACCGGGTGGTCCCAGAATTGTGGAAGCGGTATAGAGAAAAATTTGAAGTATTTAGAATGTTTTAATAGTGATTATTATATAACTTGTGGTAATATTAAACTATATTCAAAGGTTCGACGGATATACTTACCGTATCTTTGGAGAGATTTTTTCCTGTCAATGTCAGCACATAATAAGTGAAAAATATGACTACAGGACTTAAAAAGGAGTCCGCCTCATAATATTTATTATATGTCAACACCCGTATATCGGATTGACAGTTGGAAATAATTAATGGCTCCAAACACAGCAATCTAAAATAATAGAAAAGTGACATCTAATACCTGATAGAAGGTAAGCGTACCTGGCTAGTAAATTATGTCGATGTATATGCTCTTGCAACCATGGAGTTTGATAGGCCACTATACATAAGCCATGAGCTACTATCACAAAGATTAATAAACGCATAAGACTTGCAAATTTCCTTTAAAGAAAAACAAGCAGGAATGTTATAGTCGGTCAAATTTGATCCTTTAATATCCTACAATCCTTAATTGCAATTCTACTCTATTAAGTCATACAATACAAAACAAGTAACACCATTATTCTACATTTTTTTTAGAAAGGGCTGGCTACTTGTCATTTGGGTGAGATCAGCATGGGGATACACTTATTATAAAAATCGTTTCGTAAAAAACCTCTGCATAGACAACAGATGAACAAACTTAATATAACCTACATTATAAGTAGTTTAGGATATAATTAGTATTTTAATTGTATGCACCACTTGCCCACTCACCTTTTCAGAGAACGGAATGCAGCCCAATAAGTGCCACCAGCTAGAAACATTATAAGATAAAAACCACCTGGTACAGAGGGTCGTAAGCAAGCCGCAAAAAATAAAGCCCCCAAACAAAATGCAGGAGCTGTTATAAACGAAATTGCAACTACAAAAATTATATTTATAATTGATTGCATGAACTCACAAATGGTTCTCAGTCTCTCGAAATTTGGTACATCATTACTTGACTGAGATTTATCGCTTCCGCCTGTTTCCCTTCTATCTTTATTTTCTTCAGTCGTAGGGTTTTCTTGTATTTGCGATTGTTGATCTGTTCCTGAAGAACTCATGCTAATGGCATCTTCGGGTTGGCTTTCAGACATCATATTCCCTTCACCTTTTTCTATTTGTGTTTCGAGTGGTCTTGTTAACTTCTTTATCACCATATAAACAGTTATAGACATGGTAAACGTCAAAAATTCTGGCAATACCCACAACAGAACCGGTGCTGGTCTACGAAGTCACACATTATTTTTTCTTTTGGAGCAAACATTGTGCACGGGATATTCTGTTGCATGAGATTTGGAAAATTCCAATTGATGGGGACTCTATCTTTGATCATTAAAATCGATAATTATCTTGGGAGTCGACCCCCATTGTAATTATTTCTATAAACGATACGAAAGGCGTTTTGATTAGCTTTCCTTTGACACATATGCCTTTTTAACCGCTTACGTATTAAGAAACATTTCCTACCGTAACCTAAACCTTTCAGGCCCTCTCTCATACAAACGGAGATAGACCTCCGAGCTAGCTCGCGACTTCAATGATCTGGAACAGTTTCCCATCTGGAATTTTGTATATTTCATCACCAGAATATACCGGAAGATATTTAAGGCTTTCTTTTAATTAGAAAACTTTTTAAGCACTAACCGGAGGTTTCTAAAGCCTATAAAGCCGACATGCCTTAAAATTTGGACCAAAAATGTGCATTCCGTGAATATTTCCTCTTTAATTAAAAACATTTCAGTCGTAATTAGTCCAATGTGGCAGAGAGATATAATTGTACTTAGAGCTACCAGAATTATTAAGTAAGCTACCACAGAACCTCTGAAATTGCCGATACTAGCTACTGGAATGTGTGGGCACACAAAAAACATTAACAGATACACAAATGATATACCAGTTGGCCGAAGCAAAGCAGCTAAAAAATAAATATAAAATATTATTTTACTAACAATTGAATAAATGCGAAGATTTGAGTGAGGTTTCAGTAACTTATTTCGTATGCCTTTAATCAAATTATTATACCAAAAATTCGGATAAAGACTCACTTTGGCAGAATGTTTCTAGCAACCAGAAAGAAGTTAAGGTGAATTGTTCATATGCGTTGACAATTTTGTGTCTGTGTTTCTCCTCGACTATAACCCTCATTGTTAATAATAATATTTCATTTTAATATTCTGTACAAATGTGGTAGGGCCCAAAGATTCAATCTAAGCCAGTGATGCCAAACCTATGACCCGCGGGGTAGACACTTAACCCACGCGTTGCTTCTTATAAATATTTTTCATATCAGTATATATCAGTACACCTGGGTATGACATTATATGTACGTAAAAAAATAAAAAACAAAATACGACCCACGTTTTTACGTTTGGCGAACTGGCTTAAACCAATCTTACCTTTATTATCTATGGGGCGACAAGCTTTATATGACCTAGGAGAGTACCATACGTTATATAACAAGAAGGAAAATTTTATTAACACGTTGACGCTGGTTAAATCTTAGGTCCTTCAATCAAAAAACATTTTAAATTTCTAACTTTGCGTCAACGTGTTCAACGTACCAAAATCCCACCTAAACCATAAAACGAAAAGTAAGTTTTTATATAATTAATTGAAACACTTGCCTAATACCAACACAAGTGGCACGACTGCACGTTGCAAGACAAGACAAACATAACTATAAGCCATTTCGGTAGTTGAAAAAGTTATTCCTCTTATGCTTCGTTGTTAAAACTATAGAGCAGTGAACCTCCTATAAAATAAAAGAAAAGCTGTGTTCAACACATTTTCAATTAAGATCTAAACATAGACAAACAATTAAATCATAATTATACTCTTCACCATAACTCTATGAGAAGACGAAGTCCTCAAAACTCTGTTATGACGTCCGCTACTTTTCCTGCCATTATATATAATATTGTGTTGTTGTATAAATTTCATTACATCATATCTTATTATTCAAATTTTCCTATCGCATGCTATACTAAAAGTTGATCAATTTCATGCCTTGCTGCAGTAATGCGTAAGGTGTTGTGCTCTACAACGATGTACTGCAAAGTATATTTCTGAGCCCTTAATTTAAAAATTTTTCTAATACTACTTCCTGTACTTTCGTGATTAACATAAAAGCGATAATGTAATAACGGTACTATATACACTTACTTTCGATTATTTTTCTTCACAAAACTTTTTCATAGATTGTCGTTTATTTTGCATGTTGTATTTTTTATTTGGGTAGAATATGATTCCTCAAAGTTTAAACAAAATTGCTTATTTGTACGCTCACGCCACTTAAAAACATTAAGTATATTTTGTAGATACATCTATAAGTTTCCTTTTATATTTTTCAAGGGATATTTCATTTTTTATTATTTTGACATATTATTGTGTTCCCATTTTAAGGTTCGCTTGCTGCGATATTTATTGGGTTTTTTCTGACATTACTTATAAAGGTAAAAACGACAAAGATTGTTTTTAATTAATATTGCTTCCATGACAGGGAGTTTCCATTGGTTTCTAAAAAATTGATATTCCGGTTGTCTTTTATTATCTGACAATCCGATAGCTTTGTTATTTTATTAGTTTTATATTTATAATCTAATTACTATAATTTTTTTTTTAGTAATCCTTAATTTAAAAGCTTATGATACCATTACCAACATAAAGCACAGCCACTTAAAATTTTTTTCACTTCTGAATATTAATATTAGGGATCACCTACAAAGAAGCTAAATAAGCTACCAATCCGAAGGGAAGGTAGATAACAAATTTTAAATAGGTAACAAAAGAAATGAAGAGACATAAACAATAGGGACCAAAAGGAAATAAATAAATTAATTAATATAATTAAAAATTCAAATTACTAATTGAACATATTTAAAACATAAGCAAAAAATAGATGCTAAAAAATAATGTATTAATTTATTTTACATCAAACATTTTTTATTATTTATTACGTAAATAATTAGTCACTTAAGCGGTGTTGTCTCAAAATAATTCTATTAAAATAAAAATGTTTTAGTATATATTCCTTATTTTATTAAAAAATGGCAGCTTTCGGTTTGATTGGAGAACAATTGTTCAACAACTTTTACCTTTATCTATGAAATGGTCAGGTCAGTTAATGTAGAAAGTGCATCTCTCTATTAGTAATTGCTTTAGATGGTCGACAATATTTTCCGATTAATAAATGGCTTAAAAACAAAAAGAACTAAAAGGACGATGTAGGATAAACTAGTTCAAACCATTACGTAATGTGAAGCGTTTATTTCTTTTAAGCGTTCGTTGGCGAACTACACAACTCTAAAATGAACGTGAATGTTATTTGACGTTTGAATGGTACATATGGTACATATGGTCGTTTTAGTCATATTACGAATATCAAAATATGTTTTGAAAGGAGAAAATATAATTATGATGAAATTTAATGTCGTAAAATTCTTTTTCAATGAACAAATCTCTCAAAAGTTGAGTTTACGCTGCATTACTAACTCAAGTAAAAAGCAGGAGGAACAAATATATGAGCGACAACTTGTGGACTCAAATGGTAGAAGAGTTTAATGAATTACAAAATTTCATTTGTAAACGTCTGTTCTATATAGGGTCCAGACACAAACAAATAAGATTTAACATTAAATCTGACCATGCTGAAGGAAGACCTCTCTATTTAGATGCCCAAGCTACCACACCGTTGGTAATATATAATAATAATATTAACATTTCACAAGTACAGCAGCTGCTGTTAAGACAAGACCAGGGTTGGAATTTACAAAGTGTCCAAAATATTGATCTTTATACCCTTGCAACATCTAAAAGAAGACTTCAAAGGTGTGTGCATATGTTTTTGATGGAGTAGTTTAAGAATGTCCATGTGCCCACATTACTAAAAGTGAATGCACTGTCCAAAAATTCATAATGAATAATGAACAGATAGTTTATTTAAAATATGAAAATTTGCTAAACCATACACTCTCATGTTCATGTACATTCTTCTAGGATCCTCGTGTTCTGGATGCCATGTTGCCTTATCTAACTAACTTTTATGGCAATCCTCACTCTCGTACTCACGCCTATGGTTGGGAATCTGAACAAGCTGTAGAAAAAGCGCGCGAACAAGTGGCGCAATTAATTGGGGCTGAGCCTAAAGAGAATATTTTTACTTCTGGAGCCACTGAATCAAATAACATAGCTATAAAAGGTGTGGCCAGGTATGTGAGAGACCACTTGTATCGCTTAAAATCTATTATGAATGAATATTTTTTATCGATTAACGCTAGGTTCTATGGTACTAACAAAAAGCATGTTATAACAACTCAAACAGAGCACAAATGTGTTTGGGATTCCTGTCGAACTCTAGAAAATGAGGGATATAAATTAACGTATTTGCCTGTTAAAGCAAACGGTATTATTGAAATTCAGGATCTTGAAAAGGCTATAACTAAAAATACAAGTCTAGTATCCATAATGGCAGTCAATAATGAAATTGGTAATTAAATCAAATTTTTAATTATATAGATGAAATTAATATTTAATTTAATATTTTGCCATTTATATCATTGTAGGCGTTAAGCAACCTATATCTGATGTTGGGCTATGTGCCGCTCAAAAAACATTTTCTTTCATACAGATGCGGCCCAGGCTGTGGGTAAAGTTCCAATTGATGTCAATATCATGAATGTGGATTTAATGTCAATTTCCGGTCATAAGATATATGGTCCTAAAGGTATTGGTGCATTATATGTCCGCCGGCGCCCTCGTGTACGACTTGAACCCATTCAGAGCGGTGGTGGTCAATTGCGTGGTTTACGCAGTGGTACTGTACCTGCCCCTTTAGCAGTCGGTTTAGGCGCAGCTGCTACCTTGGCTCAAAATGAAATGGAATGGGATAACAAATGGGTCAACTTTCTTGCCGAACGCTTGCTAAGACGTATAACTCAAGCTTTACCACAAGTCATACGCAATGGCGACCCAAAGCACACTTATAATGGGTGTGTTAATTTGTCATTTGCCTGTGTTGAGGGGGAATCCCTATTAATGGCTCTAAAAGATGTGGCGTTGTCGTCTGGGTCAGCTTGTACATCGGCTTCATTGGAGCCTTCATATGTCTTAAGAGCTATCGGTACTGACGAAGATTTAGCGCACAGTTCTATACGGTAGCTAATTAAGTTCATTTAAAACTTTATTACAATACTTATATTTATACTTTAAGCTTTGGAATCGGTCGCTTTACTACTATTGACGAAATTGATTATACCGTCGAAAAATGTATTAAGCATGTCGAACGTTTAAGAGAAATGTCTCCTTTATGGGAAATGGTTCAAGAAGGCATCGATTTAAAGTCTATACAATAGAGTCAACATTGAAATTATTATACTATGTTTCTATGAAAAAGAAACTAATGACTGTAAAGGGTCATTCTGTTACAGCCATTAGCTACTTTTTAATATAATTATATATTGTATTTTATCATTATTTATACGATGTATGAGTAATAATACAGAAATTGACTCGAGAATAATAAGCAACATTCATACAGAACTTTTTTCAAACACCTAATTTATTCAAATATAAAACTTACATCGAATGTCTATATGTAATGAATATACGGCAACATTAACATTAACTTCTTTATACCAAAAACATGTGAATTAATATATGGGTTTAGTCCTCTCCTCGCTTTTTTTCATGATCTTTTCTCGCTGAGCAAACATATGAAGATAAAGTTTTGGGAAGAGAGGTATATAAAGTAGCATTGTAAACCACAACAGGGCAAAGTATGAGAATGTGATATTATACTTATTGGGCATGGATATTGACCAAACTGATGTGTATTTAGCATAGTCTTGTGCCCACCATAAACACAACAGTTCCCCTGTTACGCCAATCGGATATAGAGCGATAAACGTAGTATAGCGTAGATAAACAAATATATATGGCAAAACGTTTATAATGTTTAAGGCATAATAAGCATAGCGTATAATCTCTGTGATAGACCACGCAAATAGGGCAATTGGTAAACCGGGTGATAGTTTTGCAGTTGGCGTTGCTATGATTACACCCACAACAATCATGATACGACTAAGTACCTGGAAAGTAGTCACTACTGGATTAGATTTGACCATACCTAAGACAGCGTTTATTATTTCCAAAAAAGCAGCGTTTTGAAATATTGTAACAGCTAGACGAGTATAATTCCACAAACCATTATGCTGCCTAAACTCTGCAGATTGTAGCATATAGTAATCTATTAACCCATAGAGAATATACGACCATCCAGCCACTTGCACAGCATTGTAGGCAAATAGATAAAGTTTGGTAAGTGCACTATATGTTTTAACTGGAGAATATTGTGTAACAGACATTTTATAATTATTACGTAACACAAAGAATTTCAAATATTGAAATAATTTAATTTAATTTAATTCACAATTGTGACTCTTCACAGCCCCTAGCAATAAGCTTAGTTCACTTTGTATACTCTTCTTTTTAAAGCAGACGTTGCTAGCTGGATGAGCTATATTGCCAGGGTAACCAATATACTGACAGTGGTGCTGCCTTCACTGGCCGGTCTTAAATTAATGATGTATGATTTTTCACAAAGCTATAAAATCTATCATCGGGTAACAGACACGCTCACGATTTAGAAAAAACTTATTTAAAACTTATTTAACTCAGAATTCGACCAGTTGGTTGATATGTCGTAGCATATAAATTATTTAAGGCTACGTGCCCCTCCTACTGTTGGTATACGAAGATAGATTTAGGTGTGGCAAACGCTAAATCGTATTTTTTACTCGTTTGGCATTGACAATATGCGGAAAGCTTATCTCGAACAAAATAACAGAGGTGTCAATACAAAAAAAGCTTATGGTGTATATACTGGTTTCGTTCGTTTGGTGGTGAAAATAAAAAGATAAATCATGTGCCGAGTTTTTATATGAAATTAAAAATAAAATTTGCTTGTTTCTAAAAAAAGTTGTTAAAAATAGAAATAAAACAATATTCAAGCAGCATACAGAGATTTTTTAATAGTAAACTAGTTAAATATACAGCTTCCAGAGTGTTTTTGATTTTTAATTACATTCGTGTGTGGAGTGATTGCCAAGTATGTAAAACTTGCACGGGCAATTTTGTGAGTCACGTTAAAGTTAAGAATTGTATCATTTTCGTAGCAGCTGAAGTCTGACAAATGCCAGCGGCAATACTGAATAGATTTTAATATGAAACGCTCATCGTCAATAGTAAATAAAATCTTCTTAATTAACACCCTGGTCACTTGCATTTATTCTGTACTGTAGTTTAGAAGTTACCATTTTATTTAATATACAAGATTGCAGCTTATCCTTTAAATATATATATACATATATTTGGCCAAACATAGTTTATTGTTGTTGAGTAAATCGCGTTCCACAGCTTTTACATAAAGATGATATTACTGGAAATCAATAACCGCATTGTTGAGGAAACATTATTGGTTAAATTCCGAAATGCTCTGGCTGGGTGAGTAATATGCTATATGACAATGTTTAATGGAAACTTTGTAAAAAACAGATGTCTCTGACTTACATTCCAAGTAAATCTTTTAAAATTCCTTAATTCTGTTAGCACGAATTCTGTTTTTCTTCTCAAGGGTATCGTGGCTCTCAAATCGGAGCGAAAGGTTCTGCATTATAGAACTGACTTGACACATTTTAAATACTGAATTGCGAATTCATACAGAAATATCAAATTTCACTTCAATATCTCAAACTTTGCGAATGTGAGAGACGGGCTAAATCTATTCAGGAGATGAAGCTGAATAAGAGTATATATACTTTTTGGGTGCTTTCACGTATTCGATATAATTCCATATATTGTGATGTTAAAAGAATGCATCTATACCCCACTAAAATGATCTTTATGATTATTATTTTTTCAATACTTGATATAACTTTTAAATATAATATACACAGCTTTATAGAATGTGTGGTAGATTTTATGTAGCTTTGTTATAATTTTCGACTTTGGACTCCGACTCGACAGTCGGATATAGTTGCATAAAGAAAGCAGGAATCTAAAATGTTACCTTATAAATTAACGGACTGCGACTGTTAATATGTAATTGTAATATTCGTAGGGTAAAACCAGAATCTATCGATGTTCAAATAGCTGATTTCGATGGTGTATTGTTTCATATCTCTAATGTGAATGGCGAAAAAACTAAAGTTAGGGTGAGTTCAATGTAAAAGTTAATTGTTGTTGATTTCTATTAAACTTTTCTTTTTGTAATCTGTTTAGATAAGTATTTTATTGAAATTTTACCAGCAATTACAAGAACATGGTGCCGACGAACTGCTCAAGCGTGAATATGGTAGTTTGCTAACAGATACAGAGGATGGTGGGTATAAAACTGTTTTATACCATCCACATTGTATTGTACTTAATAATAACTAGTAGTGTAATTAATCACACATTACTGTTAGTCCGTATCACGCTCACAAACAATAATCTGAAATGGCGTAAACATTCTTAGGTTGTGTTGGTGGGTTCCTATGTACTTAAAATGGTAGAAATGCATCCACAAAAATTGAACTATAAAATTCTTTTTTCATTGTTATTATTTTCTATTTGATATTCTCTTCGAAATGACGTTTCTTTTTTCCATAGGTTATAATGTATCAGTACTTATTAATTTGGAGAATATCCCCAGTGATTGGGAGAAAGTAGCCAAAAAAATTGGTTTGTTAAAACGCAATTGTTTTGCTTCCGTTTTCGAAAAGTATTTTGATTTTCAAGAGCGCGGTGAAGATGGACAAAAACGCGCTGTTATCAATTATCGTCACGACGAAACTATGTGAGCTATCGTGTAATTCTATAATATCAATACTTGATTACATTTCGCTTTAGGTATGTAGAGGCAAAAGCGGACCGGGTAACTGTAGTATTCAGTACAATATTTCGCGATGAGGATGATGTTGTTATAGGTAAAGTTTTTATGCAAGAATTGAGAGAAGGCCGCCGTGCTTCACATACCGCACCACAGGTCCTTTTTTCACATCGGGAACCTCCTCTTGAATTGGCCAACACGGATGCTAAAGTTGGCGATAATATTGGTTATGTTACATTTGGTAAAAGCATTTGTATTATTTTTCAGGCTAGCTTTATTTTTAAAAATAATATCTATTATTTTCAAGTCCTTTTTCCACGTCACACGAATAAAGAGACTAGAGATAATACAATTAACCTAATACATATGTTCCGAGATTATCTACATTATCATATTAAGGTATGGAAACATATATATATAACTCAAATATCACACATCATTTAATATAATATTGCATTGTTTATCTTAGTGTTCAAAGGCTTATATACACTCTAGGATGCGCTCAAAAACTTCAGATTTTCTAAAAGTTCTCAACCGTGCAAGGCCAGAACCTAAGGTTATAGAAAAAAAGACCATATCGTAAGTTTAACTACTTTTTATATGAACTGCATACGTTTTTTCTTAATTTTATTATTTCTTTATCTTAGGGGGAGAACATTTATACGCAAAGAATGATTTACGGACAATCTCTAGTTGTTTTTCTTAATTTTATACATCGTATTGAAATCAAAAATTATTCAAATATTTCCTCTAAATGGCAACTTTCAATAATAATAATGATTGCCTTTGGCGCAAAATAAGTTCTTGTAATAAATTATATCAAAATACATAAAAACTGAGGATCAGCATAAACTTACTTACATACATACACAGCGTATAGATGGACATGCTTCAATCGAATGGGAAAATTATTCTGATTCAGTCGGTTTATTAAAAGGTAGGTATTGTAAACCATTAAGGAGTTTCAAGCAGCAACAAAAACTTAATATATAATGGGATCATTATAAATGGTGTAGTGTTGTGTAAAAAAACGAAGTATCACTATCATACGTTGTTAAATAAAACAAGAAAACTAAATTTGGCTTAGGTCAAATCTTAAATACCCTCCACCTCTACAACGATGGGCGTGGCAAATATATATATATATATATATTGCGCCCTCTAATAGTGTATGTCTTACGTATAGCAAGCAAGTCTACTTATACGTTGAATATGGTTTTTTGTAAATTGTGGGCGTGGCTGTTATTCGACCGAGCCCATTTTTGGCACATCGGTAGATGGATGTATACGCCTACCACATTTCAAGTTCTTAGGTCAACTTTTGTGGCATATACAAAGATTTTTATTAATTGTGGGCGTGTCTGTAATCTGAATACGCCCATTTTTGGCATACCGATGAAGCTAATATTCAATAGATGTACGTGCCAAGTTTATAGCTCATATTTTGTGGTAGATAAATAGATTTTCGTCTATTGTGGGCGTGGCTCTTGACCGATTTTGCCCCTTTTAAATAGCGATCTACGTGCAAAAACTAAAAGTGCCTGTACAAAATTTCAGCTGAATATCTCAAAATTTACGCCCGTGAGAGTGCCAACAACAGACGGACACACGGACATACATGTCTAAATCGACTCCGTTTTTGACGCTGATCAAGAATATATATACTTTGTGGGGTCTCTGACGCCTCCTTCTACGTGTTACAAACCGAAGAACAAAATTAGTATACCCTCATCACTGAGGTGGCGGGTATAAAAAGAAGCAGGAAAAATTAACAATACATATGAATAATTGTTTTCTCTAACTGTGTTGTTTGTACAACATTTAATCTTACACTTTATACTTTACTTTACTGTCCGTCTGTCGTTGTGCTGTTAGATCGCAAAAATTAGGGTGAAATCGGAGCCACAAATATAAAGCAACAAAGTAGAATTTGGTATACGTATTTATTTATAATTAGTCCATCCATTAATTGGCTAAAATGGAAGTGCGTATCGCATATTTAATGTTTTGTTAAAAGATGGCGCCAACATTTTCACATTAAGTGTGGTGTGTATTCAAAGTTTGGTTTGAGTAAAAATGTTTTTTTACCGTAAGAATAAATAAGATATATTGAAGTTACTAATTTATAGTAATTTCTACTAAGAGTAATTATGGAAGTAAGTAATTTCTAATAAGTAAGTAATAAGTTTTTGTCGCACTGCGGATGTGTCTTTTGACCGATTGTGCCCAATACAAACAACAGAAGGGCCCCAGGCAGCTCGATAAATTTTAATACTGATCAATAATATACATACTTATGGGGCCTCTGACGCTTACAAAAATTTACACCTTTAGAATCCTACTTTAGAATAAAAAATAGAAACATTTAAAAATAATAATTTCACATTTTTGGACAATTGATTCATTATGGCCACACACACACAGTAGTCGAACTCGACAAATTTATATAATTTGGAGAATTTATTTTCGCTAATTAATTTGTATTAAATTTTAACAGCATTGCATAGTTTCATGGCCTCGATATACTTTATAGCGTTTATTTTCGCATCTAGCATAATTTTGAACATTTGTTACTATTTTTATAACCCACAAATTTTCAAGTTTTAAAATTAACATTAATGCGCATATAGCGCATTTCTTATGACTCTCACATGTAATAATTTTACTTTACTTTCTATGTTTAAAAAACTTTTAGTATATCTATTTTGTATATTATATTTAAAAAAAACTATTAATTAGATTTACAGGTGTTTGATACTTCAAGTTATAAGCTGCCTTTAGTAGTAGTTTCTTGGTGATTTATATATTGCTGTTGGTAAGTTGCGTTTACGTATTTAAATTATCCGTACCACACTTTTTTTGTATGCGATAGTGCTGCATATAATCAATAGCTACAAAAAGATAAACCATCAGGTATTTTATTTAAATCATAAAAGTTATGAACGTACTTAATTTAGAACATTTGCTTATTTTCTAACCTTTTTGTAAGTCCATCTCATCTATTTCTGAATTTTTGATTTGTTGCAAGTTTTCTCGGAATTTTTTCATTATGTGTTTGCGTCGATAATCAGCATCTATGTCTTGTTTGGTTCTGGGTATACGAAAGCGTATGCAACAGCAGAGGACAATTACTACAATAATTAAAAGACAGAAGAAACTAAATCCATTTATGAATGTTTCATACTTATGTCTTCTTACCTATACTGAGAAGTACACTTAAGCAAAAACTTATTATATGCCATATTCGAAAATTACTAATGATAACATGCTCCAACCATGCGGTCTCTTGATCAAGTTGCGATATATCACTTTCATTACTATTCATTTTAATTTGGTTTTAATTTTTTTACTTCCTTTCTATATATATGTATGGTGTTTGGTGTTTTCAAGTTTTTCCTTCTGTGGTTTATGTTTTACTAAAACACATCAATACATGAAATATATATTAAACTTATCATCAACTTTATTGTACTCTCTTCTTTCACGAAGAGTATACTACATTTGTCATTTTGTTTGTAGCTTCCAAACGCTCAAAGAAGATCCTATAAATATTTTTACTCTTAACCACGCTAATGTGCCACATGGCGTAAGAAAGTTTAGAAAGTTTTACTATGAAAACAAAATCCCTATAGATAAAAAAAGTGTTCAAAATATGTCCTAACTCCGAAAGAAGTTCAAATTTTTTATACATATTTAGAGACGAACTAGATGCGTTCACAACTTACAAAGACATTTAATTAACAGAATTTAAATTGATAAATTATATGAATACTGGGAAAGCGGCGCGTAATTCAAGTAATTCCTGAGTCATAATCTAATAGTATTTCCATACACTACATAACGTGTGGCAAAGGGTACATTAAGTTTGCGCGTACATCTGTAATTCCTAAACGGCAAATGCCGCAACCACCGTACATTATACCGGTCCATTGAACATCATTAATTATAGTATGATTTGTGGAACCAAGTTGTGTGGGTTATTATGTGTTCGGGTTTGACCGACCATAACATTCATTTTCACCATTTCACCTGTTTTTGTACTTGTATCTATTTTTGAGTACGAGGACACGTAAGGAACTTGTATACATACTTTATACATGTAATTTATTTCATTTCGTTGTTTATAGGGAACGTTTAGCATTTCGGCACAATAAAGGAGTGCCCCAACTGTGTATACGCTTATATAAAAAAGTAAAAAGTTAAAAATTTGTTCGGCTTGGGCCAAATCTTAAATACCATCTGCATACGTATACAAACAATGTGGCTAGCAGGTACATGGTTACGCCCTCTAATAGTAAATATATGTATATAGTATCAACTTGCACATCGGCTTCTATGCCAAATAGGGCTTTTTGCGAATTGTAGGTGCATCTGTGTCACACTCATTTGTGACGCATCGTTGGCTCGTTTTTTATGATAGATAGTTAGAATCTTTTCCAATGTTGGGCGTAGTTTCCAACCGATTCTGTCCAATTTAAATAGTAATCTGTGTACAGAAAATAGGGATATATGTATAAATTTTCTCTATTGACTTAAATTTTGATGCTGAACAAAAATATATATATTATCTATAATGTAGGGTCTCTGACGCCTTCTTCTGGGTGTGGAGGGTATAAAAATTATATGCATTTGGCTTAGGCCAAATTTTGGCTACTCTTTAAATATTAATAAGTGAGTTGTATTGATTAAGGGCATGCCAATAACATTTTTTGGTCTTCGTTGGTTTAACTTTAAATTATAGGCTGGGTTCTAAATCATAGCAACTTGCTCTTACTATGTCCTACTTCTACAGAACTACAAACGATAAAACAAGCTAATATTCCTCCTATACCAATGTAGAGGGTATAAAAATTTACACATATATATTTCGTTTCGTTTGATTATAACCATTGGGAAATAAAATACGAAGGAGTGACACCAGGTCTAGGAGGTTCTTTTGGTTGCATTAAAGAATTGTATTTAACAAAATGGGGTGTACTTCTGAATATATATTTCTGAGTCATTCTTAGGCTACGTCGAAGCAAGGGTACTCTTTTATCAATATACATATGTGCCACCAAATGTCTAAGAAAACAAAATAAGGAGTACATACACAAATATACTCTGAGAGCCAAGCTATCCTTAGCGCCTTAAACGGTTTTAGAGCAACCGGCAACTTTAAATTTAGTATCAGAGTGTGTCTTCCTTCTAAACAAAATGGACACTTAGAAAAGTATGCCTTGCTTGGGTAACCGAAGTTTGAAGACAATGAGGGCTATGCGCCTTGCAAACGAGGGAGCTCACAGGTTTTGAATCTTTCTCTGACCTTACTTAATACCAAATGTATGGACATAAAGCGACTTATTTAGAGGAGCACACATGAAAAACCTTCCATCCCCAGAACTGCGTTGGCCGGCATTTGAAAAACCCTTCAGTCAATCCTGCAAGCTACTCTAATTACGTAGAAGCGACCTAAAACTACTAACAGGCTTCTATAGGGGACATTGTGCCCTCAAATTTCATAATACGTATAACCTCGGTTGAATAAAAATACATAGGCAGACGAGTGATATCGCTGAATTTTTAAAAAAAATATTTCTGAATTCATTTGTATAATAGGGACACGATTATCTGAAGATGTTTAGTAATCATAGCTATCCGCAAGGATTCAATACAACCATTCATTTTTGTAATAACATATTAATACAACTTATGCTTATGTACAATCTATTGTTACCAAGTGTTTCTTGCTCTCATTTCCATTATTGGCTTTTGATTTTATATGGTGTGACCATACCACACAGGGTAAAAGCAGAGACTGTAATATTTACTGTCAGGCTTAATAGGATATTATATGTAATTAGGAGATCCAAATTATAATAGTACACAGTGCTGTTATACCAATGAAGTCACTTCTTAAATATTAACTATGAAATTTTAGGAAATGTATAGAAAAGAGACAGATAGAGATAAAGATAAAGTGAGAGAGAACGTATTTGCTTAAACTGTGAGCGAGAAATTAACTTTCTGTGCTTTTATGAATGAGTAAGGACCACAACAGGTTGCGCGCATTTGTATTATGCCTTGAAGCAAAATTGCTATATCTTGTATTACATTCCTGAAATTGAAATATGTAATCCTCCTGATAATTATATATATATTTCATCATTTTCTTCACGAATGCAACCGCGCCCATCAAAAAATTAGAAGTTTCCCAACTGCATATTACGTCGCAATAAGTACGATGCAAAAAATGCATTTAACAGATAATGTTGTGACATTTATATTATCGCCAAAGAGCAGTAGAAAAGCAAATGATACGAAAAAGCTGAGAATGGAAAAAATGAAGCTTTCAAGTAAAAGTGTACGATGGGTTCCGCGTATGTACTTGGAGTTGGAAATACACCTGCTGATAAAATTTCATATAATAATAAAACCACTTGCACGTTTATTTTAAATAAATGCAAGAAATACCGATTTTTGCGCATGTAAATAATGAACAAAGATTTCCAGAGAATATAGTCCGATCTATTTTTTTAATTAAAGGACGGGCGTTACTCTATAGAATAACGCTTTCTAACAAAGATCATTAACTTAATTATCTAAATATCTGATGTGTTCTAAATAAGGAAGTTCGAAAAGTTCTTAACTTGTGCAAGGGATCCGGAATATTTGCACAAACTGAACACTTTCGTGAAGACTGTGGATGTGGATTTGTAGGTATGTGTAAGAATGCAACATTAAGAAAGAAGTAGAAAGTTACAAACTAGAAATGATTCAGTGTGAAACAAGAATGCGTTTGGAATTGGCTTAAAAATTTCACGTTAATAAAATCAAAATAAATTCAATATTATGTAAATAACTTTTAAAAATATTAAAAAAAAACGAAAAAAATGAATAATAGTGGACAGTTTTTGTAATTGGTGTCCTTATTTGTTCGTAAAGTGTGTCAACTTGAATGTATATTAAAATGTAAGTGTCATATTTTCTAGAAGATAAATTTCCATTGGCGTAATATTTTAATAAGTATAATTCACAATTGTGTTCAAAATTTTGCAATAGATTTATCTGCCTAGTCATACTATTAAGAACAATAAAAGGTAGTACTAGGAAATAAGCGACCTACTGCCATACATTTTTACACTACTACACAATGCAATTTGTGTATTCATACATTATTCGTATTAACTCGACTCATTCTATATCGCGACGATGTTTCCACATTTTCATATGTGTTCGTTAGGTTGTCATTGCATAAAAAACTATCATTATTCCTTTACTCCTTTCATTCATTTATTGCATACCTTTTATAAGATTGTGTTTGTGCTCTGTGTGTGCGAGCTCCTTTTCTAACTTCATTATTTATTCAGTGTTGCTTCGATTTATATTTTTTTTATATTTTCGGCAATGAATTACTCTTTTATGCGACACAAATTTTCGAAGACGTTAGTAATGTGCAAAAATATGTGTAACTTTAATCCTACGATATGCATAAAAATTGTTTAAAGAAAGCCATTGTTAAAAAAGTGACAAATTTAACAAACTTTTTTAACTGAGGAAACAAAACATCTCTCTATTAATCCAGAACCCGAATGCGTAAACAAATGATAGAAAGAAAAAATTTTACCAACTCTAAAAAATACCGCTTTAATAATCTACATTTTATCGCAACTCTATTCGAGTTAAGTTTGTTCGATATGGTGCCGGTATAAAAGCTGTTATTCCATTGGCAATCCCCAGAAAGAGAAGACCCCACAAAGTATTTGTATTCTTTATAAACAACTGGGTTGATTTAACTACATACTCTGTTGTTGGCATCCACTAGTCTTGAACGCACGTTTCTATTTAAATGGAGCGAAATGTGCCGAGTGCCACACTTACAAACGGAAAAAAAGCACAAAAACAATACTACATAGTTTAAAATATGAAATAAATATCTACATCACCTCATCTTGGGAATTTGGAGACAATTGTAGCTTATTAACTAACTTAACTACCCAAAGTTTCCTTAAGCCAATTACATAGTTGGTGGTACATTAGCTTTTTTCAAACTTTTCTAAGTACCAGAAGCAGGTGGGCAGGTGGGCCTCTTAAGTGTTTTCTTGATTCCCTAGTATCCTTGATCACCCTTCTGAGATTAAAGATATCGCCGCCTTAAAGCCAATCTTCGTCTAAACGAGGTCCGAGTGCCAAGAAATAAAATGTGTTTTATACTCACGAAAGGGTCCCCCCTCGTAGTCAAAGAGACAGAAAGTAATACGAGAAAGTCTTCTAAAGACCATTTGATCCAATTCTTAACAACCTAAAAAACACACAAATTCACTATAAGAATAATGTAATTCTATTACAGTGTAAAATTTGGCGAAATTTGCAGTACACTCAAACCTGTTTTTGTGCGGTGGGTAGGGACCGCATAAAGAATCGCATAAATCTTCACGAGTAGATATAAAATAGTTTTCGCAGCACAATTAAAAAGTATTTTTTTATGCGGTGAACAGAGACTGCATAAAATCTGATTCAGAAAATACACGCGAACATTTTTGAATATGTTGTTTACATACGTACTTATTTTACACATAGAACACTTTTCAAAACATATAACTTGTAGCTATTATCCTTCGTCGTCTAACAATACGCGAACTTTCTTTTGATAAACTGGTTCAAAATCGCTTTCTTCACTTGAAGGTACTAACTCGCATTCGTCTAGAGTTGACGTTTTTCAGTTACCATGTAGTGGGTGATCAGTTCTTGCGATGACTGTTGTTTCATTAGACGATTGTATATGTCTCGCTCGCCAGACACACAAGATTGAAACTCCTTTTGGAATTTTGAAGTTCTTTTAGAATTAACATCGATTGCAAGAAAATGACATTCTAATCTACGACAAAATTCGTGTCCTGCGTAGATTTCATCTGCTGTCATATAATCGGGGTCCTTACGTAATTTATAATGCCATCATCATAATTTTTAATGATAACTTCATCCATTACGTTCCATTTCACTGCATTTTTCGTATACACAAAAACAGGTTGTAGTGTACCTACAAGAATAAACTATTCAAGTCAAAAAATGTTATCTTTAACCTAAAAAAAAGGTAGTTAAAATAATAAGATTCACAAAAACCGCGGTTAGTGCTATTTATATACATAAAGTCAAATCAAACAGAAATTAGGTATCTGGCAAGGAAGTAAAAGAAGCTACTGTTGCTGCTTGTGGATTTCTATTGACATCGTCAGTTGCAATTTTGACTACTTCAAGCATATAAATCCAGATACTCATAACGCCAGCTCAGAGCATTTGTAAGAACAGCAGCAGTAGCCACACCAACAACACTAATCTAGATCCTATCCACAACAGCGCCTTCACCAACGGCAAGCACGGCTACTGGAGTAATTGCGGCTACTAAACGTAGTCGCCAACAAAGGCGTAATAACACCACAAACACCACGAATCCACACGGTAAAAGCGGTAGCACCGGCGGCGCCATCAAGACTACCAACATTAAACAAAGCGCCAGCCGTAATAGTAACATACGCAGCTCTTCGTCTAATAGTACAATGGCCTCATCCAATCATCGGGGCGGAGGAGTGGGGTGCGGTGGTGGTAGTGGTGGAACCCATACTGGTTTGCAAATCGGCTCAGCTTGGTTTCAACGTAAAATAAACTTACGGCCCCAACATCGCGGTGTCCATTTAGTCACTGAGGAGATATTGAGACAAATACCTGAACTTGGACATTTTGCGGTGGGATTGTGTCATGTACAAAGTAAGTATATAATTTGTTATTATCTTATCCTCTAAAGATACTAAAAAACTTCATAACTTCTCTTAATCTGAAAACCTTCCTTTTAATGGCGCTCTATAGCCAATGCAATTTATATATTATTACGTTTCATACGCTACACTTTAGAGATGAGTGTTAAATAAGTATGTCATTCTCTTTATAACTACCCATATATATGCACACACATATATACGCGTCAACACGCGTAAATTTATGCGGAGGGTATACGTTATTATTTCTTATACGAGTATGTTGTTGTTTGGTTAAAAAACTGCAAATGTTTTGTGCGAAGAAGAAGAAATATGTCATAGCAGAATTTCTTGTGTGGCAAAGGCCGTTCCTAATTAATCCAAACTCTTTTCTTTTCATTTTGTGGACAATATACATTGCGACTTGTAAGTCTCCGAACATCCGATACGCGACACCACAGATTTCAAGATATTCGAATTTCTCATTTATTACATTGTAAACTTCTTGGAGCCAATTGTATATATGACATGCTCAAAGTTTACATATTGTGGAGTCCTTTTTTAAGGTTTTATGAAGCTTCGCTGACTGTAGTTCTAACCTAAAAACATACAAAATGGTGGTTTCCTACATTAACTGGACAAAGTTTACTTTTATATTTTGCAGTTCTTCACACATCAGCGAGCTTGGCGTTGAATGAAAGTTGGGATCCAGATGTGAGGTACGCTTTATCATAATTTTTAACTAATTATATAGAGATAACAAAAAATATGCTGTTTTTAAACCAATTCAACAGGGATGATATGGAAATGATGTTGAATAAAATAGTCCCCGAGGGTTTGCCCTATCGACATTCTTGCGAAGGACCTGACGATATGGTAAGAATATTGCACTAAAAAATTAAATTGAATAGTTCATAATAAAAATATTTAATGATCTTTAGCCAGCACATGTTAAAGCTTGCTTTCTTGGTAGTTCATTAACGATTCCTATAACGGATGGTAAATTGTCGCTGGGTACTTGGCAGGGTGTGTGGCTTTGTGAGCACCGTGATCAAGCTGGTTCACGTAAATTGGTGATAACATTAAGTGGGTGTCCGCGTGAAACAGCGCGTAGCCCACTGTCACCTGTATCTCCAATTGCGTCTACATCCAGTTAGGGAAGGCCCCGCTCCACCCGTGATAGTCGGTAATTGCGGGGGAGCGACAATAATGAACACATTTCGTCGAGGAAATTAATTTTATCTAGAAATTTAGCTAATACCAATAATATGAGTAGAAGTAAATCTGCAGTTAAATCACCAACTTTAACAACTGCTTCTTTGTTAACTGAGAGTAAAAATTTACTACTAAAGCAAAAGTTACGCTTGCAATTGAACTTAAATGCAAATGATATGATGATAATGAATTGTCCGTGGACAAATCAACATCAACAGAATATTGAATATTTCGATGGTAATGAAACAACAATTACAGCAAAAGGTCGAATCCGAAAAATGGCCGACGAAATAATTGATGACAATGACCAGAGACGAAATTCTACTCACACATCGCCACCGTTTGAGAACCAGGTCAATGTCGTTAATAAATTACATACCGTCACAACAGTGCCTCAACAACAACATCGTAATAAATTTAATATTAAGTCGACTATGCCTACAACTGCGGTAACAACAACAACAACAACAACAACAACAACAACAACAACAACAACAGTAGTATACACAGAAGAAAATATATCAGTAGAATCATTGAACACGACCATAGCTTCTGCGCCTTTATATAATTCATCAATTCCTCAAACAGCATTAGCTAAATTCAATCGTATTATTGATGACGCCATGCCGATTACTAATCAATATTATCTACAACAACCGGACACCCCAATATTTGGTATGGCCGTTAGTGCCCAGACAAGGTCTCAGCCGTTTTTAAGCGTAAACTTGCGAAAGCGATTGGCTACTCAATATTCAAAAATTGTAACCAATAATTCGTTAATTAATTCTACCATCTCAACAGCGACGGGCACAACTGTAAAAGCAAATACCGTAAATGATGTGCACACGATTTCCACACCCATTACAATAAACCCGAGACGAAACGACGTTCATTATTTATTAAAACAACTGAACAGCTTCAGTGACATCGAAGAAATAGAAATTGCTGACATGAAGCAAAAACAGCGTCAGGAAAACAAACGGAAACAACACAACAAGTTTCATTTTGACAATGACCAAAAATATCACCTACATCACTCTATAGAAAAATATAAACGGCATCCATTTACACAAAATCAGATATACAGAGAGAAATGTGACAGCGATGATTTATGGGCAGCCGTTACTAAATCGCATGAGAAAAAGTTGCCTTCACCCTCAGCGACATCTCTTGTATTGTACTCACCATCCTCACAATCGCACAAAGGCATACGTCGGTATGCTTCCCTGCATCAACCAAACGAGGGTTCACAACCGCATGCACTTCCTTATCAGCATATACAAGATCACTACTATCATCACCATCAGCACCAACAAGACCATCATCCGTATCCACGTGGTCGTACTTGCATAGCTCAAATGGCTGATGTAGCCATGTTGAAACAATTTGTAGACGATTATATATTTCAATCCTGCCACTATTTGGAAAGTAGTAACTTTTCTTGTAACTATCGTACTACTATGGTCGAAAGTTCATCTCACGAATTCCGACCTTCAGTTACTACAATTACACTTACCTCTGAATTAGAGGATGGAACTGGCTACGATGATGCTTCCTTGTTACAATCACGCGGTCTACAGGAAACCGTACCGCCCAAACCTATTTGTATAGAAGAAACTCCTCGTTTGACCGTGATCTTACCTCGGAAACAGTATAAAAAAGAAACGCCCCTTTGTAGCAGTGGAATACAAACTGATTTCAATAGTTCGTCCATAGTTCAGAATAGCACCTTGAGCAGTTCAGAAGCATCCTCTTCGTCTTCCAGAATGAAATGTAAATCTCTGTTCAAATGTTGCTACGCGTCTTTAGATAAGTGGCGTGAAAAACGTTTAAATAGCAATGACGTTCAATCTTCAAAGACGTCTACCATTCATAAACACGTTAGAGCTAATTCACCTATGCGAGTGAATACAAATGTTGCTATTGTCGGTACGAGTGGCAAAGAGCTTAGTACGACGTCCACTATTACAACAATAATGACGACGAATATTGTACCAACGACCATCCCAAACATGGCATTTAGACATGCCAAGAACATTGGTCATCCAGTTTGACGAATGCCTTTAGAGCAACATCATTTTGGTTGTTGCTTGCTTTTCGCTTCCAACACAATACTGATAGCACAATTCTTACTTAACATCATAACAATAATATATTTATCTACTAATCCTATGTGCATTATCAATACATATAAAAATTTGGATACCCATCATTCCGATGTTGATGGTATATTCATTGTATGAAGACAACTACAACTATTCGAAGGACTTTTTCCAGAGACTCAATCAATGTATATTCATAATCAACATCAAATAGTGAGTCACATTGGCTGGGCTCGTCTACTTGTGTATATACAACATTATCCTGGTCTTAAAAACTGAGACATCCACTTTCCCTAACCGTAAGTTGGTGTTAAAAGAGGGCATTCGTACATTCCATGTCCATAATTTACATAACTATGGATGGTATCCAAGATTTGGCCTAAACCAACTTTAACTTTTACTTATTATTGAATTACGTAACTTTCAATGCACAGGCTTATTTTGATGAACTTGCTTATAAACCCCTAATAGTAACCATACTTACTTTAAAAATTTGAATCAAAATATGCTTTCAAAGTACTCATTCACTCCAGTTATTGACTTTTTGTATCTCCCATCTTTTGTGGAAGCTATAATGACATTGAAATTTAACACATAAGAATAACAAGTAAGAAAACTAAATTTGGCTTAGGCCAAATCTTAAATACCCTGCACCTCCACAACGATGGGCGTGGCAAATATATATATATATATATATTGAGCCCTCTAATAGTGTATGTACTACGTATCAGCTTTCAAGTCTAGTTTTACGTTGATTATGGTTTTTTGTATATTATGGGCGTGTCTATTATCCGACCACGCCCATTTTTGGCACGTCAATCAAAGGGATAATCATGTATACGCGTACCAAATTTCAAGTTCCTAGGTCAACTTTTGTGGCAGATATATAGATTTATGTCGATTGTGGGCGTGTCTGTAATTAGATCACGCCTATTTTTGGTACATGAGTGTATGGGATAACTATATATTAACATACTAAATTTAAAGTTTCTGGGTCAACTTTTGTGGCATATATAAAGATTTTTATTGATTGTGGGCGTGTATGTAATCCGAATACGCCCATTTTTTGCATATCGATTAAGCTAATATTTATATATGTACGTACCAAATTTTAAGTTTATAGCTCAATTTTTGTGGCAGATAAATAGATTTTTGTCTATTGATCATTGTGGGCGTGGCTCTTGACCGATTTTGTCCATTTTAAATAGCGATATGCGTGCAAAAACTAAAAGTACCTGTACAAAATTTCAGCTCAATATCTCAAAATTTACGCCCGTGAGAGTGCCAACAACAGACGGACACACGGACATACATGTCTAAATCGACTCAGTTTTTGACGCTGATCAAGAATATATATACTTTGTGGGGTCTCTGACGTCTCCTTCTGGGTCTTGCAAACGGAAGAACAGACTTAGTATACCCTCAACACTGAGGTGGAGGGTATAAAAATTAAACCGTTTTACAAAAACTACTTGACAGAACACTTTCCCCAAGACGAAGATTCTAACGCGGAAAAATATATATTGTAATACATAAATAATATATATCTAAACAAATATTTATTATTTATATAATTATTTAGAAAAAAAAATTTATAAGACAAAAACGCTCTCTGATAAATTTATCATTCACACTAAGGAAACGTCCGTGTAACAAATAAATAATAAATATAAAATATTGACCAGACTTTTGTACATGACGAACGTATAATGAGATGGCATACTCATATATTTTTTAAAACAACTACTACACAAAATTACTATACCTTGGCGACGAGGCCACTTTATAATATCCCAAATAATATACTCCATCGGTTCGCTTTTTATACAAAAATATCTAATAAGAATAAAAACTATTTCATCATACATTGATCAACACTATTGACTATAAATCTTCAAATAAATAATATATATATATTGTGCTATTTTTATGTACGATGCGTCGTGCAAAAAGTCATGTTGCTATAGACCTTCCAATTATCGTTTTAACTTGTAATTTAAATTGCAAGTTAATTATAACAAATAAAATAATATATGTCGGCACAAATAAGTGCCACTGCTCTAACTAAGTCTGATATCTGTCTGGGAGTAAAGGCTGCAAGCACCATTAGTAAATGGGATAACCCGGCTGGCCATCTTAACCTAAAAAAAATTGACCTGGGGCCCTTTTTTTTCACATACTCGTAAATATAGCTTCATCCAAGTACCACATATCTTGTACATTTACACGTGTCAGGAAGATGGGCAGCTTACTTCATAAGTAATTGGGCGTCGCCAATATCAGTGGAATCTGGAAATAAATAGTTTCTTGAGTTTAAGAATTGTGATTTTGATAAAAAAATGCACTCTGTGGGGTTTTTCCACATATATGAGAATAGGTATTAAAAATAGATCGTTGTCTACATATCTATGTGTAACAGCTACGAATACACATGTGCACATAAGCAAAATATATCATCAATTTCGGATGTGAGCCTAAAAATAAGAGCACCTTTCGAATAATTACACTAAAACTCATTAATGCATAATTAATTTTTTTAATATATTAAACTCTATTATTAAGTAATCAATAATTACAATTTAATATAAAAGGAATATCTGCGTACACCTTACTACTAAAAACTTTATTAGAGAGCTTGTATAGTAGATTATCTAAGTAAATCGCATAACAAGGTAGAAAAATTATATAAATAATAAAAACAAATAAAATAATAAATGTAATCGGTTAATGATCTACACCATTTAAGGCTTGCTCCGGCAGATAAGACGTCTCGATTGCATGCTTTGCTGTCAAAATCAGTTGAAATGTACGAATTTATATTAAGATAGAGCCACATAGGTGAAGCAATACGTTGGGAGGCTTCGCTTGGCTAAAATAGAAATACGTTCTACTCGCTACATACGTTCACACTTTCGACTTCAGAGAAGAAAGTAATTATTGAAAAAACGAAAATAACGAAAAATTTGATGTAGAGATATAACAAATATTTTTTAATATATAAGAAACAAATTATTAAAAATTAAAAGGCAAGAGATTCCGATCTGAAATTAAACACTCGGCGAAGTGTTCTGTGGGACTATAGTGTACTAAACAATAAATTCGAAGCACAGTGAGGTTTCTTATCTGAAGAAGTGTTTAGTTCCAAATACCAAACAAGTAAAAAAAAATTATATTCAGTTTAGGTCAAACTTTGGGAACCCTCCACTTACGAGCATTAAAATAAAAGTTACGACTAGTAATGACGCTTATATGTTGTGGGCAAGTATTTAATAAATGAACTGTTGAGAGAAAAACCGTTTAAAAATCGAAACTATGGACCGACCGATTCTGCCCAATTTCAATACCAAACTGCGTACAAGAAAACCCTTACTTCTGCCACGCTTTGAGTCGATATCTCAATTTTTGCGATTGGGAATTTCGTGATGATTAAGAATATTTAACACGAGTATATACCTTATGAGGTTTCTGATGCTTCTTCCTGGGCTTTATAAACCTTTTGATAAATGGGTATAAATTTCAATATTTGGTTTAGAAATAACAGTATGCATTAGTCCTTGTCATATAAGTCATTTATGTTTGTTGTTTGTTTTTAGAGAATGGCGCTGAGCTAAAGGCAAGCAAAATGCCAAGGTATAGTAATTTCAAATTCCAATTTTAAAAATTCAGAGCCGTTGGATTTAAAGAGGCATTAATCTTTGTAACATAAGTATTTATTTTTAAAAGAACCGAAAATTTCGTAATCGATCAAGCCCGACTTTTCAAAACCACACACCACACATATAGCATTTACATCATTCTGCATAAAAATAGTACTCATGTGAAAATTTATTTCATAAGCATGAGACCACATGTATACGTACGCTTTTCATGAAAATTGACTTGGCTATAATAATACTCACCTTTCATCATTAACTCATTGAACAAACCAAAATATTTTGATTAATGAAATAAAAAAATTGTTCTGAAAGTGGAGCAAACCCCATGTAAATCGTTATGGTGGAGAAGTAAGGGTACCTCACATATAACCTAGTCATTTGGATTAGGTTATAGGTTTTTACTTATTTTAAATATAGTAAAGCCAGAGCGCTTTCGACTTGTGGACCAAACGGACCAAACGTATGATGGGATTGCGTTTATTTTAAGTTAGCGGGGCTAAACTTAAAAAGTAGTAGCTTTACTAATACATGTCGAAAAACTTTATCCGTGAAATTGCCGTTTAATCAATGGTTCAATTATCGTAATCTGCATGGCATTTGAGTCAGACTAAAAAAAGTATTGTATAAGGGTTGTTAGACGCCGGTTCATGTCACGCGTTTTCATGTTATGCATTTTCCTTTGTACGTGCCTATGTATTTTTTATGTCTACCGGATATCATCATCTTAATGATCGCCGGACCAAGTCAACTATATTTTTACAACATCAACATGCTACACCATTGCTCATGTCAATAATTAATCACCAAGACAAGTGCTTAAATTGGGGAGTTTAAGTGTCATAGCAAAGCCGAATATAAAACCTAAGTTCTCAACACAAAAAAAAATATTTTAAGTATTTTAATGAGTTTTGCCCTATGGCCAAACAAAAGCCTATTATCGAAAGGGTACCAAATAGAAGACTTGTAGATTTGATAATTCCGTCTGTCTGATGTATACCTGTTGCTTACGTTGTTGTACTCGAGTTGCAAGACCAATAAAATTATAACAAATAACATGAAATCATTTTAAATCGCAGTGGAATAAATATTTTAATTTGGAAAAAGAAAATGGTGCAGGATATTTCTCTTCGATTTTCGCTTCTTTCAGTATTTTCTTGTCTCTATTTTTTCATAAAGGTGAAAATAAAAGCAAGTAAGAGAATTAAATTTGTCTTGGGGGCCAAATCTTAAACACAGTCCACATTTTCATACAAAGGGTGGTTGTGGCAGGTATTAGATGCGGCCGTCTAATAGTGCATGTAGTACATATTACCTTGCAATTCAATTTTTGCACTGAGTATGGTTTTTTGTTAATTATGGGAGTATCTGTTATCCATGTTATTCAGCTCAATTTTTGTGGTAGATAAACATATTCTTATCGATTGTGGGCGTGGCTCCTGACCGATTTCGCCCATTTTAAATAGCGATCTCCGGACAAAAACTAAAAGTGCCTGTGCAAAATTTCAGCTCAATATCTGAAAATTTAGGCCCGTTAGAATGCCTACAACAGACAAACACACGGACATTTGCACATGTCTGGATCGACTCAGTTTTTGATGCTGACCAAAACGTATGCATTTTGTATGGTCTCTGACGCCTCCTTGTGATGATGTGTGATGGGATGACAAACGTATCTTATGTGGAGAGTGTAATAAAGCACAATTTATCTACAATTACCATAGTATCAAATCGTTGATATAATAATTACAATGGTACATTATTTGGGAATTAACATCGTGACCATACCAACGGCAACCAAATAAAGAAATTTTTAAGTCATACTTAATCGAAAAACATAATTAACACTGTAAAGAAATAAAAAATTTCGATTCATACACACAAATGAAGCCATGTCCACATGTATAAAATATATACCAACTAACAAATTCTCGATATAGTTTGTTACGTTTGTAGGTCTTTACTCAACTTACACAAAACACAAATAGAAAACAAATTAAGTTTCATTGTAATAATTAGTTTAGCACTTTACTGAGAATTGTTACACTCTTCATATATAAACTTATACATACCTATAAAAATATACAGCTTAAGCACAATGTCGCATATAAAGAATCAATATTATATATAAAACACTTGCAATTTGTATATTATGTCTTATACTACTTGTGTACAAAGAATGATAATTTTGTGTGGAGAAATCCATGGTAACATATACTATAAGGAAACAAGTAAACAGCGTACGCCGAATCCGGGATACCGACCATCATTGTCCATTTGCAAAATAGAGCACCACTCCAAATAAAAAATAAATAATAAAGTATTATTAAAACAACTTTTAAAGTAAATAACTTTTATAAATAAAATGCACTAGAAAAAAATTTGATTTTAAGTAGAAGTAGACGCTCCCACGTGAAAGTAGTCGTCCCTGAAAATTTCATAGACCTAGCCAAGTCCATTCTACAGAAACATTGATTGTAAGGAAAATGCTTAAACATACCTTCAAGGATTTGGGAATGGGAATGGGTCGTATGTTAAGAATTGCCCTACTCTTTAATTCTATTGATGAACATTTCATTATTCTACGTGGATCCGTTTGGCATGTGCGCACATTGGTCACTCCGGACTCCTAGGAATGAAATTTTCAAAAATCTGTATAGTGTGCATCTAAAATATGAAGGTATGTAACCATTCCTGCATATTTCATAATCCTACCTAAAGCCTTTTTATGAAAAACACTGATTAGGAAAAAACAGCCTGGACACAGGCTGCGTAAGTTTATAAAAGTTATTCGAATTCGAAAAAGGAAAGTATCTCAAATTTATTTGAATGCATACGCCTGAAATATAATTAATTTTTAGGCGGGACAACATTAATATGTTATTTCTAAACGAAAAACACAACCACTCGTATAATACCTATTCGTACCGAAACTCAGCTCAATGCGCCAATTTTTGCCACTGTGAGTGTCATGCACATACATATTAGCAGGCATAAGGGTTAAGTCGACTCGATGCTGAATACGGATATATCATATATACTTTTTGGGGTATGTCACGCCTTTTGATGTTACAACCGTTCCCAAAATCAATAAATTTTATTAGTGGGTAAAAAAATATCCCAGCAGAATAAACCGAACTGTGGCTGTTGATCTATTTAACTTATTTTAAATAGCAACGTGGTGTCTGTACCATAAGATACACTTGATCAAACTCTTCAATGCAAAATGTTTGTAGTCACCTTTTATTGTTATGTTATGGGTTTCTTTATGGTATGGCAACTGGCCATAAATGGAAAATATAGATTGAACTCATATTTCATAAAATCCAAAAATTATATTTGTTGACTTGAAGTTACTCGTCACTTAAATAAGACGAGCAACTATGTTAGTCAACTTATTTTATATTCAGTTTTTGTAAACTAAACAAATGAAAATGTTATAGGCGGTTATACACGACGATTTAATATCTTACACGACTTAGTTCCACAAGTTATTTTATAATTAGTTTAGTTTAGTTACGAGTATATCAGTTATTGTCACGGCGTCCTTTCATGAAAAATCACTATATGAAATATGTTTCTAATAGTTTGATCGGGTGCCAATTATGCACTCAATGACTAAATTATTTTGTTCTTCGTTAAACTTTGATAAGAAATATTAAGAATGGCGAACTTTGCGTAAATTGATTCTGAGAGGAAATGTATAATTAAGAGTGGTTTTGACATTTGACGTTTAGGAATTATATAAAGTCCGTACAAACGCAATATACCCTTTTCCACAAGTAGGCAACTTTCATATTAAAAAGTCCTCTATAGATGTATATTTGACGTCAAATGTTAGAAACCCTTCACATTCAAACGTAATCTACACAATGTGCAATTGTCTCCCCTTTTAACAAAGTTGAAGTATGTATCACACGACCTCATTGGTTAAAGTTTTTCCAAATTGTGACTGAGTCTGTTTACATATCTCACTCATTTTATACATTTTATTTTCCATATAAATTTTTTACATATTACTGACACATTCACACCAAAGAATTTTGATATTCTTTTTATACTAAGGTCTAACTGTTATTATTATACCCGACCTTAAGGCAGTGGGTATAATAATGAATTCGCTTATGGGACATTAAATGTTGTTAGAGCAGATGGATAAATCATTGAATAGAGAAACATTAAACCCTAATAAATATATTAAAAATTTTAAATTCATAAATTGTTTTATTTCGTTTAATGTTTGACACTAGGGTGAGACTCGAAAAGCTTCTATTTAACAACTCCCCTGCTAAATTATTAATACAACTGATAAACTGTATTCTTTAAAATAGCCTTAAAATTCCTTTTATTTAAATTAGGAACCACCCTTAGTCTAATTGATGAATTTCATTTAAAATGCTGGTGACAGATTGAATAAAAATTCACGCACACAGTACCCTGAAAATGTATACGTAAAGTGTCGGTTGGGTATTACATGTATTATAATTTTTTGTAATTTGTGGACGTGTTTATTATGAGGTGCCATCAAATAATAAGTAACTCAATATATTTATATCAGCTTAGTACATCAAGTGAGATTTTTTGTGCTTCGGTAATAGGCACACGTGTCTAAATTGAGGCAAATGATGAACATACTACACCCTTCATTTTAATATAGAAGCTATAACAATATTGCTTCATATATAATTAGTCTTAAAATTTACAACGAGTTTAGAACGAATCATTTTTTTGCTTTTACAAGTTGGTGGATATTGCACTGGCTCTTAAATTAATGTGATTTTTCTGCTTATTATATTTGTATTTCAACAAAAATCACAAAAATAAATACATATGTATATAAACAAATTAAATAATCCTGCCAAGAAAAATACCTGCTTTGAAAAAATAAGACAAAGATAACACACACGCTTTGTGCCACATATTATATACATTATGTTATAAGTTTTTAATTAATACAAAACACGAAACACTGACTCAAAAAGTGTTTTTAGAAACATTGATTATATGTAACTGATAAATACAACATATAATATATATATATATTAAAAACACAATAGACCATCTCTTATGTCCATCCAATAATTGCGAATTAAATGTGTGCTTCGAATTTAGCTTTAATAACATTTTGGGCCCAGTACATTATACATGATTACAACATTACCTGATATGTACTAAATAATCTTTGCGTTTTCAACGTTCATACAAAAATCACTAGTTTATTCTACATGCCAAAATTACTAAGTTCTAAAAATGGACATATCAGATACATTCAGACCATTCGTATAATAAAAAATTACAAGCCAATAAGCGTTTGCATATAAGTAATATATAGAGTACAAGTGGTGTAGGTGAAATAAAACTAAATTTTTAGTGTAGTTTTATTATATACACAAGGCCAGAATAAAAATGATTTGAAACAACAGGTCGTGTTTAAGAAAGGCTTTATTGTATAGCTTGATTAACGGAATCGCATAAATTGTTCTTGTGATCGGATATATTGGGGCGTGCCTCATAATTACAAATGGTAACTCCATGGTAGTGGCTGTCACTAAATTCACCACGTAACCCTAAACAAACGAGTTATACATTTAACATTATATTGTAAGTTTAGACTCACCTATATAGAAAATTTGCGTATTATCAGCGCCAAAATTAGAGGGAAAATGGAGCGTGAGATGATGAACGGATGAAAAAGTAACTAATCTGAAGAAACGAGAATTATTATATGCTGTTGCCCGACAAATCTTTTAAATAAATTTTTTTGAAGGCAATTATTTACTTTGGTAAATATTCGACTTCTCCACGGTGATCCTGTGTTAAATGAAATTCTTGATCTGCTTTGGAAGCTACATCATCAAACGTCATTTTGGATCTATTCTTAAATCTATAGAAAACACTACAGCCTTAGTTTCAATTTGACAATTTGATAGAACTTACAGTCTCATCCTACTTGGATGACTATTATCGTTAGCACCAATAATGATAACACCTTTTAATTTTATATTTCCGGTAAATGGTATATTGAAGAGCAGCTCTTCATCGGAATCACTCATAACAAACTAAAAACTAGAATCTTGTAGCAAAAACTTCCATGCAAATACAATATTTGACTCTATAGTACCTGCGAAGTATCCATACGATTTTCGTAAGCTTTAAAAATCGTCCTTCCACTGCCCTCACTCATTTCATTTAAGCATTCTAAATTTTCTAGATCAATTTTCTGATATAGACTATACTTAATACCCATTTCTAAAGCATGATCTATGTCAGAAATTCCATGACTGCAACCATTTCCATGATCATGGCAATGTCCGTGAGGCATTTTTTCCTTTTTTCTATGAATAAGTTGCAAGTCAAACAACAGTCTACCTAATTATTAAATGAATGTACAATTGGGTTTGACAAAGAAAAATTTTAATGACACTGTTGCCGTTGAAATAACAAACCGGAACATAATGAGTTTATATATTTTTGAATAAAGTGTAAGTCCATTTATGAGCAACAAGTACAAAAGCTATATTACTATCTATCGACGATATGCTGCATTTAACTGGATGAAAATTTCATTCATTGACATGCCAAAAATGGGCGTGGTCAAATAATAGAAACGCAAACAATCGACAAAAATCTATATGTCTGCCACAAAAGTTGACCTGTGAATTTGAAATTTAGTGCATTTATTAGAGGTTAGCCCATCGGA
Source organism: Ornithomya chloropus (assembly GCA_963971445.1). Lineage (NCBI taxonomy): Eukaryota > Metazoa > Arthropoda > Insecta > Diptera > Hippoboscidae > Ornithomya > Ornithomya chloropus. The sequence continues at coordinate 27,827,273 of OZ020530.1, read as the reverse complement.
TAACAGACATGCCCACAATTTACAAAAAACCATATTCAACGTAAAAGCAGACTTACATGCTGATACGTAATACATACACTATTAGGGGGCGCAATATATATATATATATATATATATATATATATTTGCCACGCCCACCGTTGTGGAAGTGGAGGGTATTTAAGATTGGGCCTAAATCATGTTCAGTTTTCTTACATCTTTTTTAATGATTTATAGGTGGTAGTATAATTTGCAACTCTTTCTTTGCAAAATAATTACCTCTACTAGCACCGTACGTGTGATCTTTTCGTCTGCATTTAGTGCAACGCTATTCTTTAAATGGCGTTAAAGTCACGAGAACTGCTTTTTTTACTCTATTCTGACCTCTAATTAGAGACAGTACAAGGCACCTAAAGAAAAATCATACACATATTGAAGGTTATATTAAGTAAGCACAAACTACATAATATAATATACCTTTTACCACAAGTAGATGCATAAAATTAACATGTCATGGACAATTTATGTACCCCTGTAATCAATATATATTGTATATTTTCTATGTTCTTAAGGGAGTAGAGGAGGGAGCCCACTTTTGAACTGAACGATATTTTTGTAATAATGAAGCAATAATTGACAAACTCTGTGTCCATAGTGTTTGTATATAATTTTGAAACAAAGAATTACAATCTATCTATGTATGCAAAAGTGAAAATTAAAAAATTTAGATGAAAGAGATTTTTCCCTAACACCTTCTACCTTTCTTAACTAATTGCAATAATATTTTGCAGATACCTTAGGAAATATTGTGGACTAAGTTCAATTTCATTGTACAATTGGGCATGGCAGTATTTATCTATACAGGAGAAGAGAGGTAACGTACGGAACTCTTCCCACATTTCTTGATCATTCAAAAATAAATTCAGCAAGACTTCTCATTCAGGAGACAAACTTTGACTATATAAAAATTAGACAGTTGGATGCAAAAATACCTATCCTTATACTAAAAAACTTTCTCTCCAAGCCACGTTCCCAATATAGGTAAAATATTGTATAAAGATATATTTATTTGACTTATGATGATATTTCTTTTAAACGTACCTTGACCCTAGATTCAATCAACTAGTAAACAATATTTATTTATGTATAAATAAATAAGCTTCTATTTCGCGACGATTCATTGAAGGGCGCTGAAACTTTGCAAAACAGTTATGCAAGGGTACTCTCGCAGTACGAAACAAATGAAATAACTAAATTTAACTTAAACTAAATCTTAAATACCCTCCACGTTGTAGTTTGTATTTTCAAATAAAATATATTTCTATATAACTTAATGGTGAAACAATCTCTTCAAAGTATTTCTTTTTTCATTGCCATTTTTATGTTTTCAAAATATTATAGAACTTCAGTTTATGTGTATTTCATTTTGATTACTCGGTAAATTGTACTGGAAGAGCCTTTGGTGTTATAATTTCATCTTCAAATTCGTCATCATGTATCGAATAGTCACCGCCACCTTCACTTCCATCCCCATCACTGCTTTTATCATTATTAAACTTATTTGGTACTATTTCCACATCTGGTGGCGTCACTGAGGTAGTTATACGCCCTCCTCCACTGTTGTAATTTAGTCGTAGCTTCGTTTTTACCACATGTCCTCTTAACAAGTGTGAATATAGTATGTCATCGATGTAGAACATGGTACCCAAATTGTATACGAACACCTCACTTTCGAATATTTTGGCATTGTTAACGCTGGTCGCATTACTACCTGGATTGCGCGTGATTTTGATATGACCACCACCAATAGTGTCTAATACTTCATTGTCGCGTAAGTCGCGATTGTAAAGGCGGCCTTTTACAAAATGGTTAAGCAGCATTTTAATGCCACGGGGTGATGCCTGCAGAAATTTAAAAATATTAAAACAATTTGCATTGAACTGTAATTGTACGTAAACTACCATTTGTACAGCACATATACAAGTATAAGAACAAGTAAAAAACGTGTACTTATGGCTCAGCCGAATTTAGAATGCTCTCCACATTTTACATAACCTTAGCGTGTGGCGTGCATAAAATTACGTTTCTTCTTAAAGTTCACTAAAATATATGTGACATTCTACTTTAAAGGCTGAATTATTGGATTAAATAAGGGTTTAGTAAATAGAGGCTATGTGTAGTAATTGATACAATCAGCAAAATGGTGGATTTGGTTTATTTAAATATATATATTAAATTTTAACTTCGCAATTGTGTAGCCATGAGAGTGTTTTATCAGTTGCAGGCGAATCTCCGATTTAGTTCAATTTAAATAAAATTACAGCGACATAGTTTCAACTCATTATATCAATGTTTGCGATAGTGAGTGGCCATAATGACATTTAAATGGATTATTTCGAAAGTGCCGTAAGTCCCATACAATTACAAAGCACTTGACACCTTCATAATATATTTGGTTTGTTCGACTTACGCTTTAATGCTAAAATATGTTACTAGATATGTAAACGTACATTGTACGGAATCCTAGGCGCTTTTGCTTTGCCTTTTTTGAATTCGTTAAATAAATCTTACTAAATTTGGATTAAAGTTAAATACATAAATCACACACACACACACACACACACACACACACACCTTGAATTTGAATATTTAATTGTAAATTCATTATATTTTTATACGTACTAATGTTTCATCGCTCAGTCTATCAAATCCTAATTTCTCGAAGCTTTTATCATCGGGTACAAAAAATGTATAATTAGCGCCAGAGATGTGTGGAGCAACTTCCGCGTTATTTAAATATCTAGATCATAATATAAATATATTCATAATTATAAATCATATATTTAGTTTTTGATATACCTCGTAATTTGAGTAAACCTGGAATCGCGCTCCAATGCTAGAAATGAGTGGGACAAAAATTGAGCACCAAACCAGGGGAAAGCCAATAAAGGAGGCGTTTCCTTGTCCTTGTGCATCTAGCAAGTAAAAAATATGTTTGGTGTTGGAGTTAACCTTGATAAACTCACCATCAGGATTACAAGAAATGTGATTGATTAATACAAAAATATAGTAGTATTTATAATTTTTCTGCGACAAAGCACTATAATCGGTTTTAAAAGTTTCGCTTTTTAAATAATGCATACAAGCTGAATATTCAAATTTTATGAAATGAAAACTCTCTGATTAAGAGTTATTGTAAATACTCACTTGATGTAACTTTGAAACTACTGCCTCAGAGACAAATAGAACTTCTGCTATAATAAGCACTTGATTGCCATTAGCCAAAGTATATTCGGACGTGATGGATACATTATTGACTGTAGATGCAGCAGCTGTGACCCCCAAAGAAATATAAGAAATAAAAATGTAACCAACCCCACTAAACAAAGTAATCACACATCATGTACTTACATTGTTTACGGAATATGACTGTCTCTCCACCTAGTGTGTGAAGCGCCATTTGATCTACATTTTTCATGTCTTTTAAGTGTAAGGGTTTTGGGGTGGGTAGGAAATGATTACGTAACACACTTTCAGTGAATTCGTAAACACTGAAGGGATAGAATCCCCAGTCAATGGGATGCCATCGTTGAAATGCGTTATCGATGGGTATAAGAATGGTGAAGGAATCTTCGTCCATTACGTGAGTGAGATTGCTTTTAGAGAGAAAATGCTGAAAAACTTTTGTACCTGTTTTCATGCTATTAAGAAATGACATTAAAGGGCTGGCTTTCGATTCCTTTAAAATAGGCTCAATTTTTGTATGCGACGCATAATTGCTCGTTGTGTTATTTCGCATATCTAGTAACTGTGGTTCGTTGTAACGACTGCAATGAAAATGTGCAAATGCATGAAAAAAAGGGTGTTCCATTAAATATGTTGTTAATGTATACATAAAAGCATGTCACAACTTTCCCAAGCTCTATTTGAGTTTGGCTAAACCTTTTAATCGAAGAGGAAACTACACTACTTTTTAGTTTACTAAGGCAATTCGTAAGTCTACATTCATTCAAGTCTTTTCCGAACTTACCTATTGCTGATTTCTTGTATATAGCGTTTTGAATAGGGAGACTTCCGGTCACCGAGATAACCATCAATAGCTAGAGCAACTAGATTATCATTTATGCGTATGTCATGTAATATATGTAAACCACTCAGCAGCCAAGCATCTCTAAGACTCTCATTACCTCCTTTACTGTGAGTGTAGTTATTCTTATTTGAGGACTTTTCCAGTTTACGAAACACAATTTTATGTCCATTTCCATTACCGTATCCGTTGCTATCTTCATCTGTATAACTAGTAAATGCTCTGCCAGGTATCATGTGCTCTAGCATGAACTCTTTTAATCGTGGCTTTTCAATCGTACGTATATCAATGTTTGGTATAATTAGTGTAAAGGGTATACCTAGAGTAAAAGAAAATTAATGAACAATCTGCACAATGGAAATAGTTATGGTTATTATATTCAAGAGCATTTTGTGAATAAAATTGGTATAGAAAATTTGTGTCAATGGTTAACCGATGATTGATGATTCTTTTTATGAATCGCCTCTAAATCTTTCAATTATTTCGCCAAAATAGGCGCCAAAATTAGCGTATGACATAATTAAACACAACTAGTACTCTTTAAATCCCACAAAATTGGTCAAACTAAACGCTGTTAAGCGAATATTTCAAAAATTATTTATTTACGAAATTCATAGAGTACTCCTATTGCGATCCCACCTGCCATTTTTATTTAGGGTCTTAACCTGCAGTTTCACTTTCTGGGACATTTGAACCTAACCGCCTTCAGTATTGGAAGCGCGAGCGTTATATCCTCGCTAATGTGATGAGCAATAATACAGATATTTTGTATTTTTACAATGCCCTACAAAATATACATATTCTAGATCAGCATCAAAATCTGAATCGATCCGCTCGAGTCCAAATTCAGTACACCTAATACTTTCTTTTTCAACAAATTTTTTTAAAATATATTAAGAATTGCGTTTTTTTGCTTATTAAAGATTTCTTTAACAACAGGACGACATTAATCTATTAAAAGTAGTTTCAAATTGTCAACTTTCAATAGACTTCCTCTTTGGCGCAAATGTCTCGTTTTTCCAGCTTTCGTTCAAATACCCCAAAACGCAACCTGTAGCTTGTACATAAAATTACGTGAACAGACGGGCATGCTTAAATAGATTCAGAAATTGATTCTAAATCGGTCTTTGTAATTAAAGGTGGTTGTGACATATGACACTTAGGAGTTATAAATTTCCGCATAAATTTCATATATGCCATAAGTCATAAGTCATTCAGGGTGTAAAAAGCTGTACTTGGTTTAGGCGTTTCTACGTAAGTTGATGTACCTCGCCGCCACTATAATGTGTAGAGTATAAGAATAGCGCGGTTTATTCAGTTTTTAAACCTACAATCCACATCTGTGAAATGTTATTTACGAGGCCATAATTATATTAATATATCAAAATTTATAATTAATTATTCGAAGACCGAGCTTAAGCCAAATAATTCTTTATTTGTTATTCCCACCAACCATTGCTTGTGCATAAACATAAGGAGGCTTGACGCACTCTAAATAAGCAGGCATAGTTCTTGATTCATATTTTGGTCTTTGAACCTATAAATTAATCGTGAGAACAGATAGTAATAATTTTTACAACCTTGCAAATATTTCTTAACGCACCTGCTTTCGGTTTATACCCATGCAGTTCTAAAACAGGCAAGCCATTCTCCATGAAACGCTGAACATGTTGCCAATTTTCATTTTGACCGCTAATATTTTGATCGGCAAACAAAGCATTTATATCGGGTATAAGTTTGCTTTCAATCATCTTACTGTTTTTGAAGTTTTGCTCGATTTGCAAGTTGACTGTCGCTGTTACCAAAACAACCATTACCAACACCAATAACAACAACATAGGATGTGCGGTTATATGCTGCCGCCACATGTGGTTGTTGAAATTTAAGAGCATTCTGGTTGGACTTAATTAAATAATGTACTTTAGTAAATTATATACAAAGTTATTGTTGTTTTTCGTTTCTGTTGATTTGTTGCAAGTGTCAAATGTCCACCTCCATGTAATAGAAGAATATGAGGAGAAAAGTTACGATTTGTTAGTAGATTGAGCAAAAAGTTTGTTCATTGTCTTCGAAACTTGTGATGATTGAAGCCTTCTTACAAATACATATCATAAAACATATCAAATTTGTTGATGGGATGATCCTGGATGGAAATGAGCATTCTTCTGGAGGTTGCATGCAATATTACAAACTTAGTGTACTTCCATCTTATTTGGATACTACAAACATTCATATTAGTGTTTATGTATTTAAAATAGGAAAAATGCTAGTTCTTCACCTTTAGATGCTTTTGGAAAGCACACCTACAGGCTTTACATATCAACAAATGTAATGTTTAGATATTTTTTCGTTGTACGTAAAGCACCCTTTCAGGTATAAAATGAACTTGTGAATTGAATGAAACGACTACGATTATTTATTGTGCAGTGCTTGCCTTATATCGGTTTTGCTCGTAATGCGTGAAAGTGACTAACTGAAAATTATTCAAAATGGTTGTGCAGGGATTCTTCATTTGAGAAAAAAATCATTAATATAATAGGCAAGGCAAGTTCAGTCAAATATATATTTGTATATATTGTTGTTTTTAAAGAGATATTTAGCAAATAGCTAATAATGATGGTGATCACCTTAATTTAGGTGTACATTTAATAGTACTTATGAATTGCGAGTGGAATTTTAGTGCAATTTTAAAATAAAAACGCAAAATAATCGATATCTTTTCCGTCCTTTTTTCATTGTTACAAAATTTCTTAAAATGAGTGTATCTTCGACCTTAAAATAGTGTGTGTAAAAATGATCCAAACGAGCAAAGGTTTAAAACACTTCACTAGTAAGGAAATTCTTTGAAACCAATTTTATAAAAAGCTCGCTCATTCTCGAACGTTCAATTAACACAAAAAAATAACCTAATCGTGTAAAAGAAAGAGAAATGCCGGCAAAACAATATATTTCTATAACATGTCTTCGAATGTGTATATGGGTGTATATATTCGTATTTTAGAATACAGGTAAACATGCGACTGTTGTTAATGCCGAGCAAAAATAATTTATTAACTTACTGCAGTTAAATGTGTATCCAAAACTTGTACATTACACCTCCTACAAGACTTTTTTAAGTGCGTTACGGGTACATTAATCATGAAATATTGTTTTTATGAAAAGTTCAGCAATTGTTCACTTAATTCTTTCATACTTATGCATATTTTATGCTTATGTTTATGTTTAATTTTTTTCGTACATATATAGCGATTAAAAAAGTTCTATGCGTAAATGAAATCAGTGTTATAGGTTTTCCTTTTATATCACTTTTGCATTTTATTGAAGAAAAAAAAATTCCATAATTTACTTTGAATATTATGAGCGATACTCTGACATTCGTTCCGCTTTCGTTCTTTGTTTCACGTAGACTTCTTTGCCAAACGTAACACGTACTTGCGCTGAACCGGAACATTTACAACAAATTAAAGCTTTCTACTCGTTACTATAGATATACAACTAACTATTAAGTTTGGCTATTATCGAAAAATATTCATCCTATTTTTTTCCTTTTTATTATATATACATAATATTTCATTAATTTTTATTATTATTATGCAAAAAAATATAGAAGAAAGTTTTATGGCCATTCTTCACTATGTAAAAAGTTTGACAGAAAACTCGCTTGTTCTTCAATGAAGTTTTGATAGTTCTATAAGACCGACATAACTCTCAGATTGTACAAATAAAAAATATTTTCACAGTTTTTTTATAAACATATTGGATAGAGTTTGTCTTTTACGTACAAAAAAGCTTCTATGTACTTTTTACCACTAAAGGTGAATTTTAGAGGATTTCAGGATTTTTTATATGATACGAAAAAGCTTTAAATGTAACATAAAACATAACAAAATCACAGAAAAGAAAATACCTAACGTTATCTAGAGATGGAAGAGAAACTATTTTTCCAGCCCACATTTTGCGCCATCTTGAGAGGGAAACCTTTCTTCTAACAACTCCATTTTATAATCGTTTTCACAGCAAAAGAATTTAAAAAGCAAACTCAGCTAAGCTCTTATGGAAACTAAAAGCTAAGCGAACCAGGAGCTTAACTAACTAAATGTTGGCCGAACGGTACTTACATGAAAAAGGAATAATAAGAACGTGAATTAAGAGTATGTTTTAGTGTCACCTGGTGTATCATATAATTATTAATAATATAATTTTTATGAGAGATGAAATGAAGTGAAACGAAATGAAAATAATAAAAGCAATCAGGAGCAGGAATTTAATTAATAGGGGAGAAAGAAAGAGACATTAACAAGCAACAACAGAAAGTATCGTAATATGTCAGTGGATGAATGGAATCCACTGACATATTACGCTATCATATTAGACCAATACATTTACACAACAAAAAGTCATTTTACTAACTGAAACAGTCATTCAATTAACAATCCCTTTTCTGACACCATCACTACTAATATTACTACTATTATTATTATTACTACCACTACTACTGCTATCTATTCTTTCGTAAGTGTGTGTGAAAGAGGTACGTATACATCATAGTACATACATTAGTAATATAATATATGTAAGAATTTTTTGTTTGTTTACCATATCAAGCCATTGCATTTCAATTGTATAAGTAGCATAAGTTTGTCTCTCTATCTCTGTTTCTCTGTCATTTACCAATCACAACGCCAGCATCCATATATAAACGAACACATTTTAACAATATTATTCAGGTAGCTATTTCTACTTAACATAAATTGCGAATTGCTCCATACACGTCCAAGGGGAAACGTTACTATGCTAAAATATAATAAACATACTTAGGCGTTATGCTAGACTGCAGACTGAGTTTTAAGAACCACATATTCTATGCATGTGATAAAGCCACATAGCTACAATCAGGTTTGTCCAGGATGCTACCTAATGTAGGCGGACCCAAGCCTACAAAAAGGGCCTTGCTCGCAAACATCGGCTCTGCGCAAGCCCTGTATGGGCTCAGTGCTTAAGAATCAAGCAACTGAAGCAAAAAGTATGGTCCGTACAAAGAATGACCTCGCTAAAAACAATTTGCGGCTTCCGAACAATTTCTGAAGATGCAGCAAACGTCATAGCTGGATATATACCATGGGACATCCTCGCAGACGAAATGAGACATATTTTTATAAGGAAGGCTAACTCCTCTAAACCTGCGAAGTTTGTAAAAAAGGAGGAACGGCAAGTTTCCATAAATCACTCATCAACGAAAGGAAGGTGGACCTGCAAATTGATTCCATATATCGATCAAATCAATGGATGGATCAAAAAAGACCTCGGCGGAATAAATTTTTATATAACCCAGTTTCTCACTTGTCATGGAGTATATAGGAACTATCTTATTAAGATCGGAAGATTTACATGTCCTCTTTGTCCACCCTGCGTAGTCGAAGAGACAGTGGAACATGTATTTTATCTTTGTGGCGTTTGAGAGACGATCTTTTTACAATGCCAAACGTGGAAAACACCCTGGAGTTTATGATTGCAAATCTAGGAAACTGGCAGGCGGTCAACGTTCTAGCTGTATCTATCCTCACAGAATTGCGGAGGTTGGAACAGAACACTTCGAATTGAAAAACGCGTTATTGTGAATCGCCTCCTGTGAAGTAATATTCTACGACAATTCCGCAGGAGGAGATGGAAGCGGAGGGGTGAGTTTTTAGTACGTAGGTAGTGCTCACAGGTGCACTTGTCACATAGTCGAGATTCTGTGCAGTGCATCCTAATGCGTACTAAATCGTGCATGCTGACATTGGGACATGTCAGTATGTATGAAAAATTTTCATCCCTCGGTCCCTACCGGAAAAAAAAATTGGACGTACAGACATTTGCCTATATACTGAACACACAGACATATGCGCATAAACTGGAAGTATAGACATACAGACATATGTCCATATACAAAAAAAAAAAAGGCGCCCAAAAAGAAAAGAAGATTCAAAATATAATTGAAAAAAACGAAAAGGAGGATAAAGGGCCTTGGGTGAAAGTCTCATCTAAAAGCAGGAAGACACAACAAAAAACTGCTAAACCCAGGCCAGATGCGATTATAATCGAATCTAAAGGCCACTTATCATACGCCAAGATCTTGCGGAAAATAAAAATGGATTCGAAGCTCACAGAACTAGGTCAAAGTGTCACAAAGATTAGAAGGACACAAGAAGAAGACCTATTGCTCCAGCTAAACAACATGGATTTGGTTATAGCAAACACGCGCAATAAGGACACTTTCAGAAAAGCTTGAAGGTGGTCCATTATTGACATCATCTTTGTGAGCAGTACGCTTGCTATAAGTGTTTCTTGGGAACTGAGCGAAGACTACACTCATAGCCAAGCAATACTCTATAATATAAGAGGCATCAAAAAAGCAAATAATCAAAATACGAGACCTATACGTCTCAAATTTGATAATGAATTACTTGACGAAGTGATAAGTACACATGCAATAAATCACAGCACAGCTGAAGAAATGATACGTGGTATTTTTTTTTTGCGGTAGGTGGAAAGCATCGAAAGCTGGACGTGCAAAATTTTAATTCGCTAAAACCACCTTTGTGTTAATTCCCTTCGTCCCTGCGGTACCACCGTGAGGTATTCCATCCATGTCGTTGAAACGATCTAACACTAGACGACCTAACAAACAATCCTATAAGAAGGAGGTTTTCGCAAAGTGCTTGGTGACACTCCATACCACAAAAACTACCACTAAAGAAACAAGATCTAAGGTCGCGTATAACGAAGTACCCGTCCTAAACGCATTTGCGCTAATCCTCGCACACACAAAATCACGATATATAGAAATGTTCAGAAGATCATTGTTATTCAGTAATTCTTACCCTATTCGCACAGTTGCTCTCAGCTTGCACGGGACGTTGGAGGCGTAACTGCTTATTTGTTCCCAATTTGCTGGAAACTTCAGCATAATATCGATGACATTGGTAATGGTAACAGTAGCGTTCACGCCATGTTCAGCTTCTCTATGCTCGATGACAAAACAGGGACATGTAAAAAACACGTGTTCCTCACTTTCATCAAAATCGCTGCCGCAGCTGGGTCAAAAGGGATCCTCGTCATGTCCAAAACGATGCGGGTATGCTTTAAAGCAACCATGACCAGTTAACATCTGCGTGAGATAAAATTTTATCTCACCATGAGTCCTGTTAATGCATGGGTCCAGCCGAGGTATGAGCATGTAGGCCCATCGCCCTTTGCTTGATGTACACCATCTGTTTGGCCATATTGCGAGCATCGCCACTATGACCACGATCGCCATGGGCTGTTTTAGCTTCTTTCATGATAAGAAGATCTATAGGAATCATTCCTGCAATAACACAAGGTGCTTCATCAGAAACAGTACGAAAAACGCTGCAGACATGTAATGCATATATACCGGTTCTATTAATTTACGATACGATACATACCATACAGCATATAGCATATACAGCGATACAGCATATATAGCGATACCATACAGCAACGTGCTTTTTACTACCTCCATTAAGACATACTGCTGTGGATACCTTGGTTCTTTCGTGATAAGGCCGCACAAGCTGTGCTGGCCTTATTCCTAATATATTCTAGGTGACTTTTAAAAGACAGCCTTATACCTAAATATCTGAGGAACGGAACCGTTTCATTTTGAAACTCTTCAACCGTTATTACAGCTTTTTCTAGGCGTTTTGTGCTGATTATTAGCACAGCCTCTGTCTTGTGGTCGGCTAGATTCAGGCCTACAGACGACAGTCACGCTTGCAATGTTCTTATAGCAGCGTTGGCTTCTCTTTCGACCTCATCTATATGTTTATTAACCACAACGACAGCGATCCGTATCCGCAAAGCCTACTATTTGGGTTTTGTGCGGAACGTTTATCCTGAAGATTCCGTCATACATGATGTTCCAAAGCTATGAACCCAAGATAGATAGGAACTCCTCCTGATGTATTATAAGTTTTCCTCCCATCTGCGATATCATATATTAGTAATCTTTGGCTGAAATAACTTTCCACCACCGATATTAAATATTGGGGAATCTTGAGTCTATCAAGCGTTTGAATTATAGTAGACCATTTAGCAGTGTTGAAAGCATTTTTAACATCTAAAGTGATGATTAGACAGTATTTTTACTCCCATTTTTCCATCTTTTGCCTTCGATCGCACCAGCTGTTATTCTAAGCACCTTGTCGATCGCGCCGATAGTTGATTTACCTTTTCTGAACTCGAATTGGTTGTCAGAAATACCGCCTGTTAGATCAATAGTAAATTCCAGACGTGTTTTAATCACCTTCTGAAGAAGTTTGCCTATCAGATCGATCATGCATAATGGGCGATACGCAGAGGGACTACAACCCGCTTGGCCTTTTTTAGAATAAGGATCAGCCTTTGAATTTTCCATGGGCTTGGGAATGCGTCATGTCAGCTTAAGAGCTAAGGTCCATCAGGACCTGGTGCTTTGCTGTTTCCAAAAGATTTAACTAAATATTTCATTTCTATATCATTAGTATCCTCTATTACTAATACTTCTTCAGGCCCACGAATAGTGCTCCTACTAACAGTTTGTTGCTCTGGGAATAGGTTCGTGACTATCGTTTCTAAGGCCGGTGGGTCAGAAGGTGGCACATCAGTAAAATACATAAACTTTTTGAGTGCTAGTTTATAGGCAGTACCTAATAGGTTATGTTTGAACTCATCTAACAATTTGTTGAAACTTTCGCGCTTACTCTTCCTGATTGCTAGTTTCAGACGTTTTTTCTTGTTTTTGAGTACATGTCTATAGTACTTATTATCTGGTTGGCCCCGACTTCTCGTATATGCCCTTCTTGCACAGTTGCAGTCTGTTCGTAGCTGGGTTATTTCACTACTCTATCAGTAGACGGGATTTTGTTTACTTGAGCTTTTTTTTCTTTACATCGCCTCGTCGTGGTAAATTTTTGGCAAGTTAAAGGCAGGTCTATATCAATTATTATAGCTTTATGATCGCTGTAAGTGAAAGTATCCGATATTTTGCAGCTGGCTGTACTGGCAATATTAGGACCGGCAAGCTGGGAAAATTATTCGAGAATAACTTGTCCCTTTTCATTAGTCCTGCTGGACCCCCAGTTATTAAAGTCGCCTGCAACTAAGACTCTAGTTTTATCAAGAATATTTTCAGTCAGTTTGTCGAGGTTTGATCTAAACTCACTGGGTGTAAACCGTGGGGCCATATAACAGCTGTATAGAAAGATCTTAGAGACATTTATGACTTATTCGTAAAAACATTCCAAAAATGTTTGGATGAAGGTGTCTTTCCAAAATGTTTGAAGTGACAGAGCTTAGTTGTTATGGTATTAACAAAAAACCAACATATATTATAATACGCAACATGCGATATACAGTATATTATATGTAATGGAATGTGTAGCATACATTTCTGTCTATTTTTGCGTTGTCTGCAGTGTGGTAAGAAACCAATGACGCTTGTACAAGCAATGCTTGTGCAACATTTAGCGTCTATAGAATATATACTAAAATTGCAATAATTATCTAGAAATGTAAACAAAACTTAACACCACCAAAACAATAAATAATCACAGAAACACATACCACTTACACACATATATACAGGGTGTTCGGGATAAATTTGACAGTTTCGTAAGGAAAAAGAAAATCTTCTTTGTATCTTTTAAATTTAATGAATTGATCAAAAACATTACAGGCAGAGTTAATTACAATACTATCAACAAAATTCACTCAAAATAACCACCATTAGCATCGATCACATCTTCAATCCTGCTTCGGAACCTCAAACAGGCTATTGCTACAGTCTCCCTAGGAAGAGCCGCAAAAACTGTTTCAATTTTATCCATTAACTGGGCTTTTGTATTACTGGAAATGCGATTGGTGTCTTTTTCAACTGCGCACAAAATAATCCATGGGGTTAAGGTCTGGGGAGTTTGGAGGCCAAACATTTCGACTGATGAACTCGTAGAAATTTTCAGACAACCATTTTTGACTTTTCCAAGAGGTGTGGCAATTGGCCGAATCCTGCTGCCATATATACGGCCTACCATTGGCTACCCTTGTTATCCAGGGCTTGACTACAGTATTTAGAAACTTCACGTAGTCATCTGAAGTCAACCTAAGACCCTCTTGGAAAAGATGCGGAGGCATCACATCGCCTTCAGAGGATACACATCCCAAAAGGGATCTTTCTTCTTGCTACATCCTCGTAGTCATCATTGCAAGTCTCTAGTTCATGCCTGATTATTTTTACTGTATTCAGGGAGCATTGGGCAGCACTCATAATATCCTTATTTTGATGGCCGGCACGAATCATCATGACGCAAGTTATTCTCTTTCATGATTCAGGTGGGTTCCAAGTAAGCGCGAGTGCTTCAATAAGCTACTAGAGGAATTAAACCAGAATCCTTGGGGTACAGGTCACAAATTGGCTTTTAAAAAGCTAAGATATTACTCGGAGCCCCCGCCTTCTGATCCGGTAATCCTACGAGATATTGTCGAAATTCTATTTCCAGAGAGAAATACGGGGACTGGCGCACAAACATACAACCCAGTTGGTCTTGGTTTTGACGTGATAACAGAAAACGAAATTCTTTCTACGGTAGACTCCTTTGGATCAGCGAAGGCGCCTGGACCTGATGAGCTTCCTAATAGGGCTCTAAAAATAGCCGTTCAAGCTATACCTCATGTTTTGCAAAGGTTTTCAACACCTGTTTTGAAGCTGGTGTTTTTCCCTCCATTTGGAAAGTACATAAACTTGTTCTTCTTCCCAAGAAGAACAACCCGGGTGCAGACCCTTCAGCTTATAGGCCTATTAGCTCGATAGACTCAACTGGGAAGCTTTTAGAGAAGATTATAAAGTCTAGACTTGAATCTGAGATTGAGAATAGTGGAGGTATCTCTGATAATCAATTTGGTTTTAGGAAGCATAGATCCACAATAGATGCGATAGAGTGCGTAGTCAAGACTGCAGCCAATGTGATTGAAGGTCGTAGATGGAGGCACGGCAAAAAAGAATGCTGCCTCGTCGTCACCCTTGACGTTAACAGAGTATTATTCTTTGATACAGCTGTAGGTAGAAGGTCGTACCAGATAACTGGTGGCATCCCACAAGGATCTGTACTAGGACCACTGCTCTGGAATGTTATTTATGACGGCATAATGCAGCTTGGTTTTCCTGGGAATGTCAAAATCATCGGTTTTGCTGATGATGTCGCCCTTGTAATGGTAGGCAAACACATCAGCGAGATAGAAAATGCAGCTAACGAGTCCATAGGGATAGTTCAACACTGGCTCGATTCCGCTGGCTTAAGCCCTGCCGACCATAAGACAGAGGCAGTGTTAATCTCTAGCCGGAAAAGAGTAGAAACGGCCACGATATGTGTAGCTGACTTTAGAATTGAGTCTGCCAGGTACATACGCTATCTGGGGGTGATGGTCGATGACAGATTATCATTTACGCATCACTTGGAATACGTGCAAAGAAGAAGAAAGGCGGGTAACGCTATTACGTCACTGGCAAGAATTATGCGTAATACCAAAGGCCCTAAACAACTTAAGAGGAAAGTTCTTATGGAAGTCGTAAAAAGCATAATACTATATGCGGCAAGTATATGGGCTGATGCTATGAAATTCAAATCTTATCGAAGACTAATTGAACCAGCTTACAGACCGCCGGGCTTGAGAGTATGTTGCGCCTTTGTCTCGGACGAAGCGGCTTGTGTTATCGCAGGAATGGTACCTATCACTCTGTTGTTCAAAGAAAAAAGGCAGATCCAGTATTATCCTCGCCCGAGATGCAGATCTACCTATGTCTCAGCTAGGCAGGAATCTATGTTGGAATGGCAGAACATGTGGACGACGTCAGCCAAAGGACGATGGACGCATAATCTGATACCGCGGCTCCAGCCTTGGTTCAATAAAAAACATGGGGGGTAAATTTCTACCCAACCCAGTTATTAAGCGGCCATGGGTGCTTCAAAGCATATTTGCATCGATTCATCGATACATGCTGAAGACACCTACTGTCTACAATGTGATGTGATGGAAGACGCAGAGCATGTGTTCTTCATGTGTCCAAGATTTGCCAGACAGCGTTTGGAGGTTGAGCGGGTGGTAGGTGACAATTTGTCGCCATATAACATTACTAGCTTTATGTTACAATGCCCCCAAATTTGGGACATCATTAGTAAATTTGCTAACAGCGTAGTTAACTCCACGCATAGGCCCCGTAGAGTAGATCTGGATAGGCGCGAACTTGTTGAAATTTAAGTTGTTGAAATTTAAGGGCTGGGCCCTTTTCCTTAATGTAAAGTAATACTGTAAGGTGGTACCACAGGGGGGATAGGAACGCGGAGTGGGGTTTTTAGTGGGTATGTCGCCAGGGCGAGGACTCCCGCATACCACGTGTAACAACGTGGTATGAGTGAAGACCCCCACATAACCACGTGTAACAACTGAATGAATGAATATGTAATTAATTAATGAAAATAAGGCTGCTTTCTATTACGTTCTTCGTTCCACTTTTCGACCCTTTATACATGTTTGCTTGATGTTTTGTAAAGTTTTTTTTTTCAAAAATTTTTTATTGCAGAAACGTATCAAGCGAGTCCTTAAGAATTGTATAAAATCAAAAAAAACCAGCCACATTTGATAGAACAAGTCAGTGGAACGAATTCGGTAAATACGATATTTGTGCTTTTTACGATAACTTTGACCGTACGATAGTGACCTACAATTTGTCTTGAGATTCTGCCGGCAAGTTTTTAAGAGAGTGACACTCCGTCTCGGTTTTAGAGGTCTCTGATAGCAACGAAAACACATTGACGAAGCCCGTTCATATTAAATTGTGGAGACCGTCAGTGTTTCAACGGAGACGACACACGGACTTCATTAAATGGACGCAGATTTTGATGTTGATCAAGAATATATACACCTTGACACCTCTTACGTAATGCCAAATTTAGTATATTCCCCATCTTATGTGATGGGCATAATGATTAATGTTTTATACTAAAAACTTTTTCCGACTATTTTCTTTATTTTTAAAAAACTATAAAAATCTATATTACACTAAGTATTACGTTACGTATATTAAAGGAATAACTTGAGGGGAAATGCGAAATTTTAACTCACACATCCATTTCGTTTTCGTCATCCCATTCCCAATCTTCAAATTCGGCTAAAAGCTCCTGAAAGATTTTAAATATATTTTTCTTTTTGAAACAACAAGAGTTTCGTTAATGTTTAATATAACGTACGTAGTCGTCGGAGTTATCTATGGCATCTGTGAGGTTTGCTTTGGGTGAACAAGCCATATACGCCACACCAGTATTATGACCCGAACATTCACATGTTTTTTCTGAATTAGCCAACGCACTCTTAACTATTCTCTTGGCGAAAATTGTGGCAAAACGTTTAATTGGATATTTTCGCTCAGGCAATAAATTTCTAGCACCAAACACAGCTCCGTTTGTCTCCAATGCTAAAGGAATGCATATACCCAAATCGCTTTTTGATATGTATAGTTGCTGGCGGATGTCACGGTTCCCCTCAGGGAACCGCTTAGAGTACACAAATTCCCGATCTAGGCCGAAAAAGTGCCTCAATTTTCGTGATCTCTCAAACTCGAATTCAGTGTCAGCCAGAATGTGTAAGCTGACGCCTTCCTCACGCATATACTGCCATATGGAGGTGTAATCCAGGCGCATATTTTGAACGGCACAGTTTGAGCATGATAACAAAATGAATAATTTGGAAACGCCGGGTCTAAAACTCATACGTGTGGCGTCCGAAATGGCTTGAAGAATGTCGTAATTTGAACCATTGGCAGTCTCAATATGTGAAAAGTATGTCATCAGCTTGCGAACGTCTGTCGTAAAATCTGAATTGTCATAATAAATGCTATGTGGCACATCGAATGGCGGCTTTCCTCCAAAGGTCATAACAGCGTAACTAAAATAGACATAAAAAAAAGTAAGTAAAAAAAGACCCTTTATTTAGACAAACGGATATTATGGCTTATAAAAAGCTTGGGCCTATGATGAAGTAATCAACTAGAAATGAACCGCTTAACTAGAAAGTGATTAGTGTTTAGCTTTCTGCTGTCTAAGGTTTGGGATACTAAGATTATAATGTATTATCTTATGCAAAAGTACCGATTATTGGTGATGTGATTTAAGAGGAGTTGTTCCTCCAACGTCATGACCACCGGTATAATGCTCTTGTTGATGGTTAGGTTAGCATTGCAAGGTTTGGCTTCAACAATGAAAACAATATCACTACTGCGCAGCTCATCGTTGCTATTCAACGTTACAAATGTACCCTCGGATATGTATGATTTGTTATTCAGCTGGCAGCTGCGTGAAAAAGAAAAGAGAGAGAGAAATTAGCTTTTTTTCGAAGTGCCATAAACTTTCACATACAAGACACATTTTTCAGGTACACGCAGCGGTATATGAGCGACAGAACAGTCTTCAATGTAGGCGAGTGCCGCCGTACAGGCGCCCTTGTTAACGGGATGAGTCTGATCAACGATGTTTGCCTGTTGGCCTCCCAAATCTAAACAAATCTCATAATAGGGTGAAGGATCTAGGGTATCGCTGCAAGCTGACAGTATGCCCGACTTAAAATATTCGTCACATATTTGCTTCACACCTTCGGACACAGCCACAATTGGGGAATCACTTGAGTTTATCTTTTTCGATTTACAATCGTTCGCCAAGCTCCATGACTCTATAAAACTGTTCGGATCCTGTGCAATATAATGGCCAGGAGTTAGGAAATCATCCAAGTACTCGTTGTTAATTGTGCCCAATAAGCCAGCCACCTTTCCAAAATACCACCCACTCACTTCCATCCAGCATAAAGCGAATTCCATGTTACAATTCAAATTAATTTCGGTGTCAGAGGTAATTGTCAATATATTCAGTTCACGGTACACAGAAACGTCACCCACCTTTAACGGTAGCATGGGCCTCTCATCCCCATTGATAATTAAATGCTGCAAATGTTTTAAGTAAGTTTAAGTTTAATACTGCACAACACGTGTACACAATCCTTGTTAACAAATGGTAGCTTACATCTTTTTTAAAATCAATTTCAATTAGTTCTTCATTGGCGATAAAATTTAGCCGCGTCCCATTGAACTGTAATAAGAGAAAGCACAGGAGTTGTTGTGCATTGAAATAGACTTTTTTTTTAGCACACTTACTGACGTCTTTAGCATTAGAGTGAAATTTCTTCCGAAAAAATCATGTGTCATTAAATATGAGCACCCTTTAGCTGGACACGAATGCTCTTCATTACCTTTGTAGCATACATTCAAAGCTACGAATCTTTTATCAAATGTTACATAGTGCCGTGAACCAATCAATAGGGATCTTGCTTCAGATGTATGGAAAATATTAGTATGAACGCAACTCGCAAATGGTTACAATATAAAAAAAATACCTTGGTAGGGCGGAAGCCACGCCTTCGGGTCCAGATGTTGTCTCAAGTTATAAACGTACCGTATTAGAGATATATTTGAAAAAGTGAACAAATTATAAGCCTTTGCCAGGATCTTGTATTCTGGAATTTCCTCAAATCTAGGCGTTTCATTGAATGCATGCCATGACATAGGCAATTTCTGTTCAAGATCAACAATACCAATTTCAGGATCAAAAATGAATTTCGTCTTTGCTTCACGATACATATCAGCGGTCTCTAGTGCGTTGCTGGCATAATTGCTTAATTTGTTGGCAATTAATGAATACAACTGGTACAGACGCTTTTCAAATTGCAGCTCCTGACCCACCCACTCCACTTTGGCCTTTACTTCCATACATTTGTGTACGAAAAGCTCGACTTGTTGAATTTTCTGTAATTCTTTAACTTCCTCCCAGATCTCGGTAAACACATCGTTCAATTCGACCGCGAATGGCACAAGTTTAAAATATTTCTCTTTGATAAAGTTCAAGATAATCAGGGAATACTTTTTGATGTTGGTAATAGCGTCGTGAGACTTTATATCCTTGTAAAGATTATCCACATCTTGTGTAAAACTGGAAACTTTGTTAAAATATGGTGATTCGGCCAACTCGTTGGTTCGCTTGTAAATAAAGTCAAACACCTCTTTACTAAAATTCCAAGCAGCCGTTTCTACATAACTGACCAACTTGAATAGGTGTGGCTCTAGCCGCTTTAAAACGTTCCTCCAATAGTTCGCAATCATAGTCCAGAACTGGTTCCATAAATTTTCAACATACTTAATAAAGGTGATGTGCAAGTCCTTAATAAATCTATCATATTTGTGTACAGCCTTTTCCATTAAAGTGGATAAATAGTGTAGAGACTCCCCATTAAAGAAACGGTAAATTGACTTCATTAAATTATTGTAGGCTTGTTTCATCGCTTTGGTCAGCCAAACGATACTGGTGCGTAGAGCCTTTCCCGTATCTCCCATGGCCTGCCAAATTTCCGTAAAGATTGTTGGCAATGATTCAATATGATTTCTTATGGACAACTCATCAAATATGCTTAATGTGAAGTCGACCAAGGTCTTGACGTAAAAATCGTTCGCTTCATATGAATGATTTAGAAAGAGATGTAACTCATCCAGATCCTCTAAAAGACTATTTAAATCGTTTACATCATCAAAGAAGGGCCGATTATATCTTTTTGTTGTATCCCACACCAAGCCAACACTTTCCGTTACTTCTTCGTAAAGCGATGTAATCCAAAAGTCAATGCCCTCCGAAATTGAATTGTAAATAGTGGACCCTATAGACTTGAACTTCCCTCTAATCTCGGAGTTTAATTGTGGACGCCAGTGGAATCGGCCGCTTATTAAACGTGAATGATTCATCTTTATATACGAGCTTATGTCGATGATGCGAATTTCCTCATAATTGCGCCACATCTCTAAATAACCACTTCGTGCATCTGGTACATGGCCAATCAATTGTAAATTTTGACTTCCGTCTTCGCTAAGATTAAATTCGGCACGCGCAAATTTCCTTTCCAAATCTACATAAACATATCCCGTGTCGTTTGTATCAGGCGTATCCCAGAAGGTCACATTCAACCCATAATAAGGATAGCTGATGACCGACGCGGATGAGAGCTTAACTGTACGCGAAGGAGCGACACGTAAATAAACAATTTCCTTTTTATGCAAGTCAAGCAGAGTAAACAATTCCCCGAATTTTTCTGGATAGAAGGATCGTTTATAATTACCCTTGAATTTTGTCTCATAATAAGATGGCTGTGCCGCCAGTGTACCATTTAATACTGCACGTAAATCTGAGGCTTTATGATGCATTTGCATGTGTAGTTTATAATTGGAGTAACCCAATTGTCGTTGTAAATCCTTTAAAGCTATTTTAGTTCCTATCAAATGTTCTGCATCGTGCGAGTAGTTGATTAAACAACTTGCTCTAAGCAATTCACTTATCCCGCGATAATATTCAGCTCTCAACGTGACATCCTTCTCTAAATCTGGATGACTAATAGTGACCACACACGTTTGGTGATCTAAATCGTTATCACGTAATGGCATCAACTGCCAAAGTAGACCAGTTCGTATCATTCGGTTCTTGTTGGAATACCTGCCAGGGTTAGTCCATTTAAATGTTAAGACTGAAGAAAGCTTGTCCTGTGTTAGAGAGTACCAGCCTTCAGTAAACAGAGTACGTTTCGGATAAAACAGTTCTATCGAAAATTTGCCAGATTCATTGTTTATCTGTTTATAAAAAGCATAATAATAGAAAAGTTTTTTAAAGTGTTAACGTCTATATATATACGTACTGTTGTGGAATTAATTAATACTATGTTATAACCGATCCATATGTTCTCCGATAGTTTGAGTTTACTACGGTGCTTAGACAAACGGTCGTCAAAACCTTCGTAACTTGTCGTAATTTCAACCGTTCGATTCGGATGAATAGCTACCAGTTTTAACTCTTTGCTACCCATTCTTGTTATGCAGTGCAACTCTCCGGTTAAATTGAAGTACTTCGCATTTCTTAGTTCGAATATTTCTAAATGTTTTTCATCCGCAATTTCCTTTGTTTTATTGGCAACGTGTTTTTGCACATAATGAATTCCCAAAGGCTTCAAATCGTTTTCAATGCTTATGTCAACCGTTTTAGTGTGTAAGCCCGTTTGCTGATGATTGTTGAGACATGTATAGAAACTGTCAAGCACTTTTTGTCCATTATAAATGACTTTTAAGAAGCCATTCTCTGTACTGGAACTTGAGTTCATATGATATGTCACATCAGCTTTATGCCTTGTTGTTAAAGGTACTTCAATGAGAAGATTTCCATTAAGTAAATGAGTGGGATGGATATTATGGTACCAGTTATGCAGCATAAATAATGCTGTATTTGATGGCCAAGTGCCTTTGCACTGTCTAAAGGTTTCATTTCTGCAACAGCAAGACAAATTTGGCTTTCGTTGAGATGGAAATGTTTCCACAATTCTTTTGCTTACCGGTTTGTCGTAAAATTAAAATCTCCCTTAAACCATGTATTGTTCAAAAAAGGTGTGGTGGAATTGATATGGCCATACATATTGGAAAATGCTTCAAAGGATACATCGACATCCGCATATTGGGTGCCTGAAGGCTGTTCTACCACACAACTGTTGGTCAAAAGAGAAAATATATGCATTTATAAAGTAAATGCTTCTGTTGATGATTTTTAAACTCACCCCAAGTTGTGATAATTCTTCTCATTTAGATGGTAAATCCCCTTCACATAGATGGTATCTTTGTTCTCATAAGCTGGTGTAATTAATTTGGCATAGAATTCTCGTCGTGTTTTGGATTTGCGTAACATTTGAAAGTCACTTTCTGCAATCGATATATTCTCCATTTCTCCCCATTCTAGACGAGCCAGTCCTTGAATGTCGGTTGTATTTCTGTAAGAAATACGACTTAAAAGCTTTCTCTGAGCATTTTGAGAACGATATTTCCCTTCCAAGAATAGTTCCGGATTCGTGCCCTGCTTGCCAATCAGGTTACCACGATAGCGTACATTAAAATTATGAATATCATAATTTTCTGGTTCTGGTGGTACAATATTAAGATTGGCATTTACATCATCGGACGACATATAATTCAATAAACTGTTTACATTTACCATCCACTTGGAATCTACATCAAACAGTCCACCTATTTCCAAATGTTGAAAATTCCGATTTGGATTTATATACTTAGCTGCGGCATGTATAAATCTGGGGTTGGCATTTGGTTGTTTCATAAAACTTTTAACGATAACTTGCATGTTCTCGGCTGACAACCATGACCACTCATAACTGCCGCGTCCTAAACTTTCCCCAATACGGTATTCACCATCGAGATTTCCCTTAACTTTTTCCATTGAAAAATTTAAATTCAAATTTACAAAATCTATGCCCAAGTCAGACCAAGGTGTTTCCAAAGCCAGGTCGCTTATAACGTGACCAGTGCTAAGTGTTCGAACGTTCCCATTTAAACTAATGTGTTTTAATTCGGATATGGTCGACTGAACCAGCCCTGTGATTTCCACATCGGATTCGTGGCCTAACGAATAAGTTCCCGATATATGACATAATGCTGTATTGCTTTCCATAACATTAAATTTTATTTTATAAACTATGCCCAGATCGGTTTCCCTCGGCCCTATGGTTAAATCCATTGTAGTGCTGTGACCACTAGTCACTGGAACTACTGCAAGTCTCATGTCGTTTGGATAATTACTACTAGACATGAGAATAATCCCTGATAGGGAATATGTGGCCATGTTTCGGTAAAGTTTACCCATAACTTGAAACTGCTTTGGATCAGTGAGGGATGGAGTAATGGATCCATGCATAGATATGTTGAGATATTCTTTAATGGGTGTCCAAATTTCAGCATTAAACGTTTCCCCTTTTTTGTTGGCTCTTAAACCAATCTGTGAGCGGTGCCCGTTCCAATCCATAACATCCAAATCAAAACCTAATTTAGGATTTAAACCTCTAGTTATCGAAACATGTGACTCGACCACTTTTAACGGAACTATTGTTGTCGTAACTTTTCCATGAGCTTTCATTAAATGAGTCGCATCGTTCGTCCACATAGACTCAACATGTAGCTCATTTGTTTTATTGTTAACCAGAACCGCAAACTGTACTATGACACAATTTTCTCTTTCGGTGAAATCCTTCTTAACATAGGCTTTATAACCGTAACGAGGAACAACAGTCGTATTAAGAATAACATCAACAGAAGCTTCCAAAAAGTTATCTTCAATCTAATAAATGGAATGAAAAACTTCTTCACCGCAACAAATTAGAAAATGTTACTCACCTCTAGTGCGGTGCCTAATGACACGAAAGTGCTATTTGTTGCAGATGAAATATTACCGCGAAAGAACGTGTCCTCCAGTTGCAAAGTGCCCTTTATATTAAGGAAAGGTATAACTTTATAAGGTGTTTCTATATTAATGTTGACTTGATGCTGATTCAATTTAACTAAATCATCCACTTTCGTATAGTTTAGTTCAATACCGAAGACACTTGGTGCGTGATCTGCTTCACCCATAATGAAAAATTGTACTTTATCATACAAATAGTTAAAATTTAGGTCTAGATGATATTCTATGATAGATTTAATGTTTCTTGCGGCACGAAAAGGTGTTGAAACAGTGAAAACATTTAAAACGTTAATATAATCTGGAAAATACAAGCGATCTTTAAAGGTCACCGGACCCTGTGGTATTTCAACGTTGCCTACTACTAGATAAAAATCCATTATTTCTTTAATATCAACTACACCCTCTATAGTTGGCCACACAATGGAATCTACTTCAAAATCGATATAATATGAGAAAAACTCATCATAGTCGATATCGTCAATATCGTAATCGTCTGAAACTTCCGAGAATTCGGGCGGTTGGAAGTCATCATCGTATAAGATTTCTAGTTCAACTTTGTCACCTCCTAATTCATTGAGAAGTTTCGATTTTGGCAGACCATTTAATTTAAAGCCCAATTTATATTTGAACAATTTTCCATGCAAATGCGCCACGAAAACGTCTGCTTTGATCAATTTAATAACAAAACCGTTCTCTTCAAAACCAGGCAATGGTGTAAATACTGTATACATGTATTCAAAGTTTGTCTTATCCTCCATATGCCAGACGCCAATAAATCCCAAGGTAGCATTGTTCCCAATAGCACGAAAATCGACCGAGTCCGAATTAATTTTGCCAAAAACAGCAGCCTGTTGGAAGGTGCCAATTGGCGTGGCCACACTTAATTTCACATCAAAATTCATCATCGATATTATATCCAAGAGAATCTCTATCCCTAATACTGCAGTTGGAGATCTCATTTCTGCAACAGCATGACGCTTCCGTTCATTTAATCCAAATCGGCCATTAATTATACGAAATTTTTGTAGAGGCGTTGTCATTTTTACTGTCAGCATATTATCCGTAAACTTCCGAACGTAGCCATCAATGGCCACGGTGAATTCACGCATATCAAAATTTAATGAAGCGGCACCCTGGATTTCTCTCTTATGATTAAATGTAAACTTCGTTACAAGGCTACCCTTACGGTAACCTTCGTGCGGCGTCAATATAAGGAGTGTTCCATTTATATTATTTCTTGCTTCATTTTTTGAAAACTCCCACAGAGACTTGACACTGTATACATTAATAGTTTTATTTGAATTACTGTAACTCAACTTACAATAGGAATCGAATTTTTTAACATGCTGCCAATGCTTCAATTTAAAATTTAGTATTGGTATGATGTCGTTTATGGTACTATTCACACCAATATAAATATCAAAACTTGTTAAATATTCATTCATTTCATAGTCACTCTTGTAACCTAGTTCCAGGCCTTTATTTTCAGCCAAAAACACAGAAGCATTGGCCAGCACAAGATTATTGTACGTATAGACCCCTAATCGTAGATTATTTTTCTTCCAGCCTTGAAAAGGTGTTATCAGATCTGCTTGTAGCCAATTATGAACGTTTTCCTTGATAGGCATTAAACCAGCATTGTAGGTAAATATAACCACTTTATCGACACTCCATCCTATTCGAGCTGTACCATAAAGTTTATGATCATCAGAATAGGCATCATATCCACAACTTATTGTTCGATCTGGATAAGTTATCATGAGATTTGTATCAAATCGATTATTGTCAGGCCTTTTAAATTCGGCCAACAGAGCCAAACGCTGAGAGGGATTACGATTAGCATCCCATTGAAAATCCAGTGACACCTCTTTTTGCTCCTCTAAAGACAGCATGCCAAGTTTTATAAAAATATCCCGAAGTTTGTCTAAATGAATCTCGACTTCTAATAGTTTGGGCACTTCCGATAGTAACTTAACATTAACCCAATAGTCGTTGTCTTTGATCTTCAAATGAAGCTTTGCGTTTGCATTATTATCCTTTGTATTTGTTACGCATTGAATTATGCATCTGTACGGGTCTGTCTCATAGCGCGCTAATATATCAGCAAATATTAACAATTCATTACGACGATAAACCAAATTGACTGTGGTCGTTTGAAATGACGGGCTTTCTGCAATTAACTTGAAGTGCTGCAAAGACTGCATCCGGGAGCTCTTATCCTTGTAATTACCTTTTATTGATATTAGATGCCCCGAAAACCAAGAGCCATTAAAATGAATCTGAAATAACAATCCATCCATATAAATATTTTAAAAGCTAATATTCTGTCTCCACATTTACCATGTAATCCTTTGGCGAAACTTCGTTTATCTTTAAATGGCAAGCACCAGAATTAAACTCTGGTACCGTAACATTCATGTAAGCATCTAAACCAAACATATTTTTTCGTGGAACATGTATTGAAAATAAAGCGGTTGCTTCCTTTTCGGTAGCATAACGCAAACCTAATACAAAGTTGTGCTCGGCACCATTTTTGTTTCTTTCTTCGTGTCTAAATTATACGAGTTTTTATAATTATGAAAAATATATACTTTTTTTTATCACTCACTTAATGGACACTCGAAAATCCACTTTCGTACGAGGTATTTTTGTTTCTATGCTAATTCTTGTGCGACATTCTTCCATCGGATAATTATCAGAATACGAGCGAGCGAATACTAAACGTGTTGAGCTGGTATAAGCTGGATCCATAAGGTCGGGTGCATTGTTAAATGTTACAAAGCCTTCAGTATGAGCTTGTAAACTTAACAAGGTGCCATTGGAGGCAAAGTTAATTTTTGGATAAGCTGATGCTTTCAATTTCAAATAACTGTAATATTCCGTTTTGGATTTATCTCTTTTGTTTACTAATTTAGTTTCGAAATCAATCGATTCAATTTTATTCGCTTCGAATCTGTAATTGATTGTTACGTTTGTCGATGTAGTGATTTCATTTTGAACAAAATTGCCCCGCAGTAATGCCTGCAACTTCCTAGTCTCGAACGAGATATCAAAGTCCTTTTGCGTTATACCGTTTTTCTCAGTGACACGAACAGTTCCTATTAAACCCGTTATGTTAACACCATTTACAGCTAGCAATAATTTCGGTTGATATAACCATGTAGTGCGCTCTTGCCACCGCTTTAAGTCCATATTCATTTCTAAAGCTCTATCTTTATTTGTATCTAGGAAAAACTCTAGATGGCGATTACGCGCAGTCTCAATGTAATTACATTCAGTTGATGTTTTAGATTCTCCGTTAAGGAAGGATACTGTCACGTTAAATGCGTTAGGTGTCACAGTAACATTAGTACTAAGGAGACGTTTTACTGATGATCCAGGAGTTTCAAATAACATTGACCAATTAGAAGCATTTCCATGCTGATCCAAATTGTACTGGAGAGAGTACCTTTTAGCTGTAGGATCGGATTTTTTAACAACTATACTAAAATTGGTGGGACCACTAAGTAGTAGACTCGGATATGCAATGGAAGAAGGTTGCACACGATCGGGCACACTTAAATGTGAACAGAGCTGTAAACCTATCGCTTTGTCCAGTATATCCCAGGTGCAAGATTCATTTGAACGACGATATTTGATGCCCGCCTGAGGGATCTCCTCATCTTCCGTCATCACAATTAGTTCAGACCTTGCACTAAATATTTCGTTGATATCTTTCGGCAAGTCAAATGAAAACGCTATTAAATTTTTACCTCGTACTTTTAACTTTGCCTCAATTTCCGAATTTGAATAAAGATTTCCTTTCACTTTAACTGCTGCAATAGCATAAAAAAAGTCCACTTGAACAGTTGTTATGATATCAACTGAAATTGATGGTTTCAGTTTCCCCTCCAAATCAAAATGCCAATCTGTACTAGGTTCGGTTCGATCTAACCCTCCTGAAATACGTATATCAATCGAAGAAGCCCCGAAAGCGTTAATTGATAGCGGCACACCAATACCAAGTGGAACGATATATGCTGCATCAAGGAATATATTAGATTGGGAGTGCGTAATGTCTTGTCCAGATAAGATTTTGGAAATCTGATAAAACATATCAAACTCCTTTGATAATGCCATTAGTTCAGCCATTCCTTCCATTGAATAGTATCGTAAATCATTGCCAAATATCCTTATGCCCAATTGGGCTCGCGGATTGTTATAATCATAATCAAGCTTATATCCCAGTTCATGAACGTCTTTTAAAATGCCTTCTTTGCGACCATCCGCTGTGGAACGCCGGTTACGCTCGAAATCTTCTTCGTTACCTTTTTCTTCCGTAACTTCTATCCTATGTCCATCGTGCTTTGCATTATCGCGTTTTAAACGCAAATTGTCAATACTTAGCAGGTTTCCTAAGGCATCTAAAAACATAACAAATAAAAACAATCAATTTTGCATAGGACAAATCTTGAGTAACCACCACCGATGCAACCAAGCATTCTAAGAAGTATAATTTGTAATTTTTTACCGCCTATCTGCTATACATTAAAACAAGTACGAACACTAAAACTGGATAAGGCCAAGTCTTAAACACCCTCCACATATAGTGGGCGTGGCAGGTATATGATTACTCCATCTAATAGTGTATGTATTAAGTATCAGCTTTCAAATCCAGCTTTATGCTGAATATGGTTTTTTGTAAATTGTGGGCGCATTTGATATCCGACCACTTTAAATAACGATCTGCGTCCAAAAACTAAAAATGTCTGCACGACCGTGGGAATACCAACAACAGACAGACACACGGACAAGCATGTCTAGATCGACTCAGTTTTTTAATGCTTATCAAGAATATATATATATTGTAGACAAGTACAAGAAAACTCTGCATATTAACGTACCCATGTTTTCCAAGCTTTCATTACCCAGCCATCGATTTAAAAAATGAAATCTTTTGCGGAACATTTCTCGATTTAGCGGGCCTTCAGTTCCGAATATGGACGTTAAGAATTGTTCGAAGCCCTCTATTCGCGCAGAAAAATCGAGAAAGTTTATCGATTGGCCAAATACTTCTGTTGTAAAATTTAAATTTAACGAGCGTGGTACATATGAATCAGTTCCAAAAATTAAATTAAAATCCATAGTCGTACCTATTGTTGTAATAGACAAGATGTTGCTGTATTAATACTGAATTGAATATATTTTTAAAAACTTACCAAAGTTGTACTCATCGAAAAAAAGCGAATGTTCGTAATTGCGAGAAAATTTACGCATATCCAATTTAAATTTGTCAGACAAATTGTCATTTAGTAAAAATCCTTTTAGTTCCATTCGTATGGGTGTTGTAGATTTGGCTAAATTTTTTAGATGTGACCATACATAGGAGCC
The DNA here is from genome assembly GCA_963971445.1 of Ornithomya chloropus. Lineage (NCBI taxonomy): Eukaryota > Metazoa > Arthropoda > Insecta > Diptera > Hippoboscidae > Ornithomya > Ornithomya chloropus. Next base: position 27,797,432 of record OZ020530.1, on the reverse strand, counting down.
GACTTGATTCACTTTCTCTTCTTCCAAAATGATTTTTATTTGATTTAAAATTCTATAATCTGGACAGCGCATAACTTGCAGATAACTGAAAATTCGAATTTCCGAATTCATCGTGTAGTTTCCATAAGTGTTCAGAAAGAATTTACGAAACGCTTCACAATTGGCGCGCCGAAATGCCAGAACACTCTGCAGTCGCACGTCCATAGGCAGGAAATTATTTATAATTAGATCTTCTAACAGAGCCGCAAAGGTTTCTGACATGACCCCTATATTGCCAACGGCCTTAAGTAGAATGATCATTCGTTCCAGAGATCGTCTTTCACCGCGATACATATTGAAATGGTTCAAAAATTCAGTTTCCAATAAATTGGATATTTTCAACACTTTTGCATTGGTAGCACATTTTTCCACATGCCTACAAAAACTGTGTATAACGGCTGAGGCGCAAAGCGTATATTCCGGATCAAGTTTCTTTCGCGAAAACTCCAGTATAGTGTAGATTGTTTCCATAGTTTCTTCGTCCGGTCTTTTAATAAATGACAACGACGTCAGCCAGCTAAGAGCTGTACTTCTTGGAATTGTACTTGCAATAATTTGATCCCGCATAACTTGATAGGACGCTGTACTGCCAATATAAGGCAATGATTCCAAAACATGTTTTCTGCATTAAAATTGTTGAACAGTTTAATACAATTAAAGATATAACATTAGCCGTTAGCGTACTTACTTGCCATATTCGCAAATACCAGCCGAACGGGCCAATAGTTCACTCAATGCCGTATAATCGAGATGTTTTGTAGTTTTAATGAATCTTGCAAAAGCATCAATAAACTCTCGATCTATATTGGGGAAACCCAAGGAACACATTTCCCTTAAATGCTCACGGGAAGCTTTAATCTCTCCATGTGTAGGCTTTACGACTGGGGTATGATCAAACAAAAGAGTTGATCTTTTTTCTACCAAATCATTCCCTATTTAAAAATATGTCATAAAATTAAACAGTTTAAATATATGAGAGCCATGTGTAAGAAATACCCACCCTGAGGAGAAAACTCTCTTCTGTCATCGTATAAATCGTCCCCTTTAAGTTCTAAGGTATGCATTGTGGTAGTTATTGTACCCGAGGTTGCATTAGAAAAAGGTATAAGTTGGTGCCGTTCATAACACGTTATATTTCGGTAAATATGGCTGTCGATGGTCATCTAGGAAAAAATATTTATATATATATATAATATTTATAGGAAATTTGATTGCACACACCGGACGTATTAACATACATTACAATAACTTTGCGAGTCCAATATAGGCCAAATAGTCTTATCCTCACGGAAAGTGTACGGAGTCGTTTGCAGAATGGAGTGCGTAGAATAACGGTTACGGCAGCTGGACACATCCTTCGATTTTCGTATTGTAATAAAAACGTTGTCGGTTGTTTCCAACGTGTATTGGACATTACAAGATCCGGAAACATCTGTCTCGATTGTAGCAAAATCCACATCAAAACGTAACATGGTATTTTGCAGGGTCGACAGAATGCCTTTCTTAAAATTCAACACCGAAGTGGCTTCATCCAGAGTGGGACAAACTTCACTAATAAGCCCGTCTTCGAATGAAAAGCGTAATATGTTCTTTTTCAAATCAGACGCTAAGTTTTTACTTTTCGGATGTTCTCCTGTACGGTCTATCTCTTCCTCTTCTTCTGTTTTCGTCGTTCCTTTTTCAAATTCGCCATAATAATCATCATAAACATCGTTATCATCGATTGTCGGTGGCGGTGTTGTCGGTTTGTCTTCTTCAACGTAAGGCTTCTCCCACAATTGCACTTGATTAATGCGCAAAACGCCCTCGCATGGTGTGGGAAAGCGAAACTCTACCGCAGCTTTAAGCGACAAATTCGATGTGTTTGTTCCAGAACCCGAAAATTCGACGGCAAGTTGAAGCGTGTAATCGTATTTGTAGACACGATTCGTGTAAGCAAATTTCCTTCCTGCGCTTTCACATTTAGGCCGCCCACATTTATTTACATCTTTTAATGGGTCTTCATACAAACACAAACACAAACACAAAATATTATTCATAGCACAAATACATTTACAATACTTAAGTACGATATTTCACTTACTTTGTCTCACAGACTCTGCTCTATTTACAATAATTATTAAGAGTAAGAGTAGGCGCAAAATGTGGCTCGTAATAGTCTTAAACACATTCATTTCTCCAACAAACAAACAAAATCACTAGTGCAACATGAATAGCAATTAAAAAAACAAATTGTTTCTCATCGTATCTTCATCAAGTATGTTAAAGTATTGAAATTCAATTCTCTGAAACGTTTCCAAATTAAATATATACATACATATATGTATATATAAATGGTTTTTATTCGATTTGATTTACTTTTTCAGCGCTATACTTGGACAATGTTTGTACCCTTTTTAAACACCTTCCTGAAATGGTATACTGAGTTTGCTATTACGTTTGCAACATTTAGAAGAAAATATCAAAAACTGAGTCAATCTAGACATGTCTGTCCGTGGTTGGCACTCTCAGTAAAATCGTAAAATGACACTTTTAGTTTTGGGACTAATTTAAATTGGGCAAAAACTATTGGGAGCCACGCCCACAATTGACAAAACTCAAAATTCGATACACATATTTACATATAACTACTAAGTACATATATGTAAAAAATGGGCGTGGTCAAACAACGTCTATTACTCGGCTCACAATCTACATTTATGGTAAAATTCGACTTGAAATTTGGTTTAAAGACATATTTTGGCCCAAAGAGGAATCCTATTGAAAATGGACCGAATCGGACCATTTTTAGAACCCCTTTTCATATAATGATATGTCACTAATTGACTTACGTAACAATGCGTCCCGTTTACTCATGCAACTAAACTAAATTGTAGCATATTTTAAGGAGCTAATCGATCGGGCTTGACCCAATTTAACATTTTCGCTTGTTTACTTGTTTTAATATCTGCTGTTTAGTAAAATTTAATGCAGCAGAAATTAACTTCATTGCAATAATTGATACGTAATATACGGGAACTAAAACTGTTGTTTGCTTTTCAAAACTTGCCATGTACTGGAATTATTTCAAAGATCGAAGCATTGCTTTGAACACACACTTGTTCTTTCTTTATTGTAAACAATTATAATGAGTACACATGCAAACGCTTCATAATCACTACATCGTCTTTATCAAATGTTTAGCATACGTATAGTATACATATCAGGTATGTATTCGATTGAACTGTAAGGTATATTACAATTGTATAAATGTATTTAAAAATCAGTGATTTAGACAGAGAATACTTCAAGAGATTATCGCTATGCCGAAATCATATATGAATGGAAAACCACTGATAAGAGCGAAAATAAGCGTAAAGTAGAAAGGCTGTGAACGTCTTCGATACCCTCCGCGGTATATAAATATGAGAATGCAAATATATTTACTACAGATCAACGTGGTATCTTTATTTTTGTGACTGCGTCTCTTAATCGATTTTGTCCCCTACCAATTAGGCACCTACCCACTGGGAATGTTTGTAACAACTTTTACCCAAACATTGCTAAATTAACTCAGATTTTGATACCCATCAGGTATATAATTGATGGGGTTTGTGGACCTCGTAGTTGCAAACGCAGTGCTTAACGTAGTGCGCTCCCCATTAAAGGGTGATACTTCTGAAAGTGCCGCCGAAGCAATTTAAAATAGATACGAAGGATCGATCATTTTAAGAAAGCGGCCCATCACGCACACTTATCTTTGATTCGTTCACTGCTTCATTATCAATTATGTTGTAATAAATATGCATGAGTGTATGGGATAAAGACCTGCAGCACTTTTACAGTTGCTCACACTCTTGTTTGTACTCGAATATGTTAAATCCTTATGTGACCGATGCAATGCAGCGGAGGTTTTGCATATCTTGCTCTTATTATTACCAATTTCACGCTATTAGGATTAAATTGTTCATTACAGCTTATATAAGTGGGTTGTTGTAATTGGGAGGAGAGGATTTTCAATTAAATACAAATACAAATACTCTTCTACGTCATAAAAAATATCACTTTGATTAGCATGTATTGTATGGTACACGTTCACAAAATGCATTATAGGATAACTGATGGGATACATATCATGGTATGTACAAACACACGCACACGTACACGCACAATTCTTAGCTCTTCTGGTTGGATTTATTGTGTGTGTGTGTGTGCCATAGTAAAAACAATTTTTTTTAATCTTATTTCCAAACGCACATAATTTCCGTTTTGATAAACTTTTGACACCAAAGGGCAAAAGTCCACAATAACTCCCATTAGAAACTGTACGTTTCACATACATTCGTAACGTATTCGTCACTGCGTTTGAAAATGTTGTAGAAAGGATATTTTCAAATTTTTTATACAACACTTGACTTTAGACAATACAATACCAATGTAAAATATGTGGGTGTATTCTTTAAGTGCACATATACCCGTTACCGAGCACGAACATCCGGAGCGTTTAAAGACAAAATAACAAATGATTCTTAGATAAGTACAATCTTTCCAAGCTGCCTCCCTTTACACTTTCTCTCGTGCTATACAGAGACCTCTAAAACCGAGACGGAGTGTCACTCTCTTAAATTCTTGCCGGCAGAATCTCAAGACAAATTGTAGGTCACTATCGTACGGTCAAAGTTATCGTAAAAAAGCACAAATATCGTATTTACCGAATTCGTTCCACTGACTTGTTCTATCAAATATGGCTGGTTTTTTTTTGATTTTATACAATTCTTAAAGACTCGCTTGATACCAGAGACCTCTAAAACAGAGACGGAGTGTCACTCTCTTAAATACTTGACGGCAGAATCTCAAGACAAATTGTAGGTCACTGTCGTACGGTCAAAGTTATCGTAAAAAAGCACAAATATCGTATTTACCGAATTCGTTCCACTGACTTGTTCTATCGAATGTGGGTGGTTTTTTTTGATTTTATACAATTCTTAAAGACTCGCTTGATACGTTTCTGCAATAAAAAATTTTTGAAAAAAAAAAAATTTGCAAAATATTAAGAAAACGTGTATAAAGGGTCGAAAAGTGGAAAAGTGGGACGAAGAACGTAATAGAAAGCAGCCTTATTTTCATTTATTAATTACATGGATTATTATTTTCATTCATAAATACATGGAATTTCCTTCAAAAAAAAACAACCCAAGTCGTGTGCCACAATCACAAACATTTCTTTGCCTTGTATGTGCAATCCATGGTATTCCCTTTGCTTTGCTTATAAGCATAGAAAAAGCAACAACAGTACACATGCGTAAAAAACCAAGAACAAAAAAAACCAATGCTTCACTATTTTCGCTCCTCAAAAAGCAACAACAGTACACATGCGTAAAAAACTAAGAAGAAAAAAAACCAATGCTTCGCTGTTTTCGGTCCGGTCTGCAATGTATTAGTATATTCACACGGACACAAAACCCCTTGCTTCCCGCATCTCTTTACCCATGTACTTGCGAAATCTCGCAACATCGCCTTGAAATGGTTGAAAAATCAAAATTTTAACAAACCTTCAAATCAGCTTTGCTATGTGCGCTATCGAAACAAAAGCATATTAAGGTCCTCCTAGCATATGTGGATTTATGGTTATATGCGCATGCAACTCATACACCACCACACTATATATAATAGAATAGACAAATAAATCATTACTCCTTAACATTTATATATGTTATCTAAGAGCTGTCCACGTGTAATTGTAGGAACGTGCGCCAATAGGTCGACTTTACCCACTACACGTAATAATAATAACTAGAACACAAAAGCGGTTGGCTTTTCAATCGTTTGTTTTTGTGACGCACGCGTCACAGAGTCATTTGCTCTGACTTTTTTCCGGACCGAAAATAAGCAAGAGGTTTTGTGTCCGTGTGCAAATATTCTAATACATTGCAAATTTCCTCATAATTTCTTCCGGACCGAAAACAGCGAAGCATTGGTTTTTTTTCTTCTTAGTTTTTTACGTATGTGTACTGTTGTTGCTTTTTCTATGCTTATAAGCAAAGCAAAGGGAATACCATGGATTGCACATACAAGGCAAAGAAATGTTTGTGATTGTGGCACACGACTTGGGTTGTTTTTTTTTGAAGGAAATTCCATGTATTTATGAATGAAAATAATAATCCATGTAATTAATAAATGAAAATAAGGCTGCTTTCTATTACGTTCTTCGTCCCACTTTTCCACTTTTCGACCCTTTATACACGTTTTCTTAATATTTTGCAAATTTTTTTTTTTTCAAAAATTTTTTATTGCAGAAACGTATCAAGCGAGTCTTTAAGAATTGTATAAAATCAAAAAAAACCACCCACATTCGATAGAACAAGTCAGTGGAACGAATTCGGTAAATACGATATTTGTGCTTTTTTACGATAACTTTGACCGTACGATAGTGACCTACAATTTGTCTTGAGATTCTGCCGGCAAGAATTTAAGAGAGTGACACTCCGTCTCGGTTTTAGAGGTCTCTGGTGCTATAGTAGAAAATTGCTTCAAGTGAAATTTCTCTTTTTGATACACACTTGATAATTCTCTTTATATGCGCTTTGCTTCGTACCAGCAGAGACCTCTAAAACCTCTAATATATATAGTGTGTTGGTGTATGAGTTGCATGCGCATATAACCATAAATCCACATATGCTAGGAGGAACTTAATATGTTTTTGTTTCGATAGCGCACATAGCAAAGCTGAGTTGAAGATTTGTTAAAATTTTGATTTTTCAACCATTTCAAGGCGATGTTGCGAGATTTCGCAAGTGCATTGGTAAAGAAATGCGGGAAGCAAGAGGTTTTGTGTCCGTGTTAATATACTAATCCATAACCAATTTACCGATAATTAGTTTTTTGTTTGTTCTTGGTTTTTTTATGCATGCCTACTGTTGTTGTTTTTTCTATGCTTATAAGCAAAGCAAAGGGAATACCATAGATTACACATACAATACAATACACATACTTACAGACATTTGGACAGTGTTTTTTTACGCATGTGTACTGCTGTTGCTTTTTGAGGACCGAAAATAGCGAAGCATTGGTTTTTTTTTGCTCTTGGTTTTTTACGCATGTGTACTGTTGTTGCTTTTTGAGGACCGAAAATAGCAAAGCATTGGTTTTTTTTTTGCTCTTTGTTTTTTACGCATGTTTACTGTTGTTGCTTTTTCTATGCTTATAAGCAAAGCAAAGGGAATACCATAGTTTGCACATACAAGGCAAACAAATGTTTGTGATTGTGGCACATGACTTGGGTTGTTTTTTAAAGGGAATTCCATAGACCACAAACATTTACGCGTGTGTAATTTCATGTATTATGAATGAGTGAATATGTAATTAATAAATGAAAATAAGCCTGCTTTCTATTACGTTCTTCGTCCCACTTTTCCACTTTTCGACCCTTTATACATGTTTGCTTGATGTTTTGTAAAGTTTTTTTTTTCAAAAATTTTTTATTGCACAAACGTATCAAGCGAGTCTTTAAGAATTGTATAAAATCAAAAAAAAACCAGCCATATTTGATAGAACAAGTCAGTGGAACGAATTCGGTAAATACGATATTTGTGCTTTTTACGATAACTTTGACCGTACGATAGTGACCTACAATTTGTCTTGAGATTCTGCCGGCAAGTATTTAAGAGAGTGACACTCCGTCTCTGTTTTAGTGGTTTCTGATGTGATGTGAATTAATAATTAATTTTATTTTCACACCAAAAACTCTGCACGGCAATCAAGGATCACGCCGGTTACAAGTGAATTCCGTGATCCCACTGCAGGGGAGGCGACTATTATTAATGAACGACAAAGTTTCGTTCACTATAGCGTCGCTCTCGAGAAAAAAGAAAAATTCAAAAGCAAAAGGAACGAACTCATCGTGAGCAACCCCTTTTTTTTGCCAAAAAAGTCCAGGGGTCAGCAATTTGGTCAGGAAAAAACTACGATTTTTCAAAAGTTCCACACAGTATTTAATTTTGATATTTGTGTAAACTTAACACCAGTGTTTTAATTTAAAAAAACAACAAATTATATCACTGCACAGAATTTTGTTTTCACTTTGTCTATGTCAGAACAACGACCTCTGTTACGACCAATGCATGGGCAAATGTCTGTACATCTAATAACGGGCAAATCTCTGTACTCCCAGTGTTTCGGCAACTATTTATACGTCGAATGTATAGGCAAGTGGTTTTACATCAAGTGTAGTGGCAATTGTGTGTTCGTCCATTGTATTGACAAATATCTGTATGCCCAGTGTATTGGCAAACGTCTGAACGCCCAATATGTGGGCAAATGTCGTTACGTCCAATGTATGGGCAAATGTCTGTACGTCCAAGGTATAGGCAAATGTCTATACGTCCAATGTATTGGCGAATGTCTTTCGTCCAATAAAGGGCAAATCTCTGTACGCCCAATGTATTGTCTGTACGCCCAATGTGTGAGCAAATGTCTGTACGTCCAAGGTATAGGCAAATGTCTATACGTCCAATATATAGGCAAATGTCTGTACGTCCAACGATGGGCAAATGTCTGTACGCCCAATGTGTGGGCAACTATCTATACGTCCAATGTATTGGCAAGTGGTTTTACACCAAGTGTATTGGCAATTGTCTGTACGTCCAATGTATGGGCAAATATCTGTATGCCCGGTGTATTGGCAAACGTCTGACGCCCAATATGTGGGCAAATGTCTATACGTCCAATGTATGGGCAAATGTCTGTATGTCCAAGGTATAGGCAAATATCTGTACGTCGAATGTATGGGCAAATGTCTGTACGCCCAGTGCATAGGCAAACGTCTGTACGCCTAATGTGTGGGCAAATGTCATTACGTCCAATGTATGGGGAAATGTATGTTCGTCCAGTGTATGGACAAATGTCTGTACGCCCAGTGTATTGGAAAACGTCTGTACGCCCAATGTGTGGGCAAATGTCTTTATGTCCAATGTATGGGGAAATGTCTGTTCGTCCAATGTATGGACAAATGGTTGTACGTCCAATGTATTGGCAAATATCTGTACGTCCAATGTATGGGCAAATGTCTGTACGCCCAGTGTATAGGCAAACGTCTGTACGCCCAATGTGTGGGCAAATGTCTGTTCGCCCAATATATGGACAAATGTCGGTTCGTCCAATGTATGGGCAAATGTCTGTATGCCCAATGTGTATTGGCAATTGTCTGTAGACCCAATGTGTGGGCAAATGTCTGTACGCCCAGTGTATTGGCAAATGTCTGTACGCCTAATGTATGGGCAAATGGTTGTACGCCTAGAGTATTGGCAATTGTCTGTACGCCTAATGTGTGGGCAAGTGTCTGTACGCCCAATATATGGACAAATGTCTGTTCGTCCAATGTATGGGCAAATGTCTGTACGCCCAATGTGTGGGCAAATGGTTGTACGCCTAGAGTATTGGCAATTGTCTGTACGCCTAATGTGTGGGCAAGTGTCTGTACGCCCAATATATGGACAAATATCTGTTCGTCCAATGTATGGGCAATTGTCTGTAGACCCAATGTGTGGGCAAATGTCTGTACGCCCAGTGTATTGGCAAATGTCTGTACGCCTAATGTATGGGCAAATGTCTGTACGCCTAATGTGTGGGCAAATGTCTGTACGCCCAATGTGTGGGCAAATGGTTGTACGCCTAATGTGTGGGCAAGTGTCTGTACGCCCAATATATGGACAAATGTCTGTTCGTCCAATGTATGGGCAAATGGTTGTACGTCCAATGTATTGGCAAATATCTGTACGTCCAATATATGGGCAAATGTCTGTTCGTCCAATGTATGGGCAAATGGTTGTACGTCCAATGTATTGGCAAATATCTGTACGTCCAATATATGGGCAAATGTCTGTACGTCCAATATATGGGCAAATGTCTGTACGCTCAGTGTATAGGCAAATGTCTGTACGCTCAGTGTATAGGCAAACGTCTGTACGCCCAATGTGTGGGAAAATGTCTGTACGCCCAATATATGGACAAATGTCTGTTTGTCCAATGTATGGGCAAATGTGTGTACGTCCAATGATGGGCAAATGTCTTTACATCCAATGTGTGGGCAAATGTCTGTACGCCCAATGTGTGGGCAAACGTATGTACGCCTAATGTGTGGGCAAGTGTCTGTACGCCCAATATATGGGCAAATGTCTGTTTGTCCAATGTATTGGCAAATGTCTGTATGCCCAGTGTATTGGCAAACATCAGTACGCCCAATGTGTGGGCAAATGTCGTTACGTCCAATGTATGGGCAAAGTGGTTTTACGCTAAGTATATTGGCAAATGGTTGTACGCCTAGAGTATCGGCAATTGTCTGTACGTCCAATGTATGGGCAAGTGGTTTTACGCCCAGTGTATTGGCAATTGTCTGTAGCCCCAATGTGTGGGCAAATGTCTGTACATCCAATGTATGGGCAAATGTCTGTACGCCCAGTGTATTGGCAATTGTCTGTACGCCCAATGTGTGGACAAATGTCTGTACGCCTAATATATGGACAAATGTCTGTTCGTACAATATATGGGCAAATGGTTGTACGCCAGGAGTATAGGCAATTGTCTGTACGTCCAAGGTGTAGGCAAATGTCTGTACGTCCAATGTATGGGCAAATGTCCGTACGTCCAATGATAAGCAAATGTCTGTACGCCCAATGTGTGAGCAAATGTCTGTACGCCCAATATATGGACAAATGTCTGTTCGTCTAATGTATAGGCAAATGTCTGTACTTCCAATGTATGGGCAAATGTCTGTACGCCCAGTGTATTGGCAATTGTTTGTACGTCCAATACATGGGCAATTGTCTGTACGCCCAGTTTATTGGTCTGTACGCTTAATGTGTGGGCAAATATCTGTACGTCCAAAGCATAGGTAAATGTCTGTACGTCCAGTGTATTGGCAATTGTCTGTACGCCCTGTGTATTGGCAATTATCTGTAGGCCCAATGTGTATGCCAATGTTTTTACGTCCAATGTATGGGCAAATGTCTGTACGCCCAATATATGAACAAATGTCTGTTCGTACAATATATGGGCAAATGGTTGTACGCCTGGAGTATAGGCAATTGTCTGTACGTCCAATGTATGGGCAAATGTCTGTACGTCCAATGATAAGCAAATGTCTGTACGCCCAATGTGTGGGCAAATGGTTGTACGCCTAGAGTATTGGCAATTGTCTGTACGCCTAATGTGTGGGCAAGTGTCTGTACGCCCAATATATGGACAAATGTCTGTTCGTCCAATGTATGGGCAAATAGTTGTACGTTCAAGGAATTGGTAAATATCTGTACGTCCAACGTATAGGCAAATGTCTGTACGTCCAATGTATTGGCAAATGTCTGTACGCCCAGTGTATTGGCAATTGTCTGTACGTCCAATACATGGGCAATTGTCTGTACGCTCAGTTTATTGGTCTGTACGCCTAATGTGTGGGCAAATATCTGTACGTCCAAAGCATAGGCAAATGTCAGTACGTCCAATTGGCAACTGACTGTCTGTACGCCCAGTGTATTGGCAATTGTCTGTACGTCCAATGTATGGGCAGTTGTCTGTACGTCCAGTGTATTGGCAATTGTCTGTACGTCCAATTGGTGGGCAAATGTCGTTACGTCCAATGTTTTGGCAAGTGGTTTTACGCCAAGAAATGTCTGTAAGCCCAATGTATTGGCACTTGTCTGTTCGTACAATGTGTGGGCAAATGGTTGTATGCCTAGAGTATAGGCAAACGTCTGTACGCCCAATGTATGGGCAAATGTATGTACGTCCAATGATGGGCAAATGTCTTTACATCCAATGTGTGTGCAAATGTCTGTACGCCTAATGTGTGGGCAAATATCTGTACGTCCAATGCATAGGCAAATGTCTGTACTTCCAATGTATGGGCAAATGTGTGTACGTCCAATGATGGGCAAATGTCTGTACGCCCAATGTGTGGGCAAATGTCTGTACTTCCAAGGTATAGGCAAATGTCTTTACGTCCAATGTATAGGCATTTGTCTGTTCATCCAATATATGGGCAAAAGTCTGTACGCCCAATGTATTGGCAATTATCTGTACGCCTAATGTGTGGGCAAATATCTGTACGTCCAATATATGGACAAATGTCTGTTTGTCCAATGTATGGGCAAATATGTGTACGTCCAATGATGGGCAAATGTCTTTACATCCAATGTGTGGGCAAATGTCTGTACGCCCAATGTGTGGGCAAACGTATGTACGCCTAATGTGTGGGCAAATATCTGTACGTCCAAAGCATAGGCAAATGTTTTTACGCCTAATGTGTGGGCAAATGTCTGTATGCCCAATATATGGACAAATGTCTGTTTGTCCAATGTATGGGCAAATGTGTGTACGCCCAATGTACATTGGCATTGTCTGTAGACCCAATGTGTGGGCAAATGTCTGTACGCCCAGTGTATTGGCAAATGTCTGTACGCCTAATGTATAAGCAAATGTCTGTACGCCTAATGTGTGGGCAAATGTCTGTACGTCCAATGTGTGGGCAAATGTCTGTACGCCCAATATATGGACAAATGTCTGTTCGTACAATATATGGGCAAATGGTTGTACGCCTAGAGTATAGGCAATTGTCTGTACGTTCAAGGTGTAGGCAAATGTCTGTACGACCAATGTATGGGCAAATGTCTGTACGTCCAATGATAAGCAAATGTCTGTACACCCAATGTGTGGACAAATGTCTTTACGTCCAATGTATGGGCAAGTGTCTGTTCGTCCAATGTATTGGCAAGTGGTTTTACGCCAAGTATATTGGCAATTGTCTGTACGCCCAGTGTATAGGCAAACGTCTGTACGCACAATGTATTGGCAATTATCTGTACGCCTAATGTGTGGTCAAATATCTGTACGTCCAAGGCATAGGCAAATGTCTGTACGTCCAATGTATGGGCAAATGTCTGTTCGTCCAATGTATGGACAAATGTCTGTACGTCCAAAGTATGGGGAAATGTCTGCTCGTCCAGTGTATGGGCAATTGTCTGTACGCCTAATTTGTGGGCAAATATCTGTACGTCCAGGGCATAGGCAAATGTCTGTACGTCCAATGTGTGGGCAAATGTCTGTACGTCCAATGATGGGCAAATGTCTGTACGTCCAATGATGGGCAAATGTCTGTACGTCCAATGATAAGCAAATGTCTGTACGCCTAATGTGTGGGCAAATATTTGTACGTCCTAAGCATAGGCAAATGTCTTTACGCCTAATGTGTGGGCAAATGTCTGTAAGCCCAATATATGGACAAATGTCTGTTCGTCCAATGCATGAGCAAATGGTTGTACGTCCAATGTATTGGCAATTGTCTGTACGTCCAAGGTATTGGCAAATGTCTGTAGGTCCAATGTATGGGCAAATGTCTGTATGCCCAGTGTATTGGCAAACGTCTGTACGCCCAATGTGTGGGCAAATATCGTTACGTCCAATGTATTAGCAAGTGGTTTTACGCCAAGTGTATTGGCAATTGTCTGTACGTCCAATGTATGGGCAATTGTCTGTTCTTCCAAGGTATAGGCAAATGTCTTTACGTCCAATGTATTGGCAAATGTCTGTACGCCCAGTGTATTGGAAAACGTCTGTACGCCCAATGTGTGGTTACGTCCAATGTATGGACAAATGTCTGTACGTCCAAGGTATAGGCAAAAGTCTGTACGTCCAATAACGGGCAAATGTCTGCACGCACAATGTGTGGACAAATGTCTTTACGTCCAATGTATGGGCAAGTGTCTGTTCGTCCAATGTATTGGCAAGTGGTTTTACGCCAAGTATATTGGCAATTGTCTGTACGCCCAGTGTATAGGCAAACGTCTGTACGCCCAATGTATTGGCAATTATCTGTACGCCTAATGTGTGGTCAAATATCTGTACGTCCAAGGCATAGGCAAATGTCTGTACGTCCAATGTATGGGCAAATGTCTGTTCGTCCAATGTATGGACAAATGTCTGTACGTCCAAAGTATGGGGAAATGTCTGCTCGTCCAGTGTATGGCCAAGTGGTTTTATGCCAAGTGTATTGGCAACTGACTGTACGTCCAATGTATGGGTAAATGTCTGTACGCCCAGTGTATTGGCAAACGTCTGTACGTCCAATGTATGGGCAATTGTCTGTACTTCCAAGGTATAGGCAAATGTCTTTACGTCCAATGTATGGGCAAATGTCTGTTCGTCCAATGTATTGGCAAATGTCTGTACGCCCAGTGTATTGGAAAACGTCTGTACGCCCAATGTGTGGTTACGTCCAATGTATGGACAAATGTCTGTACGTCCAAGGTATAGGCAAAAGTCTGTACGTCCAATAACGGGCAAATGTCTGCACGCACAATGTGTGGACAAATGTCTTTACGTCCAATGTATGGGCAAGTGTCTGTTCGTCCAATGTATTGGCAAGTGGTTTTACGCCAAGTATATTGGCAATTGTCTGTACGCCCAGTGTATAGGCAAACGTCTGTACGCCCAATGTATTGGCAATTATCTGTACGCCTAATGTGTGGTCAAATATCTGTACGTCCAAGGCATAGGCAAATGTCTGTACGTCCAATGTATGGGCAAATGTCTGTTCGTCCAATGTATGGACAAATATCTGTACGTCCAATATATGGACAAATGTCTGTTTGTCCAATGTATGGGCAAATGTGTGTACGTCCAATGATGGGCAAATGTCTTTACATCCAATGTGTGGGCAAATGTCTGTACGCCCAATGTGTGGGCAAACGTATGTACGCCTAATGTGTGGGCAAATATCTGTACGTCCAGGGCATAGGCAAATGTCTGTACGTCCAATGTGTGGGCAAATGTCTGTACGTCCAATGATGGGCAAATGTCTGTACGTCCAATGATGGGCAAATGTCTGTACGTCCAATGATAAGCAAATGTCTGTACGCCTAATGTGTGGGCAAATATTTGTACGTCCTAAGCATAGGCAAATGTCTTTACGCCTAATGTGTGGGCAAATGTCTGTAAGCCCAATATATGGACAAATGTCTGTTCGTCCAATGCATGAGCAAATGGTTGTACGTCCAATGTATTGGCAATTGTCTGTACGTCCAAGGTATAGGCAAAAGTCTGTACGTCCAATGTATGGGCGAATTTCTGTACGTCCAATAACGGGCAAATGTCTGCACGCACAATGTGTGGGCAAATGTCTGTACGCGCAGTGTATTGGCAAATGTCTGTGCGCCTAATGTGTGGGAAACTGTCAATACGTCCAATGTTTTTTTTTTTTTTTTTTTAACGAAGGGGAAAGCTTTGAAAGCCCAGTCAGTGTGAGACTCTCACCCACTAAAACCCCTTCAACGTCCGACGGCAGATCTCCTGTGACTACCCTTAAGTATTACGTCAGGAGAACCGCCTGAGCCTTAGCTCAAATCCTGCGTATCATGTCAGTCGTTCTCCGTCGGTATCTTTAATAGATATTCTATAATAATATAATGTAGTAATATAATGTAGTAATATAATATAATACTATAATATTCAATAATAGTAGAACGTACATACCAATGAATATTAGTTTGTGATCAGAGAGATCTGAATCGATTTAATCATGTCTGCCTATGTGTACGTGTAATTTTGTCTAAGCTGCAGGTCGAAATTTTGGAGGCATTCTGCTGAAACCTGGTACAAGGATTCAAAGGAACCCTACTGAAATGTATCGCGTTTGAACTTGGGCGAAACTTTATGTATACTTCCTAATATGTTTTGCAAGACTTTAGGTAATCAAACGATGCAGTCGTAAAATATTATCTCGCGAGAGGAGATTCGCCGTTACGCTTGTTTGAGTCCCTGGATTGTTGTTCCAGTCTCCGTAGCACTGTTAGTACAAATACTGCTATGTCGCTGGTCGTTTGCCAGTTTTGCGCGTTCTCTGTCATAAATTTCATTGTATTCTCCACTGTAGGCATTGGGGAAGTCTTGTCTCTGAAGCGCCTGCAATAATAAAAGACATGTTCTACAGTCTCCTCATCGTCGCAAGATGGGCACAGAGAAGACGTGCATCTTCCAATCTTGTGTAAGTAGTTCTTGTAAACTCCATGACCGGATAAGAACTGCGTGATGTAAAAATTTACCTCCCCGAGGTTTCTTTTTATCCATGTATCTATACTTGGCAGCAACTTGTAAGTCCACCTTCCTTTAGTTGACGTATCCCATCTATTCTGCCACTGGTTTAGAGAATTTTGACGCTCTTCTTTCTTAATGAGTTTCACCTGTTGGGAAGCGTTAGCCTTTCTTGTAAAGATACGCTTCATTTCATCCGCCAATATGTCCATTGGGATAGCTCCTGCTATGACATTTGCTGCATCTTCAGAAATTGTCCGAAATCCACTAATTGTTCTTAACGAACTGATCCTTTGTACTGAACACAGTTTTTGTTTCAGCTGTTTGATTTTCAGACAGTGAGCCCATACTGGGCATGCGTAGAGAAGCCTTGAGGTAACTACGTTTGCTAGCAGGGCCCTCTTTGCGGGTTTTGGTCCACCTACGTTGGGTAGCATCCTAGATAAGGCCGATTGCATCTTAGTGGCTTTGTCGCATGCGTAGTTTATATGGTTTTTGAAGCTTAGTCTGCAGTCCAGCATAACACCCAAGTATTTAATGGCTTGTTTGGAAGTTATGGTAACGTTGCCTACTTGCACATGGATTGTCTCCATAACTTTCCGGCTCGAAATTAATACCGCCTCCGTCTTGTGTTCTGCCAGCTTAAGATCCACTGATTTAAGCCAGTCCCATACAGCTTGTATAGCTTCATTCGCGACGAGTGCAATGTCATCCGCGAACTCTATAATGTTCACTCCTCGGGGTACGGGCAGATTTAGAACGTCATTGTACATCAAGTTCCACATCAATGGCCCAAGAATTGAGCCTTGCGGTACTCCTGCGGATATGTTATAAGACTTCGTTCCCTCATCGGTATTATAAAGTAATTCTCTGTCTTTAAGGTAGCTCCCAATTAATTTAAACAAGTATTTGGGGCCTTTAACTTTTTTAACTGCGTTCAGGATGACAGGCCAGCTTGAATGCGTTTTTGATGTCTAGGGCCACTGAGCAATATTCTTTGGCACCCCCTCTCCACCTTTTTCCGTCAATTGCTGTTGCTGCTATTTTGGTGACTAAGTCCACTGCGTCGATGGTAGGTCTGCCTTTCCTAAATCCAAACTGGTATTCGGACAAAGCGCCTGCTTCTTCCACTAGCGGGAGAAGGCGGTTGTATATGATTCTCTTTAGTATCTTGCCCAAAGTGTCCAGCAAGCATATTGGACGGTATGTCTGTACTGCGCCCACTTCTGGTTTACCTTTCGGTATTAGCACCAGGCTTTGTCTTTTCCAGCATTTTGGGAAAGTACCTTCCTCCAGATATTTTTGGTATGTTTTAACAAATAAGTCGGGCCTGTCCTTGATCATCGCTTTAAGTGCTTTATTAGGTACGCCATCAGGTCCTGGTGCCTTGGAGTCGGCTATATTTTTGGTGGCCATTCTAAGCTCATCAATGGTGATAGATTGTAATTCTTCACCCGAAAGATCAACAATTGTTTCGGGTCGAGCCGGTCTCTTTGGAAAAAGAGTATCAATAATACTTCTTACAGCCACTGGGTCCGTAGGCTGGGGGCTACCTCTGCCAAATTTTTTCGTAACCACCTTATAGGCTGTTCCCCAGGGGTTTACGTTTGCTTCCGCGCAAATTTGTTCAAAGCACCTTCTTTTGCTTGTTTTTATGGCCAGTTGTAAGGCTTTCCTTAGCGTTCTTAATTCACTTAGGCGCTCTATAAACCCTGGTTCAAGCATAGTGCCCTTAGGGACTTGATTTCATTATTCCACCAGTAACATGGGCTCTTTCGTTTATTTCCGCTCGTTCTAGGCATCGAAGCATCGCAGGCGTCCTTTACTATTGAGACTAAGTCTTCAGCCATCTTTTCTGCTGGGTTCTGATTGATTACAGTCGTTCTTAGGATTTCTTTCAATATTTCTCTGTCAAAGTATGAGACTTTCCATTTGGGCCCATTTGTCATAACGTGCTGCCTGTTGTCGTTTGTGGCATTTCTAATGGTACATATAATTGCTTGGTGGTCGCTATAGGTGTATTCCTCGCTGACCCACCACGATATGTTTCTGGCAAGAGAGCTATCCACCAGCGTGATGTCGATAATTGACCCTCTTCCTGCTTTCCTGAAGGTGTCGTTGTTTCCGGTGTTCGCGATTGTAATATCTAGGGAGGCAAAAGTTTCAAGTAAACTACGGCCCCTTGCGTTCGTGTATTTACTCCCCCAGTTTGTTGCCCAAGCGTTAAAGTCCCCGCCTATAATAATAGGGTGTCTGAATCTAGCGTCCGCTGCCAGAGCATCTAGAAAGTCTTGGTATTCGTTGTGCGTCCATCTGGGTGGAGCGTAACAGCTATAGAAGAAGATCCCTTTGATTTTCACTCTAATAAAACCCCTTGATGAGTATGCGACATCTTCCTGTGCGTGAAGTCCACATGACCAAACCGTGACGCATTCAGTTTGGTCTTTAGCCCATGTAGTATTGTCTAAGTGTCTGTAGAGCGATGTCCACCTCCTTATCCCTGATTGTTTGCTCTAGTAGGCTTTGAGCGGCTTCACAGTGGTTAAGGTTTATTTGTAGTATCTTTAACATTTTTGGCTCGATAACGCTTTCTTAAGTACTGGACATCGTCCACTCCCTGCTACATGTTTTGCGTCGATGCTAGGATTATCCTTACAGAACATGCAAGGGGGGTCCTTAACGCAGTTTTTGGCAATATGTCCTTCAAGGCCACAGCGGTGACACAACTTCGAACGATCCGTTTTGCTTTTACAAGCTCTAACTGTATGTCCAAACTCAAGACATTTAAAACATTTTTTCAATAATTTTTGTTCCCTAATGCGGGCAATGACCCATCCCATCCTTATTTTCCCTAATTCCAGGAGTTTTTTGGCCGTATCTGCCGGAACTCTGATAGAGGCAGTCTGTGTATTTCCATAAGCTTTTCGAAGGTTTACAACTTCGCATATGCTCTGCGCCCGATTATCGCAGTGAAGGTTTAAGGCCTCAATTATGTCGTTGACTGTTGTGACTTCATCTAGGTCTTTTATTTCCACAACTTGTTTCTCCGTAAGGTCTTTAACATGCGCCTGTTCCCCCAAAGAACTACTAATTATGTCTTTAATTTTTTCTGCTTTATCCCCAGTGTCACTTAGCTGAAGTAGCAAATCGCCTTTATGTGTCCTCCTAATTTTCGTGACCGTTTGGCTTAAATCTGACAATTGCGGGTCCGTCTTGACTTTCCTAAGAATGTCTGCATACGATAGTTGGCCCTTTGACTCTATCACTATTGCGTCTGGCCTTGGCTTACTTGGTTTTGTTGGTTGTTTGCCTTGTTTGCCCACCACTTTGACCCATGGCTCTATTGTTGTAGTCGGCTTATTTTTCTCTTGTTCCCTTTGGAAATTGGCGCTTTCCTGTTTGCTTTTCTTCGCTGGGGTTTCAGAAGCAGAAGTAGACTTTTCCGCCCTGCTTCTTTTTTCTCCTCTGACTCTTGGAGCCATCAAAGGTGAGGTTTGCGTGGTGGTGTCATTTCCCAAGCTCCTTACTTTAAGCTGCTTGGACGCCTTGTCGTGTAAAGATACCAAGGAGTCCACCAAGTCTCTCATAGGTTGATGGATGGACTGCCTTCTTCCACCCATCATGTCCACCAGCTCCTTAATTTTTTGTCCAAGGAGTGCAAAGGGGTCTCCGCTAGTTGTGTCCAACTCATTCTGTGGAGCGGTTAAAGACGGTGGCGAGGACTGTGGCCTCGTCTGTTCCCTGCCGACAGTTATTTTTATTGGGGAGCGCGTAATACGTTCACACTTTTTTGACGTCTCTTTGGGTTGGCCTGCTGCCGCTGATGGATTTGGCGAATCGGACACTTGTTTATCCCCACCTCCACGGGGAGGTGTACGCCCTATGCCCATATTATACAAAAAATATAAAACTACGGACTACGGACTGTGGACACTTAGATGGTGTCCGGAACCAGCATCCTTCCGTTCCGGGGCAAGAAATTAGTATTTCTATGAAGGGTGTCTGTTTTATACGTTTTTTGGCTCCTTATACACAATGTATGGGCAAATGTCTGTACGTACAATGTGTGGACAAATGTCTTTACGTCCAATGTATGGGCAAGTGTCTGTTCGTCCAATGTATTGGCAAGTGGTTTTACGCCAAGTATATTGGCAATTGTCTGTACGCCCAGTGTATAGGCAAACGTCTGTACGCCCAATGTATTGGCAATTATCTGTACGCCTAATGTGTGGGCAAATATCTGTACGTCCAAGGCATAGGCAAATGTCTGTACGTCCAATGTATGGGCAAATGTCTGTACGTCCAATGTATGGGCAAATGTCTGTACGTCCAATGTGTGGGCAAATGTCTGTACGCCCAATATATGGACAAATGTCTGTTCGTACAATATATGGGCAAATGGTTGTACGCCTGGAGTATAGGCAATTGTCTGTACGTCCAATGTATGGGCAAATGTCTGTACGTCCAATGTATGGGCAAGTGTCTGTTCGTCCAATGTATTGGCAAGTGGTTTTACGCCAAGTATATTAGCAATTGTCTGTACGCCCAGTGTATAGGCAAACGTCTGTACGCCCAATGTATTGGCAATTATCTGTACGCCTAATGTGTGGGCAAATATCTGTACGTCCAAGGCATAGGCAAATGTCTGTACGTCCAATGTATGGGCAAATGTCTGTACGTCCAATGTATGGGCAAATGTCTGTACGTCCAATGTGTGGGCAAATGTCTGTACGCCCAATATATGGACAAATGTCTGTTCGTACAATATATGGGCAAATGGTTGTACGCCTGGAGTATAGGCAATTGTCTGTACGTCCAATGTATGGGCAAATGTCTTTACGTCCAATGTATGGGCAAGTGTCTGTTCGTCCAATGTATTGGCAAGTGGTTTTACGCCAAGTATATTGGCAATTGTCTGTACGCCCAGTGTATAGGCAAACGTCTGTACGCCCAATGTATTGGCAATTATCTGTACGCCTAATGTGTGGGCAAATATCTGTACGTCCAAGGCATAGGCAAATGTCTGTACGTCCAATGTATGGGCAAATGTCTGTACGTCCAATGTATGGGCAAATGTCTGTACGTCCAATGTGTGGGCAAATGTCTGTACGCCCAATATATGGACAAATGTCTGTTCGTACAATATATGGGCAAATGGTTGTACGCCTAGAGTATAGGCAATTGTCTGTACGTTCAAGGTGTAGGCAAATGTCTGTACGACCAATGTATGGGCAAATGTCTGTACGTCCAATGATAAGCAAATGTCTGTACACCCAATGTGTGGGCAAATGTCTGTTCGCCTAATATGTGGGCAAATATCTGTACGTCAAATGTATGGGCAAATGTCTGTTCGCCTAATATGTGGGCAAATGTCTGTACGCCCAATATATGGGCAAATGTCTTTTCGTACAATGTATAGGCAAATGTCTGTACGCCCAATGTATGAGCAAATGTCTGTACGTCCAAGGTATAGGCAAATGTCTATACTTCCAATGCATGGACATATGTCTGTACGTCCAATGATGGGCAAATGTCTGCACGCCCAATGTGTGGGCAAATGTCTGTACGCCCAATTTATGGACAAATGTCTGTTCGTCCAATGCATGAGCAAATGGTTGTACGTCCAATGTATTGGCAATTGTCTGTACGTCCAAGGTATAGGCAAATGTCTGCACGCCCAATGTGTGGGCAAATGTCTGAACGCCAAGTGTATTGGCAATTGTCTGTATGTACAAGCAAGTGGTTGTACGCCTAGTTTATTGGCAATTGTCTGTACGCCCAATGATAAGCAAATGTCTGTACGCCCAATGTATGGGCAAATGTCTGTACGCCCAATATATGGACAAACGTCTGTACGTCCAATGATATAAGCAAATGTACGCCCAATATATGGGCAAATGTCTTTTCGTACAATGTATGGGCAAATGGTTGTACGCTTAGAGTATTGGCAATTGTCTGTACGTCCAAGGTATAGGCAAATGTCTGTAGGTCCAATGTATGGGCAAATGTCTATATGCCCAGTGTATTGGAAAACGTCTGTACGCCCAATGTGCGGGCAAATATGGTTACGTCCAATGATGGGCAAATGTCTGTACGCCCAAATGTCTTTTCGTACAATATACGGGCACAAACGAAGGATTTTCTGGTCGGATTAAAGTTTTACGAGTTTATAAAAAAATTTTATTCCAAATTTTGCTCGCTATTCGATACTTTTGAGTATATAAAAGTGATAATATCCCTTTTCAAATTAAACTGTTGTGAAAATAGCCCAATTGGTGTCGAGTGGACTGATAAACAAAAATTTTATTATTAGTCAAATTGTCTAGTGTTAATATTTTGCATAAACATAAGTGCGTGTGTGTGTGCGTGGCTAGCTGTGTATAAATAATTTTTTATTTCTTTCTCCTTACTCCCCATCTTCTAAGGAGAAATAGTAACAGAGTTGCCCTCATTCTGATTACGTTTTTAGTACATACACAAAGGGCAAAACACACTGCGTGCTTCACTTACGCAGCTTGGATTTAGCATTTATAAAGCGTATATACAGTATATATAATCGCGTCTGGTTATATTATAAATAAAATACACCCTTCCACGATGTGTTTTTCGGTTTCTCACGATTATGAGTTCGAATAACACACCGATAACGGCTGCTAAAATCTTAAAGCAAGCCGAAAAAAAAAGTCGTGTCGGTACCGGCAATGAACGCGCCGCGCAAAGAAGATGGTGCCATCCGCAAGGACGATCTGCCGAACATTGACAAAGAACTGGCAGCGTTCAGCAAAAGTAGATTGATGGCGAGGTCCCCCGAACAAGGCCAACGGAGCATTCGGTAAGTGACACTAACACCTTTGCATTACTAGAAAAAAAAGAGAAAAACTAGTTAATATGCTGGGTGGCGGTCGACGCACAATTCACCAACCTATGCGGGATATCATCGACGAACTTCTCGTTCTCCACAAAAAGGCTTCCTTCGAACTCGAGGCCGCGAGGAAAGCAGGAAGACAGCAAAAGCAATCCAGTACGCAAACCTCGCCGCTATTGAAAACGAAGCCAAACGTTCCAAAAAGAGCGAGAGAAGACGCTACCAGAGGCTCGGCTGCCAAGAAAAGCAAACAAGCAGCCCAATACGCAAGGGCCGAAAATGTGACCGTAATGGATACGCCCACCTCCACGAAGGGCCAAGTCAATGAAAACGCCTGGAAAACGGTTAAAAAACCAACGGAACGAAAACCCAAGGTGAAATTGCCGCTTAAAACGGATGCCATTGTCATCCAAAAAACAGGAGATCTAAGCTACAGTGACATTTTAAAAAAGGTTAAATCGGACAAAGACCTAAAAATATTTGGAGACAATGTTATCAAAATTAGAAGAACGAGGAACGGCGAAATACTGCTTAAACTGGAAAAATATCAGGCCACAAATTCAACATTCAAAGAAAAAATAGAAGAAGTACTAGGCCAGCAGGCAAATATCAAAATGCTTTCGAACGTGACTAAACTGGAAATTAAAGACATCGACGAAATCACAACGGCAGAAGAACTAATAGACGCAATAAACACACAAGTAGGTTTGAGCCTAACGAGAGAAGACATCAAGTCCCTCAGAAAAGCATACGCTTCCACGCAAACAGCAAGAAAGGAAAAGAATAAAGTGAAAATCGGCTGGGTTGTCTGCCGCATTAGAGAAAAGAAGGAGATCATAAAATGCTACAGATGTCTGGAGCTAGGACATATATCGAGACAATGTAGAAACATAAGCGATAGAAGCAAATGCTGTTTAAACTGTAGCGAAGAAGGCCACTTTGCAAAAGATTGCAAAAACCAGCCGTCTTGTTCCATATGTAAAAAACTGACAAAGCCTTATGACCATCCATTAGGCGGAAGAAGGTGTCCTAGTGTTAATGGAGAATGAGAATACTCCAACTAAATTTAAATCATTGCAGAGCGGCGCAAGAGCTACTAACGCAGACAGTACGCGAACAAAATATTGACATAGCAATACTAAGCGAACCATACAATGTTCCGCAAGGCGTCAATTGGATTAAGGATGCCTCAGGCAAGGCCGCCATTAGGCATTGTGGCCACCCACAAAAGCAGCTGCTGGCCACTGCTGTCAAAAATGGCTTCGTCGCTTGTGAATTAAACGGTCTGCACATTTACAGCTGCTATGTGCCTCCTAGCACAAGTACAACCGACTTTGATGGAGTAATCCTGGAGCTTAGCCATGAAGCATGCGACAAGAGTCCGAAATTTATTGCCGGAGACTTTAATGCGTGGGCTATGGAGTGGGGCTACCCTACAACAAGTTTCAAAGGCAAAACAGTTCTCGAAAGCTTTGCGGCATTGGACCTGGTCCTTCTCAACACGGGCTCTGAATATACCTTCGCCAAGGCTGGCTACGGCTCTATTATTGATATCGCGTTTATTAACAGCCATCTTTATTCAAAAACTTCGTGGCGCTTAAGTGACATATACACACATAGCGACCACCGCGCTATAATCTGCGAGATAAACCTAGGCGCCCGACCCCCCAATATTGCCCAACCTTCACGGGGCCCACGATGGAAAGGCGATACTCTCGACAAAGATATTAATATGATGATGTCTGATCTAGAGCTTTCTGGTACCGCTAACGAAATGGCCCATAAACTGATTTACCACATTGAGCAGGCCTGTGACGCTTCCATGATTAGGCGATCTATCTCACAAATGGCGCACAGGCCAGTGTATTGGTGGAGTAATGATATAGCACTACTGCGCTCAGAATGCAACCGAGCGCGTAGGCTGTACCAAAGATCGCGTAACAGCTCTAGATATATAGAATGCCAGCAAATGTACAAAAACAAAAGGCGGGAGCTAAAAAAGGCCATCATTAAGAGCAAAATCAGAAGTTTCGAAAAACTCGTTAACGACCTGGAAAATAACCTGTGGGATTCAGCCTTCCAAATCGTGGCCAAAAAGTTTAGAGATTCAACTCAACCCACCTGCCCAAACTTCGTTAACACTATTGCGGATACACTCTTCCTTGACCATCCTCCTTTCCACTATGCTCGTTCCGAATCTCCACTATCGAGTGTAAAATTAGTCACAGAAGGCGAGGTCATGGCGGCCGCTAGAACCGTAAAGAAGAAGTCATCACCAGGGCCAGACGGAATCCCAAATTGCGCCATCATAGCCGCCATCGAAAGACACCCTATGGCGTTTGCTAAAATCTTCAATCAATGCCTGCTCGAAGGATCATTTCCTAAACTATGGAAACACCAAAAGCTAGTCCTGATACAAAAACCGAACAAGCCACCTGGAGAACCCACTTCGTACAGACCAATCTGTTTAATGGACACGACTGGTAAAATCCTAGAGCGCATCATATGCAACCGATTGTCTGAGGCCTTGGAGGCACAGAAAGGATTATCAGATATGCAATTTGGCTTCCGTAAAAAGCGCTCCACATTAAACGCGATAAATGAAGTGATATCCATTGCGAGTAATGCAATAGAGGGCACGAGGTGGAAGGGCGGTTCAAAAAAGTACTGCCTAATTCTAACACTGGACGTCCGAAATGCCTTCAATTCAGCCAGATGGGAACATATTATGTCGTCTCTTGACAAACGAAGGATCTGCAACTACCTTAAGAACATAATAGCGGACTATTTTAAAGATAGACCTTTCACATACATGACCGATGATGGCAGAAAATCTCGAAGCATCAGCGGTGGCGTTCCACAAGGTTCGGTTCTGGGACCAATTCTTTGGAACTGCATGTACGACGACATCTTACGCCTGCGAATTTCCGATAATGCCAAAATCATTGGTTTCGCGGACGACATAGCTGTGGTGGTCGTTGCTAAGCAATTGAGCGACATCGTTGACATCGCGTAAAACACTATAACCACTATTCGCGAATGGCTGCTATCTAAGAGCCTCGCTCTAGCAGAAGAAAAAACAGAGGCGGTACTCGTAAGTAGTCGTAAAGTAGTCGGCTTTCGTACATCCCTCGAGCAGGGATGTACGAAAGCCGCCAACACAAGCATGGCTCTCAGCAGAATGATGGGCAAATACACGAGGCCCAAGAGAAAACCGCAGACGACTTATAGTAGAAGTCGTCAAGTCGGTAATGCTCTACGGAAGCCAAATATGGCACCACGCAATGGAGATCAAATCCTACTCTAGGGGTCTGAAATCAATCTATCGCCTATGCGCGTTAAGAATTTGTTGCGCCTTCCGCACAACCTCGGAGGATGCCGCCTTGGTCATTAGCAGAATGATTCCTATTGACATCTTAGCCAAGGAAAGGCATCTCACATCCCAAGGCTGTCTGTACTTCCAATGTATGGGCAAATGTCTGTACGCCCAGTGTATTGGCATGTGGTTTTACGCCAAGTGTATTGGCAATTGTCTGTACGCCCTGTGTATTGGCAATTGTCTGTAGGCCCAATGTGTATGCTAATGTCTGTACGTCCAAGGTATAGGCAAATGTCTGTACGCCCAATGTATGAGCAAATGTCTGTACGTCCAAGGTATAGGCAAATGTCTATACTTCCAATGCATGGACATATGTCTGTACGTCCAATGATGGGCAAATGTCTGCACGCCCAATGTGTGGGCAAATGTCTGTACGCCCAATATGTGGGCAAATGTCTGTACGCCCAATATATGGACAAATGTCTGTTCGTACAATGTATGGGCAAATAGTTATACGCCTAGAGTATTGGCAATTGTCTGTACGCCTAATGTGTGGGCAAATGTCTGTACGTCCAATGTATGGGCAAATGTCTGTACGCCTAGTGTATTGGCAAACGTTTGTACGCCCAATGTGTGGGCAAATGTCGTTACGTCCATTGTATGGGCAAATATCTGTTCGTCCAGTGTATTGGCATGTGGTTTTACGCCAAGTGTATTGGCAATTGTCTGTACGCCCTGTGTATTGGCAATTGTCTGTAGGCCCAATGTGTATGCTAATGTCTGTACGTTCAAGGTATAGGCAAATGTCTGTACGCCCAATGTGTTAGCAAATGTCTGTACGTCCAAGGTATAGGCAAATGTCTATACTTCCAATGCATGGACATATGTCTGTACGTCCAATGATGGGCAAATGTCTGCACGCCCAATGTGTGGGCAAATGTCTGTACGCCCAATATGTGGGCAAATGTCTGTACGCCCAATATATGGACAAATGTCTGTTCGTACAATGTATGGGCAAATGGTTATACGCCTAGAGTTTTGACAATTGTCTGTACATCCAAGGTGTAGGCAAATGTCTGTACGTCCAATGTATGGGCAAATGTCTGTACGCCTAGTGTATTGGCAAACGTTTGTACGTCCAATATGTGGGCAAATGTCGTTACGTCCATTGTATGGGCAAATATCTGTTCGTCCAGTGTATTGGCATGTGGTTTTACGCCAAGTGTATTGGCAATTGTCTGTACGCCCTGTGTATTGGCAATTGTCTGTAGGCCCAATGTGTATGCTAATGTCTGTACGTGCAAGGTATAGGCAAATGTCTGTACGCCCAATGTGTGAGCAAATGTCTGTACGTCCAAGGTATAGGCAAATGTCTATACTTCCAATGCATGGACATATGTCTGTACGTCCAATGATGGGCAAATGTTTGTACGCTCAGTGTATTGGCAGTTGTCTGAATGTAGGGGCACGTGGTTGTACGGCTAGTGTATAGGCAAATGTCTGTACGCCCAATGTGTGGGCAAATATCTTAACGTCCAATGTATTGGAAATTATATGTACGCCTAATGTGTGGGCACATGTCTGTACGTCCAATATTTAGGCATTTGTCTGTTCATCCAATATATGAGCAAATGTCTGTACGCCCAGTGTATTGGCAATTGTCTATACGTCCAATGTATGGGCAATTGTCTGTACGCCTATTGTTTGGGCAAATAACTGTACGTCCAAAGCATAAGCAAATGTCTGTACGTCCAATTGGCAACTGACTGTACGTCCAATGTATGCCCAGTGTATTGGCAATTGATTGTACGTCAAATGTATGGGCAATTGTCTGTACGCCCAGTTTATTGGCAATTGTCTGTACGTTTATGGGCAAATATCTGTACGTCCAAGGCATAGGAAAATGTCTGTACGTCCAATGTATGGGCAAATGTCTGTACGTCCAATGATGGGCAAATGTCTGCACGCCCAATGTGTGGGCAAATGTCTGAACGCCCAGTGTATTGGCAATTGTCTGTACGCCCAATGATAAGCAAATGTCTGTACGCACAATGTGTGGGCAAATGTCTGTACGCCCAATATATGGACAAATGTATGTACGTCCAATGATATAGGCAAATATACGCCCAAATTATGGGCAAATGTCTTTTCGTACAATGTATGGGCAAATGGTTGTACGCTTAGAGTATTGGCAATTGTCTGTACGTCCAAGGTGTAGGCAAATGTCTGTACGTCCAATGTATGGGGTATTGTCTTTACGCCCAGTGTATTGGCAAGTGGTTTTACGCCAAGTGTATTGGCAATTGTCTGTACGCTCAGTGTATTGGCAATTGTCTGTAGGTCCAATGTGTATGCCAATGTCTGTATGCCCAATGATATAGGCAAATATACGCCCAATATATGGGCAAGTGACTTTTCGTACAATGTATGGGCAAATGGTTGTACGCTTAGAGTATTGGCAATTGTCTGTACGTCGAAGGTGTAGGCAAATGTCTGTACGTCCAATGTATTGGCAAGAGGTTTTACGCCAAGTGTATTGGCAATTGTCTGTACGCCCTGTGTATTGGCAATTGTCTGTACGCCTAATGTATAAGCAAATGTCTGTACGCCTAATGTGTGGGCAAATGTCTGTACGTCCAATGTGTGGGCAAATGTCTGTACGCCCAATATATGGTCAAATGTCTGTTCATACACTATATGGGCAAATGGTTGTACGCCTGGAGTATAGGCAATTGTCTGTACGTCCAATGTATGGGCAAATGTCTGTACGTCCTGTAAAGAAAAAAAATGTCGCAGCATTTTTCTTCCCACAGCTGTTCGCCGACTTCACCACACTGGTGTACGCTATTAGCGATCCAGGGCCGCCAACACTAGCAAGTGGCCGAGTGTGGTGAGACGAAGCTTCGAGAAAGCGAATCAGCGAGAGGGAGAGAGCGACCGAGGGTACACGGTATGGAAAAATGGAGAGCGAGGGGATTCTGTGCTGAGTGTTCGAGGAGTACGATTCGTGCGGTTCGATTGGATGGTTGTTAAACGCTTTCTTTTATATATAAAAAAACAAATCATTGCTCGATCAAAGTGTCAAAGTCAATTTATTTCGTTATAATACTATATATGCAAATATTTCATTTATTGTGCACATAATAAATCCAGAATATTATCTCATATGAATCTTTAATCTATGACAGTTTTCTTTTTTTTACTGTATACAATGCAATTATGAATAAAATGAACTTTGTTGTTTTGTTAAAAAAAAAAGAACAAAAGTCGTGATTAACTGAACCCTGGTGCCGACGGTTATACCCCGGCACGTACAGGTAAAATTTATTCTGTTATAGTCCAATGATAAGCAAATGTCTGTACGCCCAATGTGTGTGCAAATGTCTATACGCCCAATATATGGACAAATGTCTGTACGCCCAATGTGTGGGCAAATGTCTGTACTTCCAATGTATGGGCAAATGTCTGTACGCACAGTGTATTGGCAATTGTCTGTACGTCCAATGCATGGGCAATTGTCTGTACGCCCAGTTTATTGGCAATTGTCTGTACGCCTAATGTGTGGGCAAATATCTGTACGTCAAAAGCATAGGCAAATGTCTGTACGCCCAGTGTATTGGCAATTGTCTGTACGTCCAATGTATGGGCAATTGTCTGTACGCCCAGTGTATTGACAATTGTCTGTACGCCTAATGTGTGGGCAAATATCTGTACGTTCAAAGCATAGGCAAATGTCTGTACGTCCAATGTATGGGCAAATGTCTGTACGTCCAATGATGGGCAAACGTCTGTACGTCCAATGATAAGCAAATGTCTGTACGCCTAATGTGTGGGCAAATATCTGTACGTCCAAAGCATAGGCAAATGCTTTATGCCTAATGTGTGGGCAAATGTCTGTACGCCCAATATATGGACAAATGTCTGTTCGTCCAATGCATGGGCAAATGGTTGTACGTCCAATGTATTGGCAATTGTCTGTACGTCCAAGGTATAGGCAAATGTCTGTAGGTCCAATGTATGGGCAAATATCGTTACGTCCAATGTATGGGCAAATGTCTGTTCGTCCAATGTATTAGCAAGTGGTTTTACGCCAAGTGTATTGTCTGTACGTCCAATGTATTAGCAAATGGTTTTACGCCAAGTGTATTGTCTGTACGTCCAATGTATTGGCAATTATCTGTACGTCCAATGTGTGGGCAAATATCTGTACGTCTAAGGCATGGGCAAATGTCTGCACACTCAATGTGTGGGCAAATGTTTGTACTAGTGTATTGGCAATTGTCTGTATGTATGGGCAAGTGGTTGTACGCCTAGTGTATTGGCAATTGTCTGTACGCATAGTGTATTGGCGAACGTCTGTACGCCCAATGTGTGGGTAAATATCTGTAAGTACAATGTGTGGTCAAATGTCTGTACGTCCAATGTATGGGCAAATGTCTTTACGCCCAGTGTATTGGCAAGTGGTTTTACGCCAAGTATATTGGCAATTGTCTGTACGCCCAGTGTATAGGCAAACGTCTGTACGCCCAATGTATTGGCAATTATCTGTACGCCTAATTTTTTTTTTTTTTTTTGCAGTAGGTGGATCGCATCTGAAGCCAGACGTGCGGGACTTTAACCCGCTAAAACCACCTTTGCGTCAATTCCCTTGTCCCTGCGGTACTACCGTGAGGTATTCCATCACAGGGGGGGAATGCCGTTGACACGACCTAACAACAATCCTATAAGGAGGAGGTTTTCGCAAATGCATGGTAACACTCCAAACCTCAAGAGACTATCCTTAAAAAGCGAGTCCTATGGTTTGATGTAATGACGATCCTAACTAACGAATTCAACGGTAAAGTAAAACACTGGAGTTATCCACTGCGTATTTCACTATTAGCTGTTCTGCGCTCTCTTTCAGCTGCTCTTAGCTTGCAAAGAAACTTTGAGGCGTAACTACTAATTTTATCCCAGTTCGTTGGGGACTCCAACATAACATCGATAACGGTGGCAACGGTTATTGCAGCACCAATACCGTTTTCAGTTTCTCTACGCTCATTAAAGAAGCGGGGACATGTAAAGAATACATGTTCCGCGCTTTCGACGAAGTCTCTACCACAACCAGGGCAAAAGGGATCCTCATCATGTCCAAAGCGATGAAGGTATGCTTTAAAGCAACCATGACCACTTAACAACTGCGTGAGATAAAAATTTATCTCGCCGTGTTTCCTGTTTATCCATGGACCCAGGCGGGGGATGAGCATATATGTCCATCGCCCTTTGTTCGAAGTGGACCATCTGCTTTGCCATTCAAGCATACTGATCTCTCTAGCAATATATCGAGCATCGCCGCGGTGTCCACGTTCGCCGTGAGCTATTATAGATTCTTCCTTGATAAGAAGGTCTATTGGAGTCATTCCTGCGATGACAAAAGCTGCATCATCTGAGACGGTGCGAAAAGCGCTACAAACACGTAAGGCAGCAAGCCTATACACCGGTTCTATTAATTTCCGGTAAGACTTATGCCTCATAGCGTCGGCCCAGCTTGAAGCCCCATACAGCAGCGTGCTTTTTACTACCTCCATTAAGACACGTCGCTGAGGGTACTTTGGTCCCTTCGTATTTGGCATAATACGCGATAGAGCGGCACAGGCTGTGCTGGCCTTATTCTTAATATGCTCTAAGTGATTTTTAAAGGACAGTCTAGTGTCCACTATTATACCTAAATATTTAAGAAAGGAGACCGTTTCAATATGAAGCTCTCCCACCGTTATAGTAGCTTTTTCTAAGTGTTTCCTGCTAGTTATTAGCACAGCCTCTGTTTTGTGGTCAGCAAGATTCAGACCTACCGACGGCAGCCACGCTTGCACAGATCTTATAGCAGCGTTGGCTTCTCTTTCGATCTCGTCAATATGTTTACCGATTATAACAACAGCGATGTCGTCCGCATAGCCTATAATTTGAGTATTAGGCGGCACGTTTATCCTAAAGACTCCATCGTACATGATGTTCCATAGCAGTGGCCCCAAGATAGATCCTTGAGGAACGCCTCCTGTTATATTGTAGGTTTTTCTACCCTCCGTGGTGTCATATACCAGTATTCTGTGGCTGAAATAACTCTGCACCACTGATATTAGGTATGGGGGAACATTAAGTCTATGCGGGGTTTGAATTATAGTAGACCATCTGGCTGTGTTAAATGCATTTTTAACATCTAAGGTAATAATTAAACAGTATTTATTCTTGCCGTTCTTCCATCTCGAACCTTCGATCGCACCAGCTGCAATCCTAAGCACCTTGTCGATCGCACCGATGGTTGATTTACCTTTTCTGAACCCGAACTGGTTTTCAGAAATGCCATCTGCTAACTCAATGGCAGATTCTAGACGTGTTTTAATAACTTTTTTCAGAAATTTGCCTACCACGTCAATCATGCATAAAGGTCGATACGCTGAGGAGGTTATCCCCACCTGGCCTTTTTTTGGGATAAGGACCAGTTTTTGGATCTTTCATGGACTTGGGAATACGCCCTGTCTTAGGCATTTGTTGAAAATTTTCGTGAAAATGTCAGGTCTATTTTCCACAGCCAGCTTAAGAATTAAGGTAGGTATTCCATCTGGGCCTGGTGCCTTGTTATTACCAAAGGATTTAACTAAGTGTTTAAGTTCCTCATCATTAGTATCCTCCATTTCAACTGCATCTTCGCGACTACTAATAGTGCTCCTACTAACACTTTGTTGCTGAGGGAATAGATCTGCTACTATAGATTCTAAAACTAGTGGGTCAGAGGGTGGTACGTCACTGAAGCACTTTAGCTTTTTGAGTGAAGGTTATAAGCAGTACCCTATGGGTTATGTTTCAACACATCTAATAATTTGTTGAAACTTTCACGCTTACTCTTCCTGATTGCTAGCTTTAGGCATTTTTTTTGCATTTGAATACATGTCTGAAGGACTCATTTTCAGGTTGGCCCCGACTTCTTGTATATGCTCTTCTTGCCCTATTGCAGTCTATACGCAACTGCGCTATTTCACTATTCCACCAATATACAGGATTGCGTTTATTTAACCTTTTTTTCTTTGGCATAGATGCATCGCACGCATTTTTAATTGCTCTGATCAATTGTTCAGCCATCTCTTCTGCATTGCCACTGACATTTACGTCACTAAGCATTATTTTAAAAACCTCCGCATTTAGGTCAGTAATTTTCCAAGCAGGCCAACTACTAATAGATCTATTGCAGGTCATAGGCAGATCTATATCAATTATTAACGCTTTATGATCGCTATATGTGAAGACATCCGATATTCTCCAATTGGCTGTTCTGGCAATACTTGGGCTGGCAAAGGCAATGTCTATTACCGATCCACGACCATTCCTTTCAAAGGTGTTCTCATTACCTCTATTTAGTAAGACTAAATCAAGCTGGGAAAAAGATTCGAGGATACTCTGTCCTCTTTCATTAGTCCTGCGGGACCCCCACTCAACAGCCCAAGCGTTAAAGTCGCCTGCAACTAACACTCTACTTTTATCAAAAAGGTTTCCAGCCAGTTGGTCAACTCACTGAGTGTGAGCCGTGGAGCCATATAACAGCTGTATATGAATACGCTGGAGACATTTATGCACACCATCCCATTTCCGATGAAAGCTGGCATTTGCAAAGGAGTGTCCTTAACAACCCAAGCCGCAACTGAGTTAGTAGCATCCGATAACCATCTAGGATACTGAGGGGGTCTATATGGTTCACTTAATAATGCGATGTCAGCGTTAAGTTCCCTAACTGTTTGGTATAAGAGCTCTTGAGCAGCTTCACAATGATTTAGATTTATTTGGAGAATTCTCATCTATGAGCTTTGGAACAATTTTTGCACTGCTTTGCGGTATGATGGGCACGACGTCCCGCCTGTAAAGTGGTCTCTATTTTCGGTATCTTTGCATAGAATACAACACAATGCGTCTTTACAATTTTTTGCCGCGTGCCCTACTTTGCCGCATCGCAGGCAGTGTCGGCTGTAGTCACATTTGCTTTTACAAGAGCTGGTCATATGGCCGAAATTGAGGCATCTGAAGCACCAGGGCTAGACGGAATCCCAAATTGCGCCATCATAGCCGCCATCGAAAGACACCCTATGGCGTTTGCTAAAATCTTCAATCAATGCCTGCTCGAAGGATCATTTCCTAAACTATGGAAACACCAAAAGCTAGTCCTGATACAAAAACCGAACAAGCCACCTGGAGAACCCACTTCGTACAGACCAATCTGTTTAATGGACACGACTGGTAAAATCCTAGAGCGCATCATATGCAACCGATTGTCTGAGGCCTTGGAGGCACAGAAAGGATTATCAGATATGCAATTTGGCTTCCGTAAAAAGCGCTCCACATTAAACGCGATAAATGAAGTGATATCCATTGCGAGTAATGCAATAGAGGGCACGAGGTGGAAGGGCGGTTCAAAAAAGTACAGCCTAATTCTAACACTAGACGTCCGAAATGCCTTCAACTCAGCCAGATGGGAACACATTATGTCGCCTCTTGAGAAACGAAGGATCTGCAACTACCTTAAAAACATAATAGCGGACTGCTTTAAAGATAGAACTCTCACATACATGACCGATGACGGCAGAAAATCTCGAAGCATCAGCGGTGGCGTTCCACAAGGCTCGGTTCTGGGACCAATTCTATGGAACTGCATGTACGACGACATCTTACGTCTGCGAATTTCCGATAATGCCAAAATCATTGGTTTCGCGGACGACATAGCTGTGGTGGTCGTTGCTAAGCAATTGAGCGACATCGTTGACATCGCGTAAAACACTATAACCACTATTCGCGAATGGCTGCTATCTAAGAGCCTCGCTCTAGCAGAAGAAAAAACAGAGGCGGTACTCGTAAGTAGTCGTAAAAAAAGAGAAAACGTGACCATTAAGGTAGGCCACTGCAACATTACCACCAAGGAGGCAGTCAAATACCTGGGTGTTATGATAGACACGAGATTAACGTTCAAAGCATACCTCGAGCAGGTATGTACGAAAGTCGCCAACACAAGCATGGCTCTCAGCAGATTGATGGCAAATACACGAGGCCCAAGAGAAAACCGCAGACGACTTATAGTAGAAGTCGTCAAGTCGGTAATGCTCTACGGAAGCCAAATATGGCACCACGCAATGGAGATCAAATCCTACTCTAGGGGTCTGAAATCAATCTATCGCCTATGCGCGTTAAGAATATGTTGCGCCTTCCGCACAACCTCGGAGGATGCCGCCTTGGTCATTAGCAGAATGATTCCTATTGACCTCTTAGCCAAGGAAAGCCATCTCACATCCCAAGGCTGTCTGTACTTCCAATGTATGGGCAAATGTCTGTACGCCCAATATATGGACAAATGTCTGTTCGTACAATGTATGGGCAAATGGTTATACGCCTAGAGTATTGACAATTGTCTGTACATCCAAGGTGTAGGCAAATGTCTGTACGTCCAATGTATGGGCAAATGTCTGTACGCCTAGTGTATTGGCAAACGTTTGTACGTCCAATATGTGGACAAATGTCGTTACGTCCGTTGTATGGGCAAATATCTGTTCGTCCAGTGTATTGGCATGTGGTTTTACGCCAATGTGTATGCTAATGTCTGTACGTCCAAGGTATAGGCAAATGCATGGACATATGTCTGTACGTCCAATTATGGGCAAATATTTGGACGCTCAGTGTATTGGCAGTTGTCTGAATGTAGGGGCATGTGGTTGTACGGCTAGTGTATAGGCAAATGTCTGTACGCCCAATGTGTGGGCAAATATCTGTACGTCTAAGGCATGGGCAAATGTCTGCACACTCAATGTGTGGGCAAATGTTTGTACTAGTGTATTGGCAATTGTCTGTATGTATGGGCAAGTGGTTGTACGCCTAGTGTATTGGCAATTGTCTGTACGCATAGTGTATTGGCGAACGTCTGTACGCCCAATGTGTGGGTAAATATCGTTACGTCCAATGTATGGACAAATGTCTGTACGTCCAATGTATGGGCAAATGTCTGTACGCCCAATGTGTGGGCAAATGTCTTTACGTCCAATGTATGGGGAAATGTCTGTTCGTTCAGTGTATGGCCAAGTGGTTGTACGCTTAAAGTATTGGCAACTGAATGTACGTCCAATGTATGGGCAAATGTCTGTACGTCCAATGATGGGCAATTGTCTGTACGTCCAATGATAAGCAAATGTCTGTACGCCCAATGTGTGGGCAAATGTCTGTACGCCCAATATATGGACAAATGTCTGTTCGTCCAATGTATAGGCAAATGTCTGTACTTCCAATGTATGGCAAATGTCTGTACGCCCAGTGTATTGGCAATTGTCTGTACGTCCAATGCATGGGCAATTGTCTGTACGCCCAGTGTATTGGCAATTGTCTGTACGCCTAATGTGTGGGCAAATATCTGTACGTCCAAGACATAGGCAAATGTCTGTACGTCCAATGTATGGGCAAATGTCTGTTCGTACAATATACGGGCAAATGGTTGTACGCCTAGAGTATTGACAAGTGTCTGTACGTCCAACGTATGAGCAATTGTCTTTACGCCCAGGGTATTGGCAATTGTCTGTACGCCTAATGTGTGGGCAAATATCTGTAGGTCCAAGGCATAGGCAAATGTCTGTACGTCCAATGTATAGGCAAATGTCTGTACGTCCAATGATGGGCAAATGCCTGCACGCCCAATGTGTGGGCAAATGTCTGAAAGCCCAGTGTATTGGCAATTGTCTGTACGCCCAGTGTATTGGCAAACGTCTGTACGCCCAGTGTATTGGCAAACGTCTGTACGCCAATGTGTGGGCAAATATCGTTACGTCTAATGTATGGACAACTGTCTGTACGTGCAAGGTATGGGCATATGTCTGTACACCCAGTGTGTGGGCAAATATCTGTACGACCAGTGTATTGGAAAACGTATGTACGCCCAATGTGTGGGCAAATGTCGTTACGTCCAATGTATTGGCATGTGGTTTTACGCCAAGTGTATTGGCAATTGTCTGTACATCCAATGTATGGGGAAATGTCTGTACGCCCAATGTATTGGCAATTATCTGTATGCCTAATGTGTGGGCAAATGTCTGTACGTCCAATATATAGGCATTTGTCTGTTCACCCAATATATGGGCAAATGTCTGTACGCCCAGAGCATTGGCAATTGTCTGTACGTCCAATGTATGGGCAAATGTCTTTACGCCCAGTGTATTGGCAAGTGGTTTTACGCCAAGTATATTGGCAATTGTCTGTACGCCCAGTGTATAGGGAAACGTCTGTACGCCCAATGTATTGGCAATTATCTGTACGCCTAATGTGTTGGCAAATATCTGTACGTCCAAGGCATTGGCAAATGTCTGTACGTCCAATGTTTGGGCAAATATCTGTACGTCTAAGGCATGGGCAAATGTCTGCACACTCAATGTGTGGGCAAATGTTTGTACTAGTGTATTGGCAATTGTCTGTATGTATGGGCAAGTGGTTGTACGCCTAGTCTATTGGAAATTGTCTGTACGCATAGTGTATTGGCGAACGTCTGTACGCCCAATGTGTGGGTAAATATCGTTACGTCCAATGTATGGACAAATGTCTGTACGTCCAATGTATGGGCAAATGTCTGTACGCCCAATGTGTGGGCAAATGTCTTTACGTCCAATGTATGGGGAAATGTCTGTTCGTTCAGTGTATGGCCAAGTGGTTGTACGCTTAAAGTATTGGCAACTGACTGTACGTCCAATGTATGGGCAAATGTCTGTACGTCCAATGATGGGCAATTGTCTGTACGTCCAATGATAAGCAAATGTCTGTACGCCCAATGTGTGGGCAAATGTCTGTACGCCCAATATATGGACAATGTATAGGCAAACTTCCAATGTATGGCAAATGTCTGTACGCCCAGTGTATTGACAATTGTCTGTACGTCCAATGCATGGGCAATTGTCTGTACGCCCAGTGTATTGGCAATTGTCTGTACGCCTAATGTGTGGGCAAATATCTGTACGTCCAAGACATAGGCAAATGTCTGTACGTCCAATGTATGGGCAAATGTCTGTTCGTACAATATACGGGCAAATGGTTGTACGCCTAGAGTATTGACAAGTGTCTGTACGTCCAACGTATGAGCAATTGTCTTTACGCCCAGGGTATTGGCAATTGTCTGTACGCCTAATGTGTGGGCTAATATCTATAGGTCCAAGGCATAGGCAAATGTCTGTACGTCCAATGTATAGGCAAATGTCTGTACGTCCAATGATGGGCAAATGCCTGCACGCCCAATGTATGGGCAAATGTCTGCACGCCCAGTGTATTGGCAAACGTCTG
This sequence comes from Ornithomya chloropus, assembly GCA_963971445.1. Taxonomy (NCBI): domain Eukaryota; kingdom Metazoa; phylum Arthropoda; class Insecta; order Diptera; family Hippoboscidae; genus Ornithomya; species Ornithomya chloropus. The sequence continues at coordinate 27,758,832 of OZ020530.1, read as the reverse complement.
TACGCCCAATGTGTGGGCAAATATCGTTACGTCCAATGTATGGACAAATGTCTGTACGTCCAAGGTATAGGCAAAAGTCTGTACGTCCAATATATGGGCGAATGTCTCTACGTCTACTAACGGGCAAATGTCTGCACGCCCAATATGTGGGCAAATATCTGAACGCCCAGTGTATTGGCAATTGTCTGTACGCCCAGTGTATTGGCAAACGTCTGTACGCCCAATGTGTGGGCAAATATCGTTACGTCTAATGTAAGGACAAATGTCTGTACGTGCAAGGTATGGGCATATGTCTATACGCCCAATGTGTGCGCAAATATCTGTACGACCAGTGTATTGGCAAACGTATGTACGCCCAATGTGAGGGCAAATGTCGTTACTTCCAATGGCGTAAAACCACTGTCCAATGTATTGGCAAGTGGTTTTACGCCAAGTATATTGGCAATTGTCTGTACGTCCAATGTATGGGGAAATGTCTGTACGGCCCAATGTATTGGCGATTATCTGTATGCATAATGTGTGAGCAAATGTCTGTACGTCCAATATATAGGCATTTGTCTGTTCATCCAATATATGGGCAAATGTCTGTAGGCCCAGAGTATTGGCAATTGTCTGTACGTCCAATGTATGGGCAAATGTCTGCACGCCCAGTGTATTGGCAAACGTCTGTACGCCCAATGTGTGGGCAAATATCGTTACGTCCAATGTATGGACAAATGTCTGTACGTCCAAGGTATAGGCAAAAGTCTGTACGTCCAATATATGGGCGAATGTCTGTACGTCTACTAATGGGCAAATGTCTGTGCGCCCAGTGTATTGGCAAATGTCTGTACTTACAATGTGTGGGCAAATATCGTTACGTCCAATGTATGGACAAATGTCTGTACGTCCAAGGTATGGGCATATGTCTGTACGCCCAATGTGTGGGCAAATGTCTGTACGCCCAGTATATTGGCAAACGTCTGTACGCCCAATGTGTGGGCAAATATCGTTACGTCCAATGTATGGACAAATGTCTGTACGTCCAAGGTATAGGCAAAAGTCTGTACGTCCAATATATGGGCGAATATCTGTACGTCTAATAACGGGCGAATGTCTGTACGTCTAATAACGGGCAAATGTCTGCACGCATAATGATGGGCAAATGTCTGCACGCCCAATGTGTGGGCAAATGTCTGAACGCCCAGTGTATTGGCAATTTTCTGTACGCCCAATGTATGGACAAATGTCTGTACGTCCAAGGTATGGGCATATGTCTGTACGCCCAATGTGTGGGCAAATGTCTGTACGCCCAGTGTATTGGCAAATGTCTGCACGTACAATGTGTGGTCAAATGTCTTTACGTCCAATGTATGGACAAGTGTCCGTTCCTCCAATGTATTGGCAAGTGGTTTTACGCCAAGTATATTGGCAACTGTCTGTGCGCCCAGTGTATAGGCAAGCGTCTGTACATCCAAGGTATTGGCAATTATCTGTACGCTTAATGTGTGGGCAAATATCTGTAGGTCCAAGGCATAGGCAAATGTTTGTACGTCCAATGTATGGGCAAATGTCTGTTCGTACAATCTATCGGCAAACGTCTGTATGCCTAATGTGTGGGCAAATGTCTATACGTCCAAGGTATAGGCAAATGCCTATACGTTCAATAACGGGCAAACGTCTGTACGCCCAGTGTATTGGCAATTATCTGTACGCCCAATGTGTGAGCAAATGTCTGTACGTCCAAGGTATAGGCAAATGTCTATACTTCTAATGCATGGGCAAATGTCTGTACGTCCAATGTATAGGCAAATGTCTGTACGTTCAATAACGGACAAACGTCTGTACGCCCAGTGTATTGGCAATTATCTGTACGCCCAATGTGTGAGCAGATGTCTGTACGTCCAAAGTATAGGCAAATGTCTATACTTCTAATGCATGGGCAAATGTCTGTACGTCCAATGTATAGGCAAATGTCTGTACGTTCAATAACGGGCAAACGTCTGTACGCCCAGTGTATTGGCAATTATCTGTACGCCCAATGTGTGAGCAAATGTCTTTACGTCCAAGGTATAGGCAAATGTCTATACTTCTAATGCATGGGCAAATGTCTGTACGTCCAATGTATGGGCAAATATCGTTACGTCCAATGATGGGCAAATGTCTGTTCGTACAATTCATGGGCAAATGTCTCTACGTCCAATGTGTAGGCATATGTCTATACTTCTAATGCATGGGCAAATGGTTGTACGTCCAATGTATAGGCAAATGTCTGTACGTTCAATAACGGACAAACGTCTGTACGCCCAGTGTATTGACAATTATCTGTACGCCCAATGTGTGAGCAAATGTCGTTACGTCCAATGTATTGTCAAATGTCTGTTCGTCCAATGTATTGGAAGTGGTTTTACGCCAAGTGTATTGGCAATTGTCTGTACGCCCAGTGTATTGGCAATTGTCTGTAGGCCCAATGTGTGTGCTAATGTCTGTACGTCCAAGGTATAGGCAAATGTCTGTACGCCCAGTGTATTGGCAATTATCTGTAGGCCCAATGTGTGAGCAAATGTCTGTTCGTCCAATTCATGGGCAAATGTCTATACTTCTAATGCATGGGCAAATGTCTGTACGTCCAATGTGTAGGCAAATGTCTGTACGTTCAATAACGGACAAACGTCTGTACGCCCAGTGTATTGGCAATTATCTGTACCCCCAATGTGTGGGCAAATATCTGTACGTCCAAGGTATAGGCAAATGTCTGTACGTCCAATGTATGGACAAATGTCTGTACGTCCAAGGTATAGGCAAACGTCTGTACGTCCAAAGTATGGACAAATGTCTGTTCGTACAATGTATCGGCAAACGTCTGTATGCCCAATGTGTGGGCAAATGTCTGTACGTCCAAGGTATAGGCAAATGTCTATACTTCTAATGCATGGGCAAATGTCTGTACGTCCAATGTATGGGCAAATGTCTGTACGTCAAATGATGGGCAAATGTCTGTACGTCAAATGATGGGCAAATGTCTGTTCGTACAATGTATGGGCAAATGGTTGTACGTCCAATGTATTGGCAATTGTCTGTACGTCCACTGTGTGGGCAAATGTCGTTACGTCCAATGTATTGTCAAATGACTGTTCGTCCAATTATTGGAAGTGGTTTTACGCCAAGTGTATTGGCAATTGTCTGTACGCCCAGTGTATTGGCAATTGTCTGTAGGCCCAATATGTATGCTAATGTCTGTACGTCCAAGGTATAGGCAAATGTCTGTACGTCCAATTTATAGGCAAATGTCTGTACGTTCAATAACGGGCAAACGTCTGTACGCCCAGTGTATTGGCAAATGTTTATACTTCTAATGCATGGGCAAATGTTTGTACGCCCAATGTGTGAGCAAATGTCTGTACGTTCAATGATGGGCAAATGTCTGTTCGTCCAATGCATGGGCAAATGGTTGTACGTCCAATGTATTGGCAATTGTCTGTACGTCCAAGTTATAGGCAAATGTCTGTACGTCCAATGTATGGGCAAATGTCTGTACGTCCAATGTATAGGCAAATGTCTGTACTTCCAATGTATGGACAAATGTCTGTACGTCCAATGATATAGGCAAATATACGCCCAAATTATGGGCAAATGTCTTTTCGTCCAATGTATGGGCAAATGTCTGTAAGTACAATGTGTGGTCAAATGTCTGTACGTCCAATGTATGGGCAAATGTCTTTACGCCCAGTGTATTGGCAAGTGGTTTTACGCCAAGTATATTGGCAATTGTCTGTACGCTCAGTGTATAGGCAAACGTCTGTACGCCCAATGTATTGGCAATTATCTGTACGCCTAATGTGTTGGCAAATATCTGTACGTCCAAGGCATTGGCAAATGTCTGTACGTCCAATGTGTGGGCAAATATTTGTACGTCTAAGGCATGGGCAAATGTCTGCACACTCAATGTGTGGGCAAATGTTTGTACTAGTGTATTGGCAATTGTCTGTATGTATGGGCAAGTGGTTGTACGCCTAGTGTATTGGCAATTGTCTGTACGCATAGTGTATTGGCAAACGTCTGTACGCCCAATGTGTGGGTAAATATCGTTACGTCCAATGTATGGACAAATGTCTGTACGTCCAATGTATGGGCAAATGTCTGTACGCCCAATGTGTGGGCAAATGTCTGTACGTTATATGATGGGCAAATGTCTGTTCGTCCAATGCATGGGCAAATGGTTGTACGTCCAATGTATTGGCAATTGTCTGTACGTCCAAGTTATAGGCAAATGTCTGTACGTCCAATGTATGGGCAAATGTCTTTTCGTCCAATGTATTGGCAAGTGGTTTTACGCCAAGTGTATTGGCAATTGTCTGTACGCCCAGTGTTTTTTTTTGTTTTTTTTTTTTTTAACGAAGTGGAAAGCTTTGAAAGCCCAGTCAGTGTGGGACTCTCACCCACTAAAACCCCTTCAACTTCCGACGGCAGATCTCCTGGGACTACCGTTAAGTATTACGTCAGGAGAACCGTCTGGGCCTTAGCTCAAATCGTGCGTATCATGTCATTTGTTCTCCGTCGGTATCTTTACTAGATATTCTATGATAGTATAATATAATAATATAATGTAGTAATATAATATAATACTTTAATATTCAATAATAGTAGGACATACATATAAATGAATATTAGTCAGAGGGATCTGAATCGAATTAATCATGTCTACCTATGTGTACGTGTAAGTTTGTCTAAGCTGCAGGTCGAATGAATATGTAATTAATAAATGAAAATAAGCCTGCTTTCTATTACGTTCTTCGTCCCACTTTTCCACTTTTCAACCCTTTATACATGTTTTCTTGATGTTTTGTAAATTTTTTTTTTCAAAAATTTTTTATTGCAGAAACGTATCAAGCGAGTCCTTAAGAATTGTATAAAATCAAAAAAAACCACCCACATTTGATAGAACAAGGCAGTGGAACGAATTCGGTAAATACGATATTTGTGCTTTTTACGATAAGTTTGACCGTACGATATGGGCCTTGACTTGGTCTTGAGATTCTGCCGGCAAGTATTTAAGAAAGTGACACTCCGTCTCTGTTTTAGAGGTCTCTGCTAGTAACTATAGTAAGAAAATAATATGTAAAATTTCTTTGAAAAAATACGCCCTTTTGGGCGCGTAAATACTATGGCCACGCTTTTGCTTTGTATGTAATAAATGAGTAACCCTAAAAAGTAACCGTTTTATAAAAGGAAAGGAACGTCCTTGGACCGATTTAACCGCTTTTCAATACCAAGATACGCAGATATGAAGATATGATATGTACCTAATTTCAGGTATACAGGTCATACCGTTCACGTTTAATACAAAATTTATTTTCAAATAGAATGTAAGGATCTCAGAAGAGGCGTGGTCGATCCCAGACAAATTTAAATATAAAGGGTACTAATGTAGATGATGTTGATTTAACCTTTAATTGAACACGTTACGAAAATATTTTTTAGGTTTATAGCTTTCCAATACATAAATCAATAATGGTACTCATTCATCAAGGCGTTGCTTAGCACCTTGTAAATTTTGTACTAAAGTCTGATGATTTTCTTTACGGCACTTATATTTGGAATGTAATTTTTTAAATCTCCAAACGATTTCACGACATCTGCAGTGCAAAACCGAATTCATTGTATTTGAGAGAATTGAATTGTGGATTCATTTTGGCAAAATCCTTTAGAGAACAAACATGTAATTGTATTATATTCGTTAAATAATTGCCCTCGATTCTGTGGCAGAAACTGACACAAATTACCGATTTGTATGTTGAAAAAGGCACGCCTTTTAAACATTCCCTTTCGGAAACTTCCTCATTGTTTATATAAAATTTAGAAGTATTTACTTTATCGAATACACGCATAAATACGATTGTGTTGAGCTCTTCGTCATCACTACAATCATTCCTATCGTCTTCTTTGTATAATTCTACCGACATTTTAGCAATTTCACAACCATTTTTACAATAATCTTTATAGAACTGGCACGTGCCAATAATTTTGGCTCACCGCCTAAGCAAAGTACTACAGCCGATACCAAAGTCGATTTGCCAGATCCATTTGGACCAATTGTAACATTCAAGTTTGCGGTCGGACGGAATTCGCATTCATCGTACGTTCTGTAAGTTCAAAACAGAAAATCAAATGACCACGACAGAATTGGATTTCTTGGGAATTCGAATGAAACCGAATTAGGTGCACTTTTTAAACCAAGGTTTTCAAGTCATTTTTATACCCTCCACCTTAGGGAAGAGTGTATATTCGTTTTGATCATCCGCTTACAACACATCGAAGGAAGCCTCGGAGACCCCACAAACCATATATATTCTTAATCAGCATAAAAAGAGAAATCGTTTGAGACATGTCCGTCCGTGTGTCCGTCTGTTGTTGGCACTCTCACGGTCGCAATTTTAGAGATATCAAATTGAAACTTTGCATACGTATTCTTACTTCAATTTTGCTGTTCCGTATTGAAATTGGGAACAATCGGTTAAGAGACACGCCCACAATAAACAAAAATCTCAACATACCTCGAAAAAATTGTATCTTTAAAAAATTATATATCGCACAATACTATGCCTATCAAGTTGAAATTTGGTATAAATATAAGTGGTACCGTTATCCAACACTGTGCCAAAAATGGGCGTTATTGAAAAACGTAAAAGCCTATAATTTAAAAAAAACACTATTTGCGTAAGTACATGAAGTAGTCACATACATAAATATGGCAATAGGAACTTATTTTTTAGATGATTATAAAAGGTGGAGGGTATTTAAGCTTCGGTCTTAACCGAACTTCTCTATCTTGTTTTTAATTAATACTCACACGAAATTGTTGTAATAAACTTTTTTAATTTTCCCCCCCGATTTACCATTTTAAATATGTAGTTAAGATTTAGTCTAAGCCAAATTTAGCTTTCTTATGTGTTCTTTGTTTCGTATATGGATATAAAATTTATATATGGAATGGGCTGGATGTTCTAAAGCATCTAGTTTTAGGAAAAGCTTTACAGGAATTACACGTTTGTAGATTCAACCTAACGCATTTATTAAAATTTTATAGGTGATGCAGATGTTAATTAGAGTTTAAACTTCCGAATGCACGTAGTTGAATCGTCAGCTTGTAGCCAATAGGTAAGAAAATGGTAAAATCTTGCAGATATTTTGACCAGGGTGTATATCTTATTATCTTATTTGAGCACACACCACGTACTTTAACTTCATTTCAACTGTTTTCGACCGGTTTTTCATTTATGGTGGCCAAGTACGAGTATTTGTGCTGTGAGTAGTTTGCCGTTTTTTGTCGATAAGATGTTCAAACTCTCTTAATGTTTTCTTTATATATGCAATGGCTCACTTGAAATTTTCGTGAAGACATCAGTCATTTGAAAAAGTTTCAGTGCGCAACATGTATCGTTGGTAAACGGGTCGTTAGATAATTTCCACCTTTTTTTTTCATTATATTCTTGTGCATTTATGATTAGTTTGGTTAGTCGAGTTGAGTGTTCCTAAAAACACATATTTTAATAGCAAATGAGAAGTGTATAAAATGATTAAGTTAAAAGTCTGTGTTTGGCTTGGGTCAAGCTTTGGATACCCTCCACATTCCCACGCAATGTAAGGGAGTGGCATACAAACAATTGCGCTTCTTCTAACGACTACTGGAATATATGGGATACATTACCTCAAGAGTCAAATTCTACACCAAAGGGGAATTCGTGAGCGTGTCTCGCCCATTTTTAGCACATCGATTAAAGTGGTTACTTGCGGATCCCATACCTTTGATCTTAATTGTGCAGCTTTATTTGGTGGTTTGGACAGAGTTTTGGTGATCGTAGGCGTGACACTTGACCGATTCCGCCCCATTCAAATTGGAAAAACTTTTTTAACTCAATATTTAAATTTTCAAGCGTTCAGGCGAGCGTCCCAACCACACGCAAATAGCCACTAATGAATATAATATATGCACATATGGATAGAACATATATAGATTGTGTCCTGCCTAGAAGCACAATTGAAAAAAGTGATAATACATGTTTATACGAACATGACGTTGATTCTATTAAGTTTTAATGCGGTTGTGAAAGTGCCAATCCATTTAGTGTTAATGCAGGCAAACTGACATTCACGAACCAAATCGTAATATTTCGCGATCTCTAACGTGTTCGTAGAAATGCACTTTATTGGGAGAAATTTTTACTTAATAGTTATTTTCTTAACGCTTCTTTGGATTGAATTAATTGATGAATTAAATGTTAGAAACGCACACACACATTGACATAAATTTTTTCTCTTGATAGTTTTTCCTACACTCTGGCATATAAAAAAACCGGTTGCATACCTTTTCAACAAAACATTTGAATCAAGTGCATTTTAATTATGCATGTGTGTATGTGTGCATTTACACATATGTATATGAGATGATGTATCTAATGAAACATAACTAAACGTAAACAAATGGATTTGCAGAGAATCTCAGAATGCCACCACGCACCTACAAAATTTCAATTATTGAGGTGGCACTCGTGATTTGTCATGAACAAGATTTAACTTAATAGCACAGGTTACAAACACACATATGTGGCACAATTCGAACTCTGTGGTATTCACAAGTGACCCATATTGATCAACCGCAACATTTACATGTAATATGAGTGACTATCAGTATAAATGTGTTTAACAGTTTCGGTTCTAAATGTTGCAAATATTTTCACGGTTGTCGTGCATCCATCCTAAGGCAATCCTTAAACCAGTTCGATTTATAACCAGTTGGTTGCTCCGTCTGCAACACGCAGAAGGCGACAAAAAATATATATTCTTGATCAGCACCGTTCACAATCGCAAAAATCACAAATCAGATTCGAGCTGAATTTTTGTACAACTATTTCCAGTTCCGTATAGAATTTGACCTTTGCGATAGAGATGACGCAACTGTTTCCATGCCCCACACCCACATGTCGCGTACAAATGTAGAGGGTATCTTAGATTTGGCCGAAGCCAAATATGTTGTTGTATTGCTATCCCAATTTTTGTGGCCCTGAACGTTTCACTACAGACACACGGACATGTCCAAGTATGTGGGGGGTGTACCAAAATTACCACCAACCCATCTTTTTTCAACAACTTTCAAATCATTACTGTACCGTATTTCTGTGTGTCCCGTACGTTGCAGGTTGGAGAAAATAATAATTGAAGTGATTCTAAATATGGCCAAGATATTATTACTATTGTCGGTGTTGTCAGGTGTTCTGCTTATGAGTGATGCACAATGTCCATGGCATAGAGAAATTGTAGATTTGCAAACTTCTTGTATATGTGCTTATAATATAGGTAGAGAACTATCTGTTCAATGTGATCAGGTATGTAGGTTAGGAATAAATATTGGAGTTGCATTGTTTCCTACTTTTTAACCCTTATAGGTGAATTTTTCAACTTTGCTAAATGCTATAAACACATTTGCGAAACACAAAATTGTAGATTTGCTCTACATCAACAATTCGACAGTGGGCTTATTACACGATCACGCATTTGTTAACGTTAGACTTCACAACCTGCAATTGTCCAATTGTAAAATAAACAAGATCGCCAATGAAACCTTCGCGGGACAAGAAATGGTGCTAAAAAATTTGAACTTGCAAGATAATCTCCTCGACGAAGTGCCTATTGGAGCCATACAAAGATTACATGCTCTCAATTTACTTGACCTCTCCAAAAACCACATAACTTTTATACCAGATGGTGCTTTTAGAAATCTAACAAAGCTGTCTACCTTAAAGCTTAATGACAATAACGTTACTTTATCACCAGGAGCTTTTCGAGGACTGGAAAGTAGTCTTAAGAACTTAAATTTAAAAGCCACCCGTCAAAAGCAAGTGCCACAATGCGTAAGGGGCCTGAAAGCCTTGGTATTTTTAGATCTCTCTCTAAATGGCATCAAAGAATTACCGGGACCCGGAGGTATTCATACCTTTGAAGGCTTAGAGTCTTTGACAGCTTTAAATTTGGAACGCAATTTGATTCAAAGTCTGGGCGAAACTGCCTTTGTGGGTGTGCGGAAAACCTTAAGTTCCTTAAGTTTGCTTAACAATCTATTATCCGAATTTCCGGTGGGTGGTATACATTCTTTACGGGAATTGCGAGTTTTGGATATAGGATTTAATTTACTGAATACGCTGCCAGAGTCGGCTTTTCGTGGTAACCCAGGCATAACATTAATGGCATTAGATGGAAATCCATTGACTACTGTACCCAAGGTAGCATTTTTACATTTGAACGCAACCTTGCGCGGTCTATCCTTAGGGGGACGATTTCTGCATTGTGACTGTAAATTACGCTGGGTAGCAGAATGGATACGCAAAGGAGATTTACAGGTGGAGCTGTTTCAAAAATTTTTATTTATGAAAATATCGTTATGAGGAGTTTTTTTACAGGTAACTTCCCGTGAGCGAAATCCCCAATTTTGTGGTAGTCCGAAACATTTTCGCGATCGAGGATTTTATTCTATCCAGCCAAACGAATTAAAATGTACCGATCGTCAGGATGACATTAACACATCAATTGTTTCGCGCCGTAAATCAACCGTCCCTGCCCATTCGGACGCGACAACTTCACCATATAATATTACAGTACGTCCAACTATGAGTACACGCTTCAATACTATAAAATCTACTAAATTAAATATAAAAACCAATCCTGCAACATTCTCAGTAAGTATTAATATATTTCAATTTCATGTATTTGTTAAATATTTTGTGAACTTTTTCATCAAACGAACACCACATACTACCCGAAGGGGTGCGCGGATATATGGTATCTGTTCGGCGGCAAACGCTAGAACTTCCTTTTAAGGCGATTGGCTCAGAATCAAAATCTGAATCGATTTCACTAGGTTCGCCTGTCCGTCCAGGCATTTCAACGTATGCCACCACTATTGTCAGTGGATTTGTTAGGTCCATTTTGGGACCTCTATAAAGTAATTATACCCTCCACATAAAATGGATGTATACTAAGTTTGTCATTAGTCATGATTATCTATTCCATTGTTATGCCAAAAATGGGCATGATCGGATAACAGACACTCCATAGAAATTGCTTATGAAAGGGCTATATTGAGGTCTTGCTATTAACTTTAAATTTTGAACTATAATTGAACTAGATATGATCTTAGCTGAATGTATTTTAATTTGTACTCTTTCCTAATACTTTAAGAGTACTCTAGCATTGCCGACTACTTCTAAAGGTCTTGTGAACATTCTACAACAGATGCCAACGCTACCAATCATTTCAACTGACTTTATATTATCCAGTAATATTTCTAAAACACATGTTGACCCAAATGCGAATTTGAGAAAAATACCTTCGTTGCGAGAGAGTTCCGCAACCAACGGTGATAAATTGAATGAAAGTTTAGCTCATAAAGAGCGTGCACCTCCTTTGCAGCTTGGTTATCCATCGCAAAAAGGAGGACGCCCTGACGACATCAACGAAGTACAAGTAAAAAATGCGTACCGACAAGACAACTCTGTAATTATTCATTGGACATCTGATACAGCCAATATTTTGGGATTTCGCGTTGTATACCGACTTTTCGGAGAGAAATCCTTTAAACAAGGTCCCCCTCTGGAATCTAGTGAACGTGAATTTAAAATTAAAAATGTTCCATATCAAGAATGCATAATCGTTTGTGTTATATCTCTTGAAGAACTTCATGTTACGCCCGAAACAATTCCCTACCAACAGTGTCGTGAAGTCCGCACAGTTTCTTCACAAACTTCGAATATGGACAAGATAACTATAGCAGCGAGTGCAGCCATTTGTGGCACAATAACTGTTGCAGTAATCGTTTTCGTTGCTGCAAGCAGGTAAAACATCATTCAGGCATTAAGTTAGGAACAGTAACACGTTGTATAATTGTTGATCCAAGGTAATGTTTCATCTATCCTTGTTCACGATCACAATACTTACTCAATTTATTATACTTAGCACCTTGAGGTGAAAGCGATTACAACACCCGGAAGAAGTGCAAAGTATTTATAGTCTTAGTCATGTCAGTCTGTGGTAAACATTCTCTCGGTCGCAAATTGGATAAAATTGGTTAAAAAAGCACGAAAGGCGAGCGTGCTTTTAAAGCATTTTTTATGTTTCATAATGAACTCAAATTATTCTTCTTTTTTAATCAAAACACCAAAAAGTTATTTCGATTTGGGTAAATATTTACTATTTTAATATTAATTTTTGGAGGGACGTAGGAAAAAACATTTGAACCATTTTTCAGTTCTTTATCATTAACCGTTTTCGAATGATACGAAAGCTTAAAAAAGCTTAAAAGAAGGCCCTGATTTTAGCCGTTCCTTAATTGTGAGCGTGTGCTCGATTTATCCCAATTTCAGTACTAACTTGTTCGCAAGAACTGACAAGTTAGCAACTGATTACTCAATTTTTGCGACCGGGAGACAGACACACAGACGGGCAGACAGAAAGGGCTAAATCGATTCGGAATTTGATGCTGATAAAGAATATATATACTATGTACTATGTACTATGTACTCTGATGCTTCCTTCTGAGTGTTATAAACGTTATAAACGTTCAATCTAATCACTCTTTAACGCCCAGTTTCTCTCATTGTTGGGACGAAAGTAAAATACCATGTTACTGTTTCGATAAAAGCTTTTTTTACACCCTCCTCCTTAGTGATGAGGGGAAAATACCTTTTCTCTGACGAGGGCTTTAAGTTTGTTCTTCCGTTTGCAACACCCAGAAGGAGGCGTCAGAGACCCTACATAGTATATATATTCTTGATCAGCATCGAAAACTGAGTCGAATTAGACATGTGTGTCCGTGTGTCCGTCTGTTGTTGGCATTCTCACGGGCGTAAATTTTGAGATATTAAGCTGAAATTTTGTACAGGCACTTTTAGTTTTTGCACGCAAATCGCTATCTAAAATGGGCAAAATTGGTCAATAGCCACGCCCACAGTAGACAAAAAACCATATTTAACGTCAAAGTAGACATGCATGCTGATACGTAAGACATACACTATTAGAAAGCGCAACATATATATATTTGCTACGCCTACCGTTGTGGAGATGGAGGGTATTTAAGATTTGGCCTAAGCCAAATTTAGTTTTCTTACATGTTAAGATTATGTCAATTGAAAAAATCCTTTTCTCTGTAATAGACGTTCGCGCAAATTGCAAGCAACTGGACAAAAGAGTCCATTGCCAATTGGAGGTTTGCCGGTAAATTGTTGCGGTCCAAACAACTCTCCAGGTCCCCTTGCATCAAGTGCAACACTGTCGGCGTTCAATAACCATAAGGTAAGTTCTCTACTATATGTATTTCCAATAAAATTACAAAATTTGAACAAATTAGGATTGGGACCAAGTGTCAGCTTATAGTGGACGATCAATACCGCGTCCAAGGATTTCCGCAATAGATAATCAAGACAACAGGCACAACCACGTTCCTGGAGTACTCGTCAAGACACCGAAACCCAGGTGAGATCATTTACATAAATATACTGATACATCAGTAAGCATACCCAGAAATAATGTGTAGATTTCTTCTTATGCATTGTATGTGCGAACCCAAATATTGTATATCATAACCAAAAGCATACTACAGCAATTGAATCTAAAATTTACATAGATCGCTTGCTGATGGCCAATCGCAACATAGCTACTCCAACAACTCATATCGCGGTTACTTAGGGTCTGCTTTCCCAACAAATTTAGTCAGTTCACGACCCGAACTCCAACAATCGCATCAGTCTTTAGTGGCAGCTTCAGAGAGAATGTCACGTGCCTCGTACGCTGGCTCTATGCACTGTCCACCAAGTGTACGCTCTAGTATGCGACGTTCTTGTCCACGCTCTGGGTCACGCGACCAACTAAACACAACGCATCTATCACAGCACACTCATCGACCAGGCAGCAGGTAAGTTTTCACATTCGTATTAACCTACGTAGTTAACCTACATTATTGTGCGTTTTAACGGGAAGATAGCATGGCATACTGAGTCGATCTAGCCATATCTGTGTCGTCTGTCCGCTAGTAACTTTTAACACCACAAATAGGAAGGAAAGGAAACTACTTTGCCCAACCGGTCATTACAGTTTATTACATAAATGTATATAACAACAACACATTTTATGTATTAATAACTGTTAATGGTGGTAATGGTGCCGCCTTTAGTGCTGTTGGTATAGATGTGAATATTAATATATCATCCATTTGCATAAGAATATGTACAAGTGGATAAAAACCTGCTGATGACGGTTCGAAACCGGTCCAGGTTCAAGCCCTGTCAGCAACCGATTATTCATTTTTACTTTATACAGTAAATTAGCATGGTTTTGTTAAATTTTCTTACCGTACAATAATTCATTTTTCATTTACAGATATTCAACAGCAGGTTCCACACACAATCTAAATAACTATTGCGATACATTTGATAATTGGACTGATCACGATATGGACATTTATATGGCTCGAAATCCGACTACTCGAAATGGCCTGGTACCGCTCTAAAGCAAATGTTTTTATTAATTATCAAGTATTAAATAAGGATAATTTAGCACGAGTCCCCAAAGCATTAGCATTAATTATAATTTAATCATATTGTAATATTTGTATGCTGCAACATTTTTTATATCCATCACCAATGTTATTGTTAAAAATTTATAGCAAAATAAATTCAGAAAACTTAATATATATATGTATAAAGAAGTATTGTACATAACTGCATATAAATATAGTATCTCGCGCATTCTTCAATGTAATCCACTTTGGTGGGAAGTGTGAAATGTAAACGGTCTGATATTTCCGGTAATTAAGACATTATAAACTATATCCGCGGTCGACAAGCTGCCGCTTGACTCTTATTAAGGTTTGTGCTGCTTCGGCTTCATATAAAACCTTTATTATACCCTACACCCACCTTCAATAATACCGATCGATTCAGAATCAATATCTGATTTACAAAAGAAATGCACTTGAAGTAATTTTTGTGCTCGCAAATACAATGTACTCGTAAGGGGCAGGGTCGGCAACAGACACGCTCACAATTTACAAGAAAAGTTTTTAACGTTTAAGCCGACGTGAAATTTTATACGTATTGCATGTACACCCATCCTCCCTTTTACACGGAAGATACGTTCCTGACAAAACCGTGTATTTCGAAAAAATTATTTTTATATGGAAAAACCGTGTAAAACGAAGCGACGAAATAAGCTTTTTTTTGGTATTTATGGAACACAAAATGTAACTAATACACTTAATAAAATATAAAACAAGTGAAAGTATTATAGTCGGTCAAGCCCGACCATCAAATACTCTACACCACTTGATAAACAATGATGATATTCGTTCTGTTGTTTAAAATCAATAAACGCATAAAATTTTGCTTTGAACACTAAAAGGGGGACTCCCATTTTTTTGTGTTTGTTTTTATCAGAGTACAACATATGTACAAGTTTATGACAGTAGAACATGTATACGTCTGAAGTGTTACCAGGTTTATAATTAAGTAGAAATAATTTCGCGTGCAATCAAAATTAGTTATTTTCTACATAATTTTTTTAAATCTTGATTTTAAAAACTGTATAAGATCGAAAACGTGCAAAACAAGTACCGTGTAAAACGAGAGAATGGTGTACTATGCAATATATGTGTAACTGGCACATCCACGCTTTGTATATATTGTATTTATACCTGTAAAAAAACATTAAAATGAGAAATATGTTTAAACTATATCATTTTTGTTCTTGTTATTAATTATCTCAGAGCGTTCCACTTTGTTTATTTCGCTTCTTGTTAGTATTTTACTTAACAGCCACCGCTTGTTTACATATTAATTGCCGCAAAAGTAAATTAAACTGTTTTGTTGTAACTGAGTGAGATTGGAATCAAGATGTTTCCACACGACGTAAAACAATTGGGAAAAAAGTACTTATTCCGAAAGCACTTTATTGGTATATTAAGAAACTTGATTTTGCTAACTGGAGAGGAGTTTCCTTCTGTGGTGTATATATATGGTCACTCAGGCACTGGCAAAACTTCCATAATCAAAGACATAAGTCAAAGTAATAGGAGCGATTCTTTACAAATCGTATATATTAATTGCGTGGAATATTATACAATAAACACCTTATTGGACAGAATATTAGGTGAACTAATCGATGGGTATGATGATGTGTGTGATTGTCTTGAAGAATTTGTTCAAATTCTCAGAACGGAGAGCATTCGCAGGAAAGTGTCGTACGTATTTGTGATGGACAATGCTGATAGATTGAGGGGAATGAATGACAACGTTATGCCCTTTCTCTTGCGACTGCGGGAATTATCTCATTTAAATATATGTGTCCTCTTAATAGGTCAGGTCCCTTTTGAGAAATGTTATTGTAAAAGTGGACTGACTGATGTTATAACTCTGCATTGCCCTCAGTACTCTAAAAATGAGGTTTTCCAAATACTGAGCAATCAGTTTAATGCTGCACGCAGTATATTGCGCTGTACTATAAAGAAAACGGAATCAGAAAAGAAACAATTGGAAGAGAAACTTGATATAGTAGAAAATATAAATGTAGATTTTTTTGCCGATTATTTAAATGTATTTTTGAGCGTGTTTTACAAAGTCTGCCGAGATGTCCCAGAGCTAAAAAACATAGCCTGCACATATTTCGCATCATACATGGATCCGATTTTAAACGATGGTGTTGACATGGACAACTTGTCACATCTATGGCGTAACAGTACGGTACAAATCCGGTGTGCCTTGGCTCACATCTACATGCGTTTTAATATTTCAAACAACATTGTAAGTATGCTGAGGATTATATTTTGCGATATATTTCGATCCTAAATTTTAATAATGTTTTAGACTTTGGCGATAATGCAGCGTAAAGAAGATGTCGCAAAATATTTGGATCTTCCGTTGTATGGAAAATACTTACTCATAGCCGCTTATCTGGCGAGTCATAAATCAGCTAAAAATGATAAGAGAGTGTTTGTGAAAAGCACCTCCAAAAGCAGTAAACGTGCAAAGATGAATGCAAAAACCAAGGTAGGTTTTTCTGCATGTTAAATTGTTTTAATTAATAAGTATAACGTTCTGTTCTTCAGAGTACTGAAAATGTGTCAACAACTTTGGGTCCGAAGTCGTTTAGCATCGATCGTTTGTTGGCAATATTTTATGCCATTCAAAGTGAAAAAATTGGACTTACGTGTAACCTTCTGTCTCAATTGTCAACGCTGGTGCATCTAAAAGTCATAGATATTGTTAGCGGTGAAAGTAATATGGATGAATCTACAAAATTACAATGCAAAATGAATCTGGAGTGTATTGCCTTTATTGGAAAATTTGTAGGATTTAATGTTTGTGAATATTTGTAAGTGTCGTCCTTATTAATGTGTGCCTAAGAAACATATGTACAAGCATGTGAACTTGAGTTACTTAATAGAGACAGACAAGGAGTCGATCTCCTAAATAGACAAGAGGAGAAATGTAATTCTTTAAGCCCGACCATTTAGTGCTTAGCTTTTTAAATTGTGAAACAATTAATTTGGTTGTATCTGTATACGCTGCCATATAAGTTACTTTGTAAGATATAATTATATGGGAAGGCGTTCTAAAAATGGTCCAAATTTGGTTCAGCCAAATATGAAGCTGATTCTAAAAATGGTCCGATCCGGTCCATTTTCACTAACGTTAATATACCCTTTTACCATAAATACAGGTGCAGGATATAAAAATGCTAAACGGAATTTTTTAATGCTTTCTCCTTTTAAACTTCATACAAGATTATTATTATTTTTCCTGTGAGGCGTGAACAGTTGTAAAGCTTTAAGGTACGGAGCTTAAGTTGGGTTCGTGTCATAAATTGAAGTCCATACTATGAAGCTTTAATATAGAAACACACGGGTAGGTGTGTGTCACTCTATTTAAATGCATATATATATATATATATATGAAGTTAGTGACAGCAGGCCAATATGATTTCATGTCTTAATCTTCAAGTTCATAATTAAAATTTAAATTGTGCTGAACGCGTAGAATCAATTCTTAACGAAACTACGATACAACGTATACATACATTTAGAATAAACAATGATTACGACGGTGTAGTGCAGATAGTACCGTTATATTGTATTTACAACAGAAGTAATAAAAATGACGAAACATTTGTGATTATACAAATCGATAATATAAAGGAACTACACACATACACAAGCATACATATATGTCCTTAAAATGTGCATACATTGTAGAGCAAGTGAATGCTGAAAATTTACACCTTCTTAGCGTAGTCGTACGAATATAAAGTATATTCACCGTCTCTCCAATACCATTATTAAATATTTACTCCTTGTAGCTGTAAATAGTTGAAAAATTTCAAATTTCGGTGAATGTCACATTCGGTATATACTGCAAAAGTCTGCTGTGTCAGTTAATCATGTTAAATGCCGTCAGACCAATACTACGGCAACATCTGGGATATTTATGTTGCTTTTTTAAAAGACTAATGCTAACGGATGGAATCTTGAACATCTCCACCGATGCATTAGAGCCCTTCAAGGAGTATCTGCCACTTTTCAACTTATACCCAACATTATATGTGTAGGGGGGTACATGTGACTTTGTCAAAACATTTGCAACGCAGAAAAAGGAGGCGTCGGCGGAGACCACACAAAGTGTGTGTGTTCTGAATCAGCATCAAATACAGGCTAGAAATACATATCTGTCGGTGTTTCGGTCTGTCTGTCCGCAAAAATTGCGATATTTATTCTAAAGCTGGTTGGCCAAATGGATCAAGCGGCACGCCAACAATGCAACTAAA
The DNA here is from genome assembly GCA_963971445.1 of Ornithomya chloropus. Taxonomy (NCBI): domain Eukaryota; kingdom Metazoa; phylum Arthropoda; class Insecta; order Diptera; family Hippoboscidae; genus Ornithomya; species Ornithomya chloropus. The sequence goes on along the minus strand of OZ020530.1, from coordinate 27,739,992 downwards.
AGTGAAAAAAGGGCAATTTTTAGGGTACATTTAAAGTGCAGAAGATATATCGACATGGATGCTCCTTGGGAAGCTTTCGTGCATCAGCCAAATCATAAGAAATACCGCAAAAAAGCTTCAAAATTGCTTCTTTTGGAGTTTTTGGCCCCTGTGGGGGGGGGGGGGGGGCGTGTTGTTTGAATAATTTTCTTCAATTCCGTACAAAGCATTTCCAGGATGTTAAATTCTACACACGGACACAGAGGCCAGCTAGAGTGACTTAGTATTCGATTCTGAACCAGAACATATATACTTTGCAGGATCTTTGAAGCTACTTTTTTTTGGATGTTTCAAGCGTTTTGACTAAGAGATGTGACCATCTATCTTGCAGGTGGTAGGTATAAAAAATTGAACTTACACGGAAATCGACACCCTTTGTCCCTAAAAATATCGCCTTATTTTTAACGGATCGTATACAAAGCGTAAATTTTTCATCAACAATCATTAAGTGTTTCCCAAACTTTTTTAATCAATATAAATTTTGGTGGCGCTGTATGAATGTATTTCTTTGTATGCTTAGGTCTTAAAATAAAATGCATTCTGTGGGAATTCATTCCGCGATGGCGATTAAGCGCCAGCGGAAAAGAAGAGATGAGCAAAAACGTGCCAAAGAAAGGCGTTACAGTACCCAAAGCTCGGAAAGCGGCGGTACACTTCATTCACCAATGGGATCCTTTCGTCGTAAATATCATTCAACTCATAATGCTGTAAAAGCGGGTCCGAAAAATATTGATAGTCAAGTACCATCTAACCATGAACAGAAACATGAGCCAAGTATTTAAAATTCTCGATTTCAATTTGTAGGTGGTCACAAGTATTGGAATGTTACACATTGGTATTGTATTCATTGTATTTGGTGTGTTTCTTTGTGGTGCTGGAATTATTCCGGACGAGGCTATGTCTTGGAACGTTTTTAGTATGTAATTTTGCGCCTATATTCATATTAAAATGCGATAATGATCTTTGAGAAAACATGGTTTAATTTCTAGGTTCCAGTTCTGTTTGGTGGAATGAGGTCACTTGTACTGGTTTATTTTCATTAGGCCTGGGCTTGTTTTTGTTAATTTTGAACTGCTTGATTAGCCGCAAAGAAGAGGAGGATCTTGAAGACTACGTGCAACACCAACTAACACGATCAAGGTCCGGACATCGGTTGGAACGTGATATCGAAACTGGTGTACTAACTACTCGGCACACTCGAAAAGCAGTTGCTCTACAGCGGAGTCCAGTAAATGAATACGGAACAGACGTTTCTCTGGCAAATGACCCGACAACCGACATTGTACGAAATGGTTCCATAAGAGGCAAAAACTGTAAGCTTTAACAGCTTTACACCCTTCATACGCACACAAATGTACAATTTTTACTTCGCTTCAGGTTTAAATTCACCCGGTGATATTTTATTAGAGAAAATAATTGAAGAAGACGCCCCATACCGTAATGAACGTAGCTCGGGCATCTCCCCTATCGAAGTTGAAAATGATACCAAACAACTTTTGGGCAGCGAATCCATAAATGAAACAATCACTATAAAACGAATATAAATCTTTTTTATATATTATAAAACACAGCACAATATATTGAATGGTAATTAGTCATGTAAAATTTTACATAATTTATTTATTGTATTTTTCTAATATTACAAATATTACTTACGCTCTTCTAATACCCAAAAAGCATATTAAATATTGAACAATTTGTATAATATTCGGCATTTGACGAAGGTCGCATTGTATGATCATTATATTTATAACTTGGTAGCGACCAAAACCAAAATTAAAGCCACATATGTCCACATGTTCAATTAACAGACATGTGGACAAAAAATATCATGTTGTATATATGTGTATATACATGAACGGAGTAGGGTTTATAGACATTCGATTTAAACTCAGTGAACCGAACGAACCGTTTCGATAGTGTGTTGTGCGATATACCGGCAGTACATAGCAAATGGATGAGATTGTGGAGCACGTCTAGTGGTCCTGTTAAAAGACTTTAATGAAAAAACATGTTCCACACGACACAACTCACATTACGTCGGTGCTCAGGTGTACCGAGAAAGTTGGATACTTTTTCCGTCACCTTCGCTGCATGCGCGCGAGGACCTACAAGGTTGAATTGGAGGCCCCCGCCCACACATGCGAGTTATACTCTAGTTTCGGCCGAATATAGGCGACGTAGATGTTTCTGATATCAGATTTCTTGCACGTACATTTGAAACACTTGCCGTTAAATTTCTTTTCTTGGTTTCATTCAAATTCATCTTGCCAGAAAATGCAGTCGTTACTTCATTATCTTTATGGCCACGAGTATTTGGCTAATTATTAAATAGGAATGCATTTCACAATATTTGAAAACCGAATGAAAAAATTCACAATTGACGTATTGAGAAATCGAAACATTTTTCAAAACAAAGCGAAGAAATGAAGCGAACTTTATCCCATTGTTCACTTTACTGATTAGTTCATTTGTACTACTTCGTTTACAAACTATATATATATGTTAGATTTGTGCTACAAAACAATGCATAGTAAGTGTATTATGGAATGCAACTTGGACAAAACAATGACTGAAACGGGCTTCAGCGAAAATTTTCCACCTCAGGAGTTAAGTTTTGAACAATGTGAGTGTTTCCAAAAATAATACGCACAACATGCCAAACCAATTATGTTGGGTATTAAATATTAAATATAAATAGATTCTGAAATTCATGAAGAAAGAGAAAAACGTCTCGAAATTGAACTGTTATTGAATGAAGGCTATGGCGCAATAGAAGTTGGAAAACTACAGGAATTGGCACGGTCTGATTATGGTCTAGTCACAGATGAATTACGCAGGGTGTTGTGGCCTCAACTGATAAGTATTGATGTAACAAAATTGGAGGCAGCACCAAAGCTATGTGACCTTCAAACACATCCCGAATACCATCAAGTTGTACTAGATGTTAATCGATCATTGAAACGTTTTCCACCCGGCATACCTTACGAACAGCGTGTTGCACTGCAAGATCAACTTACTGTCCTAATATTACGGGTTATAACTAAATATCCAAATCTTCGGTATTACCAAGGCTATCACGATGTAGCCGTTACGTTTCTGTTGGTGGTGGGCGAGGAAATAGCATTTGCTGTAATGGAAGTGTTGTCGACAACACACTTTTTGGAGTGCATGTTGGAGACAATGGATGCTACACAAAGAAGGCTAATGCACATCTGGCCAATTATTCACTTGGAAGATGCGAAATTATGCCAATACCTTCGTCGTTCTGGTGTTGGTACTCTGTTTGCTCTGCCTTGGTATCTCACGTGGTTTGGACACAGTTTAAATTCTTATAAATTAGTGGTTCGTCTATACGATTATTTTCTCGCGTCACCAATATATACACCCATCTTTGTTACGGCTGCTATTATATTATATAGAGCAGACAATATATATCTCGAGGACTGTGATATGGCTTCAATACATTGCTTGTTATCTAAGGTAATCCATATGATGGAAATATCTCGCGAAGGTAATTTGTATTTTTTTCTAAGATTCCAGAAGATTTGCCGTTTGAAAAACTTCTTAAATTATCGAGTCAACTTTATGATAAATATCCAATGGAACTGCTTTCTAAGGAGGTTGATCAATTGGAAAAACGGGAGTAAGTGCACAAGTTTTTTTTTTGGGATTGTACCCTCCACCAGTATTGGCATCGTAGCTATATTCTCCAAAACATTTCTTTCTCGGTTGTTATAAACATTTATTAACCTAACGGTTAAGTCAAAAAAAAAAAACAACATGAAACTTGAAACGCTTTAGTTAAATGAAATTTAATTGATCTCTTGATTGATTCTCATTTGGATTTATATATGAAACAATGTTGTCCCAATAATTAAGGTGGGAGGTAACAATTATGATGATAAATTTTTACAATGTGTGTACTTTTTATCAGACAAGAAGAGCGAATCATGGAAGAAAAAGAAAAGCTGGCCAAGTCATTGCGGAAGAAAGCCGCGCCTACAGATAATCCAAATTGCCATCACACATTGATTTATTGGTTGCCACAAGTTTTGACACGAAAATCTGTTATAGTGACTACGGCGTTTTCTATTTTTGTGGGTTTTTGTGCTTACTACTATAAAAATCAGTACATATCCACGGGTTTTAGTTGAGTAAAATGGCCATTACATCAGTTATCGCACTATGCCTTGCAGCGTACTATATTGGAGCGGCGGGCCTTGATCATGGGGGTTTCGTTGCCTTAGTTTATTGATGGATCTGTTAAGTATTCAAAACACATATATTTTATTTGTATAATACTTAAGTTTAATTTAAACTCTTAAGCATTTATGTATTTGTGTATATTAAGGTAATAGCAAAACACAATGTCGTGTTTGCAGTTTTTCTTTTTTATTGTAATTATTGGAATATTTAAAAAGAATAAATATAAGCTTTGCGTTTTAAATTAATCCTTTCAAAAGTAAAAAAAGTTGCTTGAATACTATGTATAAACGTTAAACATAAAATATAAACACATTTTAATACAAATAAGAAGCAAAGATTTAATTCTCTGTGGGGTATAAGTAGCACAATCGAACGTATGTTGGAATGTTGGACAACTGTGATACTGTGTTACTAACATTTGCTTCTAAAAGCAAAATCTGTTGTGTATTTGTGATCTTTTTACGCTGAACTTAGTGCACGTCTTATAATATCTATAAAGGCTATCAACATTTCCAAATTCATTTGGAAATAAACTGTTTTCAGTTTATCCTTTGTTTTAATTCGACTTTGCAATATTATTGCGGTCAATGTTCTATGCTTCTGAAAGCTAATATTACTTTTAACGAGATAAGTATGCCAATCGAAGAATTCCACTAATGGATTATTCAATGAATTATGCAACTTTAACATGAACTGCATTATTTCGTTTCGGCGGATTTCCAATACTGCGGGAATCAGTTCCTTTAGTTCAGGTGTCATATTTTCTATTGTATTATTTTCTTCTATCCTCTTTTCTGAGCTTGAGCACATTCTTTGATACATGGCGGCTAGAAAACGACATGTAGTTAAAAAGTCCTCTGGATTTTTAAAACCGCATTTATGGCTGTTTAGCGCCGTTCCTACTTTGTCTTTTTCACATATTAAATAATCAATAGATTGATTAAGGATCTGTATAAATGTACGCATTTACAGAAAATCACATAGCATTTTTTTTTTTTTTTTTCGGTTACCTCAATTAGAATTTCCTTATTATTAATATTAGATAAGCACTCAAAGTTATTCATTTTGCCGTATACATTAAACGCTGAATTTATTTTATATTGCATACCATATAATCATATACGGTTCATATTTTGAACTATACAATACATTGCATAGTACAAAATGCATACTATGCAATGCATGCATAGTACTTGAAGCTTAGTTATAGTACTATATTACTGCAGTATATCTGATGTGTAAAGCGCTTACTTTCCATTCTACAGTTAAATCATGTAATCCCTTGAAAAATGTAAACAAATAGAGTATATGTATGTTTCATTAAATTAAAAGTCGAAACACTTTTGACAGCGCTGCAATAATGCATTTAAGCAATGTGTTGGATTGTACTTACTTAGCAATGTACGTTCAATGCGGAGGATATGTCTAAGCGCTATTGAATTTTTTTTTTGCCAATTATAAATTGTTTAAAATGTTGTTACTCAAATTTAGCAAAACAGATCGGAATGATATGGTAAAATATAATAATCATTATTAGTGGCATTATTTATTCTAGAGCAGCACAACATTTTCCTAGGTAATTTTGCTAGTAAAAAAGAAGAAATATCTATATAGGAATATATTTACGGGATTTGCAATTATTTCGGTTACCATTGTGATCAATTAAAATATATATGTGTATACATATATATTTATTAAGTATATAATAGTACAAGTGCGATATTAACTTTGTTGTGAAATACATATAATATGGAGGAGCTTCTAAACGATAATATTCCACAAGATGAGCTTGAGGTATAATATGTAAATTAACTTAAATTAGGTGAATACATATATTTCCGCCTTAGAGGTTTGAAAAGAAGTATTCTCACGAATTGGAATTAGATGGTGAAGTGAGTACGGAAACCAAGTTTGAATATGGTTTGTGCTTAGTGCGCAGCAGGTATACCAATGATATAAGAAAGGTACACATAAAATTGTACCCTATTTAAAAGATATTACAATTAAAATGAGCCTGTATTTTGCACAGGGTATAATGATTTTAGAGGACTTGGCCCGAACACATCCTGAGGGTAAGCGCGACTACATTTACTACTTGGCGTTTGGAAATGCTCGAATAAAGAATTATTCAGAGGGCCTTAAGTATTGTCGAGCCTTTCTAGAAATCGAATCCAATGAGCAAGTGCGCTGTTTGGAGGTAAGAGTTAAAAGTTTATAGTAATTGTGATTCGCAAAGTTGTTGGTTATGTTGGTATGTATGACTAATTTCTACTACTCGTTCGACTCGACAATGACGTTGAAGTGGTGTTTATCAAATTTTTTTTATTCTCCAAACAACAATTGTTCAGCTTTATTTTCTTTATACATTTATTGTTAAATAATATATTTACACATGTTTGCACTTTCATATCTAACTTGGTAAGTTTATATTTTTCGTTTTTTATAGGAATATATTAAAAAACAAAATGAAAAAGAAATGGCGAAAGGAATGGCAGTGGCAGGAGGTGCTGCATTAGTATTGGGAGGCATTATCGGTCTTGGATTGGCTTTAGCAAAAAAGTAACATTTACATTCAAATATATATATTTTATGCAAACTTTATTAAAATTATGTTCAATAATATCACCACATGATTAAGTATGGATCCATAAAGCAATGCGGTTTCGTTAATCAGCCAGCTTCACAAGCTACCACACACTACCGTGAATGTAAATTTTTGTCCGTAGTTTCCTTATAACAAGCTGGGCACATACAATGGTTCAAAATTCATGCCGAATTCTTTAAAAAGTTTTATTGGTAAAACGTAAGTGTAGGATGTTGTGCAAGTTGGCTTGGAAGTTATTAATCCTTAAAATTATAGTAATAGTATAGCATTGAAAATACATATCAAGAAAAGTAAGTGGCCGAAGAGCACGTCCTTTAATTGTACAAGAACGGATTTATAAAATAAGTGTATGTGTAGGCAAAATAGATGGTACATGGTTAAATGGTTAAATCGATTTAGGTTAGGTTTGATTCTGAGCCGATCGGCATACCAACATCCGCACATACACAATGCACTCTTGCACCTCTTTGTCGTGGAGCATACATAATGAATGTTCGCGTGTGAAGTGAAGTGAGTTAAATCAGAATGTGGCTCCGCCAACATAAGTGACGCGTCAGAACAATGCACAAAGTTGCAAATTATTTTAAATTTAGTTTGCCTATGCAGATCTTATATATATGAAGGGCTTTTGATTGTCTTTCTGTGGATGTACATATAGAAATGTTTAATCGGTTACGTATTAAGGTAAATAATCTGCCAGGAACCTTCCCCGTTTAAACGAAGTACTCTTAAACCGCAGTACCTACTAACACAATTTTTTCATCAAAAAAGTTTTTCTCTTAGCTGCGTCTACATTTCCAGTGACCAATGTAGGTGAAATTCGGCACAAAGGTAGACCCAGGACAACACCATACGTTGCTTAAAGTTTGTTTTATAAGTGCACTCTTATATTAAACGTGCAGTGCCGGAAGCGGAACAACTATAGTATTTAATAAAATGCCGTTTTTCATTGAACGCGTCTGTGTTGTTAAAACTAAAGTTTTCTAATATTGTAGTAGTTCTTTGCTAATGTATATGAAAATATTGCTGTCAGTAGGTCCCAACTACTATATAATCCGTAAAATTTTATGTTCCGCCTCTTCTGAACATTTGTTCAATTGCAACCGCCGTGTGAAACATAACACCATTTACTTATATATGTTATTTTGCCTTCTAAAGAAACTGACTCCTAATCTTTTTACCCTTTATTTTTCATAGTAAACAAAAACGTAAGGAATAAATGATTATTCTAAAAACGACGCGGCGCATATGAACCTGTTATATAGTTTAAGTGTAGGGTCAACCGTACCCCCATTATGTGCAATATACAGTAAATATAAGAAAACTGAATTATGACACAAGTTATACCAATCGTGAATAAAAATGTTGTAAATTAAGTCTTCAATTGGGCACTTTTTTAATATTTTATGGACTTTATTCTAGGCCTTATACAACGAATTTGTCAATCCGTTTGCAATCTTATGTAAATATGTGTAACTGCTCCCAATTGCAAATGGTGTGTACATGTGTGATTTTCCGAACAAAATTATTTACAATTTGAACAAATATTGCAACGTTAATAATTAACAATCTCTTTAATTGCCGTCAAGCAGCGGTATTTGTTTGGCAGGTAAAATGGCTCAAAGACGTGTGGAAAAGGTGTGTCCCAACCCGTAACACGTCTTACAGGTGCTTCCAAATACAGGAAACAATTCTCCTGAATATACGCAGCGATTTCAGAACCGAACCCTTGGGTTAGCGGTGCTTCATGAGAGATGATTACCCGACCAGTTTTTTTGACAGACTAGAAAATTTCATCATATATAGTTTGTAGGAAAACTTATTAAAGTAATTATACCTTACTTTGCAAACTGCGTCTCTATCCCATGGTAAGATGGACACTAAATCAATAACTTCGCAGTCGATTTTCAAATCTTTCTTGGCAAGTTCTGCAACCTAGTTTACTATAAAAAACAAAAATCGTTCTTAAAGTAAATACTTTACCTCTAGTAAAACATGTACTTGTGTTCCCCAACCGATAAGAGTTACGTCTTTTCCCTCTCGCAAAATATCCGCTTTTCCGATTTCTGAAGCGTAATTGTGTACTGGAACGTCTTCTACGGCAGCTCGGTATAGAGTTTTAGGCTCTAACATTATGCAAGGATTTGGATCTTTAATGCAACCCAATAGTAAACCTTTTGCTTTGATGGGTCCTCGTGGGACGACAATTTTTAGACCAGGCGTATGAGCGAAATATGCTTCCGGACTTTGACTGTGATATAAAGCGCCATGACCTACGGCACCGCACGGTGCCCGGAAAGTTACAGATCCACAATCAAATAAACCACCACTACGGTAACGAAATTTCGCGGCTTCATTAACAATTTGGTCAAACGCTGGGAATATATAATCTGCAAACTGAATTTCCGCAATAGCAATTGCTCCCATATTGGCTGCGCCAATAGCGAAGCCGGCAATACCCTGCTCACATAGTGGCGTGTTAAATACTCTATCCTTTCCATATTTGTCCCTTAAATTAATAGAACAACGAAACACCCCTCCAAATCCCACATCTTCCCCAAAAAGCAGTGCACTTGGATTCTGTTCTAGTGCAATATCCATAGCATTATTAATGGCTTGGAACATGTTCATTTTTTCCCTAGTTTTCGTACCAACAACCTTTGCATCCTTATCAGGATAATATGTAAAGTGAGACCTTGTTAAAATGGTTTTGTTTCCTCTAAAAACATTGTATAGTGATTTAATATACGTATTCATATTTCTCACTTTATACTTAAATGCGTGTTATCTATTGCAAAAGAAACTTAATATAATGCTCTTGTACATTAATTAATATTCCTGTTAAAAATAGATTTGGCAATGATGCACAGAATTTTAAATAAAAAAGTCGTAGAATTTAACAATGATAAGTAACAAAGAAAAGTGAGTGTATGAGTAGTCTAGTGTAAAGAAAAGAGATAATTAATGTTTTGTGCCCTATATAAAGGGATCAACCATTTTATAGTTAGAATTTTTAAGAGAGGAATGAAAACTATTTTGTGAAATTTGTATCATAGGTTGTTAAGTTCTGTATTCCGTGTACCATTTCAATATTTTCGATTTCAATTTTAATTTCAATTACATTGTAGCGCGCTTTTAACATGTTTATCTCGTAGATTTTTTACAATTTTGCACATATTTTAGTATTTATAAAGAATATATATTTAATTACAATGTCTACCATATGCTCAAAAGAGACCACATTACCCGATGGTGCCTGGAAGGATTCATTTGACAAATTGCTAGACAACAGGAGGTATTCTAACAGAAATTTTTGCACTTCACATTTGCTTAGAATGTATGCATTCTTAGAAAAACACCGTGCTTTAGAGATCAAGTTTTTCATAAAAAATATTTGCTTAAAGTACTTCGCAGGACTTGCCTCCATAAATAATTGATTAGTTCAATGGCTTAAACAATGATTCTTTTATTGCATATATTTTAGTTTATTGCGAATAAATAACTTCGTAAAGAAGAGTATAAATGCTTCGTATAACATGAATTCAAGCTATGAAAACAGTGGTTGGGGACATTCGCCCATATTGAATGAAAACGCAAACATAGATTTTGTAGAGAGCGAAAGATGCAATAGCAACAAAGTTTACCTCAACGTACCATCCGTGAATAATCAGATAGACAATAATGTACAACTATCACGATGTGCTTCAGTGTCCACCCCTTTGAAGCCCCACGTACATCCTTTTAATTGCACCGTGTCACCTATAGACATGTTCAGGTTTATCAATTTTTATGGTCGGCACCGTAGTACAGGATTTAAAAAAAATAAAAATAATGCTGTAACTGATAAGGAACGAGTAACGCGAACAAGTAATAAAAAATTATGTTTATTTTTGAAAACTTTAATTATATTATACATGGTTTAGGCGTGAAAAGTTTCAAGAACTCTTCACAAAACGAACTTAATGAACCTGGTGCCGATTCTCCATGGACATTGCTTAAGAAAAAGCGACAAAAACATGTTCAATTTAAGGAAATTACCAAAAATGCTGAAGTAACTTATGCACCTCCAAATGCACCGAACTTCGCTCTAAATCCAGGAAAATGGCGTAAATCATTACATCAAATACGCCGTTCTTCTAGTAATGTCTAAAGAAATTGTTGTAGAAGTCGTATATTTGAGTACATATTTATCTTTTAGTTCAATGCAATGGTAATGCGAAAAATACCAGCATGAGAAAATCTATATGTATATGCTCAGAGGAAGTGGAAAAAGTCGTTCGGTCGAGACGTAGTGTGGAGAAGAATTTCAAAGCAAAGGTTTTGCAATTTTGCAATCCACATAGAATTTTAACTTTCAAAGAAGCTTACAATGTGGAGTACCTATCCAAATGCCGCAAAATTGGCGAAGGTTCCTTTGGTGAAGTGTTCTTGTATTCAGATGACGAAGAAGAATCTATTTCTAATCAAACAGTTTTGAAAATTATTCCCATCGAAGGACAACAATTAATAAATGGCGAAATACAAAAAACCTTTGAACAAATTCTACCTGAAATTGTTATAACAATTGCACTGAGCGGTTTAAGTAATGAATCGTTGAATAATGTAACAAATGGATTTGTTAATGTTCAAAAGGTGGGAAAAATGTTACATGTTATCTAATATTTGTTGAATACTATATTTAAGTATGTACGAATATAGGTAAGATGCGTAAGAGGAAAGTATCCGGATAATCTTATTAATCTTTGGGAAGAATACGACCGCCTTAAAGAGTCTGAAAATGATCATCCAAACTGTTTTAATGCCAAACAGCTGTATATAATTTTAGAGTTAAGCTTCGGTGGCAAAGACGTTGAATCGTGGGTATTCCGCAATGCCGAGCAATCCTACTTTATATTACAACAGGTACTTCTTACATAAATATTACAATAATATTCTTTAATCTTCTTACACGTACTACACCATTTGAACACGTCTGTTCCTACTGAATAGTTAGCCCCACCATACTTAACAAATTGAACTTAACAATGCCTATCTCTTGTAGTTTTTTAGCTTTTGAAATATTTCGCAATCGCTTTAGAAACACGTGTTTTAGGAATTTTAAAGCATGTAAGGCATTTCTTTCAGTCCATACCAATAGTGATATCTCAAAAAAAACAACAACCTAAATTTGGACCAAATCTTAAACAACCTCCACATCTACACGCAAGTACCAAGATTTCTGGAATTGGTGTTTCAATTTTTACGACCCGCATAATGATGACAGACAGACAGACGGACGCAAATACGTGGCTAGATGTTGATTCAGAACTTATGTATTTTCCGTGCGTTTGCAAACGTTTCCACTAAGTAATATATACCTCCTAACACAAGTGATCGTGCCTATGTAGAAACTTTCACCTGTTTCGGTATTGTAACAATTGAATAAGTTGAAACCATGCAATAATGTATGTATGTAAGAACGAGAAATCAAATTTATGATCGTTATAGGATAAGAGGAGCTAAAGATGGTCCAATTTTTGTGAAAAAATATAAAAAATGTTCGGACATTTTCTCATGTAAAGCTACTTTCTTGGGATACATGTTGTCTCACATTTCTTATAAACCTAATGCAGAGCTTTGTTATTTGTGTTCATTTAAAATTTGGATTTTTTTCATTCTAAACTGAAAATGGTGCAGTTTTTTATATTGTAATAAATTTTGTTTTTGCCTGGTTGCAGATTATTTTAACTTTGGCTGTAGGTGAAGAGGCTTATCAGCTGGAGCATCGTGATCTACATTGGGGAAATATTCTAATCCTTAACACTACTGAAAAACATATTTCCTACAAACTGAGTGACAACCTCATAACTATTCCCACTAAGGGTGCTAAAATATCTATAATCGACTACACATTGTCCCGCATAACGTACCAAAATTATTGCCACTACTGTGATTTGTCCAATGAAAAGGAACTATTCAGTGCAACTGGTGATTATCAATTTGATATATATCGCATGATGCGGGAGACTCTTAAGTATGTGGTTTAACCTGTTTGTTGTAATATATGCAAATGTGTGTGTGTTTTTTTTAGCGACAAATGGGACAAATTTGAACCGAAGACAAATGTATTTTGGATATCGTATTTAATTGATAAATTGCTTAACAGCGTTTCGTATAAAAGTACACGATCAGCCGTTCATGCGCAATATATGAAGAAACTACTTGAATTAAATGAGTCCATACTACAGTTTCATAGTTGTGTAGATTGTGTGAGACATTTATTTGTATCAACTTAATATTTACGACAAATTGTTTTATATATACATATAGTATTAACCGTTTATTTTTATTTAAACAATTACAACGAATATTTTTGAAGTATTAATAAAATGACTAAAACGTTACGTATGTTGTGTTAAAAATTTGACTTTTTATACATGTTGCTTAACTGCAGGGTCTTTATTTTTTGTTACTGCGGTTTTTTTAGAGTTTATCGAGACATCTGCAACCGTTTAAAGGGTGGGAGTGTATAGATTTGTGTCCGAATAAACATCAGTGATGGATTCGGAGACCGTAAAAGTGCTAACCACACTTAGCACACGGACAGCATGGTTGTTGAGGATCAAGAATATAATATAAGTCTTTGTGGGTGTGTTGCATAATTTCTTGGAACTTGTTGTGCTTTACCTAATTAATGCGGAAGGTTTGAAAGCAGTCACCGACACGGGGTGTTTGTTTCTGTTGTGAACGTTTATTATGAAATTGAATTTAATACCTTTTCATATCCTTCATCTTAGTGATGGAGGTATACAAATTTTCTATTTCATTTGCAACGCACAGGAGGAGAATTCAATAATCCACACAAAGTATAAATATTCTTGATCAGCATCAAAATCTGTGTCAATGTAAACATTACAGTCGGGTTGCCTACGTGTTTGTGCTGTTGGCGTAAATTTTGAGATATTGAGCTGAAATTTTGAACATAAATATTTCTAGTTTCTGCACGTTATTATTTTGATGCTGGAACAATTACAATCAATTGCACTCTCTCTCTCTCTTCTAATAATACTCCCATTAAAACTTGAACACAATGTACGTCGCTTTCACAGAGTCTGTGAGTGCCTGTGCTAAATTCGAATTCTTTATTATACTATATATATGTATATGGTATGTATGTATTTGTATTGTATATAAATATTTTATATAAACCTTTAAATAATTGGAATTTTAAAGAACATATGCATAAGTGTGTATATTATGTTTAGGACCTGATCGACCCATTTTTGGACCGCACCCCATATAACGAGATTTTTAAAATGATTCATAACAACTGAAGTATTGAAAATTGTTAACGTTGCTTTGCATACCGTACTCCACTGAATGGTACAAGGGGGCGTTGTCTGTGCGTCCGTCCATGTATTTCGTATAATCAATCTACCGGTTGAAATTTTTAATATGTATTGAGGAAACTTGGCATGGGGATGCCCTTTTTATACCCTCCACCTCAGTAATAAGGGTATACTAAGTTTGTTCTCCCGTTTGCAACACCCAGATGGAGGCGTCAGAGACTCTACAAAGTATATATATTCTTGATCAGCGTCAAAAACTGAGTCGATTTAGACATGTATGTCCGTGTGGCCGTCTGTTGTTGGCACTCTCACGGGCGTAAAATTTGAGATATTCAGCTGAAATTTTGTACAGACACTTTTAGTTTTTGCACGCAGATCGCTATTTAAAATGGGCAAAATCGGTCAAAAGCCACGCCCACAATCGACAAAAAACTATTTATCTGCCACAAAAATTGAGCTATAAACTTGAAATTTGGTATGTAAATCTATAAATATTAGCTTTATCGATATGCCAAAAATGGGCGTATTCGTGTTATAGACACGCCTAGAATTAATAAAAACCTTTATATCTGCCACAAAAGTTGTCCTATGAACTTGAAATTTTTTACGCGTATACATAGTTATTCCATCCACCCATGTACCAAAAATGGGCACGGTCGGATATCAGACACGCCCACAATCGACATAAATCTATATGTCTGCCACATAAGTTGACATAGGAACTTGAAATTTGGTATGCGTATAAATAGTTATCTCATCCACTGATGTACCTAAAATGGGCTCGGTCGGATAATAGACACGCCCTCAATTTTCAAAAAGCATAATCAATGTAAAAGTAGGCTTGCATGCTGATACGTAAGACATACACTATTAGAGGGCGCAATATATATATATATATATATTTGCTACGCCCACCGTTGTGGAGGTGGAGGGTATTTAAGATTTGGCCTAAGCCAAATTTAGTTTTCTTATTTGTTTAATATAAGTCTATTCTCATTTTTTTAAAATTTGATGACGAATAGATGAATGGATTAAGAATTAATCATTTCTAGAATTCCCTCCCATATAACGATTCTTGACAAAGTGGCATGGTATTTTTTTTTTAAGATATCCCCCAGGTAAACACCCCATCATCTTATATGACAACGAGACGCGTGTGCTGATACAGCTGCATTAATTATAGCATGAATTGTGGAACTAAGCGGTGTAGGGCATTAAGTGGTCGGGTAGAGCCGACTCTTATATTTTCTGATTTGTTGTTTTCTTTATTTTTGTTTATTTTTTTTGAAGAAATTTAGAATTTTAAGAATTTTGAAAGCGCTTAATCTTCGTTACTTTTAATATAAGTGTATTTTTTGATTATTTAGTTATTAAGTGATTTTAACACAATTTCAAAAAAGCTTTTGAAATCCATTTTATAAATTGAGAAATATGTAAGAATACAAGTGAAACGTTATTGATATGCACATATTATGGTATGTATGTATGTATGTATTGTATTGTATTGCATGTATGTATGTATGTATGTTTGTATGTATGCATGTTTAGAGATACTCACATATTTTCAACAATAATCATGATAAGTTACTGATAGTAGTGACAACAATATATTTTAGGTGAATAAATAAATATGTTTGTAAATGGAATACTGTAGTATAGATTTGTTTGGATACGTTTCGTTTATTATTATTTCTAATCGATGTCTATGAAAGATCAGTTTGTAAACATTATGTTGGTGTTCAAGAAGAAGCAAAGGAAAACTTGGCATAACAGTAGATATAAATTCGTTTGTGTTCGCACTGTATAGAATCCAATGTATGAGTACACGTCTCTGGCTGCACTGTTAATAATCCACGGAGAACGTGGTGACGGTGCGGCTGATGGTCTTTTGTGTATTTTTTCCTTTTCATTTTTGGTTGGGACTTGTGTGTAAACTGTAATTGTAATTAGAACCAAGTGAAAATATTATGCAAGGGCTTGGCCGACCTCTGCATCACTTAAATCCAATTTTGAAGAAATCTAAGCAAAACCAATTTTTTAGTACTCTCAGTACTATCAGAATTATTTTCGTAGAAAAGCCACCTCTGGAAATACTTTAAAAATAAATATTCTGCCATTTTCCCTGGTTGGCCACTATTCCACGTTAACCAACTATGTGGAAAATGAGTGAAAATGTTATAGTTGGTCCAGCCTGACCCTAATACCTCAAACCACTTAGTGGAATCCGTAAACTCGAACCTTTATTATATATATATATAAATTACTTCGCGAAAAGTTCTTATATGCAAGGGGTTCTAAACGTGGTCCTATCGGGTTCAAATCTATATAAATAATAATACATGCACTAATAATTAGTGCATCCTGGTGAAAAGTGGCAGAGAACCATTCCAAATATATGGAATATAAATCAATAGAATTCTAGAGCATAGACCGAAAAACTCCATTACAAAAATATACTTATTTTAATCAATTATGAGCCATTATTAATCATCATCTGCCAATCTAACCTACCTTCTAGTCCATTAATCAAGCCTTTTATACCGTTGATACTATTTGGTCCCAAGATGTCACCGACACGCATACCAATGTTTTTGTTATGGTCATATGCACCCCGCACAATAATGCCACCACTATTGCCTGCACTGCTGACGCTGCTACTTATACCATTAAGTATTTTATTTTCTTGAACCGCACCTCTCAAGTATATATCCTTGTCTCTCACTACTTCATTGAGCCCTTTGCTCATGTTGAATGGTTGCTTCCGGCGAAATTTCGGTGTAGTATGTACGTATGAGACTGGTGTAGTTGTCGGTTTTGGTGGCAGACGTAATTCTGTAAAAAGCAATAACTCGTACAATTATATTTTTACCCACCTCCTTGAAGTTGCGGATATAAATGTTATGTCAAAACATTTGTAACACCTACAAAGAAGCATGCCATACCCTGTCAAGTGTGTATATTTTTAATCAACGTAAAATTCTGAATAAATTTAGCTGCGTCTGCGCGTCTGCCTGGTGTAACATCTTCTCAGGTTATAAGGCACTTCGTGAAATATCATTACATGAAAAGGGATTCTAAAAATGGACTGATGGGGTCCAACTTTGGCACAGCCAATTATTAAGCTGGTTAACTATTCGGTCCACTTTCAATAGAGTTGTTCTTTGGGCCAATACAAAATTTCATCAAAATATCTTAAACACGTTTTATGTATGTTCGATATCTTAATTTCTAAATTGCGCCTGGGACCTTCACACTGATCAAGAATGTAATTTTGGACGTGTCGGTCGCCTTCCTCTGGTATTTACAAACGTTTCAACAAAACCAACTGAATGTGGCATAGGTCAAATCAAATCATAGGTTAAACACCCTCCACCTCTCGGCCTGTACTTCATTATGCCCTTTTATTACATATCAACTACCAGATCGAATTCTGCGTCAAAGAGGGTTTTTGTAAATCATGGGCGCGTCTGTTATCCAACAGCGGATGGATGCCCTAACTATTGATATGGGCACCAATTCTTCTTGGTCAAAATTACACAATTTAAATAGAAACCTATGAACAGATACCAGAAATATTTTTACAAAACTTTCACCTCGATGTCTTAAAATTTTCTGAACATTCCAACAACAGACACACGGATTAGGATATATATTCTTTGTATTGTCCGAAGGTGCAAACAGAATAACGCAAACATTTACTAAATAGAAAAAAAATGCACAATATGAAATAGGTCAACAGCATGTTAAGTATGCACACGGTGTAGTCACACAATGTATTTAATTGAATAGCATAGGGCAAAATTCGTACCTTGTAGTCGTATTCGCGCCTCACTCTTTCCCAAAGCATTTACACTAGAGCAACTATATGCACCGAAATCACCTTTAATAAGATGACGAATTGTCAAATTTAGTTGCCAAGTGTACATGTTAATCATGCCCTCGGATATGTTATATTTATTACCATTGTGAAGCTTCAAATTTCCTTTCAGTAAGAAATTATAAATTTTTAATGTAAATAGAAACCAGGAGAGAGAGAGAGTGAAAGAAATCGCAATTATATTACTTGTAAAATGGGCGAAACAATAATTATTTAAACCAAGGTTTCTTACCTTCATCATGGTACCATCCATTTAAAGATTTTGGATGAACTTCCACAATACATTCTAAAGTTACTTCTCGCTCTATCGGTGCTACGACCAGCTGATTTACGGCTTTGGTAAAAGGCGGAACTTCAAAGAGTACAAACACCGGAAAGAGGAAAAAACAGGACGAACGAGTTCATAATGGGCGTTATATAGAGATTTGATTTTGAATTATTTACAATAGTTATATGATAAATAATTTCCATACACTATTAACCAATTACTAAAAATTATTCACTCCCACCATTACAGAATAGATGCTAAACGAACTAATCAACTGTATGGCGCTCAACACTCACTTGAGTACGGCGCGATCTCCACAAACCTAACATTCATGGAAGGGCTGCAATTGCGAAACCCTCTTCAGATGTTGTAAAATCTGTCAGATGTTCATAAATCTGTTTTACATTTAGTCACTACTACAGCTTTCAACCTTCATGGTTGTGACCTACATATACTACCAATTTTTAATACGTCTTAAAGGGTCACTTAAGGTTTACGGTATAAATCGAAACAGCCGCTGATCGTTTTTGTTTTCCAAGAGGTATTATTTAAAAATGTAAAATTTAATCGTAACTAATATTCAATCAATTATTTATTACTTACAGTTTACGCGAACGTCGAAACGTTTGCTGACCGAAGGCGGAATACCATTCGATGCGATGCATAAATAGCCTCCCATATCTGCACGGTGAACGTTGTTTAACTGTAGTTTTTCTCCTTCAACCGTTTTCACAGCTGCAATAATTATTTATAGACTCAACATAGAGTCAAGTAAGTTAAGTTAAATTTATTAATTTATATTTCTTTTTCAATAAGGAGAATGTTATAGTCGGTCGAGCCCGACCAATTCATACTCTACACCACTTAGTTCTACAAATTATGCTACAATTAGTTTAGTTGTATCAGCAAACACGAGGCATTGCCACAACAAAAACTTAATGTACCCTTTACCACAAGTGGTGCAGGACACAATAATCTATTCATTTATATTTACTGATACATTGATGTGCTCAAAATGGGCCGAGTCAGATAACAAACACGTACACAAGATTCGTCTTAAACCAGAAGCGCTTTTACTTGATCGGAATAGTTGCAGATAAAGTATTTTTCAAAAGTTGGATTTTTATACCACATAAATAGGCTTATAGGTGTTAAAATAGACGGACGGTCAAACGCAAATAAAAAAAATTATAATTTTTAATAATAACAGACGTCACGAACATACAATATAACTTAATTACTTATTAGTGGATTCAAATGAACAGAAAAACCGGAGCGATACATAAGTGAGGAAACAGCGTGAGTTAGTTTAAGGCGGAACCCCAATGAGAGAGAGAGAGAGCGCATGTAAAGTAATGGAAACAAATTTGAATATTTAACTACAACCTCGGATATATATATACGTACCTTGTCTATCACGGGGATCGGTTCGTATCATAATATTTTTAACACCTTCGCGCCTCCATAAAACTGTTGGTAGAGGCACACCCGTAGCAGTACAGGTTAGAGTTATCGTCCCTCCCTCATTGGTAGTGTTTTCTTCAAAATTCTGGTTCGGATGATTTAATATGTCTGGCGGTACTACAACGTCTAAATTACCAAACTAAAACACGAATATATTGTAATATAATGCTTCCAATAATAATGTTTGTCCATTTAAACTTAAGAGAACCTGGTATCTTTTGGGAAAATAACTTTCAGTTTCAATAATTATTGCAATTCCATATTTTAGCAGAATTATTATTTATGAACATTTATTAGTAGTGCATTACCTGGCTTTTCATGGGATCCGTATTTACTTGACACATGTAGGTGCCAGAGTCGTTCAGTTGCACGTGTGATATATGAAGTTTCCAGGTGTTGTGGCCATTATGGGTCACAGATAATCTCGGATTCAGAGATACCATATGTGTATGAATACTTAATATAGCTTTCGAATCTGATTTAATCCAGGCAACCTATATGAAGTACAAATGTAAAAAGACATTTATCCATTACTGATTCATTTGTTCCCGTCTATACGAGGGGTCAACGAGAAAAACTCTTTTAATAAAAGGATTGTTATTTTCTCATCCAACTGAGTCGATCTAGACATGTATGTTCGTGTGTCTGTCTGTCGTTGATGTACCATGTAAAAGAGAACATATCTACCGTAATGTAAGGGGATCTACTGTATTGAACTAATGCAAAGGGAGGGGTTTGAGTAGTACAAATGAGTCTATGGATTTTAATACTTACCCTATATTGACCTAAATTATTCACAACACAAGTAAATGATACATCTCTGCCTTGGGATATTGTTACGTTTGGGAGTTGTGATAAAAATTCGGGTTCTGGTTTGTCCGGTTCATGTTGAACTGTAAATATAGAGCAATGTGTTAAAACATTCATCTATGTAAGAGTTTTCGGAGTTTCGATATAGGGTGGTCGGACTTGATTGACTATAACATTTTCACTTGTTTTTTAACTAATTAAGATGGGAGGAAAACGGTGTGAGAGTTGCGCGTAAAATTTGCAAATCACGCCCATAGAAACCTCAGGATCAGAAGAGCCTTGACTTTAAATAATTATAATAACAAATAAGTTTAATAAACTAAACAAAGAGTCGACTCACTTCCACTTTACTTTTTCATTAAACAAACGAATAAACGAGCACACCCCCAAACTTAGTATGCCCCCCTTTAAGTCAAACTATGATGGAATGCAGAAGCATTTTTTTCATTTATGAAATTAGCAAACGACAACATACTTACCTTGAGCAAACACCAAAAATGTGCTGCTGTAGGAATTCGTTTTGATAAAGATGATGCACAGGAATATCTTTAAACAACAATTCATATTCCAAAAAATATCGCTTGAATGTGATGTTGTTGTTAAGGATGTTATAATTATGTTATAGTAGATTGCAAAAACCCGTTATTCCAATACTTTTACGACATTTGCACAGACATGGGATATGCGTTTGTTAATGAAGTTTCTGGTTTCGTTCGGAATGCGCAATTCTGATCTCTTTGTTGGATCATCACTGCAAAAATATTAATATAAAACATAAACAAAACTGAGATTGGCAATCAATTGAGGTTGGCTGAAAGTCATCTCTTAAAAGGCCATCTGTAATTTATGTAACATCGTTGTGTACACCATAGACAAGAAATGGTTTAACGTCTGATTTAACACCACATGTGGTACAATTCATTATACGGATACATACACATATACTCGTACAAGTATGTATGCATTGTATGTATACAATTGAAAAACCATAAGGAAAACGATAAAGAAAGAGATTAAATATAGGGGCTGAAAAGCTAGGAATAATAACCAGTTCAATACGTAAAATCCATATAGTTCTTAGGTGGTGAAAAGGAGCCAAAGTACAATATGTTGTGTAAATGTATCATGTGCAGCAAACACATACAAACGTGCCAATTTATACCTTAATGTTTAATCATGTGTAATTGCCTGCACCATTTAATTAAGTGAAAAAATAATTATTGCCTGCTATACTCGTATGTTGGTGTATTATTTTCATAAATAACAAAACGCAATAATATAACAGGCGATAGTAATACAGTGGGTCAAGCCCGACCATTTAATTCACCATTACCTACGCCACCGGTATTTTAAGGGGTTCTAAAAACAGTCCGATTCAGGCTTTCAACAAAGTGTCAATATATGTCCTTGTTACAATTTTCATCGAAATATCTCAAAAAATGCGACCTGTAGCTTGCGCCCAAACTTAAGGCAGACAGAAATGATTAAATCGATTCAAATTTTGATTCTGAACCGATGGCTTCATAATAAAATATGGGTGGGTGTGGCATTTGCTGCTTAGGAGTTACAAACATCCGGACAAACTTAATGTACGCTTTGCTACAAGTGCAGGTGCTGGGTCAAACGAAACAAACGAAAATGTTACGGTTGGCAATTTATGCTATAACGCTGCATGCATCGATAGTGATTAAAAACTTGGTAAAGTTTCCTTAAAGAAGTTCCAGGCAAAAGCGACTTTAGTTTTATATTAAAAGGAATCAAAACGTTTGTCCATCCATCCGTCTTCATTTTCGCATTTAATAAGCGACTATTTTTTAAAATTCTTTTATAGTAAGCTTTACATGCGACACATAAACCTGCCTACAATTTGACTAATCTCAAGAAAGTCTATTTCTTGTATACATAAGTTAATATAGAATGTCGTTGTTCTACGGACACAAGACCAAAGACAAAAGATTGTGCGTACAGGTATGCCGCACGCTTGTTATCCATTGCACAATATATTGCAGTTGTATAACGGAAAAAAAATTTCATGTCCTTTATATTGGGAAGGCAACAATTGCATTTGAAAATCAAGTATTTGACTTGCGTATGGTTGCTGACGATGATGGGTTGGCTCCCATCGAAATGTCTTTTAATACATTTGTTCGGCTATTTTGCATTTAAAATTTGATTGTTCAAGTCGGCCTTGTGTACATAGTGCAATGATCTTGTACATTAACTTATGGATCAAGATTATATACAGTTTGGGAGTGTATATAATCTTCTATTATTTACAAACATTTGAACAAAACCAATATACCCCCATATCGTTATGGTGGTGGGTGTAAATACGAATTTTATATGCACTTAGACTTCTTACATAAAAATCTGAAATTTTGATATTTTTAAATGAAGAATATTGTACGCGCACACACGCACACGCGCACACACGCACACATTTTTATAGCCAGCACCACTTGTGGCAAACGGTATATTAAGTTTGTGCGGATGTGTGTAACTTCTAAACGGCAAATGTAACACCCACCTTCCCACCCAATAATTCAAAATCAAAACCTGAATCGATTTAACAATGTCTATATCCATGTCCATGTAAATTTATGCGCAAACTTTCCATATAATTCACGAAATAATTACTGCCTCGCGTATACAGACACAGTAACTATGTGGCGTAATTTAAGAAGCCAAGAGGTACGGGGTATTACTTGGTCCAGCTTTACCGATTATAAAACTTTTCATATTATTAGTTTTCAATATTTATTAAAGCTCGATTGAAATGTATTTGTTGTCTAGAGGGCTGGTTTTACTTTAGGCAAAAGCTTCACGTACATATGCATACTATTCATAAATGTAGGTGCGAATCCTTGAATCATATTTTTATGCTCAACGCCTTGGAGGTGACAAAACACTTGTTACAAGAGAATGAAAGCACTTTAAGAACATCATAAAATATACACTTATGTATGTCTACTCTGTATTGGCATGGAATGCCAAATTAGTCTGCCTGGCAAGTTTATAAAGGAGATTTGTTTGATAAAGACTTTAAAAGCAAGAGGCAGAATTTTCGTTTTGTCGAGTTATGTTAAATAGTTTCGAACTGTGAAGAAGAGAAGAACGGAGGTGCTTCATTATTTTTTGGCTACTAAGATCATGATGTCATATAATGAAAGGGGCTCCCTTACCTCGACAATCATTAATTATCTAAATCCGTTGAACAGGGCCAAATTCAGGGCCGATTTCATTCAACTCCTGTTGAACTTTATCGCTGTTTACTGAGAGAATTCGAGAATTCAAGTCCCTTAGAAATTATTTGGTCCATGCAGAAACTGGGAAAAAAACCCCTGACATATAGTATTCTTTAATTGCACAGAACGTTTTAATTGCCACAATTTAATGAACTTCCTGGAATGAAACACTTAAATAGGAAAATAAAGGCTTTCAGAAATTATAATGTGGGCACAAGGAGAATACATGTTAGTTAATAGACAGATAAAAGCGAAACATCGTCTACTGTATAAAAAGGAAGGGGTATCCAGGGATCAAAAAGGGGCGATCGAAATCGAATCAAAAGCACACATTAAAAATGTAAAGTGAAAAAATCTTTGTGTGTGTTGCAAACGGAATAACAAAGTTAGTATACCCCATCACTAAGGTTGAGAGCATAAAGTAAACTAACTCACCAACTCACCTTAACTTGTATTAAAAATTGCGATGCTCTCCAAAATGTTTTTATAGTCTGTACCTGTACTTGCGTCAAAGAGTATATTAAGAATGTGTGAATGTTTGTAACTCCTAAACGGCAAATACCACACATACCTACGTATATTATATTATACCGATCAATTAAGAAAGAAAATCTGAATCGATTTAACCATGTGTGTCTGTCTGTCTGTGTATTTTTGTGCGCAAGCTACAGGTCACAAGTGACTTATATGGCAATGCCTGACGCTTACCAATACTTAACTAATTGCAGTTTAATTTGTGGAACTAAATGGTGTAGGCTATTAAGCGGTCGGGCTTGACCGGCTATAACATGTCCACTTGTTTTACTATATCTACATTTGTTCATGCATAGTTTGAAGTTGAAATTTTTTAGTGTTTTTTCTTATTAATTAATTGATGCTTAAATGCATGAAAAGGGCTTTCCAACCTTAAGGCATTTTTCATATATTGTATGTACATACTTTTAACATGTTGATACTAATTTACGTACCTGTGTTGTTCAGCATTCCATTGAAGGGGTACTGCTTTTGGAAAAACTTCAACAAAAGTTCGCGACTCTTATGTGAGATTTTTTTATGCAAATGTCATGTACATACCATGTATATATATGTAAAATGTTTATTTCTTTGTACGACAAATTAACTTACGTTAATGTAGATAGTTTGAAACTTTGTTACATGTGGAAGACTGTTTTTGGCTGTTTCTGAAATTAGCAAAAATGCAACATTTTTATGTGTATGTATTAATAATGGATCACATTCAACAATATAACAATATAGATAAGTCACTTCGTGAAACATCTTCCTAGGAAGAAAGGTTCTAAGAATTTTTCGATCGAGTCATTTGAATTTCTGCCGCTTAATTTTTAGGCAAGGCAATGGTGTTTAATAACTTTAATTAGCAAATTTTTGCTACATAGCATAGCAATTCGAGGGAAGGCCTTATACAGAAAAGGGTTTCACGAATAGTGCGGTTGTATCCACGTGCCACAAAGTGAATTATTAGGCTTCTATTCTAAACTATTCTTGATTAACTTTAAATTATCGTCTTATGTAAAAATGGGTAAGAAATCTAAAACTAGTCCAATTTAAACCACTTTCGAAAGGCACTTGGAATTTGTACAGCTTTAGATTCTGTAATATTAAATGTTAACATGGAAAGTTCCTGATATCATCAGGTTTTGCAAATGGAATAACAAATTTGAATACCCACTATTGATTGATGAAGGCTTCCCGAGCAGTATATGTGTCAATATACAATTCTGTTTACTTAATTACTTGAAACATTGCTCCTTTTTCGCCTTTTCTTGTCATGGGCGTGTCGCTTGACCAAGCAAGCTTGGAATCGATATCCCAATTTTTGCGATTAGAAGAGTGAACGGGTGTATCGGATGACAGACAGACATGATTAGATCGACTCAGTATTCGATGCTGCTATGGGGTCGCACATACCGCCATATATATATGTTTGTGTGCATAATAGCGCATATGATAAAATGAAGTAAAATCAAATAATTAGTGTGCTGCTGGGTGATGTGGAAGAATAATAAAATAATATTTGTTGAATATTATATAACGAAGTTTGATGGCAACGGACAAAAAAAGCAGCAAATAAGAATAAATTTGTAAAGGAATGTAAAAGATACACATGCAAACGGCGACAAGAACAAAAACGAAAAAATGAAAACATCACCAGCGTAACAAGTATATATTTACATACAACTGTTGGCCGATGTTAACGTTGGTTGGTTGGTTTGGCTCCACTCTAGTGCTTGCTTCTTTCTTACTTTGATAACATTACCAAAATGTTTTCCATTAAAAATTCTATGTCGTGCACATTAAATGTCGACTTTGTTTTTGTTTTTGTTTTTCGTTTTTCGTTTTTCGTTTTTCGTTTTTCTTTTTATAAATTTTTTGTTTTTCGGTTTTTGGTTTTACTTCTTTTAAATATTCATCCGTATTATTAAATAATTAACATTAAAAATAACAGTTTATCAAAATGTGTGTAAATTATTGCATATGTATACATTATTGTCGTCAATTCCGTTTGTTTATATGTTTACGTTACGCGTGTAATTATTATTGTAATTAATTTCAATTATTATTGCATTTAATTGAGAGGTTATCACGTTTATACTATTGTAACTACATATACGATATTATTCTATTTCATTTCATTGTTTTGAGGCTTTTTATTGTTTTTCGTTTTCTTATGCTATTATTATCATTATCATTACTATTAATATTGGTTTTCGCGTTAATAAATCTATTAACTAGTACGCAAAAGAGCCTCTTTGTTACTGAACACGAGTGAAGAACCATGAAATTATCCCTATGGCTTTCCATTTAACAGGATTTCTCGTACGTACACAACAACCGTGATTCCTCGAGTCGTGTCTCTATCCATATTCGTGTTAGCAGACACGATACTCTTTGCGACACTTTTCCGCTCCCGCAGCTGCACTCCTATCCAATGCAATCCTGTGTGTTGGTATACTAAGATACATAAACACAATATCGTAGCACAGTTCGTACGTATTTGTTTGTGAGTGGGTAAGTGGATGGCTGGACGGATGGATGGATAGTGAGATAGGTACCGAATGACTTGTGAGTCCCTAAGATTACCATCCACCACGTGGTGTCGTCCGGTCTCACGTGAAACAAAAAAACATGCAAAAGTGTGAATGGCTGTTTATTCTTATCAGCGACGTGACTGTATTTACTTATCAACGCCAACACTCCACCACAAATACAATTATTATCCTAAATTCTCGTGTGGAATGTGGGTATATTTCAAGTCGATACCTTTCTGCGCATTGTCATTTCTCTTTTTTATTAAAGTATACTTTTGAAAATCATAATCTCTTCCTTTCGGTATACTACGTATACATACACAAACGTGATACATGTGCGGTAGATACAGAGAAGCATTGCGATGAAATTTTCGCGAGAGGAGTTTACAAAAGTATTGTATTTTTATTAAGTACACATAATGATATTATTATAAAAATGAACGGATGCCGTTATTCCCATACAAACACAAACACATGCACATACACACGCGCATACATACAATACATATTATGCATAGACAATTTGTGTTTGAATTGAGAAAAACAATAAAAGAAATAATTGAATCTAATTCAGAGATTAGACTCTGAACGTACGTCTTGTATTTATATAATGCATAAAGTATGTTACGAATGTACTCTTGTTTAGCCTTGGATTTTTGTAATTCGAAATTTAATTGAAATAAATAATATATTGTGTATATATATATATATATATATATATACGGGTGATACATACTTAATACATGACAAGATTAACAATAAGAAGGCAGTAAAATGAACAAGTGCAGAAGCTAAATTTGGTTTAAGCCAAATCTTAAACAACCTGCACCACCTCCTCCATAGTGGGCGATGCATATTTTGGATTGTGCTCTCTAATATTATGCATACGCATGAACCCAACAAGTAGTATTTTGCGCCAAGTATATAGTTTTGTTTGTGTAAATTGCCGGCTTGGCTGTCTTGCGATGCCTCTCGACTTCTGACTTCATTGTTAACGTTTTATAGCGATTAGATTGATTATTTGCCGATTGTGGGCGTGGTTGTCAACCAATTTAGAACAAGTATATTAATTCAGTATTTGTAAGCGGAATACAGTACAAAAGGTCAGCTCTATAGCTCAAATTGCTAGATGTAGGGTCTCTACCGCCTACTTCTGCTTGTTGCAAATGCAATGACAAATTTAGTATTGCCCACATCTTATGCGGAGAATATAATAAAATAGCAAAACATATTTAAAATAAGTAAAAACAATTGAAAATGTTATTGCCGGTCAAGCGCGACTATTTAATACCCTGCACCACTTACTTCTAAAATTTATATTTTACTATAATTGGTGTTTAGTGTATCAATGAGTGCAAATCATTATCATAAAAGTCACCCCGTGAAAATTCTTTATAGGCAGAGGAGTTCTAAATAGAGCATAATCCGGTCCAATAATTAAAACATTTAACCATTAAACTAATGGAGTTATTTAATAACTTTTATTAAGAAAATTAAGAATTGCGATTTTTATACTCTTCACATTAAGGGTGGGTATATTATTTAAGTTTATTGTTCTGTTGTCCGTCCGTTAGTAGTAAACGTTGACATATTGAGTTGAAATTTTTTCCATACATCTCTAGTTTGCACGTAGGTCGCTACATAAATTGGGTAAAATTGGCCAAGAGCCACGCCCACAATTGAATAAAATCTATTTATCTGTCATAAAAGTCTCTGTGCTAAAAATGAACGGCATCGGAAAATGGACACGCCGCACGTACAAACAGATAAAATGGTCTGGACAGATCGAATAAGACTGTGATGCAAAGCAATAATACAAATAATTTATGGGGCCTCTGACGTCATTATTTGGGTGTTGCAAACGGAACAACTAACTAATTGCACCCTTACAAACGTTGTATACATTCTCGAATATTTTATAGTTTCTTCAAACTAAGTGTGCAGATGACATGTGATTGTTTAGTGGCCAAATGCTTTCCTTCTTCCCATGGATGCGCAATCACTATCTAAATCACTGGTTCTTAATCATTACTTTGCAATCTTTGTTCAAGTGATCCGCGAAATATATAAATTGTTAATAAAAGAAACCTTAAAAATTATATGCTCCTTCGGGCCGACTCTATAGTTTTTAGTTGTTTTAAGCAGAAGCCATGTTTTGACTGGTCGTCCGCAATTATTTCATACAAGCAAAAGTGCTCCTTGATTCAAAAAGATTGGGAAGCACTGACCTAGATCAATGAATGTAACATTAATAATGGTTTCATACGGTTGTGTCTGTTGCCGTAACATGTACACGATTCGTAAAAACTATGAAGCAATTTTTAGGATGGACAAAACATATACTTAACATATCTAGCGTAAAATGTATTTTGCAGGATTTATTGAAAGAAAACCTTTACGATGTGAATGGGCAAAACCGGGCCCACGCACATGTTTTTCAAATTAGCTAAAAGCTAAATCTTGTCTGAGTTTTAACGATCACATGATCGTTGGACAACTTTGTACAACTGTAGAGTATGAGCGGTACACGAAGTTGGTTATTCCGTTTGTAATATTCAGAAGGAAGCATCACATTGAAGTGAAAGTCAGTTCAGGCTTTTGTGGGTTCTGCAGGCAGGTTCCTACAAACGAAAAAATTTGCGAAACTGGTTACTTTCCCTTCATTCCACTTGTTCGAAAAGTGGAATCATTCCACGAAGAAAGACTTTTTTTTTTTTTGGTACATGTATGTATATAGAAGGGTACACTATGTACACTATAGAGCGAAATGTTTTTACTGAATACAGTTGTTGCTGCAATTACATTATCTATGTGCCAGCCCAGATGAGCTTGTTTTGTATCATGTTGTTTTGAAGTACACACTGGCACTTTCTACATTATTAAACAATTGTTTCTGTTAAAAGTACTTTTTGAAACAATAAAGTGCACTAAATTTATGTTGTTAAGTTGCTGTCGCACCAGACACAGCTTGAGTTGAATTTTGTGATACTTTAGTTATATAACATACAATATTTATATACATACATATATATATATAGATATACTTACAATATATAAATAATAATGTGCTTTACACATAAGTCCTCCGCATCTACCATAACTTACTTGCTACCAATTCACTCTTGCCATCATCTATAACATCACGCAAGCTATTGTTGTTGTTGTTGTTGTTGTTGTTGTTGTTGTACAATACATTGAAGTTTGAAAAGTTTCCGAAATAGTATCTTGCGAATTTCATTCCCATTTAGTTTAGTATTGTACATGTAATGGAATTTATTGACTCCATTCGCACCATTATTCTGCACAAACGCTTATACGTAATTAAGAAACGAAGACGTACAGAAATTGACATCCAACAGTGAAAAACTGTTTCTGAAAATGTTAGCGACTATGAACGAAAACAACAACAATAAAAAATACAGAAAGTTATGTACACAAGTACAGGAACCGCTCATATAAGCACAACACTGTGATCGATATATCATATATGTGTAAAGTATGCCGGAGGATTATGTCAAAGTTTTTGTTGTTGTTGGTAGAAGTATTTGCTAATCGGAATGTTTGTGTTATTTGTGTTGCACATAATTTTGTTTAATCGTTAGTCAAGCATATGTTATAGCGAACAATACATATTTACTTACTTTGTAGGTGGCACAGGTTGACTTTATCAACTCGAATACTTGCCCCAACTAATCGGTTATTTCCTTAATATTTGCACTTTCTAAAATCCTTTATTTACTGGTGAGACGCATTTCTCTACACCCAATTAAAGAGCAATGACGTGTTGAAGCAGCATCGTCATGTTCGCCAATATATTGAAATATATTCAATTTATAAAAGCACCCCTCTTGAAGATGGCCATAGCGGCTTTACGTTCTTGATCAGAATCGTGCTGTTGTGAGTTGCTCTCGCCCACTTCGTAAGTCCGTTTGTCTCACGGTAGTTCAACTACATTGATATGAAATTTAATTAACTTAAGTGAACAGTTCTACATCGACCCTTTTAAAGCGCATCCATCTATAGATACGCCTGCTGTTGAAACACTCGTTGAGATATTGAACTATTCAGATGGTTCCCCATCCAAAATAAGGCCCACAATTAACACACCTCTCTACACTCTAAATCTAGGTGTATGCTTACCTATTCAAAGTAGCATATTCCCATGCTACTTTGTCGAAGAAGGTGGTCTGCGTTCTGCAGAAAAGTACAAGAACTGTATTTTTATACCCTCCATGTAAGTTTGTCATTCCATTTGGCACATCAAGAAAGAGGCGTCTTCTTGATCAACGTCTAAATCTGATTCAATCTAGACATATATGTTCGTGTGTCAGACCGTTATTTGAAATGGACAAAATCGGTGAAGAGTCACGCCCACAAGCGACAAAAATCTATTCATCTGCCACAAAAATTGACCGATAAAATTATAAATAATTATTTAAGACGCATAGAAAAGGAGTTTCAATGAACAAGAACTTGATAGTCGCCGTCTATGCACGCTGATGCCCACAATTTTTATTAAATAGAAATGGTCTTCCAAATAAGGAAATCAATAAATATTTTGCTTCTTAACGTTACGATTTAAGCGCCTTTAAGGGAAGTAGAAAAGCCACATTTCAATTTCCCGTTTATCCATACAACCGCAACTATTGCACATAATTTAACCATATTTTTAGTTAAAAATGTGTACACAAATAGCACAAAAGAGGGCATACAAGCGCGTGTTTATATGTATGAAGGCATCACCCCCTCCCATTCCCCTCTCATACCGCTTTTTATGGAATGGATAAGCATAAAGTGCATACTTCTAGCCACATACCAAATGCTCGAGTTAATAAAATTTGAACACATTTTCCTTATCCTCTCCTATCACAAGAAAATAATAATCCCAATCCGACGTATTCATCTTAATTTTATTTTCATCAGAGGTTTACTCTACGTAGCCATAGACACAAGCTTATGTACATATGGGTGGATAAACATGAATGCATTCGTATCGTAAATAACAGAACGCATGTGTGTGTGTGTGTATGATACAAATCACGCAAACATAAGTTTACATTTAGTTACAGTAATGCGCTTGCACACATTGTATATTGCGCTGCGTCATTTCCTTTCTTCGAATGCGAGTGTAGGTAGGCGTACACAGTAAGGCATCCGTAATGCCACATATAAGCACAAATAGTACAATGTGGCGAGTACACTCCCAGAAATCTGTAAATGTTGGGGTGATTGCACACCGAGGTGACTCTTTGCGAATGTTTGCATGAATACTCTAGATATTATGGTAAAGGCTCACGACAAAAGGCATTGCGAAATACACACACCCACACACACACACACACACACACACACGGAAAAAACAACAGAAAAAAAAGAACAATAACTTTTACCACAACAGTTATAGTCGTAAAAAGTAGGCAAGTTAAAAATGAAATTTCAAAATTTAGCTTGGGCGAAATTTTGAATACCCCCAATACAAAGAGTAAGCGCGCCAGGTACATGATTATCACCTCGCAATTCGAGTTTTACGCTGAGCACAGTTCTTTTGGAAATTGTGGGCATGCCATGCCCATTACTGTCACATCGATGTACAGGGTAGTCATAATACCAAATATAAACATTATAGGTCCGGGACTGATTTTGCCCAATCGAAATAGTGATCTGCGTGCCTGAACATAATATCAGTTCACAACCTCAAAATTTAGGACCGCGAGAGTGCCAATAACACACAGACAGACACCCGGACGGACATAACTAGATCAACTCAGATTTTGATACTGATTTGACACCTCTTTTTGGGTGTTACAAACAGAATAGGAAACTTTGTATTCCAGCGCATCTTATGTGGAGCGTATTAATTATTAATTAGAACTTGGCGAGTTACTATTTAATGATTATAAAGGATGACGACAGTCATGTTAGGACGCTGAAAGTTAGGATAGTAAAAATACTTTAGGCTGCTACCTAGTTAAGGTGAAGCGCGCACTAAAATCTGTCTCTAAGATATGCCTGCGATAAATATAATTGAGGACATTTAATAAAAGTGTAAATCCATACATACAGAGGGCTTACACGTACCGATCCATTCCTTTCCATTCCAATCCATTGCAATGCGATAGAATGTGTACTTAGTAGATATTTATATACGCGCATATAGTGATGGCGTATATAGTGATGGCGCATTCGGTGTATTCTTAACATAGTGTAGTGTGTGTGGTAATAATGGTTATATAAATAATCCAAAACGTATATGTAGTTGTGCAAACATTGGCAAGTCCTTCCACAAATACATACCATTATGTGTTACCGTTACCGTTACCGTTATCGTTTCCGTTGGAGGAATACTCGAATAAATACCGTAAATAACTTGATATGCGTGCATATAGACAAAGGCGTTTGATTTTATTAAAAGAAACACAAAATACTTTGCATGTGTACATTAGCGCCATTTTTTAAACACTATTGAAGTATTTTACCTTCACGGTCGAATTCTGTACCAAAGTACCTTCGGCACAACGCTTGAGTCTCTATTGCGGCAACTCGTAGTTTCGATTCCCGCAGCGTGTAACTTCAAAAAAAAAAGCGTTGATGGTCACG
The DNA here is from genome assembly GCA_963971445.1 of Ornithomya chloropus. Lineage (NCBI taxonomy): Eukaryota > Metazoa > Arthropoda > Insecta > Diptera > Hippoboscidae > Ornithomya > Ornithomya chloropus. The sequence continues at coordinate 27,706,500 of OZ020530.1, read as the reverse complement.
ACAAATGCAAAATAAGATACTGTATGACTTTTAACAAGCTTAAATGCTCATTCGCCTATCGAACCAACCTCGACTTTCATGGTAAAATGCTTAACTGCCGATGGGTTACCACTCCAAAGCGACGCCTGACTTTAAATTATAGCTAAAAAAAATCCTTTACTTTTTTCCTCGGCTGGATTTGAACCCGTGTCCTACAGTGGGTAGAGTTTACTAAGATAAAACCTTACCCACTCACCTACTGGAAGGACATTATTTTGATATTGAGTTGAAATTTGGAAAAGACATTTGCAGTTTTTGGGGGCAGTTCTCACAACTGACAAAAATCTCTTGCGACCACAAATATTTATATATACTTTACCCAACCATAGTTAACGTAACGTGTTAGCAATCGGTACACGTTACGTTATGCGTACATTAACTAGCTCGCTCTGGCCACCCTTACCTCGGTGATGATAGCTTCGATGTGTTAAAATGTTTGCAAAACTCCGAACATTGCTTTCGGACAAATGTTACATATTGGACGCAGTGTGTTATCAGTTTGGTTATTATACTGCCCAAGAAATATGAAACGTGAAGTGTACCTGTGTCGGTAGGGAACCTTGCCTGCGTAACATTCAATGATTTGATGCCCCGGGGGGGAGGGGGTATCAATAGAGTGGTTCAGATTCGCCATTAGCCGAATATCATTTTGTTTGTCTACTTTACGAAATGTATACGCTTGCACACATACGCATAAATAGATTTATTTGAATGTATTCATTCGCACAGTATTTACACCAGCTATGTTACACTTTGTGCATTAACTGGAATATGGCGCTTCCACATAAAAATGTTTTATTAGCTGTCGCTTGTTCCGTCCAGCTATCTGCTACCTGGAGTACACTTTTTAAAAATCATCTTGCGTAAATACAAAAACTCTAATACAACGTACCAGTTCATTAATCTGACATTTCCATGAAGTCAAATACATCAAATATGTGGTGCATTTGTCTATTGCATTGAACACCCTGTGTACGGACAAGTACTTCACAGTTGTGGGGAATTGAATTCAATTGAATGTACGAGTACATGCAATTCGATGATAAGCACTTCACTTCGTTTCACCATATTTCTTGCATCCCAATATGTGCATTTATTATAATTATATTCGCAAAGTAATGCATGTGTGTACAGCAGTGTATATAGGGTGAAAGTGATACTTTCATTGGGTATTTTGTAACCGCTACGCTTGTCAATCAGATTCCTTCATACTCGTAATCATTTGTTTGAAACAGAACAGAAGCAGCCGAAGTTAACTGTCGAGCCACACTACCACTTGAATAATACATAAATAAAGTCAAATTTGAAATTGGGGTAAATTGACAAATCTGTACACCGACGAATTATTTCTATGGTGAAGAGGTGTTAAGGTGCTAACAAATTGTGAAGAGAGTTGGGTCGAAGGAAACTTCTCATCATGTTACAACATATGGCCCGGTACACTAACTTTTTCTGGTACATTTGAATGGAGCGCTCATGATGTGCCGTTCATGCAGACAGTTGCGAAAAAGGTACAAGAAGTTCGTTGCGGTATTCGTTTTTTGTTTATTGAAGGAGTTGAACGTTTCGCATGAGTGCATTGTGCACAATGGAAGAAAAATGTTGTAGTGAAAATTTTTGATATTAAAATTAATCTCCTTAAAAATTATTGTGCACTAAAAAACAATATAAACAATTCTTATATACACGTGCATGCACATACATTTACGCTCACGTAAATACACATGTATGAAATTAACTGTGTGTAGATGTGCGTGTGTGTGTGTATGGTAAGAAATTAAAGACGCAAGTAAGTAAATGATGCAAACAAAGTACAATATTTTACTCCCACGCCTCCGGTTTATAATATCATGCGCGTTATGCAGCTCCAAACAATACCACAACAAGAATTCCATCAGAGAAATGAGAAGAGTTTTCGGCTAAAATTTTTGTAAAATTCCACTTCTCCCTTAAACATATACAAACATGCACACACGTAGGCACACGCATACATGCATTGCACTTTCACATACACACGGTATGTATGTATATATATACATATATGTGTGTGCATAGAGTTAAATAGCACATTTTTGTGTTCTTTTGCAAAATAGTGTTTCAGAAGGGTATGTGTATGTGGGTATGTCAGGACGACGACAACAACAACAGACTTGTTACACATAGTTTTCGTGCCTGTTTTTTATGTTCTCTGTATAAAGCGTCTACTTGGCATTCCTTAGGTCCTACATATAATACATTTTACATATGCACTTATACATACACACACATATGTATTTTATTTTTTACATGTATATTATTGTTGCACTTTTCAGGATTTCTGTTGATAAATATAAGTGCACATATAACATTACATATATTGTACACGCACACACACACACACACACACACACACACACATTTCATATTTTTCAGTTTATATAATTTGAATGAAAACTGAGGACCATCAGTTGTAGCGAAAGCTCTTTACCAACTCAAGAATTTTAGAATCATTGCAAAATCCCTTAAGTGCATAATTAGCGAGTTTATACGTACAGGCAAGTGATTTCTCAAATTCCATGCATAGCCTTTGTCAGGGCGAGGCTGGTATCATTCTACCGCTTCCTTCACAAGCAATTTCTCATTTTAGGATTAATACCTATTATTCTGTAGACCCAATCCTAACATCCAATGTCGGGTACCTGGGCCTCTACCCAGTCATAGAGGCTAATTAAGAGTTCATTTAGGTTTCATTCCATTTAAGCGTGTATGCTATGTCTGTCTATTTGTTGTCCTATGTTCTTTTCATTACGGAAATTGCATTGACTTCTATTAAAAACGGAAACATTTGGAAAGGGAGGAGCTATTATTTGAGTGGAAAATACACTTCAACGTTTCTCAGGGGCTTCGATAGATTTTCCAACTGAACTTTTGAACTGAACTGTGAACGTGGCGGGTATTTTAATACCCTAAATAGGGGCTTGTATGTTGTCCGATGGCACGCAATTTTTACATGGGGCTAATTATAAATGAGTGTAACAGATTTGACTCAGTTTTTGTGGTCGACATAACATACAGATATTTGTCGATTGAGGTAATGTCTCACATCCGGCCGTTATGTAGAGAAACTGCAATTGTCTGTACAAAATGTCAGCTTCATATTTAAAATTTTGCGACAGTCACAATGCCAAAAGAAACAGACGAATACACGGACACACGGACATGGTCATGTCTAGATTGTTTTTGATTTAGCATGAATTGTAAAGGCTTTTTAGGATCTCTGACATTTATGGGTTTTGCAAATGGAATAATAAACTTAGCATAACTCCATCGCGCTAATGTGAAGTGAACTGTGAGTGAACGAATCCATGTCTTTTATAGCTTATGTATAAAATTTATGGCTACAACAACTTAGTTTTTGAGGTTGATTAAGAATACATTTTTATATATTTATTACCGCTATAGAGAGAGAGTTACAAGCGATTTCGAATTTCCTTCATATTTAGTCTCGGCGGTCAACTTACTGATTCCACTCAAAAAATTGTTCAGGTACTCTCTATCAACCGATATAGGGCCATACCAAGTTATTTAAAATGTGCCTTCTTGGGGAAATGGCACATTATGGATAGTGAAAGGGAATCACGTATGTTCCTGCAATGTAAAAATTATGTGGACACATTTTAACAGGTACAAAATATTATCTAGTATATTGCCTGGTATGATGTCTATAAAGACGCAAAGTCAACCTTTCAACCTTTTCACGAAGGAACATTTCACTTCACTTCACACAACATTTCACAACTTTCAAGCATGGCGTAAGGGGGGCTGCTTTATACCTTCTGGCGTTATGAAGGCGAGTGGAAATAAAATAAGTTTCACTTCTAAATAAAAACAAGGAAAGAAATGGCTTATGGCAAATTTACTTTACATTAACGACTGAATTCTGCACCAAGTAATAATTTTTGCTACTGTAAACGTTGAAATGCAGACCATCGTTAAATCGATTCAGATCTGTGGGGTGTCTGAAGCGTTTTTCCATCTTTGCAAACGGAATGAAAAACCTAGTTTGTCACGAAAGAAACACAGCAGAAAGGTCATGCCTGAAGAATCAATTTACTCATGCTATTACATGTTATTACATGTGCATTGAGGAAAATTACTTTATTAAAAATCAAATACTTTATAATGGTTTGTTTTATTTCGAAATCACTCAAGGGTATATATTTAAGTTTTCATTTATTGGAATATGATTTTTCATGTGTGTGTGTGTACAAACGTATATAGGTATGTATAAAGTACAATTCTTGTATAAAAGTCCTTCTAGCGGATGACGTTTATATAAGTATTGACTAAATGGGACCAATCATAATTAATCGCATAATTGACATCGATAAAAGTTAATTAACAGGTAATTGCTATTCGCCTGGATCAAAATTAAGTTACATATATGCTGCGATGTAATCTTTTTACACCTGGGATAAAAATTAAAGTCCCTAAAAAGCGAGATTCGAAAGTACAAAGTACAAAGTTCGATTCATTTGTCGGCCTGTAGTACCCACATTAAAGGTTATTGATTAAAAACATTACTTTTTACGAGGAGCATTAATTAACGATTAATAAACCAACGCTACATAAGGTCCTAGGTTTGAATAGAACTTGTGTAAAAATAGTGACGTTTTCATATCAGTCTTCGGTAAAATTGCCGCACTTCATAGGAGTTTGTTTAAAAGTATCGACCTTAAGTAAATCTTTTTTGAAAAATGCTCTATTCTCTAATATGCATGATAAAGGGTTGCAAAATTTCCATTTTATATGTTATGCATCTAGGTCACTTGTAACATATCGTGGAAATTGAACAAGAGAAAACTGTACTTGGTTTAAACCGTATCTTTAATATTCAAATTCAAGTACAGGTAGTCCTTGTAAATTGTTTATTTCCTCTTGATTCGGAGAAGAAGTAAATGAAGAAAATTCTTAACAAACGTTTCAGCTGTTTTTGATTTTGACCAGCAGAATGTTTTCACAGATGGACAGTCAGCCAGGCAGACATGGCAAATTCGAATCAGTTTTTCATGCTAATTAAATATATATATACAAGGAAGGTTCTTAGACAAACTCGGGGTGGTGGGTATTAAAACTAAATAATTGTAAAATGACTCAATTTATAAGTGTCTATTTGTGTGGCCGTGATTTTTAGGAGTGTTTTCTTTTTCACGAAAGCCCATGAAGATATCTAGATAATCTCTTCAGTCCTCACTATATGTTTAGATATGTCATAAATCGCTTTTGTCTGTTACATTGCTATCTAATAATGTTTAACTATATGAAATGAATGTCTCTTCAGAACAATAATTGATCGCTTTTTTATGCAAGTGTTTGTGCTATTTGAATGAAGTTGTTCGTGGCTTCAAAGAAGTATTTTCGGCAGTAATGGGAGCGCATGTGAGCCAGGTATCGTTGGTCATCACTTAAGACTTATTTATTGATATGTTATCACAAAATGCCGAAGGAGGGTTTAAATTCTTTTCGCTGATATGTTGATATTCCTCAGATTCAATTGACATTGCTTCATGGGAAAATTCACTCTCAAGGGATTTGCCTTGAGTTGGTAAATAATTATTCATTGTTGAGCCGATTGCTAGGGTATCAGCATTGCTAAGTGTTTCTATGATTCGGTAATCAAAATAAGTGGACATATTGTCGTTGGGCACGCTTAATAAATGCAACGGTTCAATACTGTGGGTTGCGTTGTGGCAATATTTGTCATGATCTTCAGTCGATGTTCTGTTAAGTATTATATCTTTTCGTCGGGATGTTATGGTTAAAAAGTCACCATAGCTCTTATTTTGGCAAGCTATTGACGTAGGCATGTTCATTTGTGTTAGAAGACTGGAAGGCTGCTGGGCATCTTGTTTCAATATTTCGACATAGGAACCCGATTGGACAATATCCGTGGCGGGGAGGATGTTAGGTGTACACTCGAAGTCGATGGCGATAATGTTTCCTCTGCTGCAACTGATATCGCTAGTTTTTGACCGTATTTTGTCGGAAATACTGTTGGGCAAATTTGTATGGTTGGCTGCATTTTGGGTACTTTCGAATGAGCTTTCTCGCTTATGGCATGTTGCTTTGGGGCTTGATTGGCGTTTGCGCTGTTTTGGTGGTGGGTCAAAATGTCTGTAGTCGAGCGGCATTGCGTCCACGCCGCTATATATGTATTGACACAGAAAATGGAAAGATATACGATTAAAAAGAATTGTTACAACAACGTTATGAATTTTTGATATGGACTAATTCAAATGAAATGAATAATGTAACGAGTAAATGAATTACATTTGACTCAAGTCGAATGTTAGGCACTCTCCACTTATGGCAGTCTGTGAGCGTAGAATGTGCACAAAAAAACTTACTTTTTATAAATTGTGAGCGTGTTTGTTTACCGATTTTGCCCATTTGCAACACCTTTATGGATAGATCAGATTTTTGCCTATGGGCGTGGCTGTCAAGAGATTTTTCTCATTTCAAATAAGAAAAAGAACTAAGACTGTCTTTTTAAATAAGAATCAAATTTCAGTTTAAGAAACAGGCATGTGAACGGACAGACATTGTTAAATCGACACAGATTTTGATGCTGTACAACTCCCCCATGGAAACCAGGAAAGCAATCGTCCAAATAATTTACATTTATCTTGATTGCCTGAAATATAACAGCTTAACTTATCACATCGCTGTGATCATGATGAAGTAATAATGCCGTATTTGGAAAGAGCTGTAAGTAAATACGTAGAATCTCCAAGGTGCTTCAGATTTGAAGCGCTAAAACAAATGCAATTTGCGGAGTTGATGAATTAGTGATCTAAATAGGCGTTTGTGAAAAGTATTGCACTCTCTATAGAATAATTGATTTGGGATTGTGGTAAATGATTAGGAAATTTTGTTTTAGGAAATTGTAAAAGTGTAGTTTTGGTGGTGTTAAATAAACGTGAACTTTACAAATTCGTGAATGTCGTAATAGTTTGGTAACCATTTACGTCGTTTGGTGGCAATGAAAAGTACTTTCAGGTACAATGATGCTGAAAATGATTTTATATAGTTTGAGGTAAATGAAGCTAATTATGGGTTAAGGTAGGAGTTATATTCAATTTTACGCAGAGTTTAAATAAAAAGACAAGGTACTAACTTACTATGGAGTTGAGGTCTGCTGAATACCGACAAACGTTCTTTATTTTCACCAGCAGTTCGCGGACTATGTCGGTTCACTTAAAAAGAAAGCATTTCCAGTTTAAGAGGAAAAGAATAAAGCAGTTAAATATAAATAATTGAGGAGAACAAGTTTCTAAAATCCGCTCAAAAAATACGTACAGTTGTAACTAGTGTTTTCGATTCGTCTGGAGGGGTCTGAAGCTGTATTCCTATTATCTTCGCGCATTCGTCCTGCACTGAGCTCACTATCACTGTTGAGGCTATCGTATTCCTCGGACTCAGACTTTATAACTTTAGATGCACGTTTGGGACGCTTCTCTGTGCTAGTGTGGCTGCATTCGCCGGCGCCGCCTACAGGTGCGTTCCCACCAACCAAGCTAGTTGAAATCGAACGCTTCGTTTTTACCACGGCAGTGGGCAGCGTGTGGTCATCTTCACCTCTGCAATCAAACGTTGTTTGGATGCCCTTGCGATTTAGGGAAATATTCGCAGATTGGTTTTCGTGCTCTGGTAAATGGAATGTAGCGTAAGGATATATATCTTCAGAGTATTCAGGTATGCGCTCAAGTGCAACCACCGAGCCTCCCGGTGATTGCTGACACGATTTGCGTATCGTACCATAATATTGCTCCCGGTGTTGTATGTCCTTCCCTTCATGTACTGCTGGTCTCAGGGTCTCAATATTGCGTGCAAAAAGTTGCCGGGGATCTAACATAATGTTAAGAGATGATTCAATTTTTGTACCAATAGAACCAATTTTAAATGAATAAGATATTCTTACAATTCTTAAAACAAATGCAAGTTCCTATTAAAGCCAGTATGATTCCAAATATGGATGTGATGATCAAAGCAATGAAATTCGCATCTCTGAGGAAAGGTGGTGTTACCGGCACTTCAACATGGTTCAGTTCACTGGACAGTTCATTAAAGCCGATCGTTTCAAACGAATATTCTTTGATGGTAGAGCCGGCAGTGTTATAGGCCGTAATTCTTAGATTATAAATTGTTCCCGCTTCCAAATCACCAATAGTGTATCGAGTCTAAAGGTATTTAAGAGCATTTATCTAAATAATTATTTCAAGTGCTATAAACTTAATTTCTACATTATGTGTTCACTTTTATGCAGTAATGAATAACCAAGAAGCTATATATATGGAGCAGCATGTTATATGAACATGAAAATTCTATTTGGTTCGGTAAGATAATAACTACGTCATACCCATATATTGAGTTAAACTCAATATAAACTCACGTGTGCCTCGATTCTGCTAGACACAATTATCCAATCGCTCGATATTTCGTAACGTTTAAATTCGATGCTAAAGTACAGTATAGGGCAACCACCATCCTGCCACGAGGACAACTCTATTATAACGGATGTAATATTAGATCGAATTAAGTTGTGCTTAGTTGGTGCTATAGGTTTTTGACCTATAAAATGGTATGCTGAATATGAAGTTAAAAGAAAAATGGTTTTAAATAAATTCAAGGAACCTTTGGTTCTGACTATTTCCGTAGGACTTGTCGCACTCATTCCAATTTTGTTATAGGTGACTAGGGTGAAATGATATCGAGTACCACACTGTAAATCTTCCAACATATAAGAATTCACTCGTCTATCCAATTGAATTTGTTCCCAGTCACCGAACTCCTTTCGAAACGAAAGAGTAAAGCCTTTTAATGTGGCGCCCCCAATATCATCTACTCGCCATTGTAATGATACAGAATTAGGAGTAGTACCAATAATCGATATGACAGGAGCTGAAGGAGGGACTGTAATAAACAACGTTTTTTTTTTAAATAAATGGAAGATAATGCAAAAATGGCATTCTGAACATGTACCTTGGACAAATAGTTGATATATTATATGATCCGTACCTAATATATTCCTAACAACACACGAATAGTTTCCTTCGTGAGATCTTTGAATATTACGGAGCGTTAAAGTGTTATCGTTACTTATGTCGAGGCGAAAATACTTTTTCGACCGAGCGTTTAGGACCTTCCATTCCGTGTTGGGTTGGGGAGTACCGACGTATAAACATGGCAGCTTCATGTCTACTCGCCAACTGACACTTATAGTTTGACTGAAGGAAATTATAGTAGCTGGTACTGAAGAACTGGGAACTAATTTAATCACCGGTGTACTGGGGCCTTGACCAATACGAGTGGACGCTGTAACCCACGCTTCATAAGTTTCTCTGATTGATAGATCTTTGACCTCAAAGTGTTGATTCTGAGCTAGTAGGACTTCCTTAAGGATTTTCAATTCTTGACCCTTGTCCAAGATGCGTATGTATACGTTGTACTTGGTAACAACGCCGTTTGGTCGGCGCGGAGGTAACCAACTTATTATAACGGATGATTCCGAATTTACGACGGACTTAACACGTTCAGGAGGATCTGGTACCGCTTCTTCAGTAGTACACGATGCAATTGAACTAAACACGCCTTCTCCAGCTTTTGTAAATGCCAGTACCTGTACACTGTAATTCGTAAAAGGTTGCAATCCGTGCAGTACAGTACTAAGAGATGACGTAATTTTAGTCTCCCGTGCACCATATTCAGAATCAAAATTAACGGGCTCATATAGCACTTTATAACCCTGTATTATGCCATGGTGATTTTCCTTCGGTGGTGCTTGCCAAGTTATTTGTATATTTTGCGCTGTTAAAGCTGCGCATGTTACTGCTTGAGGGGGTGCAGAGGGAGCATCTTCCAAAGTGTGCCCCAAGGTTATTTCACTGGGTGGCCCAGAGCCCTTAACATTAAATGCTGATACGGTAATAGCATATTGAGTATATTTTTCTAAGCTAGCGAGACGAAAGTCATTGAGACCTTCTCCTCCCAAACTGCTAACTTTAGTAAAGTTTTGCACATTTTCCGAAGAGCCGTGCTTTTGATAAGCGATTATGTAACCCAGTAATTCACCATTCCAGGTATCACGGTCAGGAGGCCTCCAAGTAATTAGCAATTGTTGAGGTCCTAATGGTTCAGCAGAAACATCTTGAGGACGTCCACCGGGAATCTCTGCATCAGTGTGTACGAGAAGAATATCACTGGGTGCACTGGTCCCCAAATGATTTTCCGCATAAAGACGAAAATGATACACTTCAGCGGGTCTAAGAGAGCTAACTTGCGCTGTGGTTTTATCGCCAGGTAATAGTTTTTGATTATTGCCCTCATGCCAAACATCTGTGAGTGCAAAACAGCAAAAAGTAGGCGTAAGAATCATTGAAGATTCAATATATACGATTTATACAACTTTTAAAAAAGATTGGTGCGGGTTCAAACGGAATGACAAATTATAGAATTTTGATATAAAATAAGTATAATATTTTTTTATACTGAACTTACCTCCCGCCTTTTTATATTGTAGTATATAATTTGATATAGGTTGCGAATCTTTATTGTTTCCACCTAAAGCTACGGTGTCCTGATCATTAGGTGACCAAGCCAATGTTACAGATCGACTACTTAGATCTGTAACATGTAAATTAACGGGGAAGTTTGGTGGCTCCTGAACCTGCAGGTATATTACAGCTCGATCGTGTCCATACGTATTACTGGCGACACAAGAATATTCGCCACGATCGCTTAAAATTGTTTGCGGTATGGTAAGTTCAGAAACAATGCCTCGACTCATTGGGGTATCCTTAATATGGTATCTTATATTGAAGGCAGGATCTATCCGGTTCGCTTTAGCCCGCCATGAAACATCAAGCGGTTGATCACCACCCGTTTCACAACGTAAAGTGACACGATCTCCTCTCCTTACTGTTATCTGCTTTTTAGAAACACTTACCGATGGACCCACTAAAGTATGTCTATATGTTATAAATGGACACGAAAAATAAACCAAAAATAGGCTTGAACGTACCATGAACTGTTAATTTTATTAGAGTACTGAGACCGGCACCAATGCCATTGTTAGCCTGACACAAATAACTACCCTCGTGCTCTTTCGCAATTTTAGTTATTATTAAGGATCCGTTTTGGTGCGTTTCAATCGCCAGCGGTGTATTTCCATTGCCAATGTTATAATTCAATTCGCGATAGTCTCCAGAGTCACCTACGGTTGGAAGTGTATAACGTAATGAATAAATCGATTGGAACACCTCAACGATGTTGTTTACCAATAGACTGTTTCCACTGAATTGTTGGCGCTGGAAAACCATCTGCTTCACATCTAATTACTACGGTATTGCCCAGGACGGCGTCCTGATCCGTAGGTTTTATTATCCAACGTGGCGGAACTAGTTTGAGATTGTTATTTTTTATTTCGTTAGATTGTTCCAATTACGAAAAGCTACAATAATGATATTTTTCTTATGGACAAACATGCAATTAGTTGGCATGCACTTGATAAATATAATGGATGATAAATCATTATTAGTATCGTCATGAAAAATAATTAATATATAATTGTATGTACACAATATAACAGAAATTAAAAAGATCGTTTTTGACTCACCGAAATCGATGTTAATTCTAATGGAGTGCTTATGACTTCTATGCGTATAACATGTAAACTAAAACTACTGATTAGAAAAGACTTTGGAAGTCTTACAACAAAAACTAAATGTAAAAGGCAACAACTAAAATTGTGTCATATAAATTGTTGACATTGTTTAGTAGAACTATAAGTTCGTTCTGCAAAATATATACATGCTCTTATCTAAGACATTTCAAATTCGAGTAAATCAATATTGGTGCGTGGTAATGATGGTGCTCGATCCGTGCTTGGTGCGTTGCTTTCTGTTGCCCATACTGTGTTCGTGCCCATTTTATACAAATCTCCTTCCTCATTACTTCAATTAATATTTCGCAATTGCACAAATTTCTTCACTTATTTACTTAGTACTCCTCAAGTAAAGAACGAGAATTGAAATGCAAAGGAAGATAACAATAAATCTTTCGATATTGTAGTTTAAGAAGCTTATTTGAAGAGAGATTGCATATTAACTATGAACCTGCGCATTACGTAGACCAACACGCATGCCTAGTTCGCAGTCGATATCTGCCTCGATATCTAATCTTTTCCTTCTTACTGATAAATCATAAGAGATAAAAGTTTGCCAGAATGTTAACGAAGTCTTTTTTGTTTATGTACATACTTGGAAAGTTCAAATTAACCACGTCCACCTATGTTGGACTTATTATAAATATTAATATGTTTAAGATATTTATTTATATTTGACGTAGATTTAAAATGAGCATTCCTTCTTTATGTCCGGAACAAACTTGTGAAAATAAGCGGGATTGGTGGTTAAAAACTTCAATTGCGCTTTACTTGTGTTGTTATGGGATTGTTCTTAAAACTTGTTCAAAACCGTTTTCAGTAGGTTTGTAATGGGCGTGCCCCTGTAAAAAATGTGATTCTTTCACGTACAAGGAAATTAGCTCAAAAGACCGAAAGAACATAAGTGTGGACGATTTCTTCTATTCTTTCCTTTCAGGAAGGGAATATTTTAAGCACTTGATATAGACACCTAAATTTGTGCAATTGGACTTTATTCAAATTTAATATTCTAATAATTTGTGCTGCAAATATTTTTGAATATGTTAAGTGTGTCACAGATTTACAAGGTGAATTACGTTTAGAATTATGTGTCAATTATGGGGTGATTTACCCGATACAGAGAGTGTAGCCGTATATTCTACCAATCCTGCGCGATTCTCCACAAGGCACGTGTAATTTCCATTATGACGAGAAGACACATTATGTATGGACAGAATACTAGAAAAAGGTGCATACTCATTAATTGTCACCGAAGAATCAGATATGGTGGCGGAGAGGGAGGAGGAACTGTGTGTATCTGCCGCAAATAATGCAGCTTTCGCGTTGTGATCGTTAAATGATTGACCGCCAACTTTTATTGCTCTATTGTCCTTCAGCCACGTAATGTTGAACGGTTGATCACCCTGACTGCTTGAACACATTAACTGTGTCCGCATTCCTTCGGTAACTTCCTCCTCAAAACTAAATGGGGAGATACGTGGTGGAACTAGGAAATTTTAAGAAAGGTAGAGACCTATGTAAACTATAAAAGATTTAAACATTTATTCAAAAATTAAGTACTATAAAAAATGAAGAAGTACGTTAATATCTGCTCCGTCAGATTAAAAAAAAATCGATAAAAAATTATATTCTACGGTTAAATTTATTGGAATAATATTACATCTGCGGGTGTGTACATATGAATGCGGATCTGGAAAATTGGAATACTTAGTTATGCGAATATACTTATATATATATATATGTTATATGTAGTAGACTATATTGATTTGATTAAATAATTAAAAGAGCATCAGCAACAAAATTATACAATTATAAAATAGCGTGCATTGAACGTATGCCGAAAATGTATTGGCGTCTCATATAAAAGCATACATAAAATAAAGTACAACGCAATAATTCAAGTACACATTCAACGCATTCTCATATACCATTAACTCTTAGCTGTGCAGAGTGCGATACAGTAGCAGCATTGTTTTGGACCCGGCATGTATAGGTGCCGCTTTGGGCCCTCGTAACGCTTATAATACTCAGGGCGCTGGTAAAATCGTCATTTTGGCGAATTGTCACTACGCCGGCGCCTCCTTCACCACCGCTACTACCATCATCATTCGTTAGTGTGTTGTGTATAGGCTGTGCATGCAAATAGTCGTTGTTGATCGATGTCGCCGCCGACATCAGTTGTGAGCCTGAGCCCAAGGCAGCAACGTCACCGGTACCACCATGCCCACCGCTGACACTGACGCCGCTATCGCGAGCCATCGGCACAGATTGTCTGCCATTAAGCCCGGTGGCTTGTAGCGGTTGTCCGTCCTTTAACCATGTGAATGTAAGCGGTAGGTCACCGGTGCCAATGACACATTGAATGCTTGTGCGGTCGCCGACATTCAGATCGCGAGCGAATGAAAATGGTGTAATCTTAGGCGGAACTAAAATTGATTCATATTGCGGATATTTTTTTTGCTTGTGCACTCACAATAATTGCTTTATTTTAAATCTGATTCGTGAACTGTATGTATGTATATTTGTGTGTGCGAACATTCGGTGCACAGGCCTCAAATAACTTTGTGTGTGTACAATTAAATATTGCAGGAATTAAAAAATATATGCAAAGTATATAGAATACATTCATTTCCGATGTAAAAAAGGTCATGGTGAGGAGCGTCGAAAATTGTAGCCTGACATATACATACGCAACAAGCGATCGTCCCAATGCGCTTAATATTTGCATATACTGCATCGCACAGTTTGCCTCTTATTCAATTTCGCATTAAGCCTGAATTAAGTGAATAGGAACTTTAATGAGCTTCCTAATCTTTTCAATTCTGCAATTCGGATTATTGAAATTCTAGGTTCAAGTTTTTAGGATCGATAGCTGTACAAATTGCTGGCGGATGCACGAAGCGTTTGGCGAGCCTTCCAAGTTAAAAAGAGATCCTTTATAGCTCGATGCTTGATGCAAAGAATGCAAAGGAGGCGATCTTCTAAAATATCAATTTTGAAATCGTATAACAGATAACCTTTCTATGAAGTATTATGTTTTCAACTTTGGGGGCTCGACCGATACTAATTATGTACATCTGTGGGTTAATGAATATACCATTATGTTCAGAATTTGCTCATGTCTGTATAATCCTAAAAATATTAAAGTCGATTTCGAATCCTCTGAATATCAAACCTGTACCCCAAATTTTACGTAATTGATGTAAAATTTCGTTAAATCTGAAGAGGTGAAGACTTGTTAGAAGCAGTTTACTTTGCATTAAGCGCATTGGACGATCGAGTGTTACGTAAACAATGGCCCATAATGAGACTTTACGCATTTTTCGTAACTTAACATTTACATCGATGTGCAAGTGCGGTTGTGACTTAGAGCAAGTTCATACAATATAAAAATATGATGAAATTAAATTGCTGTGGCCAGCAAACATTCCATAGCTGACAAATTATACATAAATAAACAAGTCAGTTCTCATTCAATATTGTTCAGGTGTTCAGGTGTTCAGGTGTTTAGTGCAATTTATGAAAATGCAGATATTTAGGATTTGTGAACTAATGTAAGAGATAGCAAGTCAAGACTTTATTTCATTTTTTATATTAGTACATATGGTTGTATCTGATTGTGCGCATAAATCGGTGTATAATACATAAGGTATGTAAAAAAAATTTCGTGCAGTGCGTAATCACTTCTGGCCCGAAACAATTATAATTTGGGTCATGTGAAAAGGAAAAACATTAAAATAATATTATTTAAAACGTGTTGCAGTGCAATGCATTTCCAAATCGACGAAATGATGAAATAAAATGTGAGATAGATAAAACATTGACCATACAAAATAAGGTAAAAACATGTCAAATATTTTTGGGGGCGCAAAATGCTTAAATTAACTTAACAATCATTAGAATAGGAGATTATCTCCTGCTTTGGCCAGATATCTAAGGCACGCGTTTAGACGTAGATCTGCTCAAAAATTTGAACAGTCGCATTACTCGCCAAGCCAGCGGAGCTATTGCATAATTCCAGTTGTAGATCATTAAGAGAATGCGAGTAATTTTTGTGACACTGAATCCTCATCGTATATGGGCTTGTTTAATAAATGCAGTGTTTATAATTTTACATTACATTATAAGAAAGGATGGTTTATCTTATAGATCAAACATTGTGACCTTTCGAAGGAACACTACAATAAGGGACAGACCAGGACGTGCCATGATCACAAAACTACATTTTGAAGTACAGGTTCGTTTTTGACTCAAGCCTTGACTGATTTTTGAACTAGCTTTTACTTCTTATTAAAGATTCAACGTAACTGCTGGCCCATGATTACGAATAAATATGCATACACATGTACGTTTAGGGCACACTTTAAAAGTAGGGTCATCCATACCTAAGCATTGGTTAAAAATTTGAATTTCTTTAAAGAATGTGTGCGTAAAAATTATTAATGGTAAGGTGACGGGTGCGTGATGTAAACATTTGTACTTACCAAGAACTTTGACTTCAACGGAGCGTTGAGAAGTGTAGTTATGTTTGTTTCGAGCAATGCACGTGTAAGTACCCTGATCGGCTGTACGATGAACATTATCAATGAGTAATGTACCGTTTACAACACGTTGTCATATATTTGTGGGAAGCTTAAAACCATCTGTAGAATATCAAATATTATATAATTTTAAAGGAAATGCCACATTCCGTATTCCTACGGATAATTGTTTTTTGAAACTCGTAACTTATAGCACATATTAAATGCGTTGGAGTTGAATTGAAATATATGAAAGGATTACATATCGAAATGAGAATCTCAAGGTAACTAAGGGGCACTTGGACCTACATCTACGTCCAAGATTTTGTAGCCAAATATAACTTTATTACGAGTTGCTTTTTATACCCTCTACATAAATGTACCACACTCGCAACTACCAGAAGTAGGTTTCAGGGACCCTACAAAGATTTGTATGTTTCATCAGCATCAAAATCTAGGTCGATTTAAGGATGTTCATGTGTCAGCGTTGAAATGTTCACGGTTGCAAAAATGAAGATATCGAGCTCAACATTGGTACAAACATTCCTAGTCCAAGTAGTTAGCTGTTACTAGTTAATTGTAATTGGCGGGATCGGACACATAAGGTGGATATTTATGATTAGGCCTAAGCCAAAGATACCTTCTTTACTTGTTTCTTTTCGCAAATTGAAATCTAACACACCTTTTTCGATGATGATGCTCTCAATGGGGTATCCTGCTACAGGACATTTAAGGAAAAACGGTTTTCCAGCTACCGCAGATAACTTTGGCATGGGACGAACGTATGGCATGCCTGCAACGAAAAGTGGTGGAGAATTTTCAAAAAAATTAGAGACTCCACTCAAGTACTACAATTAGACAACTTTACACATGCAGGTGACGGTTGTATTGCAGAACTTAGTCAATTTTACCATAAATATTCAATCGAGCAGCATGTGACGCCTCGCCGGCACGTGATATCGCTTTACAATCATATTCGCCACCATCTTCTGATTTCACTACAGATATATTCACGTGACTGATTACATCACTGAACATAGTCACATATTGGCCAATCATCAGACGGTCATTCTGTTAAGTAAAAAAATATTTACATCCTTTTAATGGAATTTCCATGTTTTCCATTAATTCTCCTAAGTCAGGCACATGCGCGAACGAAATTGCATTTTTTGTTCATTCAGTTACGTGTGTAGTTACAAAACACATGGTGAGTGAAAAATTTGTAAAATCGATAAATCGTCTACGAATACTTACATTAGGCAAAGGAAATCCATCCAAGTGCCATAAAATTTTTGGTGTTGGATTGCCGGTGGCACTACATTTTAGGGATACGGAAGGTCCCGGTTGCATAGTTTGCTCAATAAATTTATAAATGAGTTGTGGCGCAACTTCTGTTCTCCACATGAAAGAAACTCTACGTTAGAATCATTTACAACCATACGCACACACTGTCTGTACAAATTAAAGAAATTTAAGAGTACCTACCCCCTAATCGTAACTCTGCAGTTGCCTGAACAGATTCCAGATCATTCTTCACCATGCATTGATACATGCCCTTGTCATCTTTGGTAATGGACGTAATGCGTATCTGTTCTTTCGATAAGAGGCGTACTCGAGCTCCAGTACGTAGAGGTTGACTGTCCTTCAACCAGGAGACACTATTCTTTGGGTAGCCCGAAACCGAACAAATCTTTAATGTAAAAGCAATTATTGGAACGAGAATTAATTTTTCGAATTACCAAGAACCTCTATACATAATACTCAAACGTCCCAAGCTCTATATAGGAGGTCTTAGTAAAATAACTGTAACTGTACGGACAAGTTAATCTCAACAAACAACATGGTGTAATAGAATATATTGTTAGTTCTATATTATCACAGCTTACCAAATCGGCTGCTTTGCCCAAATTTACTGTTTGTACAACTGGTTGAATGACAGCACTTAATGGTGAGGTAACTGAAATTTGTACGACCAGTTTTTCGCTGCCTTCTGAATTTGTGGCTGTACAGTAGAAAGCTCCATTATCTGTCTTATCAACTGCAGTCATAATAAGAGTTCCATCCTTGATTTTTGCTCGTCCCATTGCCAACAATTGTTGAATAGACTTCTCGTTGTTTGGTCGTTTGTTGTGCCACCTGTTAGAAATCATTGGTATCTTCAACAACATAAATCAATCGCAATCAATGTGCTTATACAATACAAAATACAAATGTCCGTCTATTTAACTAAAACCTTTTCACAGCTACTGTGAACGTGACCAAAACTAACTCTGCTCTTTATGTCTTCCTGCAATTATAGAGTGGCCTGGAGAAAATCTTGCTCGTAATGTTGTTTTTCCTATCATTAACGAAGGAGTTAATATTCTATCAATATAATAATCTTGTGTTTATTGTAATTGATCCAAGTTGCAAATGATTGAAAAGTTTTACTCAAAACTATGTATTTCCTAAATTTCGTGCATCTCCACCATTACTGTCCTCTTACAACCACTAAAATCGAATTGCTTCACTCTGTCATCATTTTAATTATCCATTTAACTCTAATTTATGAATTCTTTTATTTGTCTGCCTTATCACTCTGTCTCTTTATTGGAAGAACAATATCAAATATTTATTATTTATACGTTTACCGATATACAGGTTTAGGATTTGCATAAGCAACGCACGGCACTACTACTGCATCGCCAACTCTAGCCATTATGGTTAGATGTTTTTCATTTATAATAGGTGGCACCAATTCTCTCATTTCTGTTCCATAGAAAAAAAAGCACCTCTTGTAACAACTTTTTTAAATCGCAATTAACCTCTTACCTGTTAATTGAATCTTTCCTACGTTACTACTCACTACGGAATCTTGCGTTAATTTGTGATGTGTCCGGCAGCGATATATTTTAAGAGAATCGGCCCGTGTAATATTATACACCAGCAGTTCCCCGGTTGGCAACATGTGATTTTTTCCATCTGCAAATATTTAATTTGCTTTAATGTCCTCTCTTTTTCCCTTATTTTTCACAATTTAATGCAATTAATGTATATAGTATATAAATAGATACATTATGCTCACCTCCTTCCAGCGAAGGATATATATTAAAATTTGGTTCTTGCAGCCACGATGTTACTGTAACGTACTCCTTCACAAATGTTGGAATGTTACACTTGATCAACACGTTGCTGCCAATAAATCCACTTGGATTTTGTACTTCTGGCTCATAACGTTGATTGACAACTAAAAACATAATGGGTAAAATTCACTTAAAACATTGCTCCTTTTTACGTTTTTCTTGTATTGTAGCGTATCGCGTGAAAACTACTAAAATCTCTGCCAAGTTTGGAATCGATACCTCAACCAGGAGAGTGCGTACCAAAGAACAGACACACACGGACAGATAGACATGGATAGATCAAATAGCAGACAGCATTCGACGCTGATTCGGAATATATACATTTTGTGGGGTTACCGACGCCTCATTCTGGGCGTTGCAAACGTTTTAACAATATGAAAAAGAGGTTCGACGAATTCGAATAATAGTAATATACCTGCTTTGACAATGACATCACGCGAAACGATGGAGCCAACCGCATTGTTTGCTGCACATTTATAAATAGCCCAATGTACATCTTGACGAAACTCCTCAGCTTCAAAAGGAGGAAAGTACAATGAGCTATTGGCTAGGATGTGGCGAACCTGAAAAAAGTACAAATCGAACAATTATATGTTAAGCATACGTTATCGTATATTTCGAATGTGTATGAACGTTTTGAAAATGAAATTTTTTAAAAATACCTTGGACATAGAAGTTATGGGATTGTTCTCTTTATCTAACCAGCCAACATCGGGCGGAGGATTGCCATGCGCTATACAGTCAGCAATGCTTCCAACATTATTTGTAAATTCAATGCGACTAGGCGGTTCATGTGCAAAATTGGGTCCTTGCGTATCAAAATAATGGGAGGATTCTGTGTTTATTGAATTTTAAAAAATAGCCAAACACAAAAAATCACATCAATATATATTACAAGTGAAAATGTTATAGACGGGCCAGCGCGACCTACACCACTTAGTTTCAAATGAACAGCTATTTAAATAACACAATGTATCCTATCATTCGTTAAGTAATATGTACAGTAATGCGAGTTATTGCTAAAAAAAAGGTATTGCTTTTAAAGCATGTAAATGGCATCCACTGATTTTTATAAAATGGGTTGTTATATGAAAAGGGGTTTTCAAAATGGTCCATTTTTGTCCATTTTCAACAGCTCTTTGTCCTTGTTGTACCCTCTTCATCATAATTTTTGGCAGGATTATACAGTGACGGATCTAGACCACAGACGGTATGTATAGCGAAATAAGAAGAAGAACATTGATACAAAGTTTCAGCGTTTTATAGCGTAAACCACTTGTTTATGGTAAGTAAGGCTTGTACATATACACTTCTCTTCAACTTCTCTTCTCTTTTTAAGAAATTTCGATGAAATATTCCTCGAATGAGAAATATTAAAACTAAATAAAAGCAATTAGAACTAATAAAAAACAAGTAAAAATGTTATAGCGGCACAACCGACCAATTAATACCCCACAACTTAGGTCCTTAAATTATGCTACAATAAATTTTGTTGTGTCTGCATACGCGAGACTGCCGCATAAATTAATTAGTGAAATATCATATAGTTATATTGCAAGGGATTCTAAAAATGGTACGTTCGAGTCCAAATTTGGCACAGCCAAATATGAAGCTAATTAACTATTCACCAAATTTTGTCCAAAAATATTAAGAATTGTGATTTTTTGTCATGACGATTTGAATTCAGCGTTGTAGTGGAAAACATCACTTTTTCGCACAAAGAATAGATCGCTATATGGCTAAAATCTATAATTCTTAATATTTTTCGATGAAACTCGTCTCAATAATCTTACATATTATTACGTTAATTTGAAACAAATTTGAGCACGATGAGACCACTGGGACAGCTTCTGTGACGATTTTAATCCACATTTGCACGTTCACTGTGGATGTAGCACATAGCGAATATAAAACTATGAGTCACATGTCACCGCAAAGGTCATTTATTTCCCAAAACACGGATTAATGTGTTCACTGGCTAGACTTAGTTCAACGATTGAACGAGCATATCTATCAAATTTCAATTAGGTCTGTTTTTATGTCCTTCAAAAAGTTTTGTGAACGTGTCTGTTAAACGCTTTATGGTTAGATCGGCGTAGAATTTGATTTTGATCGGGAAGTTATATATATTGTAGAAATCCTGCAGTCTCCCCCTAGGAGTTGTATACAAAATAACAAGTAAAGCCCACTGCCCACTAATCTTACATTTGTTGCTCCCTGATTAACAGATATTTTAATGACAACTGTTTGTTCTCCCTTCTTCATAAGATAAGGGATCGCTACTACGAGTTCGGTAGACAACTCCCCGAAGGAGGCTTCGGAAAACCCACAAATTATATTCACCATCATCAATTTATACTTGAAACTCTACTGCGTTCTTTTGTTATATTTATCACAAGGTTACAATGTAATACATAACATCAATCTACTAAGAGGTTTTTCCTCTACGAAACTTATTACTTCTTTTATGTATTTGCGTATGCATGTGTGTAGACATTGAATCAAATATAAATAAATAAGAATATTGTGGCCAAATCCATAGAACAGCGGTATATGAAATATGTAGACTTAAACATGTACAGTCACACTATTCTAACGAAATTGAGATTATTTCAGCAATGGATTACATATGTCGAAAGATTCAGAATCGAAATCTGAATCGATTTAACCATGCCCGCATGCCTTTTGGGGGAGAGTTGGCCAACAGTTTTCTGAACGATTCGATTAATTCTCTTAGAGCGAAAGTGTCAGCGCTCTGAACACTGTTGTATAATTGATTTCTAAAAGTTGTTACTTTTCAAACGCAAAAGGAAAAATGGGGACTTGTGCTACTAGCCTTTGCAACGGCTCATATGTTGTTTGTTATTAAATGCTGCTTTCAGCAAAACTTCAAAACCGAGAAAACCTTTTATTACTAATACCGCCACCGCCCATGCCAATGTAAATATGCACACGCGTATGTGTAGCATTTAAGGAGGACATTGACGCAACGATTACACAAAAAAAAGGAAAAACAAAATAAATAAATGGGAAACAACAAGAACAAGAACAAGGACAGCCTAATACACATATATCATGCTTTCGTTACCCGGTACAGCTTCTGTACCATAACCACTCGAAGGTGCTGATGATGTTGGTGGTAAAAGTCGTGGCATACACTTAAGTACGTTCTTCAGATATTTTGAAAAGTTTCTGCAACATTTACGCCAAAGAGGCAAACAGGATATTCTGAGGATTCCTACCCTCCCTCCAAATATTCGTGCATACATATGTTTCCACGTATAAATACAAGTGCACGTATTATATATGCATTGCGCTCCCCTCATTGTCAACGTTTTTGTCGTCGCTGCTATTGAAACATGTCAACGAGCAGGGATAGTTAGAGTTATGAACCAGATTAAAATGGTTTTACCCGCCGAATGCTACGCCAAATACTACCAGCAAGATTGTGCCAGCTCGATTGTTCGTCGTTCGTTTGTACATAATCGCTTAAGTGCATATTCCCACTTACGCATAAGGCATGGCGCAGATATATGTATGTGTCTAATGTGTGTATTTGGTAAGACATGTGTGTCTATTTCTGTGCAGGTCTAAGTTCATACACGTCGAAGTTGGAAAAGCAACTGTCGTAATCTTGACAATTGTACACTATCCTGTTTATATATACATTTATATATATGTACATGTGTGTAAAATGTGCGTACGTATTATTTTGTTTGTGTCGAATGAGTTTCATATATATATGGTGTGCGTCCCTTTCACAGTAACAAGATTTTATGTTGCTTTTGATGAAATTTTTGTGTTCGCTTCTTTAGGTGCGAAACAACCTTACAGCTCGAAAGATTTCTACCGGATCTACAAATTACAGTAACAGTCCCATTGCCTACATCCACTTTGCCGCCCTCGCTGTGCCCTGATCAGCGTCAACGCTAAATTTAGCTAAATTTAGTTTTCCCACTTGTTTTACTCGCTTTTAAATATGAATTACTCAACTATCACATTAGAATCTTGCAATTGATTTTCCAAACACTTCTGTATATTCCATCATGCTGATATATTGCGCACACCTTCTCCGCAGTATTCTCAATATTGCCAAATATTGAAAATGGCGGTTCTCCAATGTCTCCACATTTTATGGATATCATGAATGATGAAAAAGCTGATGAGTAGAATGCTGTGAAAAGCGGCATCATGATAAATCTAATATGACAGCCGCCCGAAGATGTTAAACTACTCGAACTGTTACAAACAAAAATAGACAATAAATAAAAGGACCTAACGAGCAGAATATAAAAAGTAACAAGTAAAAAAAACTTTATTTGCTAAAGTCTTGAAACCCCACCATCCATACCAAAGCTCCCTAATGAGTGTAAGGGCATTTATACAGTTTGAATACCTTATTAGTCATTCGGAAAAGGTTCTTTAAAAACATGCAATTTTCCGACTTTTTGGTACCGTGTGTGTGTCGCTTAACCGATTTCGCCCAATTACAATACCAACCTGCGTACGAAATCTACTAATCGATGGAATTTAATGGAATCGATTTCGCAATTTTTACGAACAGGAGTGAACACATACACATCTTGGCTAGATCGATTCGGTATTCATTGCTGATTCAAAATATGTGTACATCCCTTGACATGTAGGTGTCAGTTCAAGATCAACTTGAAATTTACAAATAGGGATTCTGGAAATCGGAAATCGGAGAAATCAATAGAGCGGAATATTTTACATTTAGACACATTCTCTTGTGAACAGAAGAATGATCTTGACCTCAACCCGACAAATTCTGTTTCGTGAAGTTTCTTCGAAAAGTGTCCTCCTATGACGTTACTTGACAGTTCCCATCCTTGTTCCTCACACTGTGTAGAGATAATATTGCACAGTGTACCTTATTTCCATAATAAGAAATTTGAATAAAGATGCGAGTAATTGAAGAAATTCATTCACTTGTAAAAAATGTAAAAAATAAAAAAAAACAAGTAAGAAAACTAAATTTGTCTGAAACCAAATCTTAAATACCTTCCACCTCTACAACAAAGGGCGCCTTCTAATAGTGTACACATTACGTATCAGCATGCAAGTGTACTTTTACGTTAAATATGTTTTTTTAAAAATTGTGGGCGTGTCTGATATCCGACTGCGCCCATTTTTGGCACTTCAGTAGATGGGATAACTATGTATACGCGTACCTAGTCAACTTTTGGGGCAGATATAAACATTTTTATTAATTTTGGGCGCGTTTGTAATCCGAATACGCCCATTTTTGGCATTCCAACAAAGCTAATATTCATAGATTTTTGAATTTTTGTGGCAGATAAATGGATTTTTGTTGATTGTGGGCGTGGCTCTTGACCGATTTTGCCAATTTCAAATAGCGGATCTGCGTGCAAAAACTAAAAGTGCCTGTACAACATTTCAGCTCAATATCTCAAAATTTACGCCCGTGAGAGTGCCAGACAGACACACGGACATACATGTCTAAATCGACTCAGCTTTTGACGCTGATCAAGAATATATATACTTTGTAGGGTCTCTGACGCCTCCTTCTGGGTGTTGCAAACGGAAGAACAAACTTAGTATACCCTCATCACTGAGGTGCAGGGTATAAAAACATGTATACAGACACTTGAGTAATAATGAAGTGGCAAGGCGACATTATACTACCATACATGACACCCACACACAGGTCGGAAGGAATACATTTGTACAATAACAATTTTTTTTGTAGCTGGTTAAACCGCATAGTAAGCCGTCATTGCATTTGCTGCATGAATGCATATATTGTTGAAGAATTGAAAAGTTCTTGGGTTGTTTACAGTTATGTACACATGTATGTGGGGAGGCAAAGTCATAAACATATTTAACGCACATATGTGGAGGGTAAACAGACTCTTGCCCCTTTTCTCTTAAATAAATAAACAAGCAAGCAAACACACCATTAAGCACATAACACTGCATGTATATACACACGTGTGTAATTATTATTTGTACATATGTGGATATGTAGCCTTTTGCTTAAAAGTCCCTCCACTGAGAACTGAGAACTTGCAACATCATTAATTTTGCATAAAGTTGATGGCGATACGACGTGATGACAACATTTGAGTGTTTCAATGAGATCTCAGATAACAGTGAAGACGAACAGAACAGTGAATGCTTAACAAGAAGAACAACACTTCACGTACGTGAAGCATTATGTGACTAATTACGATGGCTATCGGTTTTGCACACAATAGAAGAACTTTTCTTAAACTGTTAAAAGCATTAACAGCAATTAATCCATTATAACACATTTTGCCCAGGAACATAGAAGAGTTTGAGCTTGAAATAAAAGTTTCTTAAGAATATAAAGCGCGAGCGCTTGTGTGTGCGTATGTGTGTGTGTGACATTAAATAGCTGCATTAGTAATTAGTAACAAAGTGTGTTTGTAAACTGTTGCTTAAATTCAACTATAAAGTTACATTGTATCCATGTGCATGTGCATGAATTACCTGTTATGCTAACTATTAGGATGAGCAGAGCGCATGGTAGAAAATATTGCATTATTTGTATATAAAATGTCGATGAGCGTCTCTTTAAATGCGTTAATTTATAATTATTGTTTTCGCAGTGAAGGTTAACATCCGTTAAGGGCCGCATTATTCTGTCGCCCTCAGTGCTTATGTACGCATCGCTTGGTTGCCGCTTGTGTCAAACGAACATAATTACGATTCTGAAAGCAAAGCATTTGAAAAAAGTATTTTATTTCTTTTGCTAACCGACAATAAATAAATGATAGACAAGTAAAAACACTAAATTCGGCTTAGGCCTCCACCACCATATATAAACAGTGGGCGTGGCATGTACCTGATCATACTTTCTATCATTTTTCATCATCATCAACTAACAAATCGAGGTTTTTTGTAAGTTGAGGGCGTACTTGTTAACCGAACACGCCCATATTTTTTTACATATGGATCGATGGATGGCACAATTATAAATATACTGTGTACTAAATTTCAACTTCGTAGATGCATTTTTGTGTCTGTAAAGTATTCTTATCGATTGTGGGCGGGGCCATCAACCAATTTTGCTTAATTTAAATAGGGATCTGCGAACAGTTTGTACAAAATTTCAACTAAATAGTTCAAAATTTACGACCGTGTAACGGATCAATAACAGACAGACATCGGACGCGCGGACACAAGGGTATACACATCTAGATCAACTCAATTTTTGCTGCTTATCCACAGAATTGAAATTTTAAATTATTTATTACAAAGGAGAAACACCAAAAATCACAATTTTTATACCCTCCTGCATCACTGGTGGCAAAGGGTATTTAATTATACAAATAAAGTCAATATTACTATTCCCAATATTAAAGTCCTATCAGGAGGAACAAAAAAAATTATCCAAAACGATATATCGTAGATAATGAACGACATCACGCCACCATTAAAATGGAAGGTATGCGCGGAAATTTTGGTACATCGTAAATGTTTTTGGGGCAATAACAAACATCCACATGAAATTAAAATAATAGTTGGATTTTGTCGATTGTGGGCGTAGTCTGGGGCGATTTTGTCCAATTGATTTAGCAATTTAGCGATCTGTAAAAAATTTCAGCTTCATACAGACGGACGGACATGACTAAATTGATTCAGATTTTGATTCTGATCAAGAATGTATATACTTCGGTGAGTCTCTGAAGCATCCTTCTGAGTGTTGTAAAGGAAATAGCAAACTTAGTGTACATGTGCTTATATGTGTACGTGTACGAGTATACACAGAGAATGAAATAACAATACAATCACGCTGTGATTGTGGCGTTTGTGATTTCCTTTTCTGTTTACATCGTTTCCATCATTTCCATTGTACTATACATTGTGTGTATATAAAAGTTCACCTTAATTAGCTGCAAACATCACCACCTATCTACCTATTGCAATGAGACAATAACCCTTGCCCTGTATACTCTATAAACACTTGGCAGTCTATGTAGTTGGCGTCGTGTCATCTGCATGTACATTATCTTTTATATAATACACAGAGCATTTGTTTCGGGTTCGATGTTCGGATTCGGGATATAAGGATAATGCCCGTGTGCGCGTAAGTTTGTGTGTGTGTGTACGTTTATAAATATATATTATCCTTGAAAATATAGCGCACAGAGTGGCGTTAGATATGGCGATATATAACTTAATTACACGGAATGTGTGTCATTACCAAACACGTGCTTTTGTTCGACCTTGTTTGTTATTAAAAATGAACAGTTGCTCTCTTGATAATTTCCTTGCACAGTCGGAAGCTGTTGTCAACTATGGACCAGCAATAACAAAAAACACACTAATATTGGTCGGACTGATTTTCAATTTTCAA
Organism: Ornithomya chloropus; assembly: GCA_963971445.1. Classification (NCBI taxonomy): domain Eukaryota; kingdom Metazoa; phylum Arthropoda; class Insecta; order Diptera; family Hippoboscidae; genus Ornithomya; species Ornithomya chloropus. The sequence goes on along the minus strand of OZ020530.1, from coordinate 27,678,753 downwards.
TTTGTACGTATTCTCAAAAAAATGCAGTTCGGACAATTAAATTGTTCAATCAATAAAGTTGAAGCCACGGAGTATAATAATAAAATTAATTGAATGCATTGCATTTGTACACGCTTGCTTAGTCTTACGCGTACTTGGTTTTTTGTGAAATTGTTCGGCAAACAGACGGTAGAACTGAAGACATGTTTGATTTAGGGATATAAGCAAATTATATAAATGCTGTGTAAGGTCAGGGACAAGGGCAGATGTGGTGACCTTTGCGTGCAAAAATATATTAGAAATTATGCTAATTACTACTAATGTACGTGCGGTAGGACAGCTTATTATAAACATTGAATGTCTGCATGGTGCAAAAAGGTTTTGCTTATAATGCCGAATGGTGTGCACGTTACACATTTCACCACAGGGCAGAGCAACGTGTAGAATTTATTGTAAGTGAAAAACATTCTCACTCATGCTCTGTGATGTCTTCTCTTGTACATCTCGCTCTCTGCGGTAACTGAAGACTTAAATACAACCTAGGCATCTGGCATCTGGCAGCTGGAATTTAAGCAGCTCAGAGAGCCGATAGAGCCTAGAAGTTTGCTCAATCATTTTGCGAATCATTTATGTAATATCCGAATAGCTAAATAAAAATTACAACCTATCCGTTTTATTGGATTAGATTCTATTTTCATTACCCAACGTCATGTATCCTTTTAAAACATATTTTAATTTCATTCTGTCACATCCACCGTTTCCAGTCGTTCTATGTATCTGGTATATAGTATAAAGAATCGTTAGAAGAGTGCGGTTAGCAGGCGATGAGATGAGATTTAAATCAATTAGGTGCATACGTGTAACGTGTGGCTGTAGCTTTACCTTCCTCAAAACCAACTGACCGAGTTATGTCACTTACTCATTTCGATAATTAAACAAAACGACAACACTGTTAATTTGCCGCGTGTGAGGTGTATTTCCTGCACGTTCACTGCACTAGTTTGTAACTCTTCACAGTGGTCTGTCGTTCCATACGAGTACGTAAAGGTTAAGTTGTTGTACTTTTTAAATTTAAATTTAAATTACCACGCCCTTGAAGTACGATACGTTACGATATTTGGTTTTAGTGTGAAACTCTTTCATATCCGGATTCTAATGCACTATGGAACGCAGGTCGTGGTGTATGATAAAAGCCGTGATATTCAATCACCGCATATCCTTTTTATTTATATTTTATTATCAACTAAATTGGAGCTTAAATGTGGTAGCTGTCTGTATTTGAACTTCTTGATTGAATAAGCAATACAAACGTTAAAGGTGAAGGGGCGAACAAAATTTTGTGGCAGTGGGCGTGGCAGGTATTACGTATCAACTTGCAAGTCGAGTTTTACGCTGAGTAGGTTTTTTTTTTTTTTTGTAAATTGTGAGTGTGTTTTCTATCCGACCACGCCCATTTTTGGCACCTCGATGAATGGGGTAAATATAAATTTATATACTCAATTTCAAGGACATAGCTTCATTTTTGTGATAGATAAATATATTTCTGGCGATTGTGGGCGTGGCTTTTGACCGATTTTGCACAATTTAAATTCTAGGTTGGCTCAGATTTTGATGCTGATCAAGAATAATTCAAATTTAGTGAGAGTCTGCGACGCATCCTCCTGGGTGTTGCAAACACAATTGCAAACTTAGAATACTCCCCATCTTAAAATAATAGGTTGGCGTATGTTTGTAACTCCCAAAATCAAACCAGAGTATCAGTTAAATCGGTTCAGAATTATGCCCACAATCGACAAAACTCATCGATGTATAAAAATGGGCGTGGTCGGACAATAGGTAATATAATTAAACTCTAGAATGCATAATTAGATACATGCCACGCCTACTACCATTTAAGGTTTGCCCTAAGCCAAATTACGTTTCGTTATCAGTGCTTTAAAGTCATTTGCATTGTGAACCATTTGTTGACTTTAATATAATATTAATTCTCTTAATATTAATAATGATTTTACAAACATATGTAACCACTCCTATGTTATAGATATGTTATATATACCCGTTATAATATATTATACTACACACATAGAGCCGAAATACAATTTAACATATTGTTCTTGGTGCACATTTGAATATTCTTTCCAATTTCATTATTCACACAACGTTCATTTGTAATGAAATCAATTGGAGAAGCAATCAGTCGTGCATGTCTTCTACAAGAGTTTCACACATATGCATGCATATATGCGCCTAAGTAACTTTACAGATATATGTGTGAACCCGAAAATGTAGAATTGGTTAACAGTATAACAGTAACTACAATATATCGCATACGGACGACGGAATTTCACTAAGCAATCAAAAAACTCAATACCGCACAACACCGTACACCGTACACCACACACACACACACACACACACACACACACACTCACACACACACTCACACACAATACCAAATACTAAATGAAGTCTTTTAATCAAATGTTGGATGTGATGCGTTATTGTTGTTTTGGGGTTTTTTGTTTTTTTGTTTTGATTCTTCCGTTAACACATACCACTATTTTTGTTGTTGTTTTCGTTGGTGTACAAGAGCAAAGATATATAGTTGCTGTTGTATGTAAAAAAAAAATAACAATTGAAATTTTTTTATTACAAATATGCAAATATATCGTTAAACTGTGAAGCGAATTTAGAACCGTCAAATTTGAGGAAGCTGCAATGACTGACAGCAACTAACGAATGTTTACTAAGATACATGGGAACACCATTCAACTGCCTCCTGTTTTTCGGTTTTTTAAAGGATCTCTTCATATCGACCCCAACAGTTCTCACAACTTGCTCACATCGGCATACACTTGTGCTGATAACGGTATATGTTGTGTGGTGGTGGATTTGCTCAACTTTGGTGTGCACATAACTCTCTCTCTCTCTTGTGATAGTCTCCATCTCTCTCTTTCTCCACGTCTCTCTCTTTCTATCCCTCTCTTTTGTAATGCTTGTTTACGTCCTACATTCGTTTTAACATTTCATTCTCGGGTAAAACTTTTACTTTTCTATCTCGACAATACTTTAATGTATTTGACTATTTAAGTATATAATACTTTTATAAGTCAGAAGGTATAACATTATTAAATAATTCACAAAAAAACCGGAAATGTGTGTACTACACTATATACGGCACAGTCGTGAAAATGTGCGATATGTTTGTTGGTGTTGTGTCATAATTATCATTATTATCACGAAGCGAAAGGGATCTATTGCTTTCTAAAACACTCATTTTGTTTGTATAGACTATAATTATCGTTTACGTTGATCCTTGATTTGCCTTGGTTTAGATTTGTAAAGCCTTTAAATAGCCCTTAATAGAGTCAAACATTGTCCAATCCAGTCCAGATTCGGCATAGCCTCTTATTAAGCCAAATAACTGTTCTTCAATATTGACAACAAATATTAAGAATTGCGCTTGTGGCCATATAAAGACGTCCTTAAATGGACGGACCTTAAATGGACCGGAGTGACCATCTATCGTGTTGTCCGCAGTTGTGTTTACTGAGTCGCGAAAATGACAATTATTTACTCAAACTATGACATATTGACATATATACTGTCAGAGCTTTTCAGTACGTTCAGCCAAATGTTCGGTTATCGTCTTGTTATATTGCTTCCTCTTTTCGCTAATGCGGCCGACTTGATGGTTATTTATTTCTGATAGCTTTATTTCTGATACAGTTGAATATTTTATCCATTTTTATACCCTGCACCACTCTGTGGAAAAGGGTATATTAAGTTTGTGCGGATGTTTGTAATTCCTAAACGGCAAATGCCACACCCATCTTCATTTATACCGATCGATTCAGAATCAAAATCTGAATCGATTTAACCATGTCCGTTTATCCGTCTGTCCGTCTGTCCTCGTGTCTGTCCATCTACATTTGTGCGCAAGCTACAGGTCGCATTTTTTTGAGATATTTTGATGACATTTGGTACAAGGACATGTATTGGCTTTATTGAAAATGGACCGGATTTGACGTTTTTGAGAACCCCTCCCCAAATGAGGTCCTATTATTTTTAGAGATATTTCGATGAAATTTGGTACGCGGAAAAGCATTGACTGTTTAAAATGGACTGGATTGGACCATTTTTAGAACCCCTCCCTAAAAAAAAAAAATTCTGACTTGTGTATCATTTTGAAATTTTTGAAAATACAAGTAGGTATAGAAAAATAAAATTTTTCATTTTTCAAAGAAAAAAATTAAATTGAATAATATAATATATCAAGTGGTGTAGGGTATTTGATTGTCGGGCTTGACCGACCATAATATTTTCACTTGTTTCAGACATGGATACATTTTAAGATGTTGGCACATGTATAAGAATGGAGGAAAAACTTATAAGGACAGACATGGGTGGGATGGGGGAGGATGGGGGGGTGGGGGGTTGATGTTGTTATATTGTACTTACCTTTAAGATACTTTGCTAAACTTCGGCCCGAAACCATTTCTCTTCTTAATGCATTTCTACCCAATTACAAGTTTCATTACTACGGATATGTTAAGTTTTTAAAAATGTTTGTGTATCTTAAAATACAGAGAGACACTTCAAAATCACATTTTACATTCTTAACCATGTCCGTCTGGCTGAAAACTGGAGCGTATTTTTACTAGGTTTTCTTAGACATCCAGACACTTGCTGAGATATTTCGCGGAAAGTTGGGAAAATAACATGACGCGGACCAAAGACGGTTGCTATGGCTCGAATCGTATAATCCAAAACGGAGAATCACAATTCACAATAACTTTCTAAATCGTTTTCATTATGTCCGTCTGTCTGATTTCTGTAAACAGAATGTTTCATGTAAATTTGTGCACAGATCGCATTTTTGTTGATACTTTGATGAATTTTGGTACAAGAACCATTTTTAGAGAAATTTAATGAAGAATAGTTAATTGACTTAATAATTGGGACCGGAAGGGACTATTTTTTGAATCCTCTCCATATGGTGGTATTTCACGAAGTGACTAATAGGACAATGACTCATATTTACTGATATAACCGAACTAATTGTAGCTTCATTTACAGAACTAAGTGGAGTAGATTATTAAATGGTCGGGTATAACCGACTACAACATTTCCACCTGTTCGAAATAAGTCTTTTCATGAAGAAAATTACCAATTTTTTCACTTCTTTGTATCACATTCAATAGCTGGTTAGTGTTTTTTTGGGTATCGTTTTCAAAGAGTTCACCACCTCCCGTAATTGCTTGGGGTTTAAATGCAAGCACAAACCGAATAATACACGATACGTTCTAACCACGTCTACAAGTGTGCAAATTCTAGCTGTTTTATTTATTATTTATTTTAAATAGCGGTGTGTGCCACGAATTAAAGCGAACATTAACGTGAATCGAAAATTACGGCCGCAAGGATGAATAGAATATTTCGCAATCGCTTGCATTAGATTTTTGAATTGATTCTAGTTCCCTTTTTATATCCATTTGTGTAAGCATGACGGCGCAGAGCACTAACAATGCCCATGAGGCACAGCTAAAAATCAATACATGCATGCTCCGAGCATCAGGCATGTATACGTAAATCCATATACAATACGTTGATATGTATTGTACAGTGTACTGTACCGAATGCTCACATACGTACAAACATCAAACCAACAAGGCTACTGCCGCATGATTTTGATTTTAATATTTTACAACGATCCTCTCATCATAAATGTGAATAAATATATATATGCATACTCACACATACACACCTCACCATTATTTGACACAACAAAAAAACAAAAATTCAATGATGTACAGGCGAAACTTTTTTATAAAATGCACAACATTTCCCATCAAAACACACTCCTAACCATAATCTTAATAACTGGTATATATATATATATATATATATATATATATTCATATTATATACATATGTATAAATATATGTGTGTGTATGTATGTATTCCATTTTATGCTCCAGCATGTTATGTGTAGTATTTTGGATATATATGTGCAACTCATATGGATGCTTATGTCGCATATATATTTATGATATATATATATATATATACCGGGGATACATATGCAATCCTGGGTCATAAGGCCATTTCGGCAACATCAACATCAACATGTACCATGAACATGTTTTTTTCTACATTTGCAGATTCAGTTCTACCAAATGAAACTGAAGTACGGTTGTGCATGTATATGTGTGTATATGTGCTGTGTACCATATATAGACTGCACACGTAAGCATGTATGCGGCTTATGTATTTTGCATATGTTTGAATAACATGCAAAACTCTAAGGTGCTTCAACTCATCTTCCTTTACATAACCAACCAACAACCAACAACCAACAACCAACGTATAGCGTATAGCATGTAGTTGTGTGTAGATGTGTTACATGTATGTTTTGGAGCCTATCCATCGGATGGCATAGCATCTCGTGTTGGAGAACGTTAGAAATTTGTAGGTATCGCTATTTTTCAATAGTTGTACGAATCTTTATTTAGTCCTACAACTCACAGTTTCCATGAAGAACGTCTATTTGCATGTACGTGTACAAACGTACATACATTGTATGCGTGTATGTTGGAGGGTATGTACGAAAATTTATTACGTTTGACTATAGTAATTATTCTTGCAGCCACAAAACTTCCCAGACACAAACACTTTCTACCTTCCTGCACCTTCCACCATCTCCTCCAGGTACCTGCATATGGAAAGGTTGCCCTTCGTGGAGTCACCCCATGCCAACAGTTGTACTAGAAATTGATCTTTTCTTTTGAATATTAATCGAATAATTGATCTGAAGCCTGCTGACGTGCATACAAAATTAGAAATTCGGCTTAAAGCACAAAATTCATATTTTCCTTAATGGTTATGCCCGCCAACCTAATGTATGGCCGAAGCCAATTTTACCCAAATCATTCTCTCTATTTGTACACCCTCCTTATAATATGGGGAGTACACCAAGTTTGCTATTCCGTTTGCTACACCAGAGACCCTACAAAATATAAATCTTCTTGATCAGTATCAAAAACTGGGTCGATCTGGACATATATACCCGTGTGTCTGTCTGTTGTTGACATTATCACAGTCGTAAATTTTGAGATATTGAGCTGAAATTTTGTACAGTCACTCAGATCGGTCACATATGGGATCATCATATGTGACCGATTTTTCCCATCTATGTGCCAAATATGGCTAAATACGCCCATAATTGACAAAAAACCATACTCAGCGTAAAACTTAACTTTCCCGCTAATACGTAATATATTTACCTGCTGCCTACTGCCCACTGTGTGTTTGTGTGTAAATGTGGAGGGTACTTAAGATTTGGCCTAAGCCAAATTCAATTTTCCTACTTGTTTATTATTATTATTATGCACTTCCATATTTAGCCTGTGTGTGCCCTCACTCATTTCCTGAAATTCTGAAGTTCCATTTCACATTACTTATAAAACAAGCACATGCCTACATACATGCGTACATATTAAAACAATGCAATAACAACGTTATACCATATTTAAGTTTTAACAAAAGATATTTTGCACCAAATGTGATATCACAAAACCAAAGGAAATAAAAGATCTTTCAAAAACCAAACGTAAGCGGCCCCAAACACATCATGCATAGAATAGTATCGTATCGCATCGTATCGTATACGCAATGTTTTGTATGTATTTTTGAGGAATACGTTCTCGCATGTACGTATATACGCATCTATGTATCAAGCCGGAGTAAGAAATGAAAATGAAAAAAACACAAAAAAAAAATTGGAACGTAAAGAAGCGACAATAGAAAATTATAAACGACAAATAACATGGAGCTTAGATGAATGCAAAGTACCCACAAAAGGAAGCGAGAACAAAAGATGCAATATACAATGCCAACAGCACAGCCGGTCGGTGCAATGTGTGTGTGTGTGTGTGTGTATGTGTGCTTGTGGAAAGGGTGGGTATCCCTAACTGTCTGCATGCATTCTTATTGTTGTTGTGATATTGTTGTATTTTCGAGTACTTTCTGCTAAATTAATTGCACTTGAGTTTATACGTACAGCTGAACAAGTTTTGGAAGGAAAACTGTCATTCCAGCAGAATAAGATGAATATATACACACACCATATTTGTCGGTAAGTGCTTCAACGAATTTCGTAATGAAACATTTAGCCAGAATTCTATGGCGAGTGTAAAGTGAGATTGCTACTTATTGATATTCCGCTAAGACTATTTTCTAAATTTTGTAAAAATGCACTTTCTAATAAATGGACGGAATCTCTTTCTCTCAATTGTGTAAATATTTGCGACTGTTAAAATGCCGCGAACAAAACGGCGGACTTAGGGACGGACATGGATATTCATGCTAATAAAGACACCTATTCCTCGATGGTGCAAACGGAATAGCAAACTTAGTACAGCCCCATCATTAAGGTGGATCATCCTATACAAATCCCTATTGCAATTGTGTTGGCAGTACAGTTACGTCTGGTATTTCATTAGGTGCTGTTTATTTACAACAATTTATTTTGTTAGCATCACAAACGGCACGTGTACCGCGCGCTTCCTATGCCAGCTTGGTCAGCTTCCGTACTTGTTCAAGGTTACTTGGGCGTTTGATTTCATTTGTATATAGATGCGCACTATTTTATTTCTGGATGAGTGAGAAATTCAAAATCGTATGTACGAGATGTTCCACGTTACGTGCTACCGAATATCTTGACCAAAATAAGTTGATTATTATTACAAGATGATGTAGAGGCGGGTAATGTCAAATGCTTGGAACTATTCGCACGTTGACTTTTATTACAAAATACATGAATACAGGCTTTTAAGTTTCATTCTGAACATTATGTCTAAAAGTATGGTGGAACAATAATCACTCCTAAGGGTTACTTTAAGGCTCTCTTCTTACTTAGCGGTGTTAGAGGTGTAGGCGTGGGTGGTTTGGTGGATAACTAGAAATATTACAATACTTTAACAATTAGCGTTAAGTTTGATTGGAAGGTTGAAATAATCTCCTTACCGAACGTATTGGTTTTGGGGTAATTGTGTTCAAAGGCGGCGGATTGTGTGGTAATGGCTCATCTTCATCACCCACTACAGTAACGGCTACAGGCTTTTGTTCAGAAGATGGCCGCTCAGCACTTGCGCTGCGTGACGTTGAGCCGGACCGTTTAAACATATCCGTTAAACGATTACGCAGGTCTTTTTTACTTGTTCTTAAATCGCTGGCTACACTAATATCTGAATCGGACCCTTGAACCTATATAGTACGTATGTTTATAAACGAATTACTAATATTACCATTTCTCATGATATCTCATGATATCTTACTGAAATGTCACTTTCGGAATTGCGCCCACTTTTTGTTAGATTCCTTAATTTGAAAATTAAGCCTTTTTTCTTTTTCCGTTGCCCACGTGGCACATCACTTTGCGTGGAACCACCTGAAAGGCGCGAGTCCAGACTGGAATCACGCACCAAGCCACTAAATTCACAATCAATGGACTGTATCGAAGACACACTACCATTATCCTGTTGCCATATATTCTGCAATATCAAATGACTTTTAATTCCAAAATACCCTAATGAACCATACCGTAATGATATTACTTGATCATGATGTATTGATTGATCTAAAGACAAACTCTTTCGAATTGTGCTGTCACCATTACCTCTGGAGCGTGTGAGTTTCGGACCAGGACGATTCGTGGTGGACAGACTGCCCTGACTACCGTGTGAGTCATTGTCTTGTGATGCAGCCCGTATTAAATTATAACGACGTGAACGACTTCTCTCGCGTTCCTCTTCATTTTGAAATTTTCGAACATCTTCGGATGCTCTTATTAATTGATTTAATACGCTGGTTATTTCTGTGGCATTTTGCTCTTTGGGTGTCTTTTCTTTAGCAGCTTTTTGCGTACCCGGTGAGTTTTCTATCACCATTGGTACTATTTTAACTAACTCATCCACCATGTGCAGCAAAGTATTAACTTTAGTCTCTCCTTCTTGCTCCGTGTGCCGTCTCACTAATCTACTTTCGTAGCGCTCCCTCTCTCGTCGAAGTTTTTCATTAGATGTTCTTAATTTCGCGTGAACATCTCGCAATTCTAATAAATCACTTTGTAGTTCAGAAATTTTTTTACGACCATCTTCCATTTCTTCCTCATTAGCTCGCTTCAATTGCTCTACACGACGCTTTGATTCTAAACGTTCTTTATCACGTTCACGTTCCACTTCAAAAAGTGTTTGGCGAAGATCTCTAGCCAATGTCGAGGTCTCCTGCAAAAGCCGTTGTTGTTCTATGCGCTCTTTTTGCCACGATAATTCCAATTTCGTTCTGATGCCAGGAATCTTGGTGCGGCCAAAACCAGTTACCCTTTCTTCTTCAAATTCATTCAGTTTCGATTGCATTTCAGATATTTTAATTTCATTAGCACTCCGCTGTGAAACTAATTCAGTCTTCACTTTGCTCACTTCCAAGCGGGCCTCAACCAATTGATCTTCCAAACAACCCACCTGGACAATAAAAGTTATTAGTAATTTCTATTATTACCGTTTCATTAGGCGCGCATTAAGTACTTGTTGCTCTAAATATGCTATTTTATTTTTATCATCTTCATCGCTGCTGTGCATAGAACTACGACTTTGTCGCCCCGAATTATTAGCATTGAGGTGTCCAATCTTCTTATGTGCTGATTCCAGCATTAGTTTTAAGGCATCGCGATCTTTCTTAAATCGTTCACATTGACGCTAATCAAAAACAAGTAAGAAAACTAAATTTGGCTTAGACCAAATCTTAAATAACCTCCACCTCCACAACGGTGGGCATGGCAAATATATATATATATTGCGCCCTCTAATAGTGTATGTCTTACGTATCAGCATGCAAGCCTACTTTTACATTGATTATGTTTTTTGAAAATTAAGGGCGTGTCTATTATCCGACCACGTCCAATTTTGGCACTTCAGTTAATGGGATAACTATGTATAAGCGTACAAAATTTTAAGTTCCTAGGTCAATTTTTATGGCAGATATATAGATTTATGTCGATTGTGAGCGTGTCTGAAATTCGATCACGCCCATTTTTGGCACTTCAGTAGATGGGATAACTATGTATACGCGTACCTAGTCAACTTTTGGGGCAGATATAAACATTTTTATTAATTTTGGGCGCGTTTGTAATCCGAATACGCCCATTTTTGGCATACCGACAAAGCTAATATTCATACATTTTTGAATTTTTGTGGCAGATAAATGGATTTTTGTTGATTGTGGGCGTGGCTCTTGACCGATTTTGCCCATTTTAAATAGCGATCTGTGTGCAAAAACTAAAAGTGCCTGTACAAAATTTCAGCTCAATATCTCAAAATTTACGCCCGTAAGAGTGCCAGACAGACACACGGACATACATGTCTAAATCGACTCAGTTTTTGACGCTGATCAAGAATATATATACTTTTTAGGGTCTCTGACGCCACCTTCTCGGTGTTGCAATTGGTAGAACAAACTTAGTATACCCTCATCACTGAGGTGGAGGGTATAAAGACAGTTTTGCTTGGGTTTTTCAGTCTTTGTATAAATTTAGTGATCTTGTACGTACATGCATTGAAGTAAACTCCGCTTTTAGATTCTTTATTTGCTGTTCATATCGCAAACGTGTCGATGCCACTTCGGACTTCATCTGTAATTCGCTTTTCTGTAATCTGTAAACTCATAGTTTATTAGAAACTTGGCTACACATGTATAAATAAAACGTAAACAGAATGTTCGACTCACTGCATTTTTAATCGTGCTATCTCTTCTTCCAAAAAACTCTTTTCCTCATTCCTAGATGTTTGAACTTGCTTAACGCGACTGAAATCGTTAAGTTTCTTGTTTAAGTCATCATTTTCCTTCCTCAATTGAAACAGGAGCTCAATATTGGTTTCATTTTCTCTTCGAAGTCGTTCGTATTCTTCCGTTCTATCCGTCAGTTTGCTTTGCAGCAAAGTTTTCTCATAGTCTACCCCACCACTTTTTAGGGTTTTTGTCTCAAATTCTTGAATTTTTCTTTGAGCTTCGCTTAGTTTTTTAGCCAATTCTGTACGATTCGAACGAATCGATTCCAATTCGGAAATTTTGTGCTTAGCCGCATTTAGTTCGGTTTCAAGATTTTTAATTTCAGTCGATAATTGAGCTTTGCTCAGTATGGTTTCTTCAGAGTATTTTTCGAATTTGGCGTTAAGCTCATTATAGCGTTTTGTTTCGTTTATAATTGATTCCCGCAATTCTTCAATCTCTTTCTTAAATTTCTGAACTTGTTTAGAATCACCTTTGGAATTGTCTTTGTACTTAGTATCCTTTTCAAGTGTTTGCATTGCCTTTTCCGTACTCTTACGCAAAGTTTGCAATTCAACATCTTTATTGGTCAATTTTTCTTCCAAGGTCCTCCTGTGTTTTCGCTCTGTTTCAATGTCTTTTTCTAACTTTGAAGATTTTTCACTTTCACTTTTTATTTGTTGCTCTAGAGTACGATTATTTGATTCAGCTTGTTTAACCTGAAAAATGAAATGAAAAATACTTGATCATTTTTTGGTTATAGCAAAATTACTGCACGCCAAAGAAAATTCATGGAAAAGACTTTTTTTGTAGAAAATGGAGAGAGAGGAGGAGATATGAGAATACCCCTTGAGGTCCCTTCGATGCCAAATCTACTTACCAAATTTTCATTTTCCTTAACCTTTTCTTCCAAGTCCTTAATTACTTTACTTGAACTTTTCGATTGTTCTTCAATTTTTTTCAATTCCCTCTCTAATTGTGGCACTTTTCGTGTGGAGTCTGCGGCACTTTTATATGTTTCTGAAATAATATAAGTGTAAAAATTTTATGCGTTCAAAATTTCACATGATACTTGCTTATATCAGCTTCTAATTTGAGAATTTTCTGTTTTTGTTTATCAACTTCTTCTTCTAGTGACAGCTTCTCTGATTCTAAATCTTTTATGGTAGAAGCCCCAGATTTTAGCAAAATAGCTCTTAATTCTTTGTTTTCTTTACTAAGTTCTTCTATTGATTTCCTTAATTGATTTCTAGGTGTTATATCCGTAATATTTATTTTGGTTTTGGGGGGAAGTTTCTCTTCAGTCTCTTGCAAGATACGGCTAAGTTGCACTTTCAGTGCGTTTCGCTCCTCTTCCATAGAAGTTACTGTTTTCTTTAATTTCGATAATTCTATTAAATTATTCGTTTTTTCCAGAGAACAATTATTTCGTAAGTGTTCAATTTGTTCATTTTTATCGTTGACTGATTTTTTTAATTTTTCCACTTCATCACTTAGGTTTTTAAGCCGTCTTTCCGACGCTCCCGATGAGGAAGATGAATTGTTTCGCTTATCTAAACCAATTTCCATGTGAAGTTTCATTTGTAGTTCTTTTATGTGTTTCTTATCTTCAGAACTTTGCCTTTCCAGGTCTTCGACTTTGTGTCTCAATATTGAAGCTTCCTGTTCATTAAGTTCCAGTAGAATTCGTAGTTCTGCTGGATCATCTTCATCAGAAATGCCTTCGTCCCGTTCTGACGGAGGTTGAGAAACCAACCGATGAGAATTCACACCCACTCTAGAAACTGCAAATATAAGGAATAACAATGGATTAATATTATATGTACCTAGTTAATGAAAATAGCTCGTGCAATATGTAACAAAAATATATCCGACCTATCGACTTTAATATACATGGAAATCAGCTTTAAGGTACATTATTAGTATAGGGATCCTTTACCAATGAAGCTTAAATGTTATTAACAAAAAGCAAAGTATAGTTCGTATTCATCATACTTCTGGAACGTGTTGTCATTTTTTTTAGCTGCATCATAAGAGAATCATTTTCATCCTCCATGCGGGCAACTTTCTTCCTTAGGGTGTCGGCCTGCAATTTATACATTTGCAATGCAAGAAATACATTTAATGTATTTAATGTGTTCCATTGTATTATACAGTATTATACTTCAAAATTCAAAATTCCAATTCAAGTACTATAAATTAATAGATCTACCTCTTCTTCAGCAAATTTGAGCTGTTCCTTAAGATCTGACTCTCTTTCCACCGAATCTTGAAGGTCCCTCTGCAATTGTTGTGGATCCTCTTGTGAACCATCTCTTGTCAATGATTCTCTAGTAATTCGACCATCTGCTGACGTAGACTTACCCAAAACCGCCAACATTGGATGTTTTTTATTGCGAAGATTTCGCAATTCTTCAGTTTCAATCTAAAATTAATTTCCATTAAACGATGAGACGGAGAAAGACTTATAAATACAATAGTAAGTTTAGAGAGAAGTTTTACCCGCAATTTCTTGGTCAACTCATTTGAAAAAACTAGCTCCTCCTCCAATTGTTTAATTCGGGCACGTAAGTCTCCTTCGCTATTGCTCTGTTTCTCTTGTTCCAGTAATTCAATTTTCCGTTCACATTTCTTCAATTTGAAACTCAAAATTCGACAATTTTTGGTCGTTTTGTCCAGGTCTTTTTGCAAACAGGTTTTCTCTTTCATATCATCTTCACGAAAGCTATCTTGTAGCTCATCCATTTCCGCCTGAAGATTCATAATTTCCTTTTTAGCGTCTTGATTCTCCTCCATTAATTCCTCGCAGATTTGTTCGGCAGCCTGTAATTTTCTACGTAACTCACGCTCTGCACTCTTTGGGTTACTTTCCAATTCTTTCATGCGAGAATTGAGCTTTCGCTTTTCCTCGTTAATTTTATCCAATTGTTCCTTCAATTCGTTTACTTTCTTTTGCAGCGTCAAGGTATCAGACATAGCTGATCGATGCGAAACCGTATCTATTGACGTTACACGTCTTAATATAAGATCACTTTTTTCACGTTCAGCTTTTTCGGCTCGAATTTTCATAGCCTCCAATTCTGAACGAAGATTATTAATTTCTTCTAAATACTCGCGATCATGCAAGGCATCTGGTGTTTCCGTTATTAGTGACAAGTTATCTTGATTGTCAGTATTATTGTGATAATTGTTGTCCTTAATATTCAGCATAAATGCGACATCCTCCGCTGTTTTTTGGCGATTTACTTCACGACGCCGATCCGCCGTCGCGGTTGTTGCTGTTGATATGTTTGTATTGGCTTTTTGTAATATACTTTTCGCTTTTGATGGATTTTTCAAAGTACTTGATGAAGAGTTAGTATCGATTGGTGTGGCATTTAGTGATGGATGTTTTTTTATTGATGTTTGTTTATTTTCATTAATCTCTTTTTTCATTCGCAAATTTAAGTCCTTTTTTTCTTCAACTGATGTTGAGGATTTTGTGGGCTCCAATTTATTGGGTATCGCATTACCAACGTTCATATCTTGAACATCATTTTCTCTATAAATACAAAGGTATGTGCATTACAAGGCTTAGCAATGCTTAGGAATGTCACATTTATGAAAAAGACCAACCCTTCAGTTTTCCTTGGCGCGGAGCCTTCTCTACTTCTCTGCTTTTTTAAAAGATTCATTTTCCGAGCGCGTTCCGCTAAGCTGTCCGAAGAGCGTATAACTAAATCTTGTGGAATATCCTGTGACGATGATTTGACAGTTGACGGTGCTGGCCAGGCATTTTGATATAAGGAATTCCCCACCTATCAAATATTTACAAATCAGTAAAATACGAGTATATGGAAGTGGACAAATGCTGTATTTGACTTAGGTCAAATCTAGAATACACACCACCGATGCATCAAAGCTCTCTATACCGCTCTACAGAAGTACATTATATGTCGACGTTCGACATACTCGAATGCTGTTGTAAGTTTGCCATGGATATGTGAATTTTTACAATCAGTCCGTTGCTAATGTTGCGAAAAAATCATATTCACCAGCAACGGTGGTGGGTATAAAAAATGTGTACATTTTCATAGATACCTCTTTGAGATCTAAGGCGGTGTTCTTCCGATGCGGCACTTGCGGCAGTTTAAGTGTAACTTCAATATTATTTCCATTATTTATGTTTGAAGATGTTTGGGAAGGATTGCCAGAATAATTTGACGTGCTAACTTCATCAGAGCGCGGTGTGGGAGTCCAAGACTGAGGTCGTTTTTTGAGGTCTACATTAAAGTGCACAACTTTGTTTTATGCCAGTGAACAGTGAAATATTATTTTAAATATTAACGTTAAAGAAACACATTACGTATGCAAGCGTTAGAAAGAATACAGTTCAATGCATGTAGATTAGACAGATGTTAACGCCCACATCAGTTATTTGCAATGGGTAACGACACATCAAGATGTTGTTTGTATATGTGTAGATGAAGTAGCAGAAAGAACACAGTGGTCGCAACAAGTAATTGTTTAGATTAATGGAAAATATTAAAGAACATTTTTAATCATAACATAATAAATAAAAAATACAATATTTACTAATGCGGTGCATGTTACCATATTCAATATGTTACTATTCAATACATCGAGAACAACCCCTTACCAATGTCATTGTTATCGTTGCTTGAAGATAGATTTTGCGTTGAAGTCCATGTACGTGAAGAAGACCTAAAATAAATTTTTTACATAATTCGTACCCTACACATGTAATAAGACCCAAACGGCAAGAGGCACACCCACAATCAAACGACCGATCGGCTTAAAATCAAAATCTGAGTCTATGTAAATTTTGTACGCAAAGTTTTGGTCACTGTCTTTAGGAAGCTTCGATGAAATATGGTATAAGGGCATGTCAAGGACCAAAGGCGTTCATATTGGACCATTTTTAAGACCCCTCCCCCTATATAACGCCCTTTTTAAAATAAGTCAAAAAATTTAAAATTCTTAACATTTTTTATAAAACTTGGCGAAGATTAGTTAATTGAATCGGAGCATGTTTAGAACCATGACCCGCATTTACTGATTCAACTCAACTTATTGCCTAATTAATAGAACTCAGTGATGTAGGGTGCGAAATGGTCGGTTATAACCGACTACAGCATTTTCACTTGTTTTTCAATTACTCACGTTAAGTAACCAGATGATGCAGATGAATTATGATTCTGATTCTGATTGTCTAACAAATTTGGCGATGATGCTACCACATCACTTCCTCGCCGTCCGCCATGCTCTTTATAATCACGAAAGCAGCGTTTACATCGTGTGGGATATCGTGTTTGAGGGTGAAAACCCAGGGGACATAGTTGATCTCCCTTTAAGGATGGATACAAGTGATGCATTCTTTCGAAAATAGTCAACTTACAAATCCCTTTTCGAACTAATCAATTACATACGCATATGCTTTGGAAAATAATTACAACACACAAGCAGAAAATAGTTATTTAAAGCATCCTCTTGAAACTTATCGTTTTTCGAATACAACGTCCATTGTGTGAACACTTATTCAAAATTATTTACATGAATGTGTTTAAAGTTCAGAAGCTTTTTCCATGTATTGAATTTATTTGTAATTGGATTATCTAACTTTGGGGCGTGTCCAATAAGCAAATATAAAAGTTAAAAAAAAAAACAAGACAACTACATTTGGCTTACACCAAATCTTAAATATCTTCCACATCTACAAAGGTGGGCGTGGCAGATATATATATATTACGTCCTTTAATAATATTTGTATTACGTATCAGCTTAGAAATGGACACTTTTTGTTTCTGCACTCAGATATTTAAGATGGGCAAAATCGGTCAAGGGCCACGCCCACAATCGACAAATATCTACTTATCTGCCACAAAAATTGAGCAATTACATTGAAAATTTATGCCAACAACAGTAGGACACACGGACATGTCTAGATCGACTCAGTTTTTGATACTGATCAAGAATATATATACTTTTTAGGATCTCTGACGCCTCCTTCTGGGTGTTGCAAACGAAATTATAAACTTAGTTTAGCCCCCATCTTATGTTGAGGAGGGTATAAGAAAATACGATTTATATAGACGTTAACTGCGCTATGCCATTCCTTCGCATTTTCTCGTTCAATATAAATCAAATACGATCTAATCCCGTTTGATTATTTAATTGTTAAATTGAAATTTTCCCTCTTCGCGCAGTAGGTTGGGAAATATTTATGAATCAAAGATTCTCGCGTGCTCACGTGCACATTCAACAATTTTATTATGAATTAAAACACAATAATACATACGAGTGCGGTGTGCTTGCGTACTCTATCTATGAATTGTAAATAGAAAATGAATTAATGATTACGTTTATGTGTGTGTGTTTTTAAAGACATTTTTCCCGCAAATTTATACATTTGAGTAAATCCAAACTGTGCATTTATATGTAAAGGGTGATCCAATAGGAGCTGCATGGTATATATGGATATCGATTTTTGTGCCAGACTTATAGATTTTCGTCAATTGTGGGCGCGTCTGTAACCCGAAACATGCCCATTTTTGGCACATCAATGGATGGGATAATTATAAATATATATACCAAATTTCAAGTTCATAGGACAAATAGACTTTTGTCGATTGCGGGAGTGGCTCTTGACCGATTTTTCCCATTTTAAATACTTAACTACGTGCTGGAACTGTGCCTGTACAAAACTTCAGCTCAATATCTCAAATATTTTACGCCCGTGAGAATGCCCACAATAGGCAGATACACGGACATGCAGACATGTACGTCTATACCGACTCAGTTTTTGATGCCGGTCAATGCGTTTTGCAAACGGACTTATTTATTAAAATCCCCATTATATCGCCATTTTATATAGTGCCTTAACACGGTCCACGTTCGTATGAACGAAGCCTTTATCGATTTTCATCCACATTCATGATTTGGAGCAATACTCTTGCGTTGACACTACCATTTGAATAGCAAATAGGTTCTGTAGGTTGATTATGTTGACTATCAATGCTATACAAATTTTATACGATAAGTATGTTTCCGTGGTGATTTGCCAAGCACTACTGAACACATGTGTCAGTTTTGGCGGGAATTATGAAAAGCACTCCTGCCATAGCCTTTAACAGAAATGGGTTAGGTACTGATTCCATCACGCCTTACATTATATTGTGCATCTACGTCAGTAGAAAACGTGGCCCTATTATGTGCAGACATATGTTTTACGACAACTCAAACAAAAGAAAATTGCATAACACTTGCGTCGGCGGCAGAGTGAGTAATCGACTTTGCAGCAGCAACAGCAACAGCAACAGCAACAGTAATTTACATTTTAGGGTGCAACACATGCACGAACCAAATATTGTCAAATTGCATTTAAATTCCTCCAGGACACTTGTCCATTATAATTCTTGTTTTGAAGTTGGCACGCTAATTTCATTCCAATACGAAACAAGTGAGCACTGCATGAAATTTTGAAATTTCAAAATGCCAAGAAAAAAACATGGCTGCAGTAAAACCCAGATACATTATTATATATAAATAGAACGTCAACATGTATGCCAGAGAATTGCGTTTTCGCTATTTTTTAGTCACTACTGCATAAATTACTGGAACACGTTAGCAAATGAAGGCGCAGCCTTAACTTTAATAATATTTGGAATCGTTGATCAAAACGGAAAAAAATTTAATCCGAACCAATGATTTGCGAAAAAAATACATAACGAGAGAAATGCCATTGATTTCGTTTTCTTACACCGTGTCCGACAGTACGTATATTAACGCAAAGCAAAACTCGAAAGCGACACGTCTGCCTCCAAACGGGCGATGTTGATGCCAACACATGCGAATCAGAACTAAATTGGACAAACACATCAATTTTACCTCTATTTTTGAGCGGATCACTTGTAAGAGAAAATATACGATGTGCTCTTTTTTTGGGCACTTGACAAGTGCTTTATTTACAACCCTTGAAAAACGTTTTCAAAAGTGGTTTTGAATAAATTATCGATTTAGATTTTGATTCGTTGAAGTTGGCGTTAACACAGCTGCACTATTTTCCAATGACTGATAGATTTGTATTTCACCGTTTGGTTGTATGACGGGTGTTTCTAGCACCCGTATTCCAGGATAGACAACCTGTGCAGATCCCATTAAAAACATCATGAACATCTGCAGTACTAGCATATAACTCAGAAACTGTAAAGTAAACGAAAACGAAGGAAAATTTTTTAAATCTTTTTTTTTTCAAAAAAACCTCGATTTCACTATTTCACGATTTGATCGGACCGATCGCAATTCCTCACCTTCATTATAGGAATTATACAACAGCTGTGGCTTACTTTGCCGAGTGCATGCGTTTTATGGCATAAAATGATCAGTCAAGCTCAAGTGTGTGTGCAATATTAAATCTTGAATACCAGTATGGCCACACAAGCTTATGAGCATTTATACAACATTTATTCACAACACCCTACACATGGCAATTGCTTGAACGATGTACTCGACATCACGTACAGCTTGTAACATATCAAGTCTAGAAACTGAAGCGAAACTGGCAGAAACGCAAGGATTCTATAAAAAGCAGCGTAGGGCATCAAACAGCACACTCTATCCCATACAAAGTAACCTCTATTGTTATATCGTGTTTCAACAGAACACATTTTCACATATATTTATAATGTATTCATCCACATTCTGTACGGGTTAACAGGTTAGGCCGGTAGAGTATGAAACGATAATTGAACCGCTTAACCCGCAAAGCACAAATTCATGCAAATTATTTATAGCGAAACATTGTCCAGTTGCTTAACCTCTGTGCCCGAAAATAATTATTTTTAATGAAACTTTTTGGTTTGCTTGGTCCAACAAATGTTGACATTACAATTAAAGCTGTTATAGGAACTTTCGGTTAAAAATAGTTAAGTATAGTCGTTATATTGCAAGCACATGATGATTTGCTTTTAAAAAAATATTCCTTTCCGAGCATCTCTTTATCGAATTTCATCATCGAATACCTGAACAAAAACGAAGCAAATGTTGGGTGACTCCAGTGAACAGCACCTACTGCGAAAACGGAAACAACCCACATCAAGCCAAACATTTCGCAATAGGGAATTATTATTATTAGAAAGCTAAACTTACCTGGGCCCAATTTTATATATCCAGCACCAATGTACTAAAGCTTCACTTTCTCTCTTTTACTAAACACTTTATTAGCTGATCACGTAGTTGTGGAGGGTTTTAAGATATGGTCCAAGCCAAATATAGTTTTCTTACTTGTTTTACTTGTTTTCACATAGAGAAGTGATGGCCAAATTTTTTTGAAAAGTGGATGAAATTTTGTTAATTTTTTTTAGTACTACAGCTCGTGCTGCTAAAACGTTTACACATTCTCTATGTTTTACAACTTTTCCTTTTGCGAGTGCAGAGCAAAACATAAAGATCGGCTTGAAAATGAAAATTTATATAAATGGGGTGACGCCGTGGACTATTGCCCAGTCGGCATGATGTATGAGCTGGTACATCTCTCCCTTCTACGGTGCAACGAATATGTATGCACGTCAAGTATATAATTAACTGTCATGAGTCATTTAAATTGTCTGTTCCTTTTATTTTATAAAAATTAAATTTTTTGGTTTTTTATACCAAAGCGTGGATCATTTAAAAAAACTGTTCGTCATCCTCGACACAGGGCATCTACAAGTATATTATTTTTTTATTTATTTTTCAGTTGGCAATGCTATTACAAAACTCGAGAGATTGAATTTTTTTTTATTTAAAACGTTGAATGTGGACCACATCGTTAACACAAAGACACCTATCAACTTGCAAGTTAACTAAAAAATAAAATGAAATTTAATTTTAAAATTTTTGTATTTCAATGTAGTTTCCTTTTATTCGCTGACAGGACAGCTTTGGACAATAAACATTTCTGGAAAACGTTGCCGTTTTTGTATCCCCCACCACAGAGTATACTCTTAAATGGCACGTCACACTCATCATTTAATAACAATCATACAGGTCGCAATTTTTGACGAAATTTGGGACGTTCTTTGGGCTAAGGATAGTCACTATACAGCGCCGTATGACGCTGTTTTACGAAATGACTTCTAGGTGACAGTGATTCGTGCTTATTGATACAACTGAACTAATTATAGCAGAAATTGTGAAACTCAGTGGCGTTGGGCGTTGAATAGTCGGTTGGAACCGACTATACTTTTGCTCGTTTTAATTTTAAAAAAGATTCTTGACGTATCGTATCAAAATGAAAATGCGTAACAAGATTAGAGCAATACGCACAATAACGTAATAATACTTAAAAAGTTAGTCGAGAGTATTATGATGAAATGTTGTCGTTGACGTGTAACATTGATTCAACCTCAGCCGACTTTTTGACCAGTTCCGAAGTGTATGCATTTCCATCAGTGACTAATTTAGCATCAAGTTTAGCGGTGCGGGTTGGCAAATTGTTGTTGTCTATTATTGTTCCTTGAATTGGTCCAGCATCCATTGGAAGAATACCAACATATGTCAAACATGACACTGCACTTACATTGTTGACTTGAATCACCGAATTGTTATTGGTGTGTTCAAGGGAAGCGCCTGAAAGAGAGAGTTCATCTGATAAGTCTTCAATTGAATCTGTTTGTACTCCCTTCTCTTCCAAAAGACGGCCAATGCTTTGAATTGGATGATAGATGGAACCACTTTGCTTTGAAATTTGCAACAATTCCCGTAAAGTCTGGTTTTCCAGCCTCAAACGTGTGATATCCTCTAAATCACACTCGTCATCAATAGAGGCAACACGCTTCATAACCTCAGTCATTTCATTGATTTGCTCCCGTTGTTCCCATATTATTTTCCATAACTTCTCATTATAAACCTCCTTGAAATTTAGTTTGCTCGACAAAATTTTGCTCTGCGTATGCTCCCGATACTTCTGCATTATAAGTTCCACGGCTCGTTCATAATCCTCTATACAAATTTTAAGTTCACGATTTTCTTTCAAAATTTCCGAACTGTTGGCGTTTTGTTGTTGTATGCGATTAACTATTTCGGCATTAGACTTGTTATTCACAATTCTATTCAGGGAATTCATATCGTCTTGAAATTGACGTAAACTCTCTACAAAACGATTGTTCCCAACTGCTTCTACCATTAAAGCACTGCTAAGCGCGTCCAAATCTTTTACTCGGTTTGCCATTTTCTGAGCATCCTTAATTATTTGTCCCACCGTTATATTGGCCATATT
Source organism: Ornithomya chloropus (assembly GCA_963971445.1). Classification (NCBI taxonomy): domain Eukaryota; kingdom Metazoa; phylum Arthropoda; class Insecta; order Diptera; family Hippoboscidae; genus Ornithomya; species Ornithomya chloropus. The sequence goes on along the minus strand of OZ020530.1, from coordinate 27,655,690 downwards.
GTTGCTGTTCTAAGAAAAATCTCTATTAGTTTGTCTCGTTTATAGTCAAATACTTTTCTATTTAAATCAAAAACCAAGAAAAATTTTAACGTTGTTAAATGCCATTTGACTTTAAATAAAGGGGAAAAGATTTCCATCAATCCGATGTAAAGTAAAATTGAAAGGGCTCAAACATATAACGAGCATTGCATGATGCTTTGGTGTACTGAAGTTTCTACTTGGACTTAATTATATATACTTGAAAAATATACTACAGAACGCAAAGCTTGAAGGCAATAAATGTAAATAAATTATATAATAACATACTCTAATTAAATAATAAATAAAAAAATTAACCCAAATGTAGTTTTTATAACATATTTATAGTGTTTGGTTACACACAAATATAAAATGAATGGAATGATCCGTTATACAAATTTACCAATATATTCGTAAAAACTATATTTATTAAACTTAACAAAAGAATATTTGTTTAAGAGTCGGCGATTTCAATGGAATATGAAAGATTATGTCAGACGAATCAGACTATTGCAGTTTCGTCGTTCAATAGAATGAAAAGGACAGAACGAGTAGCTATTTTTTCTAAATTATCAATATTGGCATCTGTTTTAAAGAAAATTTATATTGCTACACTGTCAATTTGCTCTTGTGAAACTGTTGGAAAGCAATTACGTTCTTTTTGGGCTCGAAAATATTTAATAAATTTATATTCATATTTTAATTGTTGTGAAGCTATGAAATGCACATTATTCACAAGTTTGTATTAAGAGAGTGAAGAATAAATTGCATTTTCTCCATTGCAATTATATAGATAAGAACAGGTGTGTACCTTGTCTACATATGAAATGCAATATAAATCTAATAAAGCAATAATCAATAGTACATTTTGCTGAAGGTTTACATGCACTTTCCTAATGGATTATTTATGGCGTATTACAAGACGCATACTGCATTGTGGATTCGGCAGACTCGAATTGTTAATTATTGTGTTATTTCTTGGAGTCAAATGTAATGCGACCGCTACAGATATTGCACTCGATGCCAAAGCAACACTAACCCATAGAATTGATAGTCTTAACCTATTAGTATACACCTTCTTATTGACACTTACTGTACTTACAATATGGCTATTCAAACATCATCGTGTCTCATGGTTGCATGAAACTGGTTTGGCTGTGATATACGGTAAATATACAATACTATCTATGCCTTCATGTATAATTTGATAAATATTCGTACTAGCGGTCTTAACGGTTTAAACGTCGTCGTAAAGTAACAAAGAAAAGAAATGCTTTTGATATAAAAGTTCTTTAGGTTTAGGTCTCAGGCATTTACCATGCATTGGTCGTGTTCTTGGGCTCTTGCTGCAAAAAATTAAAGAATTAGAGTTCATTGTATGTGTTTCAATGCAATTACTAATATTTCCAAAGGAGGGCAACCTCACTGCGATCTAAAGATATCTATTGTGTTTGCCCTCTCCCACTCACCTTAGCTCCGAGCACCAAATAGTGTTAGAAGTCGCAAAGCTCTCCCCAAGCCATGACTACGCATTCGTATAAGAATAAAATAGAATCTGCATAAATCAGTATCAGAAATACCCATAATCCCTAAAGATGATACCTGAGCGATTTGCTTGTGATCAGTTTAAGATCGCTTCTGTGTTGTTCCATTAGCTGAAAGATTTGATGAATCTGAATCTTACATTCAATCTGTCATTAAAAATTTGCAATATATTGATAAAATAACGGCGATTAATCGTCGATTTTTGGTGTCCAAATGGACAAAATGTACTCAAATATAAGACCAATACGAATAGTGTTGATTTTAAAATGTTATTGTTGCCACTTAGGATTGATTGTGGGCGCTGCAATTCGTTATTCTGGAACCTCGACACCTTTAATACATCTTGATGTTGAGCCTATTAATAATACGACGCTTAACCAAATGTTGCCACCCGACACACTGTGGTTGAAAGTGAGTGTTTGGCAAAGTAAACTAAATAAATTGTGGTAGTGGTAGGAAATGTGTATTTTCTTTTCTTCAGTTTCCGGGAAAGCTGAAGCCGTCAAACGGTACGGACAAAGATCCAGTTGAAAATAAAACATATGCGTACACATTTCGCAGCCCAGTGTACGATGTTGTGGAAAATGAAATCGATTTGAAGGCAACTTTTGATCCAGAAATATTCTTCAACATTATACTACCGCCAATAATATTTCATGCGGGCTACAGTTTAAAGAAGGTATGTAAACTAAGAACTATTTCATTCATGTGTATGTGATTTGCGGTTATATTTAGAAATATTTCTTCCGCAATTTGGGCGCGATTTTGACGTACGCTATTGTGGGCACCACACTATCAGCCCTTCTAATTGGTTGCATCATGTACGGCTGCGTTAAACTGATGCCAGAATATCTGAGCAGTAGTTTCACTTTTCTCGATACCTTATACTTTGGAGCACTAATATCACCAACGGACCCCTTAACCATATTAGCTATATTCCACGATTTGCATGTCGACGTAAACCTTTACGCTCTGGTGTTTGGTGAGTCCGTACTCAATGATGCCGTTGCTATAGTGCTTAGTGGGTATGTGACACGTTCTTATTCGGACAAACAATTATCAATAAAGGATGATTTTGTCATTATTGTAGATCTATACAAAACTACGGTGAGCATTACTCAAGTACGGGGGAATTTGAAACGTATGCCTTCTTTCGGGCGTTGGGCGATTTCTTCAGTATATTCATGCTGTCCCTTCTAATTGGAGCACTAATGGGTTGCTTTACAGCATTGATATCCTTTTTAAATGCAACAAAATATGATCTGGGCCAAATACCGCCTTTAATCATCTTTTTCAATAAAAAAAAAAAAAGGTTTATACGAGGTTTTCTTAACTTTTGCACACTTGACGAAATTTACCCGAGTTCGTGACTTTCCATTGCTGGAGTCGGCTCTCTTTGTTCTCATGTCTTACAGTACCTTTTTGATTGCTGAAGCTTCTGAGCTGACTGGAGTTGTGGCCGTACTCTTTTGTGGTATTTGCCAAGCTCACTACACGTACAACAACTTGTCGGAGAATTCTCGGACAAGAACTAAAGAAATATTCGAACTATTAAATTTCTTGGCGGAGAACTTTATATTTTCATATATTGGCGTTTCGATGTTTACTTTTCCCAAGCATCACTTTGATGCTGTTTTCATTATAACCGGCTTTGTAAGTTCAAAATCAGTTGCTATTAAAGTGGATCGATTAGGCATTTATATTTATCAGGTGTGTGCAGCAATTGGCAGAGCTGTGAATATTTATCCCTTGTCCTGGCTTTTGAATTTGAATCGCAAACCAAAGATTTCTGCAAATTTTCAACATATGCTGTTTTTTGCAGGTAAGAAAAAACAGTAAGGAAGTGCGTGCCTGTAGTTATCATTAGTGAAAATTAAATATTTTTACAGGCCTACGCGGAGCCATGTCCTTTGCTCTCGCTATACGGAACACATTGTCAGAGGCTCGTCAGACAATGTTAACAGCTACCTCACTGATCGTTATTGTGACAGTCATTATACAAGGAGGTGCATCCAACTTTCTACTTAATTGGCTTAATATACCGTACGTTGCCACACACACACACACCCTGTGATGCTTACAATTTCATCAATATTATGATTTCTCTCTTCTATGTCCTATAGCGTTGGTATTGATGAAGAAACTGAACAGATAAACAATTATCAAGTACGAAGTGTAAGTAGAACGGCAATGCTGTTATAATTGTCACATGGCTACCTTGAACCGTTTGCACCCAGCCATCCACCACTTTGCTAGCACAGCGACTGAATACTGTTGTTTCTTGACTAACCTCTTAAATATACACCAAGTAACTTAATTTTCTATATTGAAGACTTTAGTAGTGTGAGATACCAAACTGAGGTAGTTGCAAAGAAAATACAAGTACAAGCTCAGCTAAGCATCCTAAATAAGGATTTGTTGACTGAAATAGTTACGATTGAAATTATTCCAAAAACATCGATAAACTTTCTAGGTGTAAACTAATGAATCGACCTTAGATGAATGTAGGAAAATTTCTATTTATGATAACTGCATATTATTAGATGTTTACGTTTTGCTCTTTTTTATTCATTTACATATCATACCGGCGCCTTTACACATTTTATCATTTTCTTGTTTAATGTCATTTTTAAATTGCATGAACGAATGAAAAGGTTTATAATTCAATGGAAAAAACCGCAAATACGGTATGTTTTGAATCTACACACTTTCTTTATAATACCTTGCAAGAGGATGCACTCTTTGTGAAAGCGTTTGCAGAATGTTTGCCTCTCTAGAAGTAATCTTTGAAAAAGAATTTTTTGTTAAAACAAAATACAAGTACAAGTTGGATTTGGCTCTTTAGAAGAGTATGTCCGCATTGTTTGTTATTTGAATGAAAAGTTGAAGATGAAGACCCGAGCCTACACATCTTTGAAAGTTGCATGAATCTATTAAAAATTTATATATAAATTGCTGTTATTAAGCATTTTGCAAACACAGTCGAACAGACATTATGTTAATTGTACGTATTCTTATAAATTATCACAATGTTCGGGTAATATATACGTAAATAGTTTCAGTATGATGCTTACTTGCAGGAATGCAACGAGGTCGAAGATGGTAATGCGGCCAATGGCAGTTCATCATCTAAACGCAATGAAAAAGCTGTACTGGCTAGGGTATGGAGCAGTTTTGATACAAAGTAAGTACCTTAACATTTAGTCAGTAACTATCGATTTAACGATGACAATAACGACAAATATCTCTCTACGTCGGATTTTTTTTATACCCTCCACATAAGATGGGGGCTAAACTAAGTTTATCATTTCGTTTTCAACACCCAGAAGGAGGCGTCAGGAACCCTACAAAGTATATCAAGAATATCAGACATGTACATCCGGGTGTCGGGCGTGCCTTTTGACCGACTTTGTCCACTTTACATAGCGATCCGTACGCAGAAATTAGGCGCATCTGTACAAAATTCAGCTCGTAATTTACGACCGTGAGAGTGCCATCAACAGACTGACATATTTAAAACAACTCAGTTTTTGATGCTGATCAAGAATAAACACTTTGTAGTGTGTGTAAGGCTTCCTTGTGGTATAGTAAACTTTATAGTATAGTATCCACTAAGCTGTAGGGTAAAATATAATGACAAAATCTATTTTTTTGTGCAATAAAAAAGAAACAATCAAAAATGCTTCCAATATTTTACGGATGCATCTTAATTAAGAAAGTTTATGTGGAGAAGCTTTTATTTTTTTCAAAAATATCCATTTTTTATTATAAAACACTTAACATACTAACACAGTAAATGATGCATGATGATATTCAAGGCGTGCAGAATGTTTCAATTTAGTTTAAATTGTGTTTTAAAGGTACATGAAACCATTGTTGACCCATTCACGGCCAACTCTACTAGACACCTTGCCAGGATGTTGCCATACCATAGCGCGTATGCTTACCACCACTGAGCAACTAACGCAGGTAGAGTGAACAAGTTTTTATGACTTATAAATTTAATGCAAGTACGTGTGAATTTGAAGTTTAATATTCATCAGGATAGGAACTGTAGGCGAACAGATTCCGATTCTGATATATGCATTGATGAAATTGATTTGAATTGTAGTCAAGGTGGTAGCGGCAGTACTGGTGGCGGTTCCATTAATAGTGCGAATGGCGGTGATGGTCGCCGTAATTCCATCAATCGTGTAAGTATACGCTTTGTGGCAGATGATCGCCATCTGTTTGCTAGCTATAAAAACTCTAATTAAATAATGTGATGGGCATCTTTTCCGAGTCAACTTCAGCGTTATCAATTAAATAAATACTACCCCATGTATGTACGTTGCGTATGGTATAAAATAAACTCTCTCCAACTAAAAATTATAAAAAAAAACATTGAATACTAAACATTAACACCTACTAACTTGTAAGCCATTTTACTGTAATACGTTAACAATCCATATAAAAGGCCGATCAAACTTACATAACATGCGTGCCATAAATTGTATATAAAAATATTGAAATGTATTCGTAACAAAGCCTCTACAGTTAACCGATTGGACGAACGTAGTGGAAATGAATTTATATGAAAAGAATGGAATTTATAAAAAGTTGGCGCCTCACTAACCTCCCAATTAACTTTAAACTGACGGGGTCTGTGGTTTGTGGTGTAGTGCCGCATCCAATTCATAGCAAATGCGCTTTATTATTAAAAATTTCCTTTATTTCGAATTTGTAAATTTTTGTAATTCATTTACGTATTTACATATTGTGTAACATTAACACTTCTAATGCAATGTACATGTACATATTAATCGTATAATATATATAACAACATAATTCATACTTATAAACAGTGGGTTTCTGCAGCCTTTATAAATCATTGCATTGGTTGTCAGTTGTTTAAAATTTCAAGATGGTGTACAAACCCTTCTCGATCCCGTCAAATACATACAATGTACTCGTATGTACATATTGCAAACTAAATCCCATGAAACATTAAGCACGGTGCCAAGTTCGATTGTTCGATTATGCTCGGGTTATCCTGGTTTATTAATTTTTTAGATGCTCTGAGTAACGTTGCTTCCTTATATCCTTTAATCATGCTGAATTAAACGTAGATTAGTCATTGCGGAAAATTGCTTCTTGTGTATAAAAAATGAATAATATTGCGCATCGCGTCGGCTGCCGATTACATATCTGGTTCATTCAATATCAAGCCTCCCAGCGATAAATAAATGTCATTACAGCCAAATATGTATTGGTCCAATTAAGACCGGATCGGACAATTTTTAGAACCCCTCCCCATATAAGGTCCTACTACAAGAGAAGACTTTATATGGTAAAAAAAGCGCAACTCCTATTATTTTTGGACGAAATTTTTTGAAGAATAGTTAATTAGTTCATAGCTTGACTGTGCCAAATTTGTACCAGATTTTTAGAACCCGAATAACTTGTATATACACACTTGACACAACTAAATTAATTGGTGTGGCCGACTATAACATTTTTACTTGTTTAACAAAACTGTTCATTTCTTAAAAAAGTTTTTATAACCTCCACATTATTGAAAAATCTAGGTATACCAGCCAGGTACACAACACATTACTTTTAAGCGGGCGTTCGTTTGTTGTTGAACTTGGCACGATCGCAAAAGTTGAGATATCGTTATCGAGGTGATATTTGGTGCGAAAATTCTCATCTCTCGCACGCCCACCATTTATAAAAAGTCTTATTTGCTGAAGTATTCGATTCTTGGGGCATTACCTATAGGCCACTGGCTGGTTAATAAAATTTGGGAAGGACAGCATTGGTTTAAGCAGCAAACCACCATGTACCCATGCTCAAGGTTTTTCAATAAATTCAGCAGTTAATCTCGTTATGTTAGCCAAACACTTAATATTGATATTTCGTCTAATACGTTTGATTTAAATGGCCCGCCATAAAGAAACGAGAATATATATCAAATCTTCCAGTTCCTAACAAGATCACAGCAATGGTGGAAAAAATATCTCAAATGAGGTGTTATTGCCAAAGATTCTGGAAAACTATTGGCCTTCATTTCATTATTTATAATATTTGTTTACTTGTGAAATTCATATAATTTTTAACTTGTACGTACTTTTTATTTTCTTGCAGGTTGAAAATATTTCGGGTGCTTTTTATCATTAATTACGATACGTTTATAGCATAATGTCGTTTAGGCTTAAAGCAGAAACAATAGTACGTAGGATGTATACAATACAGTGCTAGTAAATTAATAATTCGCCATTCACAACCATTTCCGCATCATTACCTCTGTGCATGGTATAAATCTGTTTTTAAAATTGATAATCCCTAACACTACAGGCCACTAGCACTTTCAATTTTGTCAGGAGCCTTCAGTATTTAGTATTTACTTGTACAAAACATAAAACGGACACCAGCATATCCTACTCAAGTAACGTAGTTATTCTCGAATTATACAATATTACAATATTTATATAATTGTTTGTAAAATAAAACGCTTTTGGGCTCCTACTCAATTCCAGGACGTTTTTACATTGTTTACGTATTTTATGTAAGGGTGCATGTATTAGTCATGTACGAATAACCGTTATAAATACATAACGATAATATACTCCATGCTACGGCAATAATAATAAAATATATACTCATCTAGAAATGTAAATCAAGGCAAACTAAAATGCTGTAGAGGAAGCGATTAGTACAGAATTAGCCAAATATTTTTTGTAGTTGTAGTTGTAGTTGTAGAAAAACAAAAAACAAAAAACAAAAAACGGAACGCATTTCTAATTGCATCTAAAAAAATTCAATATTCTATCTTACCCTTTGCACATATAAAACGAGAGTAACTCCGGTTCGACTTAAGTGAAATGCACGCTTTTTGGCTTTATTTTTAATTCAATTCAATGATGATTTCAAAAATATTTATTCAAACAAAACTGCAATAATTCACCATGACTCCAAGTGTTTCATAATCTAAAGAAATGATTTCAGTTTCTTATTCTATTAAATCAATCACGATTAATTTAATATATTAAAATTAATTCAGTTAGATTTAAGCAGCCTCAATTTCTGAGTAGACAATTGCGACGAGTGTTGATTTTAAATGAATGTTTGTGTTTGGCTTTAAGTGAGTGTTGGATATGAAAACAACAACAAAAACTACGAATCAATAATGGCAGTATATCTTCGGCAAATAATATAAAATCTAGACTTTTTTTGTATTATTTACGAGTTGGATGATTTTTCATATTTTAACGCAAGTCCGCTCTGTAATTCTTTTTGAAACACATATTCTGCTACTTCTTCTGCCTCCAAACGACGCTTAATATTTAGTTTTGGTTTAATGAAGATGCGGTAACCAATAGTCAATGATACTGTAGTACACATGGCAATGAACAACATGCCAGGAGTGGTGTTGAACGCTCTTTTCAACTCTTTAATTGGAATCATCTAAAAAACAAACAAGAGAAAATTATTATGGAATTCAACAAACAATATTCCATTAAAAGATCTATTGTTGGACCATAAATTTTAAAGGAGTCAAGTGCTCACTTTGGTGTTTAATATTTCTGACAGTAGTCTAGTTTGCTTGCCTACAATGCATAAAAGGTGGGAGCATCAGAAACTCTCTATAAAAATGCAACTTATTGTATCGTGGGTAACCTGCATGCAAGAACTAGCAGCCAGACAGACAGACAGACAGACAAAATCTCACATACAGTTAGAGTATAGCTTACACTTCCGTTTCGTACATACTTTACTTTACTTTACTTTACTGAACTTATTCGTTGGGCTTCAGAAACGTTTGACTTTGTTTGGTCAACTTTATTGTTATCGTTCTTCCATTTCAGAATGAGAGGTCGCCATATGTAAACTCCTCCCAGAATGCCCAAGGTAGACACTACTAATAATTGCGGCAGGGTAATACCGTAGGGCCGGCGAATTTTCATTGCGACAATATTTAACACAACTTATGTAACACGCAGCACGTTTGCGAGAAAAAAATTACATAACTTCTCAATGCAAGGAAAATGTTTACCTTAATTTATGAAATAGATCGCTAACTGTAAATTATGAAGTTCCGCCAATCGTTCTTTTAGTATATTACTGCACTTAACATATGATACAATGTTGTATTTTCAGTGTTAATGTAACATAACGTAACATAGCATGTTAAAGTACCGCAGCTTGACATATAATCGTATACTGTAGGCATGATTCATCATGACATGAAACTTGGCACAAGGACAGCTTCTACCGAAAATGAAAGAAATCGCATGATTTTTAGAAGTGCTTTCCATTTAACAACTAATTCATAATATTGTCCGCCCAAAGCAGGGGCTACCAGCTAATTCTTAATATCCTAAAATGGAATTTCGTGCACAAATGATTTTTGCTTTTGAGGCCCCCTCTCATACCCCTTGAAAGTTTGCTTTTGTATGAGAAAATTTCCACATTTTTTTTTTTTTGGAATCTAGATTAGGTTGGTTAGCTATGAACAGTAGATAATTAATTGCACACCTCATATTATTGATATCCAAATTTCGGCCCTTTTTTACTCCACAAAAACCACCTGCTGACAGACCGCTTACACAATATTTCATAAGCCTTGAAGGAAAGAAGGAATCTGGGACAAATGTGACTTTGAGTAACAAAGCTTAGATTAGAAATTGTTTGAAGACCGGAGGGTCCAAATGGAACCATTTTTAATAGTTAATAGGGCTCGCTCGATGCCCATGTACTAAATTTCAACAAAATATCTTAAAACTGGCACAAAATTTTACTCAGACAGGCGACAGACTGCTCTCAATGAATGGTTAAAAAACCCATTCAGGGATAAGCAAACATCTGAACAAACTTAACCTATCCTCTTCTCCAAGCGGTGCAGTGTATAAAAACAAGTGAGAACAGGTTTCGAGTGCACAAGTATTAAAAATCTGAACCTTGCTCATTTACACAACAAAGATGATAACGCAGAAATCTAGTGAAAATGAAAAAGTATTCTTCGAAGTGAGAGAAAACGAAATGAAGTAAATTTTGCCAAAATAATACAATATTGTAAAATATGTCTCAACTGAGTACACTTTTCACCGGGTTTTTAACCTTGTCCGTAATTGGAACTGTTATTATTAGTTGTATCGCAACACCGAATAAACTTTTAGCGAAAGTTCAAGAATCACCGGAGAGTCTGTTGTATAATGACTTGGACGATTATATACCATTTGGTAATGATGTGCACGATCCATTTTCATGGAAATTGTTTAGGACGGTGTTGGCGGAGGAGTCCACGAATGTTGTTATATCGCCGTTCTCTGTGAAATTGTTGTTGGCCGCTTTAGCTGAAGGTGCCGGCAATAATACGCAAACGAAACGTGAGCTGATTGGCACACTGGAGAGCATCAAATTGCCGGATAATTTGCGTGGATATTATAAAAAGGTTCTTTCGTCCCTTAAAAAGGAGAGCATATATCACACTTTAAATTTGGAAACGAGGCTCTTCGTAAGCGCGCTTATTGAGCCCAAACAGCGCTTCACGGGAATGCTTGCCGCTTATTATGGTACCAATGTAGAAGCTTTAGATTTTAGTGACGATCAAGGCTCTGCTGATAAAATCAACGCTTGGTGTGCAAATATAACGCATAACCGTCTCACACAATTGATTACAAAAGAAAATGTTAAAAATAGTGTTCTACTCTTAACTAATGTTCTCTATTTCAATGGTGTGTGGCGCCGCCAGTTCACTGAAACCTTTGAAGAAATATTTCTAAAATCTCCCACACAACTAGTTCACGTGGAATACATGGAACTTACAGACTACTTTTATTTCTATAGTACTCCTTCCTCCATGGATTCGGACAAAGTGCAGCTGTTGCGCTTGCCATATCGTGGCAAAAGATTTTCAATGTTTATTTTATATTCGACAAACATACATGTGGAAAAACTTGCCGAAAAACTGGAAAACGATCAGATTAAGCAAATGCAATTCATGATGGAGGAGACGAAACTCAGAGTGGTCTTGCCAAAGTTTGAATTTGATTTCAATAAAAAACTAAAAGGCACTCTATCCAGCTTAGGTGTTAATGAAATCTTCACAGATAAAGCATCCTTGCCAGGTCTTGATAGGGGTGCAAATGTCGCCGGAAAACTCAAAGTCACAGATGTATTACAAAAAGCTGGCATCAGTGTGAATGAGAAGGGCACGGAAGCGTATGCTTCCACGGTTATCGAAATAGGTAATAAATTCGGTGGAAATCCTGTAGTTGAGTTGTTTATAGTAAATCGCCCTTTCATATTTTTCATTGAGGAAGAGGCGACCGGAAGCATTATATTTGCTGGAAAAGTTGTACAACCTTAAACATTATAATAATAAAATAATAATAATAAGATCAGCATTATAGTCGGTCAAGCCCGACCATTTAACACACCACACCACTTGGAGTTTCACAAATTATGCTACAATCGATTTAGTTGTATCAATAAGAGCGAAGCATTGCCATATATATAAATCACCTCGTGAAATATCATTTGATGGAAAAAAGATGGTTTACAAATGTACATGGACAGACAGACGGACCAGGTTAAATGTTCAGGTTCAGATTTTGATTCAAGTGGTGTAGAGTATAAAAATCAACTCAATTCTTTGGCATGTTTATATTTTTAATGATTAATAAACCGTTTTTTGGAATGAGATGTTATTTTAGTAAAGAGCACATGCTTTAGGACCCAGATGCATATGCATATAGATGTAGAGCAGCGTAGAAAAGTTTAGCAATTAAAATTAAAACACTTAAGATATTACCATATAGTGATGTGCTAAAAATGGGTGTGGTGAGGTAAGCGATACGCCCGCAACGCGCAAAAGCCTAATCTTACTATTGCTACCCGTACAGTTTTCATAGGGTTTAGTTTTTCTTGTTTACTTTTCCATTCATTGGACTTTTGTACCTTGAATGTGCACGATTGACAACCGAATACTTCTTCATTCGATAAATGTAAATTAAAGATTGTAGTATTACTTACACTTGGGTGGTCAAAAAATGAATGAAAGTTGTTAAAAACGCTGCAAACCGACGTGAGCTAATGACGAAACGACTTTTTGTTATCTACTTGGTGCTTTGCATGGCCGAATTCATTATCTGTTGACCGCGTTTTCGGCGGTACATTGCTAGAACTCGAAAAACGTTTGCTGTTATTCATGTTGCGATACTCATTAAAATTATCTTTAATCTCTTTACTGCCTTGACATGGTTTGCCAGTGTCAAAGCCTCTAGATTGATTGGACACAATCGCGCGTCTGCGTTCGGTGGCAGGCGCATTTTGTAAAGAAGCAGTTGACAGCCTAGAGAGATTGCGGCCTAAATGTTGCAAATGTTGTGACTGCTGTTTAGTGGATGCATTCAACTGCCACAACTTTTGTAAATTTACTGCATTGCCCTGTTCTTTTATGCGCTGCTTTATTAAAGCGTTTTGCATTATCCAATTGGCATGTGTTTGTAACTCTTCGTGACTTACAACGGGTTGGGTAACGTGCGTGTATTTATTGCTGCCTTGGTTGCGTTGCTGTTGTTGTTGTTGTTGTTGTTGTTGTTGTTGCTGTTGCGGTACCAGAGTTTGCTGAATTTGTGCCAAATTTTGTAAATTTTGCAATTGATTTATTATTAAATTATTGGGAAGTAGACCGAAGTTTGTTTGAGAGAATTGAGCTAAATGTTGATATTGTTGAGTATTGATGAAGGTCAAAATAGCCGTAATTGCTTCTCTATCCCGGTGCGGTAAGTGCGGATTAGTCAGCTGCAGCCACAGGCCATGTTTAGATATATCACCTAAGATTTGAATGAGATTTTAATCTCTTTCGTTTTCATATTATATCGCAGAAGTGCACTTTCTTCATAATTATCTCAATACAAGTGAAAATGTTATGGTCGTTTCTACTCGATGCGACCATTTACTACCCTACAACATTAGTTTTTAAATATAATACATTTTAGATATAGATACGTGGAGTTGCATCCGTAAATGTGAGTCATTGTCATATAAAAGTCACTTTGTGAAATATCGTTCGATTATTAAGTCAATATTATGAATTGCGAAATTTCATTATAAGGGCCCTCCCCCCTATAAACGGATCAAAAGACACACGAATTAAAAAAAACAATATCCATGACAAGTTACATGGATAGAGAGACGGACATGGTTAGATCGGTTCAGATCTTGACTCTCATCCGATCCACACAAATACACAATATACCGTTTTCCCACTTTGTGGTGTAGGGTACAATAAATGCAAATTTCATTTTCATATTGCACTGGTTACGTTACCTTTTATCAATCCGAGGAGCAACGCTTGAGACTCCGGACGACTCAAAATACTCTTTAATTGCAAATTTCCTAAAGCTGCTACTGCAGCTTGATAATGCCCTTGTTGGGCAAATAAAAATGATTCATGTGCAAATAATTGATTCAAGCCACTTTGTTGGTGCAATTTAATATTGGCAAAATTATCGAACTGGTTCATTTGGCCGCATCCATATAGTTGTTTAATCAAGTTATTAAAATTTTCAGAATCTCGCTCAGATTTACTGTTATTGTTGTTGGTGTCACATTTATTTATAACTTCAGCACTCTTACCACGAATAGAAGAGCTTTGACGCCACTTTGTTTCCAGATCGTCAACTAATGGAATTTCGTTTGGATCAATATCCAAACGTTTGGATGGTCCCGGCTTGAGGCCATTGCTTTGCATTCCATTAATCGGATGTAGTGGCTCTACTTTGTTTTGCGGCGGTACAACTTTTTTAAAAAAGTCCTCAATGGACGCAAATGAATACATCGGTTCCGATTGCTCTGAAGTATTTTTATTAAAGCAACTGAAAAGTGGTAAGAATTTGGAACTATTCTCATATTGATGTCCATTTTTAATTTCATTGCTTTGGAAGTAACCCCCGCTCCTTTGACGAGAGAATTGATCATAATTGAATGACTTTTTCTTTGCACTCTCCGATTGACCCTCTGTCACATCATAATTGTTGAGTATATTTGCATGATTCTGATTTTGAAATTTATCCAAACCATGATGAGTCGAGAGAGGCTTTGCTTCGTATCTGGGCTTGTCCTGTGAAAGTATGAAAATCTCACTAACTATATATAAACAAAACATACGGCATCAAATCATATTTTTACCCTGTCGCCGCCGTTCTCTTTATTCACCTCACCATTACCATTTCTAAGGCGTAACATACGTTCCTCATCTTCTTCAAATCCGGTTAATTCAATTGTATCTAAGCGCGAAGTTGGGCCACAACTAAACCACTCCGGCTCGTCGTATTCATTTGTATACCTTCGTTCAGATTTTTCCTCACTTTCTTGACCTTTGGGTCGAGAAACAACCAGAAATCCACTCAAAACCGGTTTGACATAATTTGTATCATTGGAAATAGTTCCGTTGCGTGTTGCATTGCTCCTATTTCCAAAAATATTCTCTCTATTCTCTAATTGTTCATCGTATTTTTTCAATCCCTTACGAGAACTGCAATTCTGGAATGGTGCGTATATAGAACTCCTAAGACGGCCGCTTCCAAAGTACCGTTGATTTTTTATAACACTAGAATCCTTAAGTAAAGCATATAAGCAATGATATTAATTAAAAAGAAGTAAAAGGGCCTACATTAGGCGTACGCCAAATCCAGGACACCCACCATCATTACCCAATATCATACCCGTACGTTATATTATTTTATATTATTTTTCGAGTTTGTCAAAAAGCAACCATCACAAAATGTGTACAAGTGTGCATGGCTCACAATTACAAATTGTGAAACTACTCTATATCACATATACACATCTTCTTTATAATATATCTCCCGAACGGTTGCTCCAATTTCCTCCAATCATGTATCGTTAGAACCTTAAAAGAACCCATCAATTTTGATTTCTTCTGAATCAAAATTTACTTGACTAGAATCGAAATGTAAAGCCTAGCACGTTCAAGTTACTTAAGCTGTGGACGCGTTCGTATATCGATTTTGCCCATTTTCAAACTTTGGACCTTTATATGGATTATGTGTACTACATATCAGTTTCAAATCTGAATATTTTCGACGTGAGAGTGGCAAGAGCGACAGAAGCGATAGACAGAAGTGCTAACTCGACCATTAATGTATGTTTTTACTTGTTAAATTAAATATATCACTAAGAAGCAAAACGAAGGGTGAGATGGATGGATCGATTTCTCTTCGCTTCATCTCCCGTAATATTCTTTGACAATAGTCACCTTTTATACGCTCTACTAGGATGAATACTTCAAAACTATTAAATACTTACTTTAAGTTCTGCCGATTGTGGAGGTTCACTTCTAATAATAGACCCATCTATAATCTTTGGATTAGAAGTGTTTGCTGTCATGTCATTAAAAGGTTTCTTCGGGGCTGCCGGATTTTTCCATATATAAAAACGCTTAAGAAGTGCTTCTATTTCAATTTCATTACAGTTGACCATTGTTCGAAATTGTTGAGAGGCTGATCTCCGTATTTGACGATTCTTTAATTGGTTCAGTTCTTTACCAATCGCTAGTAATGTAGAGCGAGAATATTGTAAAATTGACCCATTAGAGGTATTTACCAACGATTTCGATTTTTCTTTGATTTTGTCGTGGTAACCGCGCAATATCGGCAATGAAGGAACTGATTGGGATGACCAAGTCAAATAATTTTTACTTTTATCATTTCTCAATGTATCTCTCGTGGAACGTCTCGAACGATAATCATCCTTCTTCGCAGCGTTAGCATGCTCTGCGACACTTTCCAAATCAAATCTGACGGCGGTGAAAGGCATGGCTTGAGTATATGGTGTAGACGGACGGCTGGATAATATCTACATGAAAATCATATTCATAATATATACAGTTACGAATATTGTGAATCTTAAAGAAAGCTCATAAAAATCTTGAATGAAATCCTATATATATATATAGCTTTATATCTTAATCACTTGAGTAAAGGTCCTGCATAAAATATTGAAAATCAATACCTTTAGCAACTGTGATCTCAAATTTGCCAACCCACCATCCACCCATGTATGTCTTACGTATCAGCAAGCAAGTCTACTTTTACGTTGAATATGTTTTTTGGTAAATTGTGGGCGTGTCTGATATCCGACCGTGCCCATTTTTGGCACATCGGTGGATGGGATAACTATGTATATGCGTAAAAAATTTCAAGTTCATAGGACAACTTTTGTGTTTTTATTAATTGTGGCGTCTGTAATCCGAATATGCCCATTTTTGGCATATCGATAAAGCTAAT
Organism: Ornithomya chloropus; assembly: GCA_963971445.1. Lineage (NCBI taxonomy): Eukaryota > Metazoa > Arthropoda > Insecta > Diptera > Hippoboscidae > Ornithomya > Ornithomya chloropus. Next base: position 27,638,831 of record OZ020530.1, on the reverse strand, counting down.
ATTTATAGATGTCCATACCAAATTTCAAGTTTATAGCTCATATTTTGTGGTAGATAAATATATTTTTGTCTATTGTGGGCATGAATCTTGACCGATTTTGCCCATTTTAAATAGCGATCTGCGTGCAAAAACTAAAAGTGCCTGTACAACATTTCAGCTCAATATCTCAAAATTTACGCCCGTGAGAGTGCCAGACAGACACACGGACATACATGTCTAAATCGACTCAGCTTTTGACGCTGATCAAGAATATATATACTTTGTAGGGTCTCTGACGCCTCCTTCTGGGTGTTGCAAACGGAAGAACAAAATTAGTATACACTCATCACTGAGGTGGAGGGTATAAGAAGCTACTAATCGCAGTCGCAAATCAAGCCATATGTATATATTGCCAAATATACTTTTTGTATTTGTTGAAATTATCAATTTTTCTCTCTCCAAAGAGTACTTCAGAAGGTTATTGAACTTTAAAGTAAATACTTCCATGTAAAAAAAGTTACGAGAAAAAAAGTATTTTAAAGTTACTTGCAGAAGAGAAAAAGACACTTTATTAGCACTCCGTAAATTTACAACCGTGCGAATAACACCCACGCACTCGTCCAGACCAATTCAAATTTTGATGCAGATCAAGAATATATATACTTAGTACAATATCTTTGATGCAAACGGAATGACTTACTTAGTGAGCCCCGATTTCGAATGAATGACTTAGACTTTTTTTCACACACACACTCATTTACTACAATTTACACTAACCTTCTTCAAATTTATAGCGTCCAGAAATGGTAAAGAATTAGAGGCGTAAAGGCGACCCGATGATGATTTGTCTGGAAGGGGATCCTTCTTGGATGTGCTATCCAATTTGGTAAAAGGTTTCTGTGGATGGTCCGTGTCCAATATAGGCGTAGGCGGAGGTGGTGGTGGAGGCGGTAGTGGCGGAGAGATCGCAACGTCCTTGGCCTCTTTACTCGTGTCGACTTCTGTCGGAACCAGCGATTCGTTTAAGGAATGGGTGTTTTTATAATCATGATCAGTGCTTGTAATGATGGTGCCCGCACCAATGGACTGCAGTTTGGGTTCCTCTTGTTGTTTTATTTCAGTTGAAGTTGATGGAGGAATTAAATTTTCTTCAGACGATAATGACATTTTTTCTTATGCGGAAAATTCAATTTTTGTAGATTTTTTTTTTTGATGTTTAAATTTTTTACGGAAATTTTTTTTGTGCACAATTTTTAGTATATTTCCGAAATGTACCTATAAAAATTATTAAGCACACATTTATAAAGAAAAAATGTCCGCAAACTATGGTTTTTTTTGAAGTTTTATGGTGAATTGCCGTTATTTACCGTTCCTTATTATTTGTATGCATATGCAAAAAAAAGAAAATGTACTAAAAAGCTTTTGTGTATTGTAAGCACCGATTTAGGGTTTTCATTCCAAACCCAAAACATGTTTGACACATTATTAAGAGAAAGGGAATATATTGCCACGCCCACCTATAATGCACTTAATGTCCGGATAAATGTTAATATGTTTGAGTAATTTATTTAGAAAAGTGTACTTTGAATGCAATTGGAATTTAGAATAAATATTCACCGTTTAACATCCATCTAAATGGAAGTGATCGGTTAGCATGCACGCACACAACGCTTAAAAGTCGTTACGAAATTACTCATAAATTTGTAGCGAAAAAATTCTTTTTATACCCTGCACCACCCTGTGGAAAAGGGTATGTTAAGTTTTGTAACTTCTAAACAGCAAATGCCACACCCACCTTCAATTATACCGATCGATTCAGAATCAAAATTTGAATCTAATTAACCATGTCCGTCTGTGCATGTAAATTTGTGCCCAAGCTACAATCTTTTTTGAAATATTTCGATGAAATTTGGTACAAGGACATGTATTGGCTCAAAGAGAAAAAGGACCGCATGGGACCATTTTTAGAACTTCGATGAAATTTTGTGCAAGGAAATGTATTGACCCAAAAATAAACCCTTTTGAAAATGGACCGGTTTGGACCATTTTTAGAACCCCTCCTCATATGAGGTCCTATTAATTTTTTGAAATATTTTGATGAAATTTGGTACAAGGAAATGTATTGACCCAAAAAACCCCTTATAAAAATTTTCTTTATTTCAAATACAACAACATAATAACAAATAAAAAATAAAAAAAACTTCTGACTTGTGTATCATTTTGTTAATTTTGAAAATACAAGTAGGTATAGAGAAATAAAATTTTTCATTTTTCAAAGAGAAAAATTAAATTGAATGATATATAACAAGTGGTGTAGGGTATTTGATGGCAATTTGATGACCGACTATAATATTTTGACTTGTTTGTACTTTTCGAAATGATATTATATGAAATACGCCCACCAATAACAACAATAAATTACTTATAGAAATCAGCCCAAAATAATATTGAAAAATTTTACATTTCGTGGAATTTCCTTGTGAATCTTTGGGGAATTGCGCTTTTAATGTTCTTTTGCAAACGGGCAATGATGGTGAATGTCCTAGATTTCATGTACGCTAATATCCACGATTATCGATTATGTTCTGCTTCTGAGCCGATGGGTATAATTGTGGCCGCGTAGGAAACATTTGCACAAACATGCGCAGATATACAAACGCCACTTTGCGATGTAGGGTGTGATGAACAAACATAATACGAAAAAAGTATCTATTCAAGCCAAAAAAAACGTATAAACAAATCCCACATTATAAATTAACAAGGTGCTTATATCCGAAATGCTATCAACGTTAATTCTCGTGTGTGAGCTTTTTTCAAACCAGTAGAATACGTTTTAGTCAGCATTACTTTGACTTTAACAGAGAAGGTAACGAATAAATTTTCGCGTATTCAGTCTAAATTGCAAGTTCACTAAATCTTATAAAATAGAACATAAACACATGTACGTTCGACTTAAACGTAAAAACAATAATCGGTGCCCTTCTTCAATCCTGTTGTAATAATCCTCACCAAACGTGTAGTTGCGTAATGTGGAAATCTTTACAATCAGGCCATCTGCACTACTGGCTACTGCAGCAAATCCGGTTATATAACGCATTTTTCTGAATTCGCGGTATCCTCTTCACCCGCTTGAGCACTCGACCACAAGTGCAAAAAAATATTTACGTTTCACTTAAGTCAAATACCGAATACTCTCTGTTCTGGGGACGTGACATATATGTGCACAATTGCGTCCTCTTTTCATGGCCATTAACTAAGTATGTGTTATGTTCCAACTGGAAAGGAGCGCGTGTGTGTGCTTGTTATCCGATCTCGCACTTTTCAGAATATCGCAATAAACATGCATTTGAAACATGTCGAATTTGTAACGAAGTAAGTAGGCGCAGTGCCATTGCAAAAGCATCGATGGTCTTGTTGTATAACTCGACCTAGTTTGCGTCGTGAGAGGGACGATATATACATATAATAATTTGTAGGGTCGTTGAAGTTGCTGTGCATGCACTGCCACACTTAGTGTACTGCATACAATCATGTGAAAGGTGTAACGAGTTTTGAGTATTGTGACCATGAAATACAAACATTTCACATGCGCGCGTATACAATTTTTAATAGAAATTCATAAAGACTCCACTGGTTCTACACAACTTTCACGTATAATGTACACACAAATGTGTGTATGTATGCATGTTGTCATTTTTTATGTCATTTTACGGCACTATTGCTAAATCAAAAATTTATTTATTTATCATATGTAATATATTTTTAGTGTGGTTGAATATTTTTACGAAGGAAAAGTGAACAACACCTTTCCGAAAGTGATTCGAATTTCAAAAATTCTCCAAATTCCTAAGACCAGAGAATGCGCAGTTCTGCAAATGTTCGAAATATATCAGCGGATAGGATGGGCGGGCCTGAGAGGCTACCGTCCCCGCCACGTGCATCGACATCTGGGACAGGCCGATTTCCTCAACATTACATTAACCCCAGATTTTGTTTAACCCCTCAAAATATTGGTATGAACGCGAACTTAACTGCTGCTAGTCAACTGGCTGATGTCTATGCAACTGAACCAATAATCAAGGTGGATAAAGTAGACTTCAGAAACCAGTACCGCTCAGAAAGACCTACACCAGCGATGCACATGCTCACAACAACAAATCAGTCAATACGAGAGGATAAAGTATATGAGAGGACAATGGCACAGAATAGATCAAATCAGGAAAATAGAAATTTATCCGCGACATCTGAATTCAGATCACTTACTTCCTTCGCCCGAAATCCGGCATTCTCTGCAATTGTACCCACACTGGGACAAAAGTTGACATCATTTTTAGCCTTCGATGCAAGAACTTCGCAAATGGCCAATACAGTGACTAATTGCATGCACCCCTCCCACAATGTCATACAAACTGTTGCATCGCTTAAGGAAATTCCAACGGATTACTATGAAAAACAACTAGAGAAGTACTGCACAGCTTCAAATATGTTTTTGGGGGATACGGCAAAAATGAACGGACAGCTTAATGAAATATTTCTTAGACGTCTTCAGGATATAGACAATAATGCCAGAGATAATAGTGAGGTAAGCGATGCTTGGTTTTATCCATAACAGCGGTAAATATTGTTTACTTATACAGTTGAAACTAGTTACTTACCAGGAGTGGGTAGATATGTTGCTAAAAATCAACGAATCCCTCATTAATAATATGGAGGATCTACAGTTAGAAGTCACCGAACGACTAGATATGGTTCAACAGTGCATGTATGCCAACTATCATCAAATCCAAGGCAATGAGCTGATGAAGTGCCGCCAAGACATCAACACTCTTATCAAGATTATACAAAACGGTTATCATAATGATAGCTGGGACTTTAAGGGAATATCTTTTGAGACCATATCGCCAGCACAAGTTCTAGGCGTTGCCGATAAGAACGCCAAAAATGTTCGAGTAGAAGGTGGTGGAGCACAAACAAAAGTACGTTCTTACATTTAAATTTCCACTAAACTCTCTTTTGACGCACATTTTCATTCTTTCATTGCATAGAACAACGGCGATGTGGAAAGTGCGCAACAGAACAAGGTGCGTAGACGATTGTTTTAACTGCATATCCATCACAAGGGCACAAAAAGTGTTATTGAATTTGTGTGTATACTATACTATACTTTACTTAATTAATTAAATTCTTTTAAATAAATTTTAACAAACATTTACAATTACTTTTTCTTTCCTTGTATGCGCTGTCGTAGTTATTTACTAACATCAAAGCGTTGGCATTCGAAGTTGCCGAAAAGTACGACGAAACACGAATGCTAAAAGAGCACATCGCCTGCATAGAGCACGAAATACAAAACGCCCAAAAGAAAATTCAATTAAAAGACGACGTTATACGAGAGTTGCGCAACGATCTCAAGTGTACCAATGCTAAGGTGTCTAAATCAGATATGCATTCCATATTACTTCAAACAATAAAATTTCTGTCAAGAAAATTTTAAAAAATTGAGCAAAAACAAAAAAAAGAAAAAAAAAAGAAAAACGAAAACTTTTGTGTATTTATAATTTTGCTCAAGTTACGCTAAATTGTTCCCTTGTACAATATATCTTTTAAGGAGTTCTGCTCTTGAATATGTGTTGTTGTTGTTAGTGTTTAGATAATTTGCAAAATAATTATTTTCGCTTTTTTCATTTCAAATAAAAGCTCACCTCTCGAAATTCACAAAAAGTTTGCTTGGGTATGCCGCCCGTCAACTTGGATGATCAACAAACCGCACGAAGTGGCACAACGCAATTGTCCGATTACAATCCCAACACGGTTGGTCCACTCTTGAACTAACTATCATGTAACTGCATGCCAGTTTAATATATAAACGCGCTCATTTACCGTTTCAGTTCATAGACGATTGCTCTCAGTTTGATTCTTTAAGCCTTAGCGAGGTTATAGAAAAGCAAAAATTAAAATTATTGGAAGATGAACTGAATGAGTTCTTCGAAATCAATAAAGAATGCAACAAGCAAAAAGTAGAAACGCATCGCAAACGGTTATCCGAACTGTTCCAAAAAACGGTAGACCGCTCCTTGCCTATTATTACTTAAATGAATTGCGCATGTGTATTATATATATAATGTTATTTTAAATTCAAAGGAAGCTGAAAAGGCAGACGCCTACCGTAAGCTGGATTCTATACGACGCAAATTGATTGACTTGGACACCACGAGTGTAGATGGTGTGAACGATGGCGACTCAGGGTTTGGTTCCAAAAGTGAAAATGACAGAGACTTCAAAATTTTGGAGTCGGTGCGAAATCGGTTACGTAAATTGAATGATGCAAACTTTGATTTGAAAAAGCGCGTACAAAAGTTAGAATTGGAAAATAATGGTGAGTACTTTATATAAACAAACTAAGTGATCGCTTACTCATGTCTGGTTGTTAGAGCTTGCAACCAATTTGAAAGCTGAGAAAACCTACTCTGAATGCAACAGTCAAACATTGAGGGAGGTGGCTGATCTACTTTGCAGTATGGTGCGTTGTTTTCCACTCTACTATCAGTTCCTTATTAATTTAATTCTTCATTGCTCCTCCAGATAAACAAGCAATTCTCCTACACTGACATTTATAATTCCCAGTGCGAAACGAATCCCTTCTGTGATGCCTTAATGCAAATGAAGAATCAATATGAAAAGCAGGAGGCGCAATTGCTAAACGCTGTAGCTGTGAAAAATAAAAAGGTTCATATCTATCCAAATCAAAATTTTAGCGGGTAAAACTGAACATTTTATTATTATCAATTACATGTAGATTGAAGAATTGAACAAGTCGTTTTTGGAAAGTGAAAAGCAATTCGGCGAAGAAAGAAGAAACCATGTGGTGAGTGAGCAAATTACTCTCCATTTATTTTATCAAAAGTTCACGTACTTGACAGGAAGTAAGCGCTTCTCTAATGACGCATAATGTTAAATAGCACACTGCAAAATATCATCAAAAGGTCCACGTTTACGACTTGCAACGCTTCTCACTGCAAAATGTTTAGTGTTTAAGATAAATAGTGAAACAAACGAACTATTTACAAAACAAGTAAAAATATAAGGACTTGGGAGGACTTTACTTTGATTTCCCTGAAATGTTTCTTTACATTGCTCTACAAATGCCTAGGTTACAATTTGGTTTTACCAGTACTGCTTGCCAACCACAAACGGAACAAGGAATTTGATTTAAGGCTAAACCTAAGATAAACTCCTCACGAATTTTTTTTCACCATAAGCGATTTGCATCAATTGTGAGAGTGTCTAGACTTATTTACATCATTTTAAACAGGAATATTCTCAAAGGGACTACAATATGCCCCCCATTCAACTCAATGTTTTAAATTTTGCAACTAAGAGCGTTCCAACGCCGGCAAACATAACACACGGATGCCCTAGTTAGCTCGACTCTTATTTCATACTAACGTCTCTAACCTCTCCTCTTAACATTATTTTTATACCCTCCACCTTAGGGAAGAGGGTATGTTCATTTTGATCATCCGTTTACAACACATCAAAGGAAGCCTCGGAGACCCCACAAACCATATATATTCTTAATCAGCATGAAAAGAGAAATCGTTTGAGACATGTCCGTCCGTGTGTCCGTCTGTTGTTGTCGCTCTCACGGTCGTAATTTTAGAGATATCAAATTGAAACTTTGCATACGTATTCTTAGTTCAATTTTGCTGTTCCGTATTGAAATTGGGCACAATCGGTTAAGAGATACGCCCACAATAAACAAAAATCTCAACATACCTCGAAAAAATTGTGTCTTTAAAAAATTATATATCGCACAATTCTATGCCTATCAAGTTGAATTTTGGTATAAATATAAGTGGTACCGTTGTCCAACACTGTGCCAAGTATGGGCGTGCTTGAATAACGCAAACGCCTATAATTAAAAAAAAAACACTATTTGTTGTTTAAAAATGACCGAATAATAATAATAATAATATAAACGCAACAATTTAATGCAATAGTAACTTATTTGTTAGAGGGTTGTAAAAGGTGGAGGGTATTTAGGCTTCGGTCTTAACCGAACTTTTCTATCTTGTTTCTTTTAATCTTCGTATGCTAGTGTAACTGTAATAGATATATATTGCACGGTTGATTTTGTATTATTTTCTCCTCTTTCGAAATTCAATAATATGATTGGGGAACATCCACATACACTTAGGAAATACCAAATAAATCATAACACGTAAGAAAATTAAATTTGGCTTTGGCCAAATATTAAATACGCTCTACGTTTATATGCAAACGTGGGCGTGACAGGTATACACAGGTATATGATTACACCCTCTAATAGTCTATACATTACATATCAGCTTATAAGTCGAGTTTTAAGTTTTTGTAAATTATGGGCGTCTATTATCCGACCACGCCCATATTTACACAACCAATGTATGGTATAATTATAAATATGCATACGAAATTTCAAGTTTATAGGTCAATTTTTGTGACTAATATATATATTTTTATCGATTATGGGCGTCTCTGTAATCCCATCACGCCCATTTTTGGTACACCAAGTTTCAACTTCGCAGATCGCAGTTTGTCGCTGTGAGGGATTTTGTCGATTGTGGGTGTGGCACTTGACCGAATTTTGCCCGTTTCAAATAGCGATCTGCGTGCAGAAAACTAAATATGTATGTACAAAATTTCAGCTCAATATCTTAAAATTTACGCCCGTGAGAGTGCCAACAACAAACGGGCATACGAACATATTATACTTATGTGGAGCATATATAAAACACATAAATAACAAGATAGAAAAGTTCGGTTAAGACCGAATCTTAAATACCCTCCACCTTTTACAACCCTCTAACAAATAAGTTACTATTGCATTAAATTGTTGCGTTTATATTATATTATTATTATTCGGTCATTTTTAAACAACAAATAGTGTTTTTTTTTTAATTATAGGCGTTTGCGTTATTCAATCACGCCCATACTTGGCACAGTGTTGGACAACGGTACCACTTATATTTATACCAAAATTCAACTTGATAGGCATAGTATTGTGCGATATATAATTTTTTAAAGATACAATTTTTTCGAGGTATGTTGAGATTTTTGTTTATTGTGGGCGTGTCTCTTAACCGATTGTGCCCGGAATACGGAACAGCGAAATTGAATTAAAAATACGTATGCAAAGTTTCAATTTGATATCTCCAAAATTACGACCGTGAGAGTGCCAACAACAGACGGACTCACGGACGGACATGTCTCAAACGATTTCTCTTTTCATGCTGATTAAGAATATATATGGTTTGTGGGGTCTCCGAGGCTTCCTTCGATGTGTTGTAAGCGGATGATCAAAATGAACATACCCTCTTCCCTAAGGTGGAGGGTATAAAAAATCAAATAATACATGAACTACATAAACAGTAATGTATGTTATTGGATAAAAAATCAATAGTAGTAGGTTGTTGGCAATAGGACAATTATCGTAAAATTATATCACCCGAGTCATATTAAACAATTTAAGGAGGAAACAAGTACGAAAGGGCATCATTGCCTATTTGCAAAATAGATCACCATTCGAAATAAGGAAGTCCTTTATATATATATGTGAATAAATATACCAACAATATAAACCAGAAGGAAATGATTTTTAGAACCCTTCCCCGTCCTATTATAAAGACGACTGTCTTTATATGGCGAAAATTCGCAATTCTTAATAATTTATTTACAAAATTTGAATCAATAAGTCATACCATTTTTAGAAAGCATTTCTATACCAAAAAAATTAAAGTTGTTATTGTGGAGTAGGGCATTCAATTGTCGAGTGTGATCGGCTCTAACAGTTTCACTTGTTTTATGACAAAAAAAAATCACAATTCTCTAATATTTTAATGGTTAGCGAGGATTTTCCCTTTGGCATAAATGATTGTTATAAGAGTACTCGTATAAGGCTTTAGGAATGTATATGTATGTATGGTATTTTTGTGAATAAATTGCAAGTACAAATACGTGTACGTTGTGAACATCTTGATATGAAATCGCTGCTTCCATATTGAAATGTATTTAATATGTAGTTAGTACGGTGACGACTTGTGTGTGGGAATTCACGTACACGTGCACGTCCACATGCACGTAACCCATTGGTAATGGAAATGACTGACACAAATTGTGCGATTTTACAAACCTCGCATATCCTGACTGCCACCATTCGTGACGAGACAATCTTGGTTAAACTTTCTTACGGGAACGACCGCTTCTTACGGAAACGAACAGAGAACAGAGAGCAGAGGGATTCCTTCAATAAGGGATTCAACACAAAATCTTTAATTAACAAAGTAAACTTTTGCGGATAATTAATTTTGAATAGCTTCTCGTGTTTGATAAAAATTTAAATATCTTTAGATTCAATTGAAAAATCTACAAAAAACGAAAATTTCAAATTTTAAATTTCTTATTATGAGCCTAATAATAAGTAATTGCTGCGGCATAGTGGTAAGAAAAGTCACACTGCAATACGAAATGAATAAGAAGCCAAACCTGTGTAGTGTGCGAGCTTTAATATTTCAAAAGATTTCAGAGAGATATTGCTGAACATATATTGAACAGTGGATATTATATGTTAAACAACGTATAAAATGCATAAAAGTGAAAAATAATGAATTTTGGGACCAGGAGATTTTTCATTAACACACCTTCACAACTTACAAGCAACCAATTGCAATGACATTTTGCAGAGAGGTACTGGATACCTTAAAGGATATTGTGGACCAAATAAAAAAGTTATTATACAGACGAGTGTGACAGTATTTATAGGCAAACAAGAAGAAAGAGAACGTACGGAACTCCTCCCACATTTCTTAACAATCTAGGAGGCGAACTTAGGCTGTAGACAAATTTTATTGCACACCTGGACTTGTATCAAATAAGTTTTTGTCTTAACCACGTCTACATTTTATGACCAATTTAGGTGAAATTCAACATGACCTATGAGAACGCCACATGCCACATTCAGTTGGGAAGTGTGCACTCCGCCTTGATCCCGCTCAAAGCCGGGAACGAATCAACTAGTTATTGTATCCTCCACATAAGATTGGTGGTATACTAAGCTTATGAGTCCATTTGTAACATGGAGAAGAAGGCCTCAGAGACCCTTCAAAGTATATATTTATATATATATATATTTTTGATCAGCTAAAAATCGATCAATTTATAATTACCTCATCCATTGATGACCCTAAAAGACATGATTGGATAATGGAAACGCCCACAATTAAAATACACCTCGACTTTCAAGTTAATACATATCACATGCCCTATTAAAGGGCGTAATCATGAACCTGCGCCACGCACTGTTTGTAGGTAGATGTGGAGGGTATTTAAGATTTAACCAATTTTCTCACTTGTTTTATAAATGTAAAATTTAAATAGTCATCGTCAAGGGTAAAGAACGTGTCCTTCTTTCTTGATGTGATTCGAATATTGGCCCGAACTGTATAAAGAAAAATATATGAAAATCTTAAATGAAACTTTCTTCTCTCGTGTCTGAAAAGGGAAATTTGCACTCGAACAAAGTAATAGGTTAAGATCATGTAGACGTAAATTTATTCCATATTTCCACTATTTTTATACCCTCCACCTCAGTGATAAGGGTATACTAAGTTTGTTCTTCCGCTTGCAACACCCAGAAGGAGGCGTCAGAGACCCTACCCTATTCTTGATCAACGTCAAAAACTGAGTCGATTTAGACATGTATGTCCGTGTGGCCGTCTGTTGTTGGCACTCTCACGGGCGTAAAATTTGAGATATTGAGCTGAAATTTTGTACAGACACTTTTAGTTTTTGCACGCAGATCGCTATTCAAAATGGGCAAAATCGGTCAAAAGCCACGCCCACAATCGACAAAAAACTATTTATCTGCCACAAAAATTTAGCTATAAACTTGAAATTTGATATGTAAATCTATAAATATTAGCTTTATCGATATGCCAAAAATGGGCGTATTCGTGTTATAGACACGCCCAGAATTAATAAAAACCTTTATATCTGCCACAAAAGTTGTCCTATGAACTTGAAATTTTTTACGCGTATACATAGTTATCCCATCCACCGATGTACCAAAAATGGGCACGGTCGGATATCAGACACGCCCACAATCGACATAAATCTATACGTCTGCCACATAAGTTGACATAGGAACTTGAAATTTGGTACGCGTATACATAGTTATCTTATTGGCTGACGTACCAAAAACGGGCGTGGTCGGATAATAGGCGCGCCCACAATTTATAAAAAACCATATTCAACGTAAAAGTAGACTTGCTTGCTATACGTAAGACATACACTATTAGAGAGCGCAATATATATATATTTGCAACGCCCACCGTTGTGGAGGTGGAGGGTATTTAAGATTTGGCCTAAGCCAAATTTAGTTTTCTTACTTGTTTTTTCTCATTCCATCCTGATTTCGTGACGGAATGAATTGATACTTTATTGAAATTGAAACAACACAAGTGCTATACATAGCACAATAATAAAAATATAAGAAAATCAATCAGGACCCGAATTAAAGCACATTTTAATAAAAATTTATTGCAGCTCTTTAGCGTGTGGAATAAATATTAGCTTGTTACAGATGTAATTGCGGATTTTTTAATACATTTTTTCAAATATTTAGAATGAACTTTAATCAATTATATATTTTCCATTTTGTTCGATGACCTTTCGCAATCTTTCTAGCAACTTCATGATTCCACATTCATAGAACTTCTGGTCTTTATATGCAAAAAACTGAACCAAGTGTGATTTAACAGTGTTATCATCCTTGAAAGTTTTACCATAACAATGGTAGTTTTACTGAAACAAATGGTAGTGTGATGGTGCAAGGTCAGGGCTATATGGTGAATGCATCAAAAGTTCCCAGCCAAGCTCTCTTAGTTTTTGGCAAATGACCAAAATGTATGCGGTCTAGCTTTGTCCTGGTGGAATATGACACCTTTACGATTGACCAATTCTGGCCGTTTCTCGTTGACAGCTGCATTCAATTTGTTCAGATGTTGACAGTAGACATCCGAATTAATCGTTTGGTTCCTTGGAAGCAGCTCAAAATATACCACACCCTTCCAATCCCACCAAACTGATAGCAAAATCTTCTTTTGGCGAATGTCAGTTTTTGAAGTTGTTTGTGGTGGCTCATCACGCTTCGACCATGATCGTTTTTGATTGACGTTATTGTAAACAATCCATTTTTCATCACCAGTGATAATTCGCTTCAAAAATGAATCGGATTCATAGCGTTTAAGATGCAAATCACAAGAGTTAAAGCGGTTTGTTAAATGAATTTCTTTCAATTCATGTGGTACCAAATATCAAGCTTTTTTACGAGTTCAAGACGGTTTATGTGACGACTGACTGTTGCTTTTGATATTTTTAACCTTTCTTCAATGTCACGCACAGTTATATGACGATCCGCCTCGATTAATGCTTTAATTTGATCATCATCAACTTCACTTGGCCAGCCTGAACATTGCTCATCTTTGAGTGAAAAATTTCCAGAACGGAATTTGACAAACCAATATTGACACTGCCTTTTTTTAAATGCTTTCTCAGCATACACATCACATAACTTTTTAGCAACCTGCGCTGCATTTTTTCCTTTATGGAAATAATAAAGTAAAATATTACGAAAATGCTCGTTTTTGGACTCCATATTAAAATTGACGCCAAACAAACATCTATAAACGAAAATAGGCGCAATTTTTTTCTAAAACAAGCTAAAAGTGACAGCTAACAAATGACAAAAGGAAAGAATCACAGTGTTGCCAAAAGTCATTCAAAAAAATTGTCAACGCCTTCTGTGTGAAAAATCCGCAATTACTTCTGTAACAACCCAATATATGTATGTAAAACAACAAGTAAAACAAGTAAACACATTACATTTGGTTTAGGTCAAATATTAATTACCCTCCGCGTCCATCTACAAACAGTGGGCATGGCAAGTAACAGTCTGAGACAGAGAGGCTTGGCTTCATCGACTCAGATTTTTATGCTGATTAAGAATATATATATTTTTGTATGGGGGCTCCTCGTCTTGGGATAATAAACTTAGTATTTCTCCCCTAAAAACGGGTTCTTAAACCCGTCTTTGAGCACACCGTGTTCGTAGCATTTCTTTTCAAATTGGCGCCTTTTTTCTGATTCTGGTGCTATGTGTTGTAGAAAGTCAGTATAATTAATGCATTATCCTTTTTCTGGGTGTAGAATGAAAGTCTCAAATGCCATATAGAACATTTACAAGATACCATAACAGAACGTGAAAAACGTATCATGCAACTTAGTGCAATGTTGACGCGAATAACACATGAACAAAGTACTTCCGAAACCGCTATCGGTAACGCTATCGAATACGGGGGCAAATGCGAACTTGCGAAAGCTGATGATTTAGAGAAAAAAATTGAATACTTGACTAGCGAGTTGAGCAAGTCCATTAAAGAACAGCACTTCTTGCATCTGGAGACTCGCAAACTCAACGAAGAGCTTAACGAGAGCAAGCGGAAAAATAGTAACATTTTTTTTTATTTATTGACAACCCTACCAAGACCTCGTACTAAATGTAGTTCTTCAACAGATAATTTATTAACACAAACGCAACGCCTATCATCCCTACTCAAGGCCCAAGAAACTCATCGCACCGAATTAGCGTGCAGGTACGAAGCATTGGATAAAAATTTTGAGGATCAATCCAAAAAGCTGAGAGCGGCAAACACTCAACTCTCCATGTTAAACGATCGTTTTCATCTTATGGAAAAACGCCAAAGCGAGCATAACATAGAAGTAAGTGAATCGATCATTAATCATTAATATGGAAAAGACTTATTTTTTAAATCTTCACGTAATGCAAAGTGTAACTTGTTGCGTGAAGAAGTTTTAGCTTTAAAGGAAAAAGAGGCCGATTTAATGAGCAAACAGAAGAGTATGCAGGAGCAACTAATTAACACAGAAAAGGAATTGTTCACGGCGCATGACGTTATCAAGGAACAACAATGTATACTGCAGAACACAGAAATCGCACACAGGGATGTAATTAAACGCCTGCAAGAAACCAACAGTGACATTAAACAAAAAATGGCGTCCATTGTTGAAGATTACAAACGGCTGGAAGAGGAATACGAGTAAGTACTATTTGGCGAATTGAAAGTGTTTCCTAATGCTCTCGCGCATTAGTCCTTTTACGTAATAGCACAATAGTTTTCTATCAGTGCCATTATAGGAAACAGCGAGAGATATGCAACAACAATGACAAACTCATAGAATCCTTTCGCAAATGGAAAGAAGCCCAACAGAAGATTGAAGACCGCACGCGTGAAACCTTCAGACAATACGAAGATCACATAAGGCTCCTGTTGCAAGAAAAGCAGCGATTCGCTGAGGAATACCGGGACCTACACAAAGATTATAATATTATACAAAATGAGTTGGATCGATTAAGAATATGTTCCTATAAGTAAGAGAATAGTTCTGAATAGTTCCCTATAGTTGGCATTATAAGGCAAGTGATGTATTTTTAATTATAGTATGTCTGGCTGTAATCCAACGCAGAGATCGTCCGAAAGATCGGTAATGATTTATATTTAAATGCATATCGTCCTTTCACCTAAATAGCTTTTTTATTAATGCATGTCTTTGCCAAAATAGATTGGGAACCCTGTCGAAGTTATACGTGAGGTTACGCGCCGCCTATCAGAGCAAAGTTTCACCATTAGGGAAGAGAACCCATCAAGCAATTATTCCCTTAGCGCAGATCTAAACGCGCAACTGTCAAAGGAACATCAGTAGGAGAAGCGATCTCTTCAATCTAAGGATAAAACTACCATAAGTTGTTAAGGTTTCTCAATTTCAATTTCAAAGTTACAATTGCATTCGAACCCCAAATAATTTCTTTTCTCTCCGACTTTACCTCATGTGTATATTTATATATCTTTATATATATATATATATTCTTAAATGAATTTTATTTTTTAACTCTGTTTAGTATGTATGTATTTGTGCATAAGTAATTAGTTTTTGTAATCTTCATGTACCAAAACATCTATGTAGGAACATGTATATTTCGGTATGGGTGAATATTGGAGAGCTCGAATGTTTATTCGAGCTATGTTCTCACACACATATACCGTGCATCTCATGAGATTCGATTTGTGCGTTTATTGATTCCTAGTTGCGGAACGAATATTAAAGCTAAACCTCATTCCCCGCACGTGCTCGCATCTGGCCCTCTTTTAGTGTTTTTTCGTATTACTCATATATTATAAAAGATAGAAAAGACTAAAAATTGACACTGTTGTTGCTTGAGCGTGGGGGGGGAAGAGAAGAGGATCTGAATGGACATTTTATGTATCTTCATAAAAATTCATACATTTCAACTGATTTTGACAGCAAGGTATGACAGCGAAGTGTGGGTGTAGAGTGTATCTGGAATAATGCATACAGCATGTACTGCATGTACTTTGCTGCACGTTTATTCCGCTTCCTTGTGTAAATACTAAAAATTTTAACATAGTAAACCATTAACAGTCACGACATTTCTATATAATGACACTTTGTCAAAAATTAGTTCAACGGGAAGATGAATTCGAAAACAGTAATTTCAAATCAAAGAAAGGTACTGGAACTCGAACAGCAGACCAATAAAAAAATTCCAACGCGATCATTGCAACCAGTGGCGGCTCCCGCAATATTACATTTTTCATTTGCACAAAAAATTCTAATTGGCTGTGGAACAATGCTGGCTTTGTCGATAATTCCATTGTGGGGCCTTTTTAGTCTACCAATCTGGGCAGATAAACATCAGCGTTTGGGAAAAGGGGCAAGCTAAAGCGTAAGACTCTCAGGAAGAAGAAAAAAACGAATAAAAATATCATTCAAGTCAACTTTGAATAAAATAAAATATGATTCTTTCTCCAAACAAATGTGTTTTTTGGATTAGCGCCATAAGAATGTTCCTTGGAAGATAAAAAGACACCGCGCAAATCTTTGTCGCCCGACTTGACCTGTCTATCTCAATTACTGGCAATACAGACTGCATCGGATTATCTAATTAACATTCTTTAACTCTATGGTTCATGTATAGGTTTTGATATGGACTAATCGAAAGTATTCTTTAAAGAAAATGTGACGGGTAAATACGCAAACGCACATATATTTGTTATTATTTGAGCTCAAAAACTGCTTAAGCCTTATCGTTAGTTACACGTTGCTAACAAGCCCGCATGCGAGAGATAAGCGGTTGTAATAGCGCGAAACTTTAGAATGATTAATTACATACAAATGAATGGCCATGATCTTCGTTCGTAGAGCACTGCTAATCTGATTTCACAGGTTTATTCACCCCAACGCACGTGTTTATGAATTGATAAAATAAAAATATTTGTAATACCTAATAATTACACGTAGCGACGAGTTGAAAGAAACATTTCCACCTTCAATCCATTTATTTCCTGGTAAACTTTCAACATCACATCATATACAATAATACATGTTTAAAGGCTTTCACGAATTACGTCTAATAACTACATCTAAATGTTACTTGACGGATTTAATCTTCGCCTTGAGTACCATATACGAAATTAACCGGAACATGACAATGGTGACGCTCAAAGCAATCACATCGAACCAAAACTGATCCCCACTCATGGTGATCTCATCCAGGAATTTTTTCGGATATCTGCAAAATTGTATTAAACGGAACCCCTTGGAAAGTCGGCTACACAAATTTTAGAAAGCAGATTCCACTTACCTGTAGTGGCAGTAAGGAGCTTCTTCACACTCCAACACTCCACGATTTTTGCCATATATGCACCCAACAAAGCCCTCCAATCCGTAACGCAGGTACGAAATGTGGCTACCCCATTTTAGGTAGCTGGGAAGATCACGTAAAGTAACACCGAAACCGGCAAACATCATCATTGGAATGGTGAGTACAGGAGCCAAAAACGTACCATTCTATTCATAAAGATCAGCTTTGACATATGCTTCTATCAACCAAACTACATGACTTTAATTTACCACTACGTCGAACCAAGCGCCAATCATTAAGCCAAAACTTTGTCCCACCAAGACAATTAAGGTACTGATAGAGAAAAACATCAAAAACCGGGACCATTCCATTGGCTGGTGACTCCAATAGTAAATAATGCTGCTAAATAATAAGCTACCTAAAATCTGCAACAAAACAAAAATATTTAAAATGAAATTGATTTTCGGCTCATGAACTTACCGATATGGGTAGATCAACTAAAGTAATGGCGGTGTAGTAGGCCTTCAAAGAATACCACCGATTGAAGTGCTCCTTCAGTAGAATTGACATTTCCATGGGAACTAAGGAAGAAAGCATTTTTTTAAAAGCAATTTTATACCCTACACCCTACAATACAAAGAGGTACAAGATGTCAAAACCTAAATCGATTGAACGAACCATCCAACCTACAGGTCGCAATTTTTGTTAAGCGTAGCCAGTTCATTGGCTTAGTAATTGACGGTGCGAAATTTGTATACGATTGGACCATTTTTAGAACCGATATTTCACGATCAATGTTTTTTATATAAAATCGTAGACCTATTGCCAAGTGCTGTGGTGTAGAGTATTAAATAATCGGCTCGAACCGACTCAAAACTATGACAAGATTCCATATGCCTGTAATTTGTGCACTTGTATACAAACTTTGAACGTCATTTTGCAAACACCGATTCGATGGCAAATTCTGATTCAATAGAAATGAAAAAATTAAATATTTAATCGGTTATCAATTCCATTTCCATTATCAGAATAAAGCAACCAGTAAAATTTCCGCAACCTCAGCCCAAAACAACAACATTAGCTCATATGTTATTTACAAATAATTGCATTTGAAACAAGTAAAAATGTAAATAGTCGGTCAGGCCCGACCAGCCAATACCCCACATTACTTGGCTCCTCAAATGCATTGGTATGCGCATGGCATTGCCACATAAAAAATACTGCGCGAAATATAATTATATGGGAAAGGGTTCTAAAAACGGTCCGATTTGGGTCCAAATTTGGTACTGCCAAATTTGAAGTTAATGAACTTTTCTTACGAACTTCTACCATGGGATTCTAAAAATGGTCCGATTTAGCCTATTTTCAATGCAGTTCCTTCCTGAGCCAACACATGTCTTTGTACCAAATATTCATCGAAATATCTCACAAAATGCGACCTGTAGCTTGCGCATAAATTTACATGGACATGCAGAGGTATAGACAAAAGTTGCATTTTCTAAGTGGCAATATATGACGCCATTGACGAATACTAACCCAGTACAATGGTGGAATGCAAAAGTTGAAAATAATAGAGCATACTCACAAGTCAACACCGTTAGCATCATGCTGGTCATAGAATGGTGTATCAATATGGCAAACAGCAAGTTATAATTGTCCAAGACGCGTGAGCCCTCTCTGCCGGCGCCTAAATACAAAGCACTTAACATTATAGCCACAAATACATTAACACCTATGCGCAGATGCGTCAAAGTGGTATCACGTTTCGCTTTTATGTAACCGCGATGTAAAAGCACCAACAATTGATTTGTAAAGCTTGTGTCTTCCAGAGAACTCTTCTTTGGCTTCCTTGTTGTGCGGTGTTTGCGTATCAATTCTTCAGGTCGTGGTATTTTTTCGGGATGTTCAAACCATGCCTTGCAACTCCCATTTTCGGAAGCCAACTTCAAGTTGTTGACCTTGTCTTGACCGTATTCACCGCACGCCAATTCGATGACTATTATAAGAATAAATTGTTATAATTATTTAACTGTAAGAAAAGATGGATATTTTAGCAGCTTACTGTAATCGGCGGGATTGTGATAGACGGGACACGGCAAATCTACAGTACGTAGAAATGGCACCAATTTGTACGAGCTGCCTTGATAAATGCAATTCCCTGCTGCCAACACATATACCTGATCGAAAATTTGGAACAATTTCGCTGTCGGCTGATGAATGGTGCAAATTATAGTTCGCCCTTGTTGGGCCAAGTTTTTGCACAGCTCCAATACTTTGGCACATGAACTGCTATCTAAACCTCTGTAAACCGTCAAGCAATAATTATGAAAACAATTAATTTGGAGAGAAGTAGTAAGGTAGTGACGTACGTGGTAGGTTCATCCAGAAACATGACGGTGGGATTATTTATTAATTCCATAGCGATGGAGAGCCTCTTCTTCTGACCACCCGACAAACGTTTCGTTAATGTTTCGTTATGTTCACTTAGACCCAATAATATTAGAATGTCCTCAACCTAAGGAACAAAGAGTATTTGAATTTTTGATATGCCATGGCCTCTGCCACATTAGAGGGAACCTACAATCTCCTCTTTGCGATCATATGATATATTCTTTCCCAATTTGAGATCGGCTGCTAGGTGCATGCTTTCGTTTACCGTTAGCAGAGAATGCAAACGATCGTCCTGTGTTATATAACAGGACATCCGCCTAAAGGCATCTAATTGAAGCGATGTAAATAATTGTAAACACTATTACGAGTAAACGATTGCGAATCTTACTCAAGTCTCTGCATCTGCCATTCAATAAAATGGATCCATCTACCCCAGTAGTCTTGAAACCAGATAAAGCATCAAGTAAAGTCGATTTTCCCGCACCAGAAGGCCCCATAATGGCAATAAGTTGGCCACCGAGAAATTTACCCGAAACATTGTGCAAAATTTCTTTATTACCTGAACGAGATACAAAACTATTGTAACTTACTGATGGGAGGATGTATGCATGGTCATAGTTATTTGATGCGTGTATGAAGTTCATTCATATTCATATTCACGCATAAATTAGTTGGAGAGCTTTGATGCATCGCCGAGGGGTATTTAAAAATTTAGCCTAGGCCAAATGTATCTTATAGGTTATTTGCGAAAAAGTTTATAATCCAGAATCGGTCTATTCGTTCGTGCATTTCTTATATCATAGTCAATTCAAATTAATGGAAACCCTCAAAAAACATAAAAACCTGTAGCTCTCTTTAATATTGTATACACTCTTCAATTTTAAACCAGCACACTGTACTTTATACATCTTGACCCATTTGAATGAACTCCGTTCCCTTGAACGATTTAAATGGGGAATAACAATAGTGTATGTGCCTGTACTCCTAGTTAAAAATATGAATGCAATCCTATCAATATTTAGAATAATTTACAAGCATTTTAATCTAATCGCACAATTCAATTAATCGCTTGTTATAAAGGTTAATAGAAAACAGTTTCGATATTTAGAAAAAAAGCACATTTACTTAAATAACATTTTACTTCAAATTACCTTTTCTAAAACCTAAATGAACCGTGAGTGATAAATTTTTAAATTCCAAATCGACAGGTTCGCGATTCGGTAAGATGGAGAACGGTTGAGCTTCATCTTCTTTAACGGCCGGATGTAAAGTAGGTCTTAATTGGTCTGCGTGGCTGTTTGGGGAGGATACGATGCCCTTTGTACAGTTATTATAAAATTTTTGTGCTGGCAAACAAGTGGCATTGTAGACAGGTTTCAAAGTGCTACTGTCGCTGACAATATCTACACCCATACCAAGAGTGGCGGTCGTAACAGTAGACCCTGCGAAAAACTTTTCTCTTAATGATAACATGACTCGTTCAATTCTTCTAAAACTGGAATTGAGTAAGAATTGCTTGATTCAAATTGGTGATGCTTAGCAAATATATGTGTGTGAATATCTTATTTATTTATATATTGTGCAGTTGCTTCGTGCCCGACTTTGCGCATGGTAAAGGCGCGTTAAATATATGGTAAGTGTGCGCTTTAAAAATAAATTCTATATAGCGTAAGGCGTCCTCCCGTGTCAAATAAATATATCCTCATGTCGAACTAATACTATTACAAGTAAAACAAGATAGAGAAGTTCGGTTAAGATCGAAACTTAGATACCCTCCACCTTTTATAATCATCTAAAAAATAAGTTCCTATTGCCATATATATGTATATGACTATTTCTTGTACCTACGCAAATAGTGTTTTTTTTAATTATTGGCGTTTGCGTTATTCAATCACGCCCATACTTGGCACAGTGTTGGACAACGGTACCACTTATATATGTACCAAAATTCAACTTGATGGGCATAGTATTGTGCGATATATAATTTTTTAAAGATACAATTTTTTCGAGGTATGTTGAGATTTTTGTTTATTGTGGGCGTATCTCTTAACCGATTTTGCCCAATTTCAATACGGAACAGCAAAATTGAACTAATAATACGTATGCAAAGTTTCAATTTGATATCTCTAAAATTACGACCGTGAGAGCGACAACAACAGACGGACACACGGGCGGACATGTCTCAAACGATTTCTCTTTTCATGCTGATTAAGAATATATATGGTTTGTGGGGTCTCCGAGGCTTCCTTCGATGTGTTATAAACGGATGATCAAAATGAATATACCCTCTTCCCTAAGGTGGAGGGTATAAAAATAAATTTTGGCTTCCGCCAGATCTTAAATATGTGGGCGTTATCTGTTGCCCGACCGCGACCACGACCATTTTTGGCAAATCGATGGAAGCCCTAATTATGGCACAAATTTCAACTTAATGGGTACATTTTGTGGATGTGAGAGGTAGTCGTCTATTGTGGGCGTGCCACTTGTGAAGCTACCTTCACGTACTAATAGGCACATCCTTGTATGGGCTAATAATGATGGTATGCAGCAAATTTAAACTTTGTAGGGGTATTTTTGTGGCTGTGAGATTTGCACCGATTAAGGCCGTAGCACTTGATCGAATTGGCACAATTTAAATAGAAATTTATACACGTACAGATAGTAAGAATAGAGTTGTACAACATTTCAGCTCAATATCTGAAAATTTATAAGTGTGAGCGGACATCCAGACATACGGACAGTCATGTATAGATGGAGGGAAATGTTGATGCTGATTAAGGATATATAGGATCTTTACCGGATCTATGACGCCCCGAATATGGAGAATATAAAACAAGGAAAACTTATAACTACTAGCGTTTTATTAAATACAGTAAATATAGTGCATCGTGTAATTATACTGCTGGATCAATAACTCTTTAACTAGGTTTCAATAGAAACAAACTCCTTTGTCATTTGAAACCTGAGAATGTAAATGTGTATGTAAATGACACAAACTTGACACTATTTCACATATTAAAAAAAAAACAAAAAAAAACAAAAAAGAAAATAGTAACCACTCACATTTCTTATTACCATACAATCTGTACAAACAATCTTTTACAGATAACACCGAACTTTTACAATTTCAATTATTTGTTGGGACTGAAAATTTTGATATTTGAGTTTTTCTTTGGTTTTCGTATTACTTTCAATGTTCAATGAAATAAAAGCGTATTACTTATAAATTGCAACGAAAATGCGTTGCCGAGCTAGTGTAATCCTAACAACCTTCCCGATCGAGAGTAGTAAACACTTTGTTGTAGGCTTTAGAAAATATTCACCCGACTTGACATGAAAGTATTACTATTGCTAGTCGGATGCACTTAAGGCGATCGTAATAATCAAAAAGTACAACAATAACATTTTGTGTTATTGTTTTCGTTTATAATTGCTTGTATGTGAGTAGTGTGGTGTAAGGCTTGCCCTGTCGATATTGTACACTTCCAACTGCTGCGTATTACATTTCCTACACGAAAACGCTGCTGTGTGCTGTATACTATACATGCATGTTTTCCATGCGTTTGTGTAAACCTCTAAAAGAGCATAATCGGTATATAATTTCTCTCACAGTTATCAAAATTTAAGTAAGTGTGTGTTCCGCCTGTTACTCCAACACCATTGCAAGCACAGCTGCTACTGTGATCTAACTAATCGAATGTAAAGCAAGTAAAAAAAACTGCCATTGATTTAGGCCAAATCGGACATACCCTCCACAGGTTTAATGGGCGTGGCAAATAAACATTTATGCCCTCTTTCACGAGTACTTTAAAGTTTAAGTAAGTTTTCTTGTAAATTGTAGGCGTGTCCTTTACATCACTACACACACTTTTTGTACCGCCACCTATATATATATATATATATGTATATTTGAAACACATCAACATCATTGTTCCATCGTAATGTTTTTGGAGCAATGGACGTGCACGACTTTCGACTCGCACGGCTCATGTGTAAAATTGTAAAGTAAATTATAAATTTCCGGTGTAAGAAGGATTTCGTAAACTCTGCAATCATAACGATGGTACTAGAAAGTGGGTGATTGGACAACTTTATGTGGCAGTGCCTGTATTTTCCACCCAGGAGGCAATTGGATGAGAAACTACCAAAGCAGCTTTTCTTGGTGCCCTGAAGCCTCTTTGCGATAGTTGCTTACGGAATGACCAGCTCAGTGTATCGCCATCTTGTGTAGAGGGTATGAAAATAGCGGTACAATGTTCATCTAATAGCAAACTTGAACTGGTAGTAAAGTAGGATTTTAAAATGCACTTATTCGTCATATGTTAGATACCAGGCCGGAGAAATGATGTAATTTGAAAAAGTAATCGATAGAAACTTGTAGCTGCTTATGTGCAACAATGACTTGTTATAGAGTAAAGAGCAAAAGTCTCGCTTCTCGCAGGATCCAATAATTGTTATGTTGGAGTTGAAACAATCCTTGATAAATCATGAACAACTCAAAGCATCTGACTGCGTCATCCTATAGTAGGTATTTGTTTGCATGTGTGCGGGTCCGTTGTTGAAATGCTCGCGGCTGCAAAAAATTAAAGGAGGAGAGGGTGTTTTTTGTGTTCTCACTTCAGGATATGTCCAATCATGATAAAATTTTATTCACATCATCTTTTATATCCTCTACCTTAGCGATGAGGGTATACTAAGTTTATTGTTCCATTTGAAACACCTAGAAGGGAAGCCTCGGACACTTTCTAAAATATATATATATATATATTCTAATCGGACCAAGCGCCACGCCCACAATTGACAAAAGTCTCTCACAGTCACAAAAATGTACCCCATTACGTTAAAGTTTGTTACACATATTTATACTCAAGGCATCCATTGATGTAACAAAAGGGGGCGTGGTCACGCACACAACTTACAAAAAAATCTCTTTTTTGTACAGAATTTGACGCGTAAGTTGGTCCGTGTTATTCGTTATTGGTCACGCCCACTATTTTGTATATGTGTAAAGAGGGTGTACGGTTCACTTTTCGAAACTTGAAAAACAAGAACCATTCCGATATTGTACATGCACTATGCGTGGTATATCTTCATTTGTTTGGAGTTAATGTTTAACGAATTTAAACGCACACTATGTCAATTTAAACGAATTGATTGCCTATGCTTGTGTAATATATACTCGCACACTGATCCACTATTACTCAATACAATATCGTACGGTTGATAAGAAGCATTATCATAACATTATATATGTATGTGTTGTATATATACAATAATATATGTCTCTTTAGATGATATCGTGCGGATACTAATTACAACCATTAACACTATATACGCACACATCTTAAAATGTTTGTGTAGAAAATCATGCTGTAATTACTCGCACATCTCTTTGTGTTCGAACTGGTAACTATTATATGGGACAGTTTTACGATGTTTACGAGGGTATTGCAGTAATGCGTCACTTTCTAAGCGAAATTATTTGCGATTTCATTCTATATAAAGGGAACAAAGTCCACTTTTTTTAAACGCTGCACTGTATGAATGTGCAATTGTGTTGAAATTACCAAGTACGTACACAGAGTCGATGTAGCTATTGCTATTTAATCAATAAAAAATACAAGAGTCACACTGCATTCTAGTTTAACTCGCTTACTCACTTTCAATGGTTGTTGTACTAAATGTCGCTTGAATATGTTGTATTACCTGCAGCCGAAGGCGTTGACTGTCAACGTCGCGGAAAGTTTACTTTAGTTTTGTAAATGAGTTTAGTTTTGTTAAGATGATATTGCACGTACTCTCCATCACCTGTAAGCGAAACATTATACGTAACAAAGTGATAATTGCCTAAATGGCAATGATTTAGTGCAGCTACGGACCAATGAATGCTTTTTTTGCGAAATGAAAATAAGAATAATAAGAATAAGATCCAATTATCGGACGGACCGATACAAAATTTAACAAATTCATTGCATTGTATCTCGACTCGATTTGACACTCAACAATTAAGAAAACTAAAGTTGGCTTAGGTTCAATCATAAATACCCTCCACAACTAAATACAAAGGGCAGGCGTGGCAAAATCATAATTACGCCGCCTAGTACTGCATGTATTACGTATCGGCAAAATCGATAGATGATGATTCTAGGATTTATGGCTTTAATTAGTTTAGTCGTATCAGTAAAGGCGTGTCATCGTCAACTAGGGGTCACTTTGCTATATGGAGAGGCGTTCTAAAAATGGTCCGATCGGAGCCAAATTTCTCTCAATCAATCATCAAGCCAATTGGCCATTTTCTACCCCATTTTATCGAAGTTGTAAAATTGTAAAGTAAATTATAAATTTCCGGTGTAAGAAGGATTTCGTAAGCTCTCCAATCATAACGATGGTACTAGAAAGTGGGTGAATGGCTCGAGAATCATCCCTGTGCTAAATTACACCCAAATATTACGAAAATTACGGCAATATATACATGGACGGACCGACACACATGATTAAATCGATTCAAATTTTGCTTCTGATGAGATCAGTATAAATAAAGATGGGTGCGGCATTTGCTGTAATACAATACACGTATGCCCCTTCTTACATAGAAGATAGGTTCCTGAAAAACCCTAGATGTATATGCTTTTACCACTTTGTGATGTAGTTAAAATGTGTTATAATGAGCATATCAATGTAAACCATAAACTTAAACGTTTTCATGAGAGACGGCCTAACCATGTCCGTCCATTTACTGTTTCCTCTCAGAAGGGTCGCGCGAGCTACCTTCAACTGAGATATCCAATTGATATTTTAAATTGTAAAAATTGCAAGAATCCGCGTTTACTTGACTCGTAAAAACGAGCTATTATTTTTTATATGCAATAGGTGGGATCAGGTGAAACCCATGCCCATAATTTGCCTCGGGGTAGATTGGTTTTGTTCAAACTCTTTTAAGTGAAATATATATTCTTCATTAGCATCAATGCACGAATCGATATAGCCCTTCTTAAGGGCGACAGTCTGTTGATTCGATTTCTTCTAATTCAATAAAATTTTGAACTTTGATAGACGGAATTCTGGTTATCTGATGATTAGATAAGATGTTGCATCTTAGATATATTTCTTACACACTTGAAGTTTTGCTCAACCGGATGGTGATTGGTTTTGTGTACGGTCCAGCAAAAAACAGGTGCGAATGAAATATATCACAAACACAGCGCACACACATTC
The DNA here is from genome assembly GCA_963971445.1 of Ornithomya chloropus. Taxonomy (NCBI): domain Eukaryota; kingdom Metazoa; phylum Arthropoda; class Insecta; order Diptera; family Hippoboscidae; genus Ornithomya; species Ornithomya chloropus. The sequence goes on along the minus strand of OZ020530.1, from coordinate 27,611,467 downwards.
ACTGAACAGTCACATATATTGAAAATCGTTTACCAAAATTGAACTGGGAAATTTTGAAACCTATCGCGAGAACGTCTTCAAATGTACTGATGTACCAGACTGACAGCGCTTTAGATTTCAACCCATCCGTGTATTTATTGTTGAGCAACAGTCTCAAATTGGTATAAAGTTCCGTTATATAAAAATTGTATGTGTCATAGAGAACGCATTGTTGACCCACCCGCAATTCTAATACAAGCTTTTAGGCGCTGTTCCATAAGCATGCACGCAAAGGTATACAAATACATTGTTTTACATTTTCTTTCTATACCACACAACACACCACACCACATCGAATCATACAATGCTATGCAGAGCTGTAGCGTTGGTACACACTCGGAAGGAGGCGTCAGAGACGAAGTCAAAATTCGGTATACGTACTAATATACTTCTATCGATATGCCAAAAATGGGCGTGACCAGATATAGGAAAACAGACATGCCCACAATTTACAAAAAAACTATGTATTGCGAAATTCTACTTTTATGTTAACGCATAAAGGGTGTAATCAACTACATGCCACGCCCACCATGGAAGAGGTGATAGAAGGTATTGAAGATTTAAGATTTGCCTCTTAAGCCAAATTTAATAAATTCTCTATAACTCGACTTATGGTCAGCCTCCGATAGACGATAAATTTTAGCTTGTTTTGATGATTGCGACTTCGACATAATAAAAATGGTAATGACCGGCACCATAATACTTGCAGCTACCTGAGCTTTGGCGCATGCTTTCTTTTTGAAATTAGTTTTTTGTTTATGAGCGGAGATAAAGCTAGTTGGTCACACCTTGAACGTCAACAAGAAACGGTTACTAACAACTGGCCAAAGTATTAATGAAATATCTACAACAACGGGAGGGAAACGCGAAACTTCAAAAACTGAAATTTTATATATTAACAAAAAAGCTGCATGATAATGGAATGGTAGCAGACCATTGTCGCGTCACATTTAAGTCACTCGCTGTAGTATCCGTTACCTGTGCTGGTCATCCTTTAAACAGCAAAAGCTTTGTTAGACATCCCTTAAGGATGACAACAAATGTATGTTGCTGTGGGTTGATCATTTGTTTGCTTGTGACGGTTCTTACTAACATATTTATAATACGTGCTACATACACACACATGCCCATTATAGGATTGTCTATAATATTAATGCACCTTGTATTAAAGCCAATCCCTTGGCGTCTATGTTGTGCCAGTGTCACATTTAGCACAACGCTACCATTGAATAAACCACATCTTCAAGATACCCTACACCACGAAGTGGTACAAAGCCGATATCTGTAAAAACCACACCCATGTGTAAACTGACTGCATACAAACATCCCTCAGTCTCTTGGTCCGTCCATATATTTCTTGTAATCAACCAGCAAGTTTCAATTGTCGATGGATTGGCACGTGTTTTTTTGGACTTTCCAAAGATGCATTTTTTTTTTAATTCAATACAGAATATTCAAGTAGGTTAATAAATAACTGTGTCAGATTTGATCCCGATCGTACCGTTACTGCAACCCCTTCCATGTAGCGCTGCTCTACAAAGTGACTTTTATCTGATAACTGAGTCGCCTTTAATTATAGCATAAATTGCGGTGATAAATAAAAGATTTTATACCCTCCACATAATATGGGGGTATATTAAGTTTATCATTCCGTTTGCAACACTTAGAGATCCTACAAAATATGTATATTCTTGATTAGCATCAAAAACTGCGCCGATCTAGACATGTATGTCCGTCTGTCTGTCTATTGTTGGCATTCTCACGGTCGTAAATTTTGAGATATTAAGTTAAAATTCGATACACGTATCTATAATTATCCCTTCCAATGATGTGCGAAAATTAGGCATGGACGGACAAACGAAACGCCCACAATTTACAAAAATCATACTCAGCATAGAACTCAACTTGCAAACTGACGCGTAATACATTCACTATTAGAGGGCCCAATCATATACCTGCCACGACCTCCGCAGACTTCTGACTTGCGATTTACACGTATACGCATTAATTTAAGTAAAGTGATGCTCCACATACACTGGTCGTGCCCTTAATTTTTGAGAAGATTTTTACAAATAATTAAGATAACAAGACAGCAGAGTTTAGTGAAATTCGCAAAGGCCGCTCCCCCAGAAGATCGAGCAGCCTATCTTGAACATTTTTCAAGAGTTTCTACATCGGTGTAAACTTGCGGTACATTTTGCTAATCATGTTAAACTATGTGTCGCATTAATAGGATTGGTTAATGGAAGCCCCCCTTTTGAACGGTTTTCCGTTTGTAAGCACACACCCACAAACATACGTACCTACATGCGGGATATAATTTGTATGTGTCATTCGCTTCTCACATAAACACCCACTAATTCATTAATATTACAATTAGTAAATGGGAGACTTTACAGCGAAAACAATGACAACAGTCTATTGTACGTACTTACGTATTTTACGATCAAAATACGTACAATACGAGTAGTTACACAGGAAAGAAAAACAAAAACAAAAACAAAAACAAAAACAAAAACAAAAACAAAAACTCTATTTCTGTCATATTACTTGGATAAAAGTGGGATTGGCGCTGAAAAAGCTCATCCATTTAAAAAGTTATTAAAACGGCAAAAGTGAACATAAAACCAACGCGATAAGTTGGTGTGAGTAGAGAAGTTCTGCGCGTGTGTATTATGTAATATAGCATTCACATGTGAACCGTTTGAAAAGTTTATGAAGATATGCGATAATTTAAATAATTGAATCGATGTGTTCCGAAAATGGGCATGGTCACCTATACATCGTAACTTATTTCTTATATATGTATCATTTGTATCCAAACTAAGTTTGATCGCTTTGAAAAAAACATAAAAAAAAACATTTTTCACTCCTCCGAACACTACTCTACGCAGCTAAAGAGAACATTTTTTATATCCTCCACATAAGATGTAACATCCAGAAGGAGACGTCAGAGACCTTGCAGCATCAAAAATTGAATCGACGTAGGCATGTATGTTCACGGGTGTAAATTTTAACATATTGAGCTGAAGTTTTGTGCCAAAAATGGTCATGGTTGGATAAAAGACACGCCTACAATCGATAAAAATCTTTTTATTTGCCGTATGAACTTGAAATTTGGTACACATATCTATAATTATCCCGTCCAATGAAGTGTCAAAAATGGGCATGATTGGATAACATATACGCCGACAATCGACAAAAACCTTATTCAGCGTAAAACTCAACTTCAGCTTAGAAGCTGACACGTAATACATAGGGTTGGAGGGCGGAATCATGTACTTGCCACTCCGACTGTTGGTATGTATATGTGGAGGGTATTTAAGATTTGGCCTAAGCTTAATTTGACTTATTTGTTTCATTTTAAACTGTGGTCGCAAAAATTGAGATGCTATACCTTTGGTACAGGTATTCCAAATATAATATAAGCAGTTTCCTATATAAAATGGACAAAATCGATCAATAAAAATCCCTCCCGCCCGCTAACTTGAAACATGTTACACTTATTTGAAAACGGGCTGGTTTAAATAATAGGCACGTTCGCAATTTACAAAGATATATATCTGGTATAGAATTGGATCGGCGCTTGAGTCATCACCATCATGAATTCTTGGCAAAGCAATATTAGACATTAACGCGAAGCAAGAATATTACGCCGAAGGCAACACTCACAACGTGTTCTGCTTCATTTGATCAATGTGGAACATTTTCAATCCCAGGCAACCTGCTAAAACTATCCATACGTCTACCGAGTTGAAACTTGATTATAAGATGTTTGCGATCAGTGAAAAGAATTTTGCATCCGAACAAAGAGATAGAAGTCTTCTTCAGACCTTGGCGTTAATGGTATGTTTAATATGGAAATGCCTATGCCTAACACGAAGTGGAGGATGTCCTTACGTTGTCTTACTTTTAGGTACTGCTACAACCAATTGTCCAATAAGTTCACAATAATATTGTCAAAGTTACCTAGTACGTACCTCACTACATAATGTATGGCTAGTTCGGTGTGCACTCCATGCTAGCGATGGAGATATACTATATATGTTACTATTAGAAGGAGGGTTTCGCGTCCCCCATTCATGTATCAACATCAATATCTGATCTCACTAATATTAAAACAACTTGTTGGCTTGGTTCGATTGAAAAGATTTCATTTATTTTAATGAAATTTTTATTTACACATTCGCGCCTTTGCAAGGTGTGACGATCCCACGAAATAACACGAAATAAATGGATATTACGCTTATTGTTAATGAAATTTGATCGTGAACCGATTTAATCGAATATATCAAAATTTGCCGGTGCATCCAAATCATGATAACCAATTATGCGACGTTGGTGTTCAATTGGAAGTTCCCTGCAAAAAAAGAGCAAAAACAAAAAAACGAAAGTTGAATACAAATCAGTTACGAAATACCACGCGATTAATAGGAAAAAGGTAGCGTTTCCTTCAACAATAATCTTCCATCGATAATGAAATGTCCTTGTTTTTTTTAGCGATAATACCATTATACATTTTAATTACTTATTTAATATGCATTGTGCTACGAAATGGACCAATACATTACATATGTGAAACAAACATGCATCTATACAAATACGTTACTATTCTATTCTCATGAAATGTGCTTTTTTTCCCGTTTTTTGGACGTTATTTAACTGAAGTTACCTGCGACCGGAGCCGCCGAATCCACGACCGCGAGTTGACATCATTAATGGCGGTGCATAGGTAGCATATGGGGGTGCATATGCAGGCGGATAAATTGGCGCCCGAAAACTATAACCAAAAAATATATATTGTCAGTATATTAGTAAATGGTATTTATTTTATAACGTGTGCATATATATATTTACCCAGCTCCACCGCCACCGCCACCAGCACTAGATTCCGCGTTGTGGCGCTTCGTATTACCGGGATGTTCCGGCAATTGCGGTCGTTTGGGATCTTTTAGATAATTATTAAAGAATTCTACCTCCTGTCGCACCTCGTCCACCTTTTCTGCATGCTTATTTAAAATATGCTTCCGTATGAACTCAGGGCCCTTAAATTTTTTCCCAGACAATGGACACAACCATTTGTCTTTAGCTAATTCTTGAGTATTGGCTTGAATGAACTTCTCCACTTCTGCGTCAGTGTCCTTGCAGCCTAATTTTTTTAATTCCTCTTGGTCGATTGGAGTACTTTTGGCAAGGAAAGTTTGCATTTTGGCCTCAAAGTTCTTAATGTAATCTTGAATATCGTTATGAGACACTTTCGAAGGGGGCGGCCCTCTAGCGTGGATAATGCCACATCGATTTGGCATCTCATCTTCGTACGGATACTCGCAATGATTGTAAAAATCGACTGAATGAACGATACGCAAATAAAGTATAAGACAATCCAAGACGGAAATGAGTTGTGCATCCCGTTCGATCACTTCACCACCGTTGTCTTTATTGTCGCCGGCAATACCAAGAAGTTCTTCTTCTTCGGCGGAAGCCTCTTCAATTAAAAAATCCGTTATATTTTGCAAGACAGGATTTTTCGTCTTAAATCCATATGACGTGGTGGTGTTGGAATCAGTATTATTGCTCCTATTGGATGTGCCATTTGTCGTACTGATATTCATGATAAAGTCGGCGCGGCCTGTGTCCTCTTTCTGCCAAAACAGTAAAAAATTGATTTAAATATGTTCGATTGGGCTTTAGGTGCCATACACGTGTATCTTCTACACTACACACATCGTCATTTACTTCATCCCCTTCATACCAAATTATGAACTATCTGACTCAGGGTGCAACGATATGTGGGCGGATCAGGTACCCAAAATGCCATTTCAACAAGCCGGACTCCAATGTTATTTCTGAACTAAGGGCGAGTCTATTATTTACTATTTTTGTTGAATCGATGAACAGGATGGGATAATTATACATACAGGATTAATTACGGATTCTTGCAATGATTAATTAAGTACCATATTATCTCATAATTTTCAATCTTGAGTGTCCAACAACAGATCGACACATAGACAAAAAAATCTGACTAAATCGATTGGAAATTTGATGGCGAACTAAGTTGAACAAAAGCATTATTGCTGCACTCTGGAGTCGTATATATTCACACGGCCCTTTTTAAAAACTTTTTTGCCTCCATCCGCATCAAAACAAAAACAAAATGAATGAAACTTACCCATAACTTAAACTTCACGTCCAAGTTCAAGATAATTTTTGCGCACAATTTAATATCGGCACGTACAATAGTTTTGTGCGCCGTCATACCGTTGACCGGGCGCACACGACGACTTAAATCTCTGTTAACTATGGCGCCCATTTCGCACTCTTTGAGTCGAGTATTGTTCAAGGTCCAGCAAATTTCCTTTATATTAACGTCACGTGTAAATGTTATCCAGCCACGCCGATACCAGCGCCTTTCAACTAACGGATCTGCTATAGCTACACGCAAATAACTATCGAAACGTTGACAAACCTTTTCGATTTCGGACTTCTTGATAGATGGCGCTAGATTGCGTAAAAATATTGAAGAAGTACGATGCAATGCCCGTGGCTGGGGTCCATCCTTAACCTTATCCAGATCAATTGTTTCTGGTTGATCATCTACTGTAATCTTTTCCGCTTTTTGTGTCGTTTCCACCCTACCTCTATTATCGCTTATATTTTCCTCTTTAGTACTTTTATCGCTTTTCTCACTGCTGTTGTTAACTAAACTGTCATCTAAAATTACTTCATCTATGGGTTGTGCAGCAGTTGTAACTTCCCGTCGTGGTGGAGTGATGCTTTCTACCTCACTGTCTTTATTTAAACGCAGTGACTCTTGAGACGTAATTCTAGGTAAATCGTACTTAGTCATGTACTTTTCATCTTCGTCACAGGAGGTGGAAGTACTTGAATCAGAATCGGAAGATGACGTTACGGACGAATTGGAACTGGTGTGCTTCCGTTTGTGTGATTTCTTTACCTCCTCGACTTTCGGCTCAGCTTTTTTTTTATTGTCCACGTCTTCATCATCAGAGCTGTTTTCTTCGTCTCCATCGGGCAATGCACGGCGCAACAGTTGTGGTGATACACATTTCGGTTTATCTTCGACAACTTTCTTATCCACCGACGTTATTATTACGTCGTCATCGTTTTCTGATTTTCTCTCAGGAATATTCCGTTCCAGAAGGAATGCCTCTTTAGGTTTCTCATCTAATATTTTAAGATCATCTTCAGTGCCGCCCTCTAGCTTAATAACGACCGTGTCCAACAACCGCAGCAATGGATCAGTTTGATTCGTATCCATAGACACACTTTTAATGTGTCCATTTTCCAGCAGTTCAACGAACACCTCAACGCGTCTCTACAAATAAATATGATATTTCGATCCCATTTCGATACAATGTCGCTATTAGAATGGTTACCGTTACCTTAAGAAAATTCATTTGCTCCTCCTTCCTTTTTAAGCTATCCACTGGATGATATTTGTTTTTAAACCTACAATTGTAATTATTAAAGCCATTGCATTCAAATGTGGGGATTGAATGAATTTAGATAAAAAATACAATACAACAATACAACAGTACAACTTTGAGTAGCGCCGACCTTTACAAATTATTTTGAAATAAACAAATAAGGCATGTACATATAAATTTCGCCTATTTGTGGCGGCTGTTCTTTTTTTATAATATATATACATAATATATGTATAAATTATTTGTAAAATGTTGCCAGTTTCTTACCTTTTGCTTAAACTCAAACTGAAATTTTTCTGATCTGTTATTATATTTGCCGAATTAAATAAAAACGCGGTATAAATTATAGTTACTAATTAAACATACATTGGCATTGCTCGCCAAGTGTAAAAAAAAGACTTTCAATATGTTTAAGACATATATCATTCATTCTATAACTGTATGCGAGCCCAATATGCAGAACATACAATATTCCTATATACGTGGCGGTTGATATATAGGAGAAAATAATTTCGGGGAAATGCATGTCGAATCTTGGCAAGCCACTAGGACGCAACACGCAAACACTGCAGAGAAAAACTTAGTAATATGATTTAAAATGGGCGTGTAGATGTGTTTGTGTGTGTGTTTGTGTGTCAATTATATTAATAAAATGGCGCGACAAGCGCTTTTTTGCAATTGTACAATGTATGAGAGATTAAATAGAATAATCTAGAAATTCACACAAACAACGCATTAAAATCCATTTGGGTTCTGAACTAGGTGATTGTAGTTATTATCGCTTACCATTCCTCATCTTTGTGGGCAACGAAAAACTCATTCAATTGTTGTCGCTTAAATTCCAGCTTATATTCGCTGTATTTTCGCAAAACCTCTGAATCCGATATTCCGTCATCTTCGGTATCTAAAAATTGTTTTAAAGTCATCATGGCTGGTTGCGTTTGAAGATCATTATTAATAGGTTGTTCTCTAGCTAAATGCCCACCTCCGTGTGATTGCATTCCCGCTCCGTAAGCATTATGCAAACTATGGGCAGCATAATGTTCATTCCAAGCATGCATAAGATATGGGTCATATGCTAGAGTAATAAAAACGGCATATTAAATGTGCTTATGTTTACAAGTCACGACTACACGACTTACGCCCAAAACGTGTATTTGGTCGCAAATCATCGCCCCAATCATGTCTCATGCGCTTAGGTGGTGGCATTTCTCTTCCTGGCGAACTATAGCGATCGCGATGACCCCTATATTCTCGATATTCTTGCCTTTGTCGACCGCCAGCAGCACCCCGAAACGGATTATTCCTAATAAAGTCAACAACTTTCCGTGCTGAATAAACACAAACATATATATACCATTTAGTAAAACTTACCGCTCAGGCCAGTCGTCGCGTCCTCCTCCACCACCAGTCCCACCACCACGACGCTCATCCCGCCTTTCAGATCGATAATTATCGCCGGAACTGCGTTCCCCTCGAAATTTATCTCTACGCTTCCGATCGTATTCATCATCAGAATCGGCCATTATCTGAATATAAATCATAAAAGCCATAGAGTATAATACACAAACATAATCATAACCTCAACTCGTATTTTCACAGACCAAGCTCATATCATTACATCAAATTTAACTTGTATGCATTTATTAACATGGCCGTGTGGAAACTTTGCATTTACTTCGTAGCAAAATTCATATTTTATTATATTAAAATACATATATTACCATTTATTAAATGTTTAGGATAAAATGCACGCACTCCAAGAAGCGTTCAATGCTAATACACATTTTATAAAACTCTCCACGCTTTATGAAGGAAAACACGAAGAAAGAGACTTTTGCGATATTGCAGTTATTTGCCGTAAAAACGATATGTTATCTCACTTGCACAATCGAGTTCTGTGTACGTTTTTAAGCGGAATAAAGGCTCAAACATACACCATGCGTTATATCCTTGCTTTGTCAAATTAGAGGTGAATGTTTGATTGAAAAGAATACAGCAATGGCAGAACTTTTCACTTTTCTGCATATATACATATGACTGGTATTCTATACTTTTACAGTATTTTTATTTTTACATGTTTACATATCTGACACAAAAGTTGACCTATGAACAGAGAAGCGAATTCGCTCAAATTTGCCGTTAAGTAGATGAAGGGTACAATATTCGCCACCATCATTCTCTCATAGATGTCGCTGCACTACGAACTTTGGTTGAAGCACAGTCTCCTCGTAATTGGAACAGACTGTACATATTTGATCATCACCAAAAACTGTGTCGACCTGTACATGTCTGTCTACTGTTGACAAATTCTGTTTATATCATAAATAGATCTCTACACAATTGGGCAAAATCGATTGACAGCCTCGCCCACAATCGACAAATATCGAGGTTATTTTTGCCTGCTTTATGTTCAAATTGAAATTAAAAAGCACGCCTTTAAATATATAAACGGTTTTTTTATTAATAATTTGAAACTCTCTTACGGTTCAATTGCGACTGTCTAACTGTTAAGTTATACGTTTTTCTGCTCTATGCATGAGAATGGCAAATTCTAAAACTTAATGGTTACTATTATAACAAATGTTTGTGAAATAAGTTGATATTAAGTTCAGAATTTTTCTCAATGGGACTTTGCATTTCTAATATATGCATATATATGTGTGGATGTGGGTGTGTGGGTGTGTGGGTGTGTGGGTGTGTGCTTATACACTATTTATGTACGTAAAATATAAAATGTTAAGTGTAATAATTTCTAATTGAGTATGGCACTAGGTCTTCTTGACGTCTGATTTTTTTTATCCCACCATTTCATCGCCTACACCACAAGTTGTTCTATAATTAGTTTAGTTGTATCAGTAAATGCGAGTCCTCGTCAGATAAAAATTACTTTGCTCTATAGAAGGGGGACACTAAAAAGGGACCGATCGGGTCCAAATTTAGACTCCAGTTCTGCTCCAAATTTAATTGATAATATGGACGTCATTTTTAAAAATGACGTTCTGTGAGAAACGGATAAGCGGACGTGGTTATATTGTTTCAGATTTTGCTCCCGATCTGATCGATATAACCAAAGAATGGGTGTGGCATTTGACATTTAGGAATTACAAATGCTCGCACTTTGTGGTGTAGGGTATAACAAGTAAAAAAGCTACGTTTGGATTCGACCAAATTCGTGGCAATGGCATGCGCTATATAAGTGCAGCTCTTTTTTACACCAACTAAAGTTTTTGGAGCAGAAATTCTTTCATTGGGTACTCCAGTGATGAAATTTGGAAAATGTCAATCCATGGAAGGCAATCATGAAAGCCCTTCACATCGTCTGTATAAATAATGACAATATTTTGTGGTAAATACTTGTTTTAAACAAAGTCCATTGTCCCCAAAAACACTTTATAGCATGATTCCTTATATTCTAATTTTATCAATTCTTACGAAGTTGTGGTACTTTTGCAGAGACGAAAAAGATCAAGTTTTTTGTATACACGGATATCCCCATTCGAAACATGGGCTCCCTATCGATATATAGGGATATATTCATTTCAAGTTTGTAGGTTGATTTTTCGATGGTTTGTGGCCGTAAAAATTCACCTATTTCGCCCAATTAACGTACAGAAGTGGAAAAACCGATTTGCCCGATTCGGCCTAAGCCAAATTTATCTTTTTTACTTGTTACTTCTACGTGTTGCTTTAACGTCTGTATGTCCTCTTCTTACATTTATTGCTCTATAGTCTGGGGTATAATAAATAATATAAGTACATTAATATTTATATGTGTGTCTACAAAAGTGCTTATGTGTGATTCAACTACAAAAAGAATGCATTGCAAATTTATTCTTATCGTCTCTTATTGAGGTATACAAATGTACAAATGTTGGTTGTGTTAACTAATGCAATTAGTTTGGTGATTATTTTAGCGTGTTTTTTTTTATAAAAGTACCTTTTCTATGTAATGATTTTCATCGACTAGTTTTAAGAAAGCTTGTTCACTTTGCTCTCCTATATATGTATATGTAAAGTCGGCCACTGCTGAGAACAATAAAAAGTTGAACCCATGTGATGTGTAAAGTGGTTTTTGTTTCGGTGGACTCTTAATGGCAATAGTGTTGTATTTACGATCGATGCTTTCGATTCATCAAATGCACGCGTGTGTAGATAATGTTCAACAACAAAATTTAGTGAAGTCTATGAAATACACATAGATCTCTTCACCACATTTTTTAGGCTTCTACAACGTATGTGAAATGCTACAATGTATTAATTTTTGTGAATGTTTGTCATTAACAATAAAGGAATAAAGAAATAAAAATATTATAGCCGGTTCTACCCGATCATGTAACACGCTATATCACTTGGTGAAATGTCGTTACGTGGAAGGGGGCTCTTTAAATAGACCGATCGGGTCCAAATAGCACTCAATCAATTATTAAGTTAATTAATTTAAATTGAAATTAAATTTAATTAATTATCATGCAATGCAAAATTTCGTCATATAACGACTTATTTTAAAATATGGAGTTATGAAGCGATCGTTTCTATTTTCAATAGTGGCCGTTCCTGGTTTAAAAAACGGATACGGTTTATCTGACGCCCATGATTAAAGGCAGGAGCAGTGCTTTCTGATCGTATACAAAAAACTCACAGAATATAAGCCGTTGTGAATAAATCTGGTGCAAGTCCAACCAAATCAATGACTTGACTTGCCCCACTTTCATGATCACACACCAATATGTGTGATTAAAACCAATATTAAAAAAAATATCAACCAATTAATATTTACATGAAAGCACATACACTGTGTTTTTCGCGTAACTGTACATTTGAAATTACACGATGGAGGGTATGAAATGGTCAGGCTTGACCGACTACAACATTTTCAACTGTTTCTTTTATTATTACAGTTATGAAATCAATCGATGAACGAATGGAAAAATGTTGATTTTTTTTTCATTCCGATAAATGGAATGCATTTGAAAAGGTTTATGAACTAGCGCAGGGGTATCCAAACTTTTCACGGACCAAAAACTCATATGGGAAAGATTTGAACAACAATAATAATAATAATAATAATAATAATAATAATAATAATAATAATAATGGCGGCAACTAGGCGCGACGGAACCCACAATGGGCGGCTTCCCAGTGGCGTCTGACCCTTTTTGAGCGGCCGTAACACCAACCCTACATGATCGTCGACTCTCACCAAGGGTTACATGGACCATTTTAATATGTGATGATGAATAATGAAAATGAAGCCTCTTTCGAGCGCCATTACGGTCGGGTCCGGCGCGGGACACAACAGCCCGACTAAGATGACATGACATGGAAACCGATGCAGCAACAATGATGTTTTACAACGGCATGCTGTACAACTACAAACAACATTCCAAGAAAACATATTACGCTGGAAAAATAGTACAATTGCAGGCAGAATATACTTCCAAAATTTCTAATATCACCTAAAACAGATAGATTTATCGAAAAAGTCTTGCCACAATTATGTAATACCATAACAGCACTGGAAGACCTACACCTAATAATTTATGCGTCAGCCGTCACTATATTACAATTAAATGGGAAAAAGACGTATAGAGCAGGTGCATATAGACAAAATGAATCAAGAACTAGAACGAAACCTCGGTGGCAAACACGGCTAGAAAATAAAATCGAAAACTTAAGAAAAAATCTTGGTAGACTAACACAATACGCCAAAGGAAACAGGTCCACAAAAATATTAAAACATGTCAGCAAACTCCTACGAAATAAGAATCACACATCTGAAATTATAGACACTCACAAACAGAAGCTAGCCGTATATGCAGCAAGGCTAAGCAGATACATTGAGAGTGATAGACGTAGGAAAGAAAACAACACATTTTAAAAATCGGAAAAAGCATTCTACAGACAACTATCAACATCAAACATACCTATCGAGCCACCGACAAGATCAAAAATAACAGAATACTGGAAAAACATATGGTCCATACCAGTAAAACACAACACAAATGGAGTATGGATCAAAGAAGAATGAACAAAATACGACAGCATGCCTACGCAAGAAGAGTAAAAGGTCACAATTAATGAAGTAAAGGAAGCTGTAAAAAACACCCACAATTGGAAAGCACCAGGAACCGATAAAATAGCAAACTTCTGGTAGAAAGCCTTCTCTGCCACTCACCAAAAACTAACGGACCTAATAAACCAACTCATAGAGCAACCTGAAAAAACACCTAGGTTCTTGACGGAAGGAATCACATACATCAAGCCAAAAAATAAACAGACAAACAACCCAGCTAACTATCGTCCTATAGCATGCCTACAAACTTTATACAAAATCATAACATCAGTAATATGCAAAAAAATATATGACCACCTAACCGCATACAATATCCTTACTAATGAACCAAAAGGCTGCAAGAAAGGAGGCTTCGGCTGCAAAGAACAGCTAATTATTGATGAGGTGGTTACGCACCAAGCATACAAGGAAACACGAAATCTTCATACATGCTACATAGATTATAAAAAAGCGTTCGATAGTGTACCACACTCGTGGCTAATTGAAACGATAAAAATATACAAAATCCATCCGAAAATAATCAAATGCATACGTTCAAACATGACTCAATGGACAACGAAAATTTACTTAAATACGAATGGAGGACCCATACAAACGGATCAGAAGAGGCATTTTCCAAGGCGATTCACTAAGTGTCCTATGGCTTTGAACCCACTATCAAACATGCTAAACAAAACATCATACGGATTCAAAATAAAACATAATAAAAATACACTACATAAAATAAACCACTTCTTGTATATGGACGATATAAAGCTCTACGCGCCTACCAAAGAAGAACTAAATAGGCTACTGAAAATAACGTCGCAGTTTAGCACAGATATAAAAATGGAGTTTGGAACTAGCAAATGCAAAAACATGTAGAAAGGGGACGTTGGGTATGTACAGAACAAATGACAATTGGAGAAGATGAACTGGATGGCATGGAAGAAAACGAAACATACAAATACCTGAGATTCCACCAAAGCATAAAATTTGATCACACTAAGATCAAAATAGAGCTACAAACTCAATATATGAAAAGACTTAGAAATATTTTAAAATCGCATCTAAACTCCCGAAACATGTTCAAAGCAATTAACACCTATACTATACCCATACTCACGTCCTCTTTCGGAATAATACACGGACACGGACAGATCTAAACAACATCGAAATAAAAACACGTAAAATGATGTCCATATATCGTAAAAGCCATCCGAAATCATGCAAAGAACGTATCAGCTTACCGAGAGGAGGAGGCAGGGGTCTAATAGACATTCACAACCTACGTAGTAGACACCACTTAATATCAGCGCCAACACCGAAAACAACGTACAAATAATCCCCGATAAGCTAATCTGGACTCAAAAAGAGCTCCATAGTAAACACCCAAAAATTGTCAAAGAACACCAAGTTGACAAACAAAAAACATACACGTGGCTAAAGAAAGGGTATTTGCAGCCTGAAACAGAAGGTTTTTTAATTGCTATTCAAGATTACGTAATATATACAAGAAACTATAGGAAAAATATCATCAAAGATCCACACACAACTAATGATAGATGTCGTAAATGTCGTACAACGGCTGAAACTGTTACCATATAGTATCCGGATGTCCACTACTTGCAGGAACCCAATATACCGAAAGACATAACCAAGCTACAAAAATACTACATCAAGCAATAATTAATACATACAACATAAAACAAAATGATGTGCCATACCATAAATATGTGCCAGAACCAGTGGTTGAAAACGATACATACAAAATATATTGGGACAGAACTATATTAACTGACTCAACAATCTCATATAACAGACCAGATATAACAATAATCAACAAAATAAGCAAAACAACAGATAACAGATTTCAATGTACCCAACGACAACAACATACACAAGAAATATATTGAAAAGCTAACAAAATATGAAGAACTGGCAATAGAAATAAAACGAATATGGAAACAAGAAAGAGTCGTAATCATACCACTAATAATATCCGCCGCAGGAATTATCCATAAGGACTTCACAGCAGGTCTCAAAATGATAAACATAGAAGAAAAACTACACCACCCCATGCAGAAAGCCCTCATATTAAAAACCTGTAACAACATGTAATAATAATAATATAATAATAATAATAATAATAATAATAATAATAATAATAATAATTTGTACCTTTTAAAGAACAAATTTAAAATTCAAATAATCATAGACGATAAAATAACAAGTGCTTATAAAACTAAATAATCAAATAATTTTGTGTGTAAAATGGCAATTTCCGTACACCGCGTCATTATATGAAATCAACCATTCAATCAAAATGAGCTTTACTTAGTGCAACTATATTATTTAAAATACGGGCCGGGTAAAATGGCAGAGAGCGCCAAAGGGTTAGGAATAGGAATAGTTTGGAGTCCCCTGATCTATGGTAATAACATTGATGTTGATATATTGTGACCATTATTAAACTTGAATAAAAAAGAGGATGTAAGGAAATTGTTCAGTCTTCAAATATTTCGGCTTTTGTGCAAAAAATGTGTAATAATTACATTCCATGTAAATACAATATGTTAGGTTTAAGTAACAAATGCTTTCGCGTTATTTTTAAATTACGTCACATACGTTAAGTTACTTTAAGAAATAGTGTGTATTGTAAATTGTAGTTTTGTTGTGAGGTTTTGGAGGGCTTTGGGTCTATATATATATATATATATATATATATATATATGTATGTATGTATGTATGTATGTATTGTATATATATGTATGTATGTATTGTATATATATGTAGTTAGTGTGTAAAATTGTGAAAAAATGCAAGCACAATAATGCTGTGTCTGATTATTGATCTAATGAAAAATGTTTAGTACGTTTCCACAGGGTTTTAAAAATGCCCTTTTTCTTAGATTTTTCACTTTGAATGCTTTGCGAACGTTTCGCGTCCACCTTCTGAGTGGTGCCTGTGATCGAGTGGAAAAGAAAGAGAAAAAAAAATATTGAAGCATAGATTTTGTAGCACATCATGCAATAATTACCGTTATCTATGTCTTGATAATGCGAATTGTTAACATCTAAAGCATGGTCCGCACTATACGATGATTTATTTCGCTTGTCTTTGGACGATTCTGTTGCGGAAAGAACATGATATGACAATTAGTTTGTGAACAGTAGATTTCAATTACATAATTTTATAGTTTTTACTTTTTTTGGTAATCAAGAGGCTGGTGACACGTCGCAAAGCCTCCCTGGGCGATTGGTTAAGAAATGATGGCGTTAGATTTGGAGGTAGGGTAAGAGGTTTTCTTGAGCTGCCTGTACCAGATATGGCAGTGTTACTGTCCCACACTCTAATCGAATGGAGTCGATCAATATTTTCCGTTGAAGCTGGTCGCATGGCGCGCTGTTTGGGATACCACCCCCGTTGGGGGGCACCCGAGAGGCGCAACATTTCGTTAGAGGCCAGGGCTTGGTTTATAGAACGTTGCCTGCACATGCTGCCACCACCATAAGTATTGCCCGCCGAGATGCCAACAATGGAGTTGCCCATATTTATGTTATTGGAAGTGCTGGATCTAGGCGCGGTGCGCGTGCCAATGGGTGTAGTTTCATTTGGCGTTCGCCTATAGGGTGTTCGTGGTATGTCGCAGCCTCTGGCAAAAATAGGCGTCTCTGGTAAACTGCAAGAGGTCTGCAGTCGGTGTTCTTCTCGCGGTGATTGCTTTAAGCTTCGTTTAGTGCCATAGGAGACATATCGACGAGTGCCGTAACCACCCCCATAACTGATTCCATCGTATGAGGGGCCGTGAGAACTGGTTGGTGTTGTTACACCACTCCCATAACATATTATTCTTGGCGATTTTCTTTTATAGTTAGAATCAATCGACCACGACTTCATGGTGTTGGTGAAGTGAGAGCTGCGATGAGGCGGCACAACTGGCGGTAGGTTTTCAATGTTTGTTGCGGTTGGTGGAGGAGGCAGAGGCAATTCGTCGGACATGTGGCGATGCATAACTTTGGGTTTCTCTATTTCTTTGATGCGTTGTGGTGGCAACTCATCACAAGGTATAGATTGCGTGTGCACCTCAGCTGCTGTGGTTCTCAAAAATGATTGCTTGGGTTTTTTAATTTCATCATCGTCGGAAGAAACCTGCGCTTCAGGTGATGGAGGCAACGGTAAATCAGCATAATCCTGTAAATTAATTTAAAAAAAAAAAGGAGAAAATTGACTCATTACACCCTTCATATTACGTTGGCGGTATATTAAGTTTAAACAATATCTGTGCGTGTGTCTCACGAACGTAATATTGCGATATTAAGACGAAACTTGGTATAGAGTAATTGTATGCAAGGCATATGCTAAAGTATAGCACAGATTGCCGAATAAATCTCAAGGGAATCGAGAGAGATTGAATTGTAACTACAGAGGATAGTGTTGAAGGATCAAAATTTCAACTTACTTTAGTTTTGTTTCATGTTCAATGACTTACGAAATTTTCTGGATTTGTCGAAGGCGGTGAGGGTGGCAGCGGACCCAGTGCATTTTGGGATAAGAGCATTTCTTTAGCACTCTCTGACTTGTGCACACCAGGTCGAAATTCCAGAGGGCGCTTCAAGCCAATATTCTTTTGGGGTTGATGGGCGATAATATCAGACATTCGTACCACGGCCATTTCGCCACGCAATAAAGCACTGATGTTATTTTCGATTTGCTTCAAAGGGGCGCAACCAAAGCTAATATCACTTAATTGTTCTTCGTCTTCTTCCAGAGTGGGTGCCAAGTCTGTGTGTGGTGTTGTACTGTTGGAACAGCGCAATTCTATACAATTGTTCGTTTTTGTTATCAACATAAACACAGAAATATTTTCAAATGCCATCATACCGTTATATTCCACACCATTGGTCGTAGCCTTATACATATACGCATTAGGGGTATCCGGGGAGGCGTTCGCGCTCAATATAAAATCGAAATTTGATGCCGTTGATTCTTTATCATTAACGGTTTTTATATTGGTTATTAGGTCTGTACTCAAACGACATTCTGGACTCGCAAGGTTGCATTTTTTAATTGCTTTAGCGAGCTCTGTAAAAGACCAAAATAAGCAAACTCTTAGAGAAGGGGAATTAAACGTTCCCTCATATAGCAGTAATTACCACCGTCCGTCACTTGTAGCCTGGGCGATAAATCCCACCTGGACATATTCTGTTGATGATGTTGTGGTTCTAGGTCCAGAGATAGCCTATCTCGTGGTGAGGTAATGCCTTGCGCCTCATCCACTTCTTCTTCTTTTTGTTGGTGCATATTAGCGTCCTCGGATTTGTATCGATCTAAATATTGCATCTCAGGTAGATATTTAATACTTTTCGATTGACTTTCATTTAAGCTCGTTTTGTTTTTGTAATCGCCTCTACTAGGCGCTGGATAATTAGAAAATATATCCATTGCTGCAGGCACTTTTTTATTGGTACCACGTCGAATAATAAACGTGCCTTTGCCCACCATACTGGCATTGCGGTAAAAACAAGAACTGCGTTTCTCGGCGTTTCTTTTGAAGTTGAGAAATTCTTCTTCGGCCGGTTGTATAAACGAAGAATTGCATGTGGTGTCCTGTAATTTCTGCAAACAAATCATGACATGCATTCAAAAGTAGACAGAATTTTTTTTTTTACTCACATCGGATGCCGGTTCAAGCTGTTTGGTTTTCTTTTTGAAATCCTTAAATTGTATTTCCCAGGCGATGCCGCTTGGTGTGTGCTGGGTAGATTCGGACGATACAGTGATGCCTTCCAGGGAGCTACCACCCGATAGCTCTTCGTCGTCACTGGTATTGCGCAATGATTTCTCCCATGATTGATGCTGAGAGGACGAAGTGCACTGAGTTTTCCGATTATCCGAACAGGTCTCTGTACTTGTGGGAGAACTTGATGTGGAAGAAGAAGAAATGCTTGAGGCGGTCAATGGATTCAATATATGGCACATTTCTTTATGTTTCTCAACAGATCTTATGAAATGCTTTGGGCGACTGCTGCGCCCTCCCCTGCTACTGTCTTCCTTCGAGGGTGACCATGGCCCCGGATAGATGGTAACGGGGTGTTCATTGAGCATGGGTTCTGAAAACGTGTGAAATAATAGTCATAATATACCATGACTGGGATTGAAAGGGAAAAATTGCCGAGAAAAATTACCTGGCAATTTGGCAACAGTACCCCTAAGTACAGCTTTGTGAACGGCACTGATATCAATGCCAAGGGCATTCCTTTCACTATTGCAGCTTCCACCGACGCGATTTTTCAAGTCACATATGGCACCAGCGGAAGTGGTGCGTTGGCCACAACAGGGAAGACTGGAATAATTGCTGCCAGTCGCTACGCTTTGAGCTTTAGGCTAAGGGAACATAAGAACGTTTGCTAAAAGTTGGAAGGCGTCAACAATAGCAATTGCTTGCATTTCTTACCAAAGTAGTTTGTGCTAAATTGTGTAGGTTTGGGCTGCGATCGTTTGTGGGCTTTAGCAAAAGTTGGTTAGTTGTTTTGCAACAATCGTTCACATTCCGTTTAACAAAGTCAAAGCTCTCGTTTGGGGTTACCACGTTTACACAATTCGAACTGCTTTGCGACAACTCTTCAGAGTCACGTTTCTCTTTCATACTAAATGCACGTTTAAATATAAACAACAAACACGTGTCAAAGAATCAAGTTCAACGGCCGTAACGTACACTGCGCTTCCAACTTACTTCTTGCGGCTTAAGCTCATGTAACCATCGTCCTCTGATTGATTTTCGCCATTATTTTGCACCAGCGGTCTGCATGAGCTATCCTCGAACTCAGATATAATATCATCCAGCACTTTGATTGGTTCAGGTATGTCATCAACAAACGGAAATGTCACGGCATCTAATAACTCCTGTTCTTCGAGTTCCCTATAGTACCCGTACACGTATAAAGGTTTATTATTCACACTTTTCAATAATATTATGATTACGTGGAAATGCTAATCAACCACAATTAATGGAATTGCAATGAAAATAAATAAGCATTCTATGCGGAAGACTGGCTTGGCTGCATATGTGTCGTATAGTACATACTGCATACATACCTTCATTTTAAGCAATACTTACATTTGGGCAGACGGACTTTGAGACACCCTGTCAAACGGAATCGATTACTTCAGAAGAGGGCTCCGCACTAAGAGTCTTGGCTTTTTTTCCGACACAAATGGAGAGGCAGTATATTTAAATTCTAAACCCTCCGCCTTAACAAACTGAAGAAGGTGTAATTGTTTGCTTTATTTCGGTTGCGACGTTAGAGCAACAGCAACGTTGCCAATAATGTCGTATCGAATGAGACCTGCGGACCCGGAAATGTTTATTTTTTATTTTTTACGTAACGACAAATGAATATGTGCTACCGGTCACTAGTGCAATCCTAGCGGCTCTATTCAAAGCAGTTGCCCACTTGACTACTTCTCTCATTCATGTGTTCATTTGTTCATTTATATAGCTATCGCATATATTGCAAAACGCGGCTCCAAGTTGTCTGCTTTTAATAAAGTGAAGTTGACAGAGTCTGGCATCGATTTTTCAAATATCCTCCCCCCTTGGTTTGTGAGCATGCATATACATACTTGCTAACGTATAATGTGCACGCTATTTATTTATGGACACAGGTAAGGTAAGCGGGTGCTCTGAAGAAAGCTCCACTAGGTGTACGTGCTCAAATGCTTAAATTATTATAAATTATAAATTAAGTTAATCGAAGTCGCACAATTTTCAAATACGAGCAGAAAAATTCACTGCACTCTAATTTTGCTGTATGTACATGCTCCATTTCCTCTTGAGGGCTGTTGTACATACAAATATTCTCTCTCACTTATATACGTACATGCAAGCATATATCCGTACGTGTCCGTATGCTGTCAGTGGACTGAATGTAATAATAATAATACATTCACGTTAAGATTTTAGGGAGCTTTCCTCCTTACAGTTCATGTGTGTGTGTATGTGTGCTTATTTCCACTCACTCCACTTTACAAAACATATTTTTTTTTACTTCTGAAAAATCCACACAACTCCCGTCTGTTGGAATAGATTTTCTCCTCTTTATTATTATTTTCGTTTTTTTTTTATATAGTTTTAGTTTATTGTACTTATATTTATATACACAATAATATGTAGCGTAGCGCTAAGTACTTTATTCGTATAAATATTTGTCCGCTCTCGATTTTCATCCAGCATTACCTAGGCGACGGTACTATATGACTGAAATGTACACATCTCGCGAATTAAGTGGCAGTGCAAATGGAAACATTTATGTGTTTGTGCGAAATGTTGTGGCTGATCTCAACAATGTATGGCAGGCAAATACCAGTGACTCTCAATACACAAAATGAGCCCTGTACCTTTCAAAGTGGTACAGATCCGTTTTCTAAAGCAAGGTGTGTGTTTAAATCGATTTAAAAAGGAATTGGTAAAAATGGAATCGTGTTTGCAACCATCTACATATAATAAATGTTGTTTTTTAAGCTACAAAGTAGAATATATTACTCAAAGCACACTTCAATCCATTTTTGAAAGCTTCTATTTATACCAAATAAAGCCCAATCGCGGCAACGTTATGCACCAGTAATTCTTTCATCATTGAAAAATGCATGAAGAAACCGCAATGAATATGAAATTAATAAAAATAATGAAAATAGAAAATGAAATGGCGGACTTGTACCACCTTCACCTGTAACGCTCGCATTATGCAACTCTTTTGATGGTGCGCGATGAGCACATAATCAGTGAGATTTTTCTCATCTACACAATGACGTACATTTCTTTGCCGGTAGGCAATGGGTGCGCGTTAATCGAGACCTATATCTCGCCGTACAAACAACATACAAGTGAGAGGTTTATATAGATCTTGAGTTGTTTGGGATAGAATTATCTCAATCAATATAGTGATGCCGAGTTTCATTTGTATGGACATAATAAAACATGTCTGAATTTGTTAAAAACAGCTGGTCCTCATAACAACTACATTAGTTGATTAGTTCTCGGCTTTGCGCGAGGTCAAGGCACGTTTAATATGAGTGAAACGAATGAAAAGAAACTCTATAAAGCGTGCGGCGTTTTGTCCCATGTCAAATAAATATGTCCATGTCGAATTTCACCTAAATTGGTCGCACAACGTAGGCGTATCTACCAAACTATTCAAAATTTCAGCTCAAAAAGTTAAAATTTTCTATCATGGGAGTGCCAAAAACGGACAGAGACGCGGACATGAACATATATAAATCGATATCAAGACAAACAAGGTAGGCTTTTTATACCTCCCATCTTAGTGATAAGGGTATAATAAGTTTCGCCGAGGTTTCTACGGACAAAAATCTCTCAAAGCTGCAAAAATGTACATAGGAATTTAAATTTGGTTCACATATTTATAATTATGGCATCCAACGGTATATTAAAAATGGGCGCCGTCATATGACAGACACGCCTACTATTTAAAAAAAAACTTAACTCAAATTTAGTTGTTTTTTTACGACTTCTCTGAGTAAATTTGTCTAAACACATACTCTCTCATTCTCACTCTTTCTCTCTATCAAATACAGGGTAAAGAAAAAAGATGGATTCTCTCGAGTAACTTCACAAAATTTCAAAAATTTCAAAAAAAAAAAAAAAAATATGTATAAAAGATGTCTGGTTTGTTTGTGTTTGAATTTTTTCCGACAAAATTTCATCACACGCTACTCGAGAGTTTTCAACTTTTTTCCTCACACTGCCTGAGTTAATTAATCTTCTGATATAACTACTATTATGGTATATGTATGTATGTATGTATTATATTTTATAGTTGTTAGTTAGTGAGTAGTGAGATTCATCCCATGGCATGAGCCCTTTGGGGAACCACACGTTGTTCATGCCTGATACTCAATTACATCATATCATTTTGCGTTTAGTTAAATTGAGACAGAATTCGCATAGCCACCCCTTCTGCTTTTTGAATGAAGGCCACACATAACGTACACAGAGCAGCAATAAAACTGCAAAACATTTTTACTCTCTTCATATGTACTGTTAGTTTTTCTCCATGGAGTTTTCATTTGTTCTAAATTTATTTATAAACTGTAGGTTACTTGTGTACAAAATGGGTTGCCTTGATACCAAAGCCTGAAATGATTCATTCTTGAATTGCTTTTATACCCTCCATCTGAGTGATGAGTATATATTACTCGTCTCGGAGACCCTACAAAATATATATATATTCTTGATTAGCCTTAAAATGTGAGTCGAACTAATCATGTCCGTTCGTTTCACTAATGTTAGAACGGCCATAAATCTTAAGACATCGAGGTTAATTTTTGTAAACAATTTTCTATTTAAATTGTGTAAAATCGGTCAAGTGCCACGCCCACAATTGACAAAAAAGTACCTATGAAGTTGAAATTTGACGTACAAACTACGGACCATTTCTAGAACCCTAGTCGATGTGGAGGATATTGAAGATTTGGCCTAAGCCAAATCTAATTTTCCTACTTGCATATTATTTCAGTTACTAAGCTATTACTAATAAAACTAATAATTGCAAAGTAAAGATGTGAACGTGACTGACACGTAACAAAGAAGATAACTTATTTGGCCGTGTTGCTTTCCGAAAACCCCAGAAGAAGAAGAAGAAGAAGCGAATACATTAGGCCTCCATGCAGTGATGAATCCAAATTTGAAATGTTTGGAACAAAAAGGGAGAATTTTTGTTCGTCGTTGTGTCGGAGTAAAAATACTGCCAGATTGTGTGGTGCCATCTATGAAGCACGAGTACAGGCTCGGGGAATCATGAAAAAAGAACAATACGAAGCGATTCTTGAAGCAATCAGAGCCCTTATTTCAATACGATTGAACTTTTATGGGAAGGACTAGATAGACACGTTCGTGATGGATGGCCCTCATCAAAGGTCGACCATAAATAAAGCTTGAAACGAGATTGGTAAAACAACAACAATAAACTGCAAAGCAAATGGGAATACCAACCAGTTTTTCAGTTTTAATTTCTTTTCTGCTTTACTCTAGCGTGGTCGCAACTTTTGCCCGGCACTGTATATACAATAGTTTTGTATATAACCTAAATATTATATAATAGACGACTTTCTGCCTTGCTTGAATAAGTTAGTGCACTTGGTGCTTTTTTTCTTTTGTTTTTGTATTTATTGATTTATTGTATAATTGTTGTTTTCATGTTTATAGAGTTTGATAATATTAT
The DNA here is from genome assembly GCA_963971445.1 of Ornithomya chloropus. NCBI lineage: Eukaryota > Metazoa > Arthropoda > Insecta > Diptera > Hippoboscidae > Ornithomya > Ornithomya chloropus. The sequence continues at coordinate 27,586,679 of OZ020530.1, read as the reverse complement.
TATTGTAATACATATAATTATAATACAGGATAAATCAACCTAAGGGGTCAAGTTGCGGTAAACTCTATACGCACGCAAACATTTTATATATATGTTATATGCAATGATGTAAAATTTAGGTTTATATATGTTATACAATATATAAAAATATATGCTAGTATAGTGGTAGTAAGAGTGTATTAGTACGTGTGCCGTACATCCATTTTCCAATCAAACAATTCTTACACGCACGAGATGTGGTCCACATACGCAACGCATAGAAATTGATGGATATATGTGTAGAAAGAAACACGGATCTGCATAACTTAGCGCACATTTCTGCGCTTGCGTATGCGGACTTTTTTGTTTTTCTGCTTAGAAATGTTGTATGTAAATGTAGGGGATACAATTTTAATTTTAATTAAATTTTATTCGTGTAGATTTTTCTACTTAGTGTCTTCGTCTGATAAGATGGAAAGAACGGAGTGAAAAATGTCCCGTTCAGTCATAGCCATAGTTACGAGTAGAGAGTAGTAGAGATTAATTATTATATTTATTATACAATATGTAACAAAACGTTGTTCAAATATTCACTAAGCAAATATTATATATTATAAATTAAATTGTATACGGGTGCGTACATGTTAAAAAAAAAACAATTTCAAACAATTAACGAGTAAAAAAGTGAAATTTGGCTTGGGCCAAATCTCGAACACCCACCACCGTAAGGCATTTACATAAAAGTTATGACTGACACAAGGATGCTTAACCACGTATTGCGGGTTAAGTGAATTTTGATCCGTGGGCGGGGTGTTGATGCACACAAACGCATAGGCAGACGTGGCAAAATCGGTTCAGGATTGCATGCTAATAAAGAACGATTTTTTTTTTCAAAATGACTATATGTGTACGCCCCGAGGTGGTGGGTATAAAAATTAGAAGGTAAATTTGACTAAGGCCAAATATGTGACACCTTCTACATGTACACATACATTCATATGTATATATGTAGAAACTGTGAGAGCGATGGGTGTATGATTCCCTCCTTTTTTAAGCAGGTGTTTTATTTCAACTTAACTAATGGACCCCGACCCCACCTTTTCATAGCAAGGCCATGGTATATTTTTCGCAATTGCAAGCGTGCGTTTAAATGTTGGCAAAATACTTCGCATACATCGATCGACCCACATTTCAATTCTGCTCAAGCACCTATATGTACAGGGTGTCTGGAAAAACAGCGGAATTATTTTGTATCCCGAATATATGAAAAAAATGAAAAATGATTTAACATAAATGTCGTTTGCAAGTTATAGCCACCTTTATGATGATGATAGTTGCTTACAACCCATTGGCGAAATTGCAGTCGCGAGCTACGGAACTTGTTACTTTCATTGTTTTTCTTGATAAAAATGTCTCATAAACCAAATCAGTGAACGGAATACGCATGGATGGACTCAGACTATGAATTCAAAATAAGCTTGTGTTCTACACCTACTTCCTGGACACCCTGTACACATATATTTTGGCCTTGGATTTTTATTTCAAACAAACAATCTCAATAAATAAAATATAAATGTTTATGAATATCTATCTAATTTTATTGCAAGTGAGAATACGCGAAATAGAAAATTAAAAGTTTCTTTATTATCTGTGTTCGGTTTAGGTTGGAAAAATCCACATACTATCTTTGAATATGTAAATGTGTATATATAGTTCAGATACAAGCCTACTTATAACACGTAAAAATGCTTGCATTTGCATTTTCTGTGGACCGATTTCATCCATTTGAAATAAAATAAACTATTTTGTATACTGAACTTATCTAAAGGACAGAAGCGTAACAAGTTGGGTTGGCAACTATGAGATTGCGGATTTTGTCTTTTGTTTCGTTAACGTGTTCACAGTACCTTACCCCTATTTTTTCTTATTGTATGGACTTTTACGTTTTCAAAAATTTTGTATTTTCATTCTTATTAAAAATCCACAATCCTTAGTTGCCATGTCCATTGGTATAAAATGGGCGCGGAGACGTACACATGTACCGACAACGAACTAATTCAGAGTATACTTTGACAAAACAGGTATTACTCGAATAGTCCGGTTCATTTGTTCCGTACTATTGATTCACCCAATTTTGACAGATGACAATTCGGAAGTTTAATTAAGAAAATAAAATAAAATGCATTGAATTTGGTAAAGTGAAAAAAATAATATATTATGTTAAGTTTGTGCGGATGTTTGTAACTCCTAAATGGCAAATGTCACACCCAACTTCAATTATACTGATCGATTCATAATCAATATCTGAAATGGAAAAAATTTTCATCATGTCCGTCTGTCGTAAGATTTCGTTTTGTTTTGAAGCTATATCAACATAAATTGTCATCCAAAGTAAGTAAAAATATTCTAGTCGGTTAAGCCCGAACATCTAAAATCCTACGCTACCTCGGTATTTTTGAACAGTATAAAATATGTAACACATAGTTATTACTACTAATTATATCATAGTCGCGCATGGTCACTGTGTGATCGAGTTGATTGACCTGACCTTATCTAGTTAGAGTTTTGATTTTATGCATTTCTTAAGCCTGTATTCACATCCATTTTATACCCTCCACATAAGATGGGAGATATACTAAGTTTGTCATTCCCTTCGTAATACCTAGAAGAAGGCATTAGAGACCCTACAAACTATATATATTCTTGATCAGCATCAAAAACTGATCTGTCGATCTAGACGTATGTGTCCAAGAGCCACGTCCACGATTGACAAAAATCTCTTTATTTATCACAAAAATGAAGCTACGAAGTCGAAATTTGGTATGCGTTTCCATAATTATCTCAACCACTGTTGTGCCAAAAATGAATGTGTTTCAATAACAGACACGCCTACAATGCAAAACTCGACTTTCAAGCTGAAATGTAATACATACACTATTAGAGGGTGTAGCATGTACTTGCCGCGCCCACCGTTTGTATGATGATATGGAGGATATTTAAGATTTGGCCTAAGCTAGTTTTTTTAATTGTTTACTTGTTGTTTCATTTTAGATTTTTCCAATTTAAACTGAAAATGGTGCAAGGAATGAAATCAAGATTTCTTTAATATTTCACAATCGACAAAATGTTATTGTTAGTATACCGGAGTTGCGCGAAAGAAAACATGGTTGCAAGAAGTACATTTTCCTAAATTTTCTAATAAATACTTTTGAGTAAGTTGGTAAAATCCTGGGAGACTGTTCATTAGATGGACTTCTCTTTGACTATATGCTACATAAACCTAAATTTAATCCGCGACTAACATTTATCTATTATTGTACAGATCAATTTCTTAGTAGCCCTATAGCTTGTTCTTCTTCTTTTACGTTAAGAAATTCAAACATCGGTATCGGTTTGCAATTTTGAGCGTTACATGATTTGAAATGAAGAAATCCTTCATGCTATGTGTACACCGCGTTGTTTGCTGCTTATAGTATATGCTATAAGCTGAGTCGTCTTGTCGTTCGTTAAAGCTTTCATTTCATTAGTTTTTTGTTTTGTTTTGTTTTGCTTTGTATGCGTTTATATTATTGTTGCGTAAGTACGAAATCTTTTTTATATATTCTATATTTTTTCATTACATATTTTATACGATGATTAATAGAGTAGTAAATGTATTTAAATGTTGTCAAGATTTTAACACTATAAACGTGTGTAGTGTAGGTAGAGTTATTGCACTAAAGAATCTAATTTCTATATGTACGCGTTTTGCCTTCAATTACTACAAAACCAACATATTTCGTAACGTATAAGTGCTTTTGTATTTTTGGTTTTTTCTTGTGGATTATTGTGTGTGTGAGTCTTCGGGCGTAATACTTTCATTTATGACTCGGTGCATAATACGTATGTTCATTACAAATATTTATATTTTTTTATGTGTATAACTTGTTCAGTAGTCGAATTTCAAAGGTTTTCAATTTCTACAGAATATAGCTTCTGCACTCTCTTTTGACGCCATTAAATTTGCAAAGATATAATAATAATAATAATAATAATAATAATTATGGTTTTAGTTTTAATATGAACACGTTGATGTCAAGGCTTTTGTGTATATTCATGTATGCATGTTTGTCATTTTACCTTTTGTATGTTATGTGCGTACACACCATGCGTGTAATGATCTCTTAACGTAATTGAGTACATTATGTTGTTGGAGTTTTTATATTTTGAGTGTTCAATTGAAGAAAACCTCGCGGTTCTCCCAACCGTATCATTACTCGTCAACCAATGAATTGGGTGGAGATGGCGAAAAACTGGATCAAGATTTGTTAAGTTGTTCATTTTCGGGATGCCGTTCAGTGCCAATTTTTAAGAGGTTATTAAATTCACTTTCCATAATTTGGCGAGCCTTTAAGATCAACAAAAACAACAACAACAACAAGAGCAAAAATAACAATAACAGTGGTATAAACTTGTACAAATAACGCTGCCCACCTGTATATTTTGTGTGGGGATTTGTAAGGCCAACGCCATTGCATTATGATCAAAACTTTCATCTAATGCTAGCAAAGCTCCATGTACACCAGATTCCAGCAAATTGTTTGCGTATTCCTGAAATTTTTATAAAATCAATCTTGATGTGTTGTTGGTACATTTATGGTGAAAACAGTGCTTTATGCAGTCTACCCTTTCATATATTTATATAATTAGCAGCTTACGTTTTGAATTGATTTAACAATGTCCGTATGTCTGTCCAAGTAAATTCGGGTGCAAGGTACTGGTCGAATTTTTTGAGATATTTTGATGAAATCTGGTAAAACGTTGTGTCTTGGTTTAGAAAGGAACCCTCTTTTTTTTTTTTTTAATAAATAACCATCCACTCAGGGGATGACCCCTATACGTGCAAGCACGGTGGTGGTAGAAGGGATTAGAGGGAGGGGGATAAAGGGAGTAGTGTTTGTGTACATTTGTTTTGAATGTGCGCACGCCAGGCATGGTGGTAAACACCTCTGGAGGTAGGTGGTTCCAAAGGTGACCACCCCGGTTGAAGAACGAACCGTTTCGGTAATGTGTTGTGCGATACGCCGGCAACTCCATAACGAATGCGTGAGATCGGTGAGCAAGCCTGGTTGTCCTACTAAAGGGTTTCAGCGGAGGACACATCTCTTTTATCTCTTTAGAACATATGCTATAGAAGTACCTGTACATAAGCACAACACAACTCACATTGCGTCGGTGTTCAAGTGTGTCGAGAGAGTTGGATACTTCCTCGTCATCTATGATCACCAGAGCCTTTCGCTGTATGCGGCTGACTCTTCCACATTTGCGCCGCCGAAGGATAGAGGGCGCCCATCACTGTATGCCATCCGGCGCTGGAGTTTTGTGAACGTTGAGACTAGCCAGGACCTTTTTTACTGCCCGGGTACGAAAGAATAGATTAGGCATCATGTGTGCTACTCTTTCGACCCTAGGAAGTGGTTGATTGCTGTGTGGTAAGAGGGAGTTTGAAGCAAACATTTCAGCCAATACATCAGCTTTATCAACCGGGCCAGATATTATTTGGTCGCCTATAAAGAGAGATAGAATTGATGCCGAGGTTTGATTTTTACATCTTTTTACAAACGACCAAAAACTCTAACTACCTTTTGGGGTGGCAAGAATCTTTGTACGCAGTCGTTGCTCGTGCAGAGCTTTTACGCGACGTAGTACATGGTTGCATCTGTTTCTAGTTTGTTTGCGAAGCAGATTAGTTTGGTCGTTTGGATTCAAACGCCATATTCTAAACGCTTCCTCTCTGGACCTGACAGCATCGGCGCATGTCTAGTTAAACCAACTGTTGTCCTTGGGTTTAACTGAAATTTCTTTGTAAGGAATGAAGGACCGCATTCCGTGCAAAATTAGGTTTTGTATCATTTCCGCAGTGGCATTTACATTGTCATCTAAGAAACGTACGCCCTTATCATGACATTTGTGCGGATCGAATTTTTACTCGATTCGTTAAATTTGGTATCATAACAATCGATAATACAGAATACGGATCGTTAAAGCAGTTGATACGTGTATACAAATATTTCGTATTATAACTGTTGTTAACGAATCGATTTTCATGCAAAGTATTTCATTTTTCATCTGCAATTAAACAAAAACGGATTGCCTATTTTTTGTAGATTTTGGAAAAAATAATGAATTCAGAAAAAACCTACGTACAATTTTATTGCAAATAAAATAAAGCAAAGCAAATAAATGTTTAATTTGTTTTATTTTTATGTTTTATTTAAATAAAATTTTGTAAAATTCCATCACTTATTGCGTTTGCTTGGCTTGTATATCTTGGAGATGTGTTACATCCATTTTTATACCCTTCACCACTCTGTGGAAAAGGGTATATCAAGTTTGTGCGGATGTTTGTAACTCCTAAACGGCAAATGCCACACCCACCTTCAGTTATACCGATCGATTCAGTATAAAAATTTGAATGGATTTAACCATGTCCGTCTGTCAGTCCATCTAAATTTGTGCGCAAGCTACAGGTCACATTTTTTGAGATATTTCGGTGAAATTTGGTACAAGGACACGTATTAGCCCAAAAGGTAATCCTATTGAAAATGGACCGGATTGGTCCATTTTTAGAACCCCTCCCCATATAAAAATTTTGATTTTATAGACAAACAAAAAATAAAAAAAAAATTTCTGACATCATTTTGAAATTTTTGAAAATACGAGAAGGTATAGAAAAATAAAATTTTTCCTTTTTCAAAGAAAAAAATTACATTGAAAAATATAACAAGTGGTGTAGGGTATTTGATGGTCGGACTTGACCGACTATAATATTTTCACTTGTTTTGGTGTTATTTTAACTTTAAAACTGTTTACACTTTTTTCTTTTATTTAAAAAACACAATTTCTTTTGTATGAAAAACACTTCTTTTTCGTCTACTTCTGACAAAAACTGTAAATCAGAGCAAATTATAAACAAAGATATTACAGTGCACTCGAACGAATGTTATGATACCATTTTCAACGAATGCGAATCGAGTGCGTATGAGATTCACTCGATCCACACGAATGTCATGATAAGGGCCATAGTTTCCAGTTGTAAAGCCTGAAAAATTTATTGAGCCTAACCCAATTTGCCTTTTCGTATTGGAAAATGACACGTTTCGGGGCTGAAATCGGAACGTGATGAACGTTAGAAGAACGTTATGAAAAGGATGCGGAAATAATGCAATGGTCCGAATTACCGAAAAAGTCTTAACTTCGTACTTATCAGGGTGCGAAGTAAGAACAAGATCTAGAGTATTAGTGTGCAACCCGTCAACGCTTGGAATATGCGTCGGTTCATAGTCTAATTGCGTTAAGTAATTTTCTAAGGCCATAATCTCAGTGTCACGTCCCTCCGGGGACGTGTGGGTCGAATGGCGTAGCCAGGACGTATTATGAACATTGAAATCACCAACGATTTCTCTGTTCGGGTAGTCCTGGAGAATAGTTGTCATGCTATTAGAAAGGGTGTCAAAGCCATTAATGGAAACCACTCTCTCCGTATTTAGGCTTGGGATCCTGCGTGCACTGTTGTTGCTGGCACTGGAACACTATACCGTTGCGTATATATACCACAAGGCCTCTGTGGGGGATAAAGTTGGGAAAAATGTGGTACCCTGAGGATCGGAATCTGCAGCCACCTGAGTCTCACATAGGGCAAATATATCGGGCCGAAACTGCTGTGAGTGGGCATATACAGCGAAAAAGTGCGCCCATAGTCCGTGAATGTTGCAGAAATCTATTCTGAATTTTCGCACCATACCGAGTGAGCGCAACACAAAGTCGGACGGACGGCTTTGGGTCCAATCGGTAAATGTTATACTTTTACCGATCAGGCACCCGCCCCAATCGAGGCCGCACCCGTCCTACCCAACGCACAGGATGTTGGAGGAGAGGGAAAAGAGGAAGGGAGTTTTTTTATTAGGCCATAAAAGCCCTAATAAAAAAAGCCCAAAAAAAAAGTGGTTTAATTCAGCGAAGAATTAATTTTTTTTTTTAATTTGTAGACTATTGATCTGTGTTGTGTTTGTATTATTTGTGTATAAATTTTGTATAAATTTGGTTTGTGTTTTGGTTATTTGTTAGGCTATGGATTTGGTTTGTAATTTTATATGTAATGTTGTGTGTTTTATATTACTTAGTTTATTTCACTATGTATCAGTGGATTTGCGTCGATTTTATTTTTATTTGTGACACTGCTTATTTTTGTAAAATTTGTTTTGTAGTTTTGTTGTTGATGGAGATGTTCTTGTGAGTTTAATATATAAAAAGTAACTACTAATTGGTTTATGTTATTTTTTTCTATTGATTCAAAATGGATCGCCTCATATAACGACCTATTATAATGGAATTCTTTATATGGCAGAAAATCGCAATTCTTAATATTTTTTTTTTTACAAAATTTGGTGAAGAATAGTTAATGAGCTTTATATTTGGCTTTGCCAAATTTGAATTCAATCGGATTATTTTTAGAATGAATAATAAGGATAATTTAAAGAACTGAGTGGAACCAAGTTTTGATAACACATAATTTTGCTTAAACTATTTGCTCAGTAGTCGTCAGTATTTTCTTTATGACTAATGCGACTTTTTTACTTGCATAATGAATTACCTTTAAACCTATGGCAATGGCCCAATGAATAACCTTTTCATTACTCCACACTAAAACGTCGTTGATGGTGTGTTCGCATAATTTTCGACGTCGTTCCAACTCGCTGCGATCGTAATTAAGACGCTTCAGACAAGAGATGCCATATTGAAGGCTGGTGCGATGAAAACTGTCTATCATTTTCAATTGGCCTCTTAGATCCTTTTTAGTCAGATGATCTAACATGCGAGCGTCCACCAAACATTCCATGAAAGTTGTGCGATATTGCGCAAGACCCAACGTGGGCAACCAATAATTTCCAATCCATTCGTGATTCATGTCACCTGAGAAAACCAATGATGTGCGTACATGACGAAAACAAAAATGAAGTATGAAACAAGAAGAAGAAAAGGAAAACTAACCAAATGCCAAAGTTGTACGTGATGTTTGAGGTGCTGACGGCGATGTCAGCGAAACCATTTCTTGTATGGCCAGGCGTAATTTTAGTCGATGCAATGGATTGCTAATACCTGTCAAAAATCAACAGATTCATTTGTGTAAGGGTTTCATTCAACGTCAATATCACATATACCAATTTCCCGTTGAATTTCTGTGTCGCTTAGGGCGCTCATAATGGCGCCGCTTTTAACATTGGCTCGACAAGCAGCCACATACCAAGCCGGCATTCCCACCCACAATTCCAGCCAGGCCACTATGGTTGGGCCGTTCCATAGCGCAAATGGTGTTCCCGCTTTCATGGCCTCCCCAAGTAAATCATTCCGATAATCGTGATCTCTGCAATGGATAAATCTTATATTCAAATAATTGTTCGCACAATCTTCTTACGCATAACCCACTTTTTTTGTCTGCCATAATCCATAAACAGGGCCTTGGAACGCGGTACACCGGCCGATCCGCCCTCATAGATGGATTCCGTTTCGCTGAGGCCAATTGAAAGGTTACCGATCGACATCATGCTGGGCGAACCATCCGGCAATGTGTCCTTTACACCTTTGGCCTTTTCTTTCTTGCTAAAGAATCGCCCCAAACTGGACTTGATGCCCTTTTTCTTTTGCACTACCGACGTTATATCGCGACCGCCCGAACTGGCAGGTGTCTGTAGCATTGACATTGAACCCATTGTATTGAAATGACGCGACAGAGATTCCTGGCTGCCGTAACGTGAACTTAATGGCGAAAGGCCGTAACCGGAATGTGCTATGGTCATGTGACCAGCATTGTTCGGCATTTGTTGATTCGGCGATAGACCCATTGATCTTCTACGCAGCTCTTCCTGGCTGTGGGCTAAAGCTTGGGCGACCCGTTCCAAGCGCATGGAACGTGCCGTAAGTGGAGATGCAGCTCCCCCCGAACTTGAATCACCTGTCGTCGAGGCTGCCATCCCGTGTAGGTCATCGCGTGACACATCGTTCGAGAGCACTGGCAAGTTAAGCTGATAATGCAAACAATAGAGAGTCGTCACCAATGATCATATTCATATTGTGTGGTGCATAACTGTAATTGGTGCAATTACCGTGTGATACTTTTGTATAAAGTCTCGATTCGGACTGTTTGGTGTACTGCGGCCACTCATTGGAGGACTTTGACGATCCATGGAACGGCCACGAGCTAACAAATTAACATGCTCCAAGCTACCCACTCTGGACTCGAGTTCTTCAGCTCGCGCCTCAGTGGACTGTTTCTCTTCTTGTATTAATCTGTGGCCGGAACAAGGGTATCTGTTAAAAGGAGATCGATCACTTTTAGGGGCACATCACTCACCTAATTTCATTATTTATGGCATCTAACTGTTCCTGCAACATCATTGCCAAAGTCTGAGCGTCTGTGTGGCCACTTGGTGACATGATGTCACCAGCGGCATATAAAGCGTCTGCCTCTTCGCATTCAGCCACCACTGCAGCCGCGGACATTTCGTATGCCGCCTGTTGGGCATGCGCTTGCTGCAATTTTTCCCATTCCTGTTCCGCCATAGAGCGGGCAAACTTTTCACTTTCTTCTTGTAAGCGCGATTTGCTGCGCCTTAACGAATGCGTATCGAAATTGGCGTGGGATGCACTGCGCGAAAAGGCTTGCGCGCAGTTACCATCAACCATACTGCTGGGTGATAGGCTGCGCGTTAGCGCTTCAGTCTGTTGTATATTGTATGCAATCTCCTGCTGCAGCAGCTGCCGCTTGAAGTTCTCAATTTCGAGGCGTGTCTTCGACAGTTCCTTCATAATGTCACTTTTCTCATTATGCAGCTCCTCAGCCACCTTGCGCGCCTTTTCCAGTTCCTGCGTGAGAGCATTTTTTTCATCTAAAGCATGCATGCGTTCTTTCAAGTGAACTTGCAAACGCTCATTGGACTCCGATAACAATTTGTCCACCGTTGAACTGAGCCGAAGGTTGTGTTCTTCGTTCATTTTGAGCCTCTGATTCAGTCTCACGATTTCGCCATTTTTCTCATCTAAGTTACCTTCCAATCTTTGGATGCGATCCTCAGCTGAACCGTGACGCTCCTGTGCCTGTATCAAAATAAATCATTCAAGGTATTATTAACATTATGTACATTTGGCAAACAAGTGATCAAGTGCAAAATTATAGTGAGAGCTTGGAAAGTTCATCAAATAGCATTCCATACAATCTGGTGCAATTTGAGATGCTTGATTCAATCTAAAAAAGGAGTGCTCTGAGAATAAATAATATGTTATGCTGTTGGTTGGTTATAGTGTATGTGGCGGTTGGAGTGCGTTTTAGAGGAAGAAACAAATTGAAAAATTACAAACTTAACATCCATAACCAGCTAACCAAGTGGTTAGTTGTTATTTTGCCTACTTTGGTTGATTGTTGCAGAATATAATATGTACGAATTTGATATATATAGGTATATAGTAATATATATACATATGCGAGAGAGTACAAAATCACTAGACACAAATATATATATCAATTAATAATATGTAGAGAGAGATTGCTTTCCTCTGCGACGCATGATGATACAAATCCATACCTTGTTTCCTACCTTTGTTAAAGCTTCCATACGCGCCTTCAATTGTTCCTCCATGTCCGGTTGCATTTTAGCCTGTTGAGCTAACTTCTGTTCGGACAATTCCAACTTTTCTTCGATAGCATGGATTTTCTCCTCGTGCAACTGCCCATGATGATGACAATTAGACACAATAAAAGTAATGAGCAAATACACACCTTTAACTGAGCCTCCTTGTGTTGCAGCTCCTGTTCTAATTTCTCATTTAGATCATGCAGTGAGGTGGATTCGCGTTGCGCATTTAAGTAACGTTTCTCCAAGGTTGTGATTCGCTCTTCCTGATCTTCCTTTTGTGCCGCATTCTCTCTTAAGTCTCTCTGCAGTTTTGAGCATTGCTCTTGATTCTTACAATAGTCCTTTTGAACTTTAGATAAATTCTCTTCTAATTCATTAATCTTATTATTTAGATCGGACACTCTACGTTGCCATTGCGACAGTTCGGACGTCTATACATTGCAAAATGCAAAATGCTTTTTATTTATATTTGACCCTGTACACCTGTTACCTGTTTTTCAATGATAGTCTGCAGTTCATGAGTCTTGGCTGCATATTCAGTCGCCATTGATGAAGACGGCGATGATTCATTACTTCCACCATTCACTGCCACAGAGTTTTGCTATAATGAATTTTAAATATATATATTTTTATTTTTATTTATACTTAACATACACGTTCATTTCAAACCTCATTAACTCCATTTTCATTGGTAGCGTCTCGTGTAACGTGTTTTACTCCCGATTTATACTGCTGCAGCTGTGTAGAATGGACTTGTTAGAAAGGAGACCCATCTCGAATGAGTCAGTCACTTACCTCTTCTTTGGCTGAATTTAGCTCCTCCTCCAATGTATTGTTTCGTTCTATAGAAATGCGCAAGCGTTCACGTACTTTTTCATCTAACGCTTTATGATGCTCGAAAAGACTTTTTAATGCCTTCAGTACCTCAACTTCACTGGATACACCGCTTTGAGCAGCTGCCTGGCGTTTTACCACGGTCATACGCAAGGAGCGTTCATGCCGTGAAACAAGACATTCTAAATGCTCCAACAGCAGCTAAAGAACAACATAGTATGAGTACGTGTACATATAATACGATAAGAGATTATTACTCTAGTGTTATTTCGTTCAGCTTTTAGCTCACCAATCTCCTCGTCCCGCTCTAGTAGAGTTTCTCGGGCCTGGGTGAGTTCTTTGGTTAGTGTTGCAAATTCCTATAATGCAAAGTTGAAATTTTACTTAAACAATAACTGAACTGTATTGAATGGCACGTACTTGCGGTAAATTTGCATTAATTTGGCGTTGTAAGCTGTCCCTCTCTTTTTCCACTTCGTGTAATTTTTGTTCAGTCTCACTTAGGCGCTCCTGGGCTTCCCTTAAACTGTCCATAAGTTTATCTCGCTCATCAAGCATCGAGACCATAAGTTGTTCAAAGTTTGCATCTTCGCCGCTAAACTGTGACGACCGCTGCGAGATGTTGTCCTCCGAAATCGTTGGCATCACGTCACACATCATATTCCACATTTTACAATAAACTCGTCCACTTCAGAGGAACGCTACACAAAATGTTTTTCATCACATTTTTTAAAATTGAAAAATATATACTTAGGAGCCAATGACAACTGTAACAATAATAAGTAATAGTAAACTAAGGCCTGAGCATACGTCAGGCTTTCTAACCCACACACAGTTCACTACGTCACTTTCATACAACTCTACATTTTATATTGTTTCCATTTCTTTTTTCCTGATCACATTAAATATTATCAAATATATATTTCATCGTCAGTCAGTCAGTCAAGTTCTGCTTTTCTTAATATTCCTGGTTGTCGCAAAATTTGCATTGCGAGTGTATAAAATGTTATCGCTGCGGCAGCAAACACATATGTCGGCAGAGACAGAATTATGCAGGTTTTTCACTTTTCAATAACTAGCAAATGCAAATGTCTACACCACGACTTAAACATTCCAATGCTAGGTACTGATGTGGCCTCATCACTTACATTTTACACTATCTAAATTAATTTATTGCGGCTTTGTTTCATCCCACATGCTTATTTCATTGCCATTTAAAAAAATTACTTCTAAGCCATTAAAAATACTTGAGGAAAGTTTACTACAATGTTCCCTAAAACAGATATGTCAGCCGACACAGAACAATGCAGTGTTTTAATTTTCAGTGAGCTTCAATCAAAAGTCAACTTAAGCACACCTTAAGCAATTAATTTTAGACATATTGTTGCATAAGCGCACATCATATAAGCATTTGTTCGTTTTGCTTTCAAATCAAAATAAAATCTAAAGATAAATTTTTTTTAAAATCTTAGTTATACCGGCAAAGTGCTATTTTTAACATTTATTTATGTACAGTCCAAGAGAGTCAAATTCCAATTCCAAACTAGGGAATGAAAACCTACTTAAAATATTTCGGCGTTGCTCCTGTCAAGCATGTTTAGAACGTAACATTTTTAGTTCGATGGAAAGGTAATTGCAGCATTGCGTCGTTACTTTACCTTCTAAAACTCAAAAGTGGATCCTCCAGTATGCAGATGTACCGGGGATAAACCAAATAAAATAAATCAGTATAGCCACAACAGAATGCGTGCGTATTAACTGAAGCATGTTAACGTGCGCTAAGATAGCAACGATAATTAGCTGCGAAATTTCGTATGGCGTAGTGGCAATGCTGCGAGAAGGAAAAAAGAGCAATAATTTAAATAAAAAATTTCCCAGAGAGAGAATTGCAAAAGGGAAATTTACTTGTATTTGTTGTTACAATAATAAGATTCGAAAGTCGATTTGATCGAGATTTTGAAAATAAAAAATAAAAATAAATTTGTCCCTCCGTTATAGAGGTTCTTCTGCAATTAAACAAACTGTATTTTCAGCCGTTTTACCAAATGTATGAGCACCTAGCATTAAAATAACCGAAATGAAAGGTTTAAATAAAAATTTTCGCTAATTAACAATATTTAATAAAATTTGTCTCTTTAAACATCTCAATCACAATAGTCTAATTAAACGTGAAACCGAATTATGCAATCGTGAAAAGCAAATGCTTTAAATTTTAGTTAAGTTAGTAATCTAATCACAATCAAATTTGAATGAATTTGGGATTTTCCATCCTTTAGGAACGTGTGAACATATCCAGTGCCAGCGAAATTAAATGTTTATTGGCTATCATTTTTCAGTTCCATTAATACCACCATCTTCTTTACTAAAATGAACTAAAGAGAGGTAGAAGAGAGCAATTTCAGATAGGTTGTGTGTCGTAACATTAGTGGTGAATTTGCTAGTTAAACGTAGTATCTTTTGCTATTGTTTTGCATTTTCATCCTAACGTGTAGTTGCAGAGTATCTAAAAAGGAAAGCACTTCTAGTTTGCGGCAGAAATCCTTTCACATGAAATTAAAAAGGGATTTACTTATTGCCTTCATCGCTAACTGCAAAGTGTGATTGCTACAATTGTACAATTCAAGGAACATGTTTTCCTTTTAACTCCTTAATTTTCCAATAATATAAAATCTGCTGTTCTAATTGGCATTGGGAAAATCGACTTTGCAACATTTTTTTCTTTCATCAAAAAAGCCGACAAAAATAAAATAAAAATGGGGTAAATTAATAAACGGATGAAAATAAGAGTGATTTGATATAAATATAAATTTGTTCATTGCTTTTCATCATTATTAAATTAAAGGCTTTATATGTAATATAAATAGAATGTGTACTTAATGTTTTTTAAGGCCCGATGAAAAGACTGACCGCTTCGTAAAGAAAAACATTTCTTATTGTAGAAATATGAAATTAATGCGTATGCAAAATATTTTTTAGTGAACAACCGATATTCACCTGTCAAGCTCATGTCTTCCACATCGATCCAAAGACGAAACGAACCTGGATCACGGCCAGCATGAAGGCAGTAAATGTTAGTTTCTTCTATGATTCGTCGAGAAATTTGTACCGCATTATCAGTGTGGAGGGCACAAAAGCGGTAATCAATTCGACCATAACGCCAAATATGACATTCACGCAAACGTCGCAAAAATTTGGTCAGTGGAGCGACGTGAGGGCCAACACCGTCTATGGTTTGGGTTTTGCCTCGGAAGCTGAATTAACCAAGGCGAGTTAAAATATTACATTAGCATCCATGTTAATAATTGTGTATATTGATTGTGCATCATTTGGTAATTAGTTTGTAGAGAAATTTCAAGAGGTTAAAGAAGCCACAAAAAATGCTTTAAAATCGGCCAATGGTATGCATTGACTTTAGGTTTCGCGTTACTAATAATTATTGGGGATTATTTTTCTCGTTATTTTTGTGCGTGTGCGATTAGGGTCTACTGCCGTAACACCCACCACTTCGGCGAATACTTCGCCTATAAGTTCCCGAACAGCGGCCATGCAACAGAATGACAACACCTCAATTGATCCCCATGCCGTTGATCCCCCGAATATGACGAACACTAATGCCCAAAATGCAAATCCTGACAGCCCCTCACACAAGCTGTTGTCATCTAATATTGAAACAAAACCAGATCATGCAGCAACTGCACTATCTCCAGCTCCGGCTGCTGCAACTATGAACACTGGCGCAGGAGGTGGAGGCAGTGGCGGTGGCGGTAGTGTAGTAGGTTTACATACGGGAGGTTCAGGTGGTGCCACCACGGAACAACAACTGAAATATGAAAATGAACGCTTGAAATTGGCTCTAGCTCAAAGGTATATATTTATATATATATATATATATGTATATAATTCATTTAAGCACTTCCACGCTCACAATTGCCATATTCGTAAAATTTATTAAGTTGTGCCAATGCCAAGAAGTGGGAGATTGAATTGGCCACTCTCAAAAACAATAACCTACGCTTAACCAGTGCACTGCAGGTACAAAGAGATGAGATATGACACAAAATAGCTTTTGAGCTATAATGAACAGTTTTTGTTTTGTTTTGTTATTGTTTATATTTAAAATTGAAGGAATCTACCGCAAATGTGGACGAATGGAAACGGCAATTGCACACTTATAAAGAGGAAAATATACGTCTCAAACGTGAATTGGATCTATTTCGATCGGGAGCAACTGTAACTAACACGGCTTCTGGGAATAGTGGTGAGGAAGTGGAGGAGCTGCATCGCGAATTTGCACAACTGAAGATACGTAAGGAAGCCTTAGAAATGGAATTAATTAACCAAAGTGTCCAACTCAAAACGGCCAATTCCAGTTTGAAGGATGGCAATCAAAATGTAAGAGATCGCACAATCTATTCAAAAGCTATTTCACCCTTTGTTGTCCTCGTAGTTGGCCAAACTGAGTGAACTGAATGTATTGTTTGCTAAACATGTAACCGAATTGGCTGCCGTGCAGAAGGACATGGAGAATGCAATACATCCATCAGCGAAGACTACTTGAGATAGAGAACTCAGTTATTATAAAAAGGTAACAAAATTTCGCATATTCCATAAAACACTAACCGCATAGATTGTTGCCCGGGACAGATTTCCGAAGAAAATATGCCATCATTTCAAAAATATTTATTACAGCAATCCCCAAATAGTGCTTTAAAGCAGGCGGCAAACGTGGGTGAGTGCGACAGCACTCTATCTAATATCACTTCCATTCAGACGCAACTCCAAACTCTGTACGAAACGTGCAGCAGTGGTGCATCCAATGAAATACTATCTCATACCCACAACGTTACATCAGCTACAATTTTCGATAAAAATGTTTCTACTAATTTGAAGAAGAGTCTAAAAAAACATACCCTTCTTATGCAATCGCAACATGTAATGGACAATGTGGCCGATAGTGCTGGCGTTGTGTCCCCTACGAAGAGTACAATGGGTACCGGTAAAACAGCCACCATTTTAGTTTCGAAAACAAAAACCAAAACTGGGTTACCTCTTCTGCTTAAGAGCTCCAACAACAACAACTAGTTTGGATCCATGTCAAATTAGTTGTAGTTTATGCGATTTATGCTTTCACTAAAAAACCTTTCAACTATTCATACGTACTTCAGTTTTCGTTAAATATTTCAGTGCAATAATAGTTAATATATAAGCTTCATAATAAATTATAAAAACGTATTTAAACATTTCAATCAAAAATGTTGATTGACTCTCTATTATTTTGTGTTTACAAACAACACTATATTATATTATATTACATATATATATATATATAAATACATATGTATACATGCATACATCTGAATAATATAATGTAAACTGTATCGAATGAAGAAGGATCTGGTAAAGGTGTTAATATGTGAACAAAAATAATATTTCACTCCACTATATGATTATTACACTTAAGTAAACGATTGTAATAATTATAATAATAATAAGAACAACAACAACAACAATATACGTTCGTTGTTCCAACGCTTTATAAATAATTATTTTAACTATTAAGAGCAACTGATTAACATCACACATGTACTACTCACACACATACAGATATTTATAAAAATAATATAGTAACAAACTACAATAAACCAAACATATTTAATACCTATACGAAAAGAAGCTAACAACCAACCAGCACATTTCAGAACATAAACTAGGCGACTAATTGCATTAGAGGCACCAACTATTATGTACATAAAACGTTACAATACAATAGAATCAAACGATAACTATTGACCGAACATGCGTTGCGTTGAGCTGTCAAATGGTGTGTGTGTGTGTTCACATACCGGCGGTTTTCCCTCTATTTATTCGTCTTTCAGTATGGGCAGGTTGCGCCCTTTGTTGGTTTGCTTGGAAAAAAGATTCTTGAATTTAGCAATTTATAATGTAGCGAAATAACGAGTTCACATAGAAGAAGAATAGAAGATATCTAATTGCAAAATAATGTTAACACATATTTGTAAGTATAATATATGTATTAAATAAAACATTTCTAATGGCATTCTGGAAAGGACATAAACTTTCATTTATCAAGTGGATGGGGAAGGGGAATCAAATAAATAGAGAACGGTACAATTCATCTTTAGATTCGTCGGTATAGCTTGTGTTATCGTTCGGTGCCATAAAATTCACCAGTTTGTTGTGAACTATGTAACTGAAAAAAACATTAGTTTGATGATTATGATGCGGAGAATGACATTGTGACATAATTATCAAATGAAATTACCGTAATTTGCGGCCTTTGGTTGCTCTTGTATCCACTTTTTTTTTAATTTTTTGTCGGATTTTCTGCAACTCTACAAATTGTTTGGTCACCTCCCCAGCATTCGTCGTATTATTCACCTTATGTTCAATCAATTCCCTCAATTGTTGGTGATAGAAATCGCTATCGTCGTACACTTCGGGTTTTAGTTGATTGAACGTATGATCCTGTTCGTTACATTTTAGTTGGTGCGATTTCTTTATTAAGGTTTCTTTGTTTATTAAAGCATTATTAATTTTTTTAATTATATCATAGTTCTCCCTCGTTGCGTTCTTTTTTGCAATGGATCCTGATGCTAATAATTTTGTACGATCGTCCCACTTTAATAGCACATTATTACGATAGGTGCGAAAGTCCATAAAGCGATTTTGCAAATGTTGACTGATTTCTTGAAATGGAATCGAATTCTTTGAGGAAGTCTCCTCAAACGGGTAGGATCTCTTGCGCGTCGTCTGTACTGCTTTGTGCACTTCTGAATTTTGTTCACTTAAATAATTTTGTAACTGTAATAGTTGTTGCAGAAGCCGCATCACGTGTAAAGATGATTCCTTCTGAACGTTCTTATAGTCAGCAGACTGATTTTGTAGTTTATGAAATTCGCTAGGTTGGGGCAATTGATTTGCTTTATTCAATACTTTTTGGGAGTGGATGCGCAATTCTAATAAGCGCTCCCAGATGTGCAGTTGATCTTTAACGCTTGAACCCTTTTGTAATTCGATTTCTGGATTAATTTTATTGATCATGTCGTGCTTCTCATGGATTTCCTCTTCTTCTTCTTCTTCTTCTGATTCATCATCGTCATTAGTGTCGGTTTCTGCATCAGTTTCATTCATTTCATTATCGCTGTATATGCTGCCACTACTCTCGGTTTCATTTTGATCTGCATTTTCTAACATATCTCGTTTAATGGAACTCTCTTCTCTTGGAACGCAGTCCGTAGATTCGAAGCTGCTTTCATTTTCAGTATAATCTGAACTATCTTCTGCATTTAGTTTCTTTCGACTTGTGATTTTACCCTTGTAGCGGGCATTTTGCTCCGACAATAGCTTGACAGTATTTTTTCTAAACTCTGTTGTTTGCTGGTTTGGTTTGAAGTATTCATTCGGATCTAATTTTTCTACTTTTGGAGCAGCTTCTTCGGACGATGATATCTCCTCACTATCACTTCCGTTAGGATGCACTATATATTCGGCCACTTTTTCCGCCACACTTTTCTTTTTTTCTTTGAGAGACATTTTGTAATAACTTGTCCTTACAAATTTACTTGGTCAGCAAAAATCTTGTAAAAAACACCAAAACGTGTTGTTTGTTCTAAAAATATCAGATGTTAGGGTTGCCAATAACTATTCATCTTGCTGAATTCAAATTCCTGAATAGTGAAAAAAGGGAATTAAAATTAGATGAAAAATATTAAAATTTTTTACTCTTTTAGATGTGACGGTGAAATTTAAGCTTTTTAAGCGGGTTTTCATTCGAAAATTGCATCAAGATACCGTCCACAATGCATGAGCATGACTTTCAATTCATTCTAACGCCTTAAGGCTTAAGCCGAATATGATTTGTGCACCCTCCACCCCAAGTGATGCAGAAATTCAGTTCAATTTTGTCATATTTTGGGCTGAAACTTTGTACATACATTAACTATATGCAGATCACCTTTTAAATGGGATAAACTGTGTTCAGAACCACGCCCCCAAACAACAAAAATCTTTTTATCTATCACAAATATTGATCAATAAAGTTGAAATTTGGTACATAATGGAAATGAGGCAAAATTCGGCGTGGTTGGATAATATACACGCCCACTATTAACAAAAAACGAAATGCATGCAATACTAGAATGCTTCATAAATTACCTGTCACGTCCACAACTACTAAAATGAAGGGTATTTAGGATTCGGTCTAAGCCGAATTTATGTGGTTACAACAATAACACGGAACAATTGTTGTACCATAGCAAATATGTTGACAGCAATTGCTAAAGATTGACAGGTTCGAAAGATAAGGTTATTCTAAATACTTTTATGTCAAAGTTAACTTCTGGCATTTCACCTGTTCACCTATTGCTTACGAGCCGTCATTTCATTCCTGTTGCGACTTTTGTGAAAAATTACTTAATTACTTAAAATTATTCTTCCGTGCGAGTTTTAATCGTGAACACTGAATTGTACTGAACTTTCCATTGTATTCCAACGAACGTATTAAAAGTGACGGTCAATCAACGTCAAAGGATCAATAAATTATTTTCCAAATTAAATCTTCATCATCATCATCTGATCGTTATTTGCCTACGCGAACCTTGTTATTGGACAATAACAATTCGATCTTTGTTCGAGAGCGCTCTTTTTGTCATCTACAGATCATATTCGATCAGAGCTCGAAAATACGTAAACTATTGGGTTGGCAACTAAGTGATTGCGAATCTTAAATAAGAATAAAAATTCAAAATTTTTTCATAAATATATGTACTGTTCGTGCTTGGCGGTGACCATAATTCCTTAATCATAATACTAAAGAACTATTCGATATTATTTTTTTACTAAATGAAAGGTAGAGGTCCAAACAATAAGAAAAAAATATAGGTTGGGTACTTTGAACAGATTAACGAAACAAGACAAAGTGTAAAATCCATCTGCCGACAAAAACCGCAATCCCATAATTGCCAACCCAATATTAATATACCGAATTTTTACGTTAACTTAACCGCACATAAAGTATATGAATTTTTAATCAGCAATAAAATCTGAGTCGACGTCCATTTGTCTGTTGGTGAGATGCTCACAAAAGCCAAAATTGAGATGTTGAGCTGAAATTTGGTACAATTTTAGTTAGCCTATTTAAATGGGTGAAGTCGACTGAAAACCACGTTCAAAATTGAAAGAAGAGGGGGATATAAAATGTCATGATCGGTTATATCCGATTATTTAATACCCTACACCATTTAGTTCTACAATGTCTTGTCCCATAAAAGTCCGATAACAGACAGACGGACAAGAATAATTTGATTCAGAATCTAACGGTATTATAAAAGATGTGTATCCCTTTAAATGTTTAATATATCTTTTACCACTTACACGTGGTGTAGGGTATGAAAATCTCTCACGGCCAAACACCATTGAGCTATGAGAATGAAGTTCTTATTAATTGCGTCCATCAATGGATGAATAGAAGGTATCGGATATAACACATAGGACCACAGAGTTTGCAAAAAAAACCCTCTACATAGAATGAATTTACTGTATGTTAAATATGGGCGGGTGTGGAGTACAGATACACTCACAATTTATAAAAAAGCTCTCTTTGGTGTCAAATTCAATCTTTGAGTTGACACACTCACCGTTTAAGCGTGTCAAAGTAGGGTAGATGGTATCCAAGATTTGTCCTAATTTGATTACTTGTGCGTAATAATGTTTCCATAAAATGTACTTTATACAAGTCGTACTAAGCAGGAATTTTCGAAATAAGTCAATAATTAAATTTGATCTCATGTCGCCGCTTCTTATCGCTAAAACGTTCTCTGTGTTTTCTACAATAAGGAAAATCTCTGTCAATTCAAATCAATGACTGAATTCAGTATATCTGGGATTGCGAGATACGTTACACGTTAGTGCGTAGATTGTTACGTAGTAGCCTAGGTGGAATACTGGACAAATCCTTGAGCATTACAAAATTATTGAAAATTGAAAATAATATCATTATTAACGCGGACAACAATAATAAAAACGGAAGATTATTGCAGCACATACACGCGACTGACGAACAATTGAATCCGATTGGTGGAATAAAGTGTGTGTGATGAACCCAACGCGATGCCCGTAGAAGATGTGGGTGAGAAAATTTACGATCATCGCGTTTTGACGCATTGGTCGAATGTGAATGTGAACAATGGCACAAACGGTACGGTACACTATTCCATAGACATGATTTTTAATGCTGGCCACAAACTCTCTATTGTAGGCTACAGGTAGGCTAGTGCGCATTTACTTTATAACGCTATCACCAATACCATCCGTATGCACGTGTGTAGCATTCTCTTTGTGCTCTCTACTATCGGCAATACCACTGTGCTCTATTTGCTTACGAAGCGTCGGTTGGCCAGCCGCAATCCC
Organism: Ornithomya chloropus; assembly: GCA_963971445.1. NCBI lineage: Eukaryota > Metazoa > Arthropoda > Insecta > Diptera > Hippoboscidae > Ornithomya > Ornithomya chloropus. Next base: position 27,563,769 of record OZ020530.1, on the reverse strand, counting down.
TCTCGTATCGATGTCATGCTGATGCATTTGGCTATTGCCGACTTGTTGGTGACATTTTTACTAATGCCCCTGGAGGTGGCCTGGTCCTATACCGTAGAATGGAAGTCTACGGACTTTGTTTGTCGCCTAATGAGCTTCTTTCGCGTATTCGGTTTGTACTTGTCCGGCTTTGTGCTGGTCTGTATCTCTATAGATAGGTGAGTATTTACTTGGTAGCGGAAAATGATTTTTTGATTTTTATATTTGCTCACACAAAAGGTATTTTGCTATAATTAAACCCTTAAAAATGAATCTAAATCGTGGTCGCATTATGTTGGCCATCGCCTGGTGTAGTTCAGTGCTGTGCAGTTTACCTCAGGTGGAGTACCGCCCTTCAGCCATACATATCGTCTTGAGTTTATTCTGAATTCTGTTCTTCTTGTCCAACTTCTAGGCCTTGACATTTCACCTTGGAGAGCATCCACGTGTAAAAGGTTTCCATCAATGCGTTATATTTGATGCATTCTCCAATGAGCTACATCTCGTGCTGTACAATATGAGTGCCATGTGCGCCATGTACGCTTGTCCCTTGATTACATTCATTTATTGTTATGGTACCATATACATGAGAATATATCGGGCTAGTAAGCTTTCCGTCAAAGGCATTGGTAAGTGCGCGGCTGTATCAAAAGAAATATATTTTTATAAATACGATATATTACGATATAACGTAAGAGGAGCCAGAATCAAAATCTGAATTGATTTAAATATGTCCGTCTGTCCGTCTAAGAATCCATGTAAATAAAGGGTGCGAGCGATCTATAGATTGCATTTTTTGATATATTTCGATGAAATTTAATTAAGGAGAGGAACCTTATTGAATATGGACCGAATTGGACTATTTTTAGAATCCCTCCTCACATAAGGTCCCATAATATAAAGGACGTCTTTATATGGTGAAAATTCACAATTTTTAACAATTTTTGGTGAAGAATAGTTAATTGACCTGATCAGACCATTTTTTCCCTAAAATGATATTTCACAAAGTCATTTATATGACAATGTGTCGTGTTTACGGATATAACGCAACTGATTGCAGAACAATTTGTGACCAAGTGGTGCAGGGTATTAAGGGTCGGGTGCAACCAACTATAACATATTCACTTGTTCTATAATCCCAATAATTAGCGGCAAAATGTCGTGTTTTGTGCCGGACATGATCAATTTCAATTTTAGATAATTTTCGTCGTTCCAACGATGATGTTTTATGCCGCGCCAAGAAACGTACTCTGAAAATGACCATAACTATTGTCATTGTTTTTATAATATGCTGGACGCCGTATTACGTGATTTGTATGTGGTACTGGTTCGATTATAACACGGCGCGCAAATTTAGTCCGTTAGTACGTAAGGCCTTGTATTTATTTGCTTGTACCAATTCTTGTATGAACCCCATTGTATACGGAGTGTTCAATATACGAAGGCGGGCAGACGATAATGCGGTAAGTTCTACATGTAAACATATGTTGGCTTTTGGTTTTCACTAACGGACACTACCCCGGCTGGTGTTAAATGTAGAGTTCAGCATTAAATCATTGTCACGCGTATCAGCGTGGCTCTCTCGACTCTTCAAATCAAATACCAAAAAACCTACTGAGTCAAGGTCGAAAAGTAGCGATGGCAAAGCCAACACCGCACAAAACTCAACTAAAAGACAACAATGGTCCGATAATATGTAGTTACATAAGGTGAGTGTGAGTCGTACTCATATTCTAGATGCATGTTTGTTATTGTCCTACCCACCGTACAGAGGGGAGAACCCGATTGAACTTGGAAACTTGCAGAAAACTTTGAATTTGAATAACGATTCCGCGTAACTGTAACAACAGCACTAAGACGGTATGGACTTGTGAAGAGTATTCCGTGCTGGATGTGTGCAGCCACGTACTTGCATATATCAGCAAAATCCCATTAGAAGCGTTGAAGTTGTTTATATGAATGAATGGAACCTAGACGTACTAGTAGATAGTGACCGTGATGGAGGAAAAGTTCAAGATTCGTTTCAAGTGAATACAGGTTTCTTACTTTGGTTTCACTCAGCTATAAACACACGCTATACGTCGCTTCCTGAATAGTCTGTTGTTGATTAATTGTACCAAATGAAATTTTAAAATTATTAAATTATATTTATGCATGAATAAAATAAGATGAAAGGAAAATTACAAAAAAACAGAAATAAAAATTGCGAATGAACTCCATCCCAGAAAATATGTCGAAATATATGTTGCCTCTGCATGCATATGTTCTCCAACAGCATATGTATCTGCTGTGAATTTGGTTGCCCAAACGGTTGTCGAAAGAAATGATAGAGAAGAATACTAGAAATTTTGAAAATGTGAAACGTTCGACTTACACCAAAACGTACCCGTATGTTTTATTGGGAAGAAAATTTGTCAATCGGCCCTAAGGCATGAAAGCAGTTTCTCTTTATTACTGCTATTCAAGTTTCATAAATTTTCCACCAAGTCATAATAAATGCGGCCTACACACATGCGCCGGTGTTTCTAATGCACATTGGAGAGTAGACGAACAAAGGGGAACAACAAGCGATTGTTGCTACTGCACGAAAAATATTGTAAAAGCAAGCAACTGATGACACGACCGGTTGGTAAACTCGGTACGAAATCTATATTGCCTTACTTTAAAGATGTGCGTGTGTGTGTGTGTGTGTGTGTGGAAAACCCAACTACAACACACAAACATGATCGTTTATTGGCCACGGAGGGAAACGGGAACATTGTGCAACAGTTTGGTTTGATGTGGCACTGCTTTGAATCAGAATGACATACGACAACGTGTCATAGGATCTACTTTTATTATTTTTTACAAACTTGGCGAAATTTCCTTAGCGGTCACGCTTTATTATTGAAAAGCTAAATAAAAATGCATTAGCATTATCGCGCTTGCGGACTGGGTACAACGTATGCACATCTGAAGACACATTCGCCAAATCTTGACGTTGTTGATTGTGATTCCTGCTGCTGCCTATAGTTGCTGCTCTACGTGTATTGTATGAATTGAAAATTTATTGCTGGTGGCTTCGTTGTTTATAGAATAGTAGAGTTTTCGGGAAAACACGTGGGCGTCCACATCCATTCTCTCCGAGAGAGCAGCGGTGTGCCCCTCTCATCATGATCGTGGTGCAATCTGTTCGGTCGCTTTGTAACAATGTTTACCATAGATTAAGTATTAGATGCGAAATCCTCTCTGGCTTTTGGTAAATTGAGCAAATAACAAATACAAGTAAGAACAGTTAGCGGCGTAAGTGGTGATACAACATAATATATCGAAGATATAAAATGTCCGAAAATTAAAAAATAAATAAGTACAAACGGTGGGCGTGGCATGTACCTGATTCGCCTTCTCTCGTTTATCAATTAAGTTGAATTTTGTTTTTTGCCTGTTCATTCGACCATTAAGTATGTGCTTTAAATTTCAACTTTGTGGATTAATTTGGGCTGTGAGAGATCTCCGCCTCAGCCGATTTTGCCCAATCTGCGCAAAATTTAAGACCGTGAGTGTACCAACAATGGTCGCAGTGTACGTGTGAAATGTGACCGGTTTTCCGGTTTAGAGGAGCTGCATCAAATTCTAAGCCATCTATCCGGTAATTGTGGAAACATACAGACAGACAATTGTACTCTTGTATGAAGACTTTCGCCTTCAATTGTGTGTTGTTTATATGCAGCATATGCAGGCAAAAGCCAGTTATCAGTTCAGGTAATCCTCTCTCAATTTCGCATATTTTACTCCACATTTACTTGGTTAAATATATTTTTCCCTCAAATCATTCAGTCAAAGATCGAACATTCAATCAAGCGGTACGTGCCTCACGCATCTACGCGCTCGCCACAACGTATAAAATAAATTTGTGTTGCATATGATTTACGAGCAAAGACGGTATAAGAGTGATTTAGAATAATATATAATCTCTTGCAAGATACTTCAATTAATAGACATTTTATCAAGCACAAGGAAGGTGCGTACGCGCAGTGAATAAGAAATTTATTAGATTTCGTTTTTTTCAAAAACTTCTCTTCAACTGAACACAATTTTTACTGTTTAAATTGAAGGGTCCCCAACTTTTGCGACCTAATTATTATTAAGTGTAGGTGCGATAAAGGGCAAACGCTTATAACCCTCGGGTCAGAGTTGCAAAAACCCATTAAACAAAAAACATTACTCCACAGATAGTTTATGGGCGCTTGCTCTATTGTGTCTATGTGGTCTGCGTATGTGCATTAATTAAAAAGACTCTGTGGTAAATTTCACACATAGGCGCATGGGCAGAAATTAACGCATTCCTTCGCCTTTGCAATCATGCAACTTTATCATTTAGCATCGGATTGCATTTCGTTACAATTTACTTTAAATTGAAATTGACTGATCATTATCAACCATTCAGGCGGCACACGGTGCGTGTTTAAGATGATTTCTGTATGGATTTTATTTGCACTATTATATTAAGGGAACACATCACGCAGAGAAACGCTTTGAATAACGTATAGTTACTAAATCAGGTGAGTGCGTAGTGATGTTTATATTGGGCACTTACTTATATTCGTATAGCAAAGTAAAAAAATATATGCGTGTGCATATACGAGTATAATCCTGACAGCCAGCCAACCGTTGCGCCAGGAAACGCGAAGCATTGTCATATAAAAGCCATTTCGTGAAAAAGCGTTATATGGAGAGTCAAAGTTTGGCGCAGCAAATAAACCATTCTTCATCAAATTTTGTCAATAAATATAAAGAATCGGACATTAAAGCCTTTTTTTATATGTATTAGGACCTTATATGGGAGGGTTTTTTAACAGTTGTCAAAATCGATTCATTTGCAAAAGGGTTGCTCCTTAGTTCAATTTCAATGTGCACACAGGTCGCTATTTAAAATGAAAAAATCAGTCGAAAGCCACGCCCACAATTGTCAAAAATCTATGTATCTATTGCAAAAATTGAGCTATGATCTTGAAATTTGATACATATATTTATAATTACCGATTCCATCGATGTGCCAAAAATGAGCGTGATCGGATACCTGACACGCCCACAATCGTAAAAAATCTATATATCTGCCATAAAAATTGATCTATGAGCTTGAAATTTTGTAATCATATCTGTAGTTATCCCATTCATCGCTGTGCAAAAAATTTACAAATAATCATACTCAGCGTAAAAATCGACTTGCAGAAGGGCGTAATCATGTACCTGCCACGCCCACCGTTTGTATTTAGATATTGAGGGTATTTAAGATTTGACCAAAGCCAAATTTAGCTTTTTTGCACTTGTTAGCTTCATTTTTGTACATGTACCGTACTTACCCACGTTCAGAAATTACATAGAAATGCTTGTAAAAGTGTCAGTTCAATATCTCAAATTTTAGAACTGTACGCGTTCCAACAAAGGACACATGAACGGTCATGTGTAAATTGCTTTAGACCTTCATACTGATCAAACTTATACATATTTGCCGGAGTGGAGCGTACAAAACCGTATCTAACGAACCGAACGAACTCTTGTCATTTTTTGTATGCATAGTAAATATATAACTGTGAATGCACCTTGTCTTAGGTAAGAAGCTTTCCAAGAGTTTCTACCCATTACATTGGGTTGAATTGATTTTGAGTTTCTTACTCAGCACCAGCGCATTATGGCTAAATTAAGTGCATTTTACAGTAATAGCAACAACTGTGTTAACAACATATGTTTGTTATGCTAAGCGTTTCTCTTTTTTGTTTTGCTTATCTCAGTATTTATTGTTGCTGTATGTTGTTTAACAACATGCTCAAGTATTGTAATCGCGGACAGATATGTACGTACGTGTATGCATGTGTATAAAAAAAAAAAACTTGAAAAATCTTGGGCGCCTACGCAATTTATTTGTGCTAAGTTAAAAAATTGTTGATAAACACAATCAACCCAAACCACCTGAAACTATAGTTTTGTGCACTATGACGCTTTAAACAACGTTTTCAAGTTTTCGTGTTTTCGTTTTATTTATTTATTGTTTGTATGAATTACACAAATCTTTCTTTAGGTGCTGCCAACCACTCGTTGGTTACGAAATCTAGCCTCTCTCACACTCTCCACATAAGGGGGACTAAGTTTGTCATCCTTTTTGACTTGTTTTGTCTTCCTCACCCCCCATGCACATAGAGTAGCACACAAACTAAATTGTTTGCTCCCTCAGGCGATTGAAATTGATTCCAATCGTATACGCAGACCGATTTTAATGTGACCAGGAACATTTATACTTGGTGGCGCTACGTTCTTGTCCTCGATTCAAACAAAGTTGGATTTGGAACGGAGAGTATTCCATTTTGTATATAAAATGTTCTATAAATTGGGTACACAACAGACTGTGTATTTATCATAATTTTTTCAAAATTCAACCAGCAAAGGCGTTTGTGAAATTCGACGTTCGAATGAATGGAAATTTAAGAAGATTGACAAAAACGTTTAAGATACGTTGAAGTGTATGGTCCGTGCTTTTGGTCAAGCATAGTTATTCGTGCTCGTAATTCATGTGTAAATATTTAAGTGTCCGTGTATATGTGATCATTAATATTAATATTTACAAAAAGGTAATATTTTAATTAACTGGTTAGCCCACGTACGAAATTCATTATTTGCTATGAAGTAGGGGCTTAGCTTTTATGACTTGTTCAACCACACTTTCCGATTCGATTCATTCGTTGGGTATGCGGTTTTGAATTAGATTTTTTTATTTGAATCATATTTACATAATTATCGACCTGTTCGTTGTCATACCTTTCTCTCTGGCGAAGAGTTTTAATTACAAATAATATGAAAAGTTTTGAAATATTCAACGCTCAGGACAAAACTTTTATAAGAATGCCAACAACAGGTGGACGCACGGACAGATAGATATAGTTTAACGTGCGCACCCGCCAATAGGCATTGCACACGGCGCCTCGAGCATAAGCCCAGGACACAGGGGAATTTTTAAGCGTTCCCAGCGCCCCCGAAGGTACCACATATAGAAACCGTATTGCAAGTATACAGCTTTTCTCCTTGGTGAGGGGTGAATTTTGGACACACGGACATACATTCCTAGATCGATTCAGTGTAGGGTCTCTGATGCGTCCTTCTGTGTGTATTGCAAACGGAATGACAAACTTAGTATACCCGCCATCTTAGGGGCAGTGTATAAATACTATAATAATTAATTAGTGAATATGTAGGAACGTGCATGTGTGCATTAAAAGTGTTCTATCTGAATAAAAACAAGACAGAAAAGTTCGGTTAAGACCGAATCTTAAATACCCTCCACCTTTTACAACCCTCTAACAAATAAGTTACTATTGCATTAAATTGTTGCGTTTATATTATTATTATTATTATTCGGTCATTTTTAAACAACAAATAGTTTTTTTTTTTAATTATAGGCGTTTGCGTTATTCAATCACGCCCATACATGGCACAGTGTTGGACAACGGTACCACTTATATTTATACCAAAATTCAACTTGATAGGCATAGTATTGTGCGATATATAATTTTTTAAAGATACAATTTTTTCGAGGTATGTTGAGATTTTCGTTTATTGTGGGCGTATCTCTTAACCGATTTTGCCCAATTTCAATACGGAACAGAGAAATTAAACTGAGAATACGTATGCAAAGTTTCAATTTGATATCTCAAAAATTACGACTTTGAGAGTGCCAACAACAGACGGACACACGGACACACGGACGGACATGTCTCAAACGATTTCTCTTTTTATGCTGATTAAGAATATATGGTTTGTGGGGTTTCCGAGGCTTCCTTCGATGTGTTGTAAACGGATTATCAAAATGAATATACCCTCTTCCTTAAGGTGCAGGGTATAGTAAATCGCAAGTAAATGTTTACAACTTCATTAAATGTTAACCTTAAGGTTACTCGCTCACTCACAAACAGCCAGTTAGTTCGTTCGTTGATGAACAACGTATGCAAACAATTATTGGACGTTTGACTGTCCACATTAGAGTTGTCGCTTTTTATTGTTCATACCTATCACAACAAACTCATTTCTATTGTGCAATACACATAAAAGGGTACGGTGGTGTGTGTGTGTTTTGAATTAATTTAAATTTAATGCGTGGGTGGCGACTGGTGGCGTCCTATTATCAATTGGAAATAATTTATTTAACAATTTATCGAAAGGCGGTAATTCAAACGCTAGTTCTGTGCATTGCCGCCATTGTCATGTTATATAACGTTAATGTACACGTACGTATGTATACGTGCACTTGGATATGCATGTGTTTACCTAAGTCCCCTAGTTGAATAAGATTTATACAGCATTTGGGAAAAGCAGTGCATTAGTTAAAGACAAACATAGTCCGCACATTGGAGTTCGCATTCCGCCCAAGAACTAGCGTAAAAATTGATGTTTTCAATGACATTGTACATTGACATGTACTGAGTTCCTATATTTTTTTTTGTTCAGTTAAAAGTTGTTCCTATTTAGCTGCAACCACAACAACGACAACAGCATTGCTAAGTTTACTAACCTGTAAAAGTGGTGGTGCATTATCTCTCATCTAAAAGGGCCATATTATCCACGAGTTTAAAGAATCATTGTTGGTTTCGATCTTTTCGATAGCCAGCGAAGTGTAATATTGTGTTAAAGCTGATTATTGTCATGTAGCCATCAAGGCTGCTGTTGCTCTCAGGGTTGCACAGCCGTAGCATTAGTCATGGACAATGCCAGTGACAGTGACAATCATTCGTATCATGTACCTGTATTATTATATAAAATTGATACTGTGAGCACCACCTTATGTGCATGTGTAATGTGTAATGTGAAAAGGTCGCAATCCGTGTGCGTACGAGTATGTACATATTTACATGGCAAGGAAGCATTGCTTTAATCGTGGTTCGTTATTCGTTTTTGGTAAAGTGATGATATGTCATTGGCCAGCATTGTGGAAAAATCATTTATTGTATAATCCTCATATTGTTGTTACTGGATGTCACTTATGGTATTAACACGTTGTCCGATTTCGGTATGTACCACATTCCTAAGCCGTGCACTCTATTTAGTTTGGCGTTTTGACGTGTGGTTGTAGCTGCAGTCGACCATATTAAGCAAACATTACAGCGCGAGTATTCTATATTGCCATGAATGTAAATTGTATTGTGCGCATTGCGTGGAATCTCAGTTTGATGTATTTTCAGAAAAACTTTTGCACCATGTCTACACCATTTTCAATTGAAATTGGTACAAAGGCAATTGAAATTGAGAAAACATCCTCAAATGAAAATCGCAATTGTAATTGACAGAATTGCATTTGTAATTGAGAAAAACGCATTTGAAATTGGGAAAAAAATTGATTAGCTACAAAGCTATAAGTATATCTCATTTTTAATGGTCTTTATAACATTTTTTATAACATTTTTAACATTATAATATTGCAACATTTTTATTATGTAAAAATAATGCAAGGCAAACAAATTGTTTGGGTAGGCGAAACCAATTTCAATTTATTTTGTCGGCGGGGACATGGGTGGTCCGTTCGTGGTACTAGGGCGGTTCAGGTACTTTCTACTTGTAGGGGACCAAATGTGCTTCTTATAGGTGCAATAAACTCAAGTAGTGTTATTTATTTTGAAAAACGGCGACGTGCATTTCGGTCGGAACAGGCAAATGAGTGGGTACGGAACTTGTTTGTAAAGTGGACTGACATGGGAAATGCATTAGACAAGCTCTTAGTTAATTGTGATAATGCTCCATGTCACTCCACTTTGGAACAAGTCTTTGAAGACACTGGGGCAAACCTTTTACGTCTAAGCCCTTACTCGCCCATGTCGAACCCTACAGGAGGTGTGTACCAGTACCACCTCGTGTTAGCCAACAAAGGTTGGTCCATCTGGAAAATATTATAGACCAAGCCATAGAGGTGGTGACAGCTGGGGATTGTGCCAGATTTGTGCAGCACACCACCACCTTCTATGAAAAGGCGATCAATATGGAGGATATGCCTGTTGGGATCTAGCTGTATCGCCCAATTTTTTTTTATTTTTACATAATAAAAATGTAATATTATAATGTTAAAAATGTTATAAAAAATTTTATGAAGACCATTAAAAATGAGATATACTTATAGTTTTGTAGCTAATAAAATTTTTTTACAATTTCAAATGTGTTTTTCTCAATTTCAAATGCGTTTTTCCCAATTACAAATGCGATCATGAATGATTTCTCAATTTCAATTGCTTTTCCACAATTTTCAATTGAAAATGGTGTAGAATGTAATATTTAGTCCTGAAAAGCTTTTTCACCCCTCACTTTGTAATAGTTGCCAAGTTATGAGCAAGTGTGTACTATGTTTATATTTTATTTTCAGTTTTAACGATACTTGAAGTACAAGACCATAAAAAGCAAGAGAGAGAGAGAGAGAGAGTGATCCATTACATAGAAATTAAAGTTCATTTTGGCGGTTGCCCCCATTAACGAGTGAACAGCACATTATGAGGTGGTTATGGTTTTGTTTCATAACGGCTTTAAGCCTAAGCGTGAAATATGTCGCGACGCTATCTTTAGATCCAGGTAAGCTTGTTCATCAGGTCCCTGATTTATGTTCACGAGTGTATTAACACAAATTCAACAATGGGTGGCGTTGAGAGTCCGTAAAACATTTTATTTGTTGTGCGGTGCCCAAGTATATTAAATTTGTCGAAAGCACTCTCATATCTGAAGTGTTTTTTTTACATACAATACATAACTATTATGGCTTGATTGTGTCTTCTTGTATTATTATGTAGTGGCATCATCGGAGCTGGAGCAATACATTAAAAAAGGTGATTGCGTTATCTCTATGCGGCACATACGGTTCGTATTCATTATGCGATGTGATTTTTTCCATACGTTTTAGGCCTTTTCCAATTTGTATGACCTCCATATATAAGCTGGTGGTTACGCTTAGTTTGTCATTCCCTAGGCTTCAAAGATCTACTAAAATTGTTCGATTTGGCGAGGTCCGTATGTCCGTGACATTTTGTACAGGCACTCTTAGTATATGCAGACACTTACTTACGTACATTTAAAATCGGCCAACAGCTACGCCCACAGTTTCAAAAATTGAAGTTTCAAAAATTGAAATACAGTATATGGTACCACACTCAGTGGTGTATTAAAGATGGACACGTACGAAAAATATGGAGGGTGTGCAAGATTAGGCCAAAGCCTTTGTTCCTTGTTCATATCTCACCGCTTCTGTTGCAATTCAATACGTTTCAGGCCGCGCCGCAAGTTGCACATATCAATTGAGGCACTTTTCATGGTTGACTTCCCCACCTTAAAGCATAAAATGTCCTTCTTTTTGGATCGCAAACAACAACGAGTGACGCTGGATATTAGTACGGCTGGTGAAGTCGAATCCGTGCACTTTAATATTCCGCACATTAACGAAACGAGTACAATACGTTCGCTGGCCTTGCACTTTCACAAGAAACGTATCGCCGTACTGGTGGACTGCAAGGAGACTGCAACTCACGACATAGACTTGAATTTAACAAAACTCTATACACAAATGGATGATCCAGTAGTGAAGTTGGCAAGTGTCTATTTCACCTCCACGCCACTATCATGTAACGCATTTCTCCCGTTTTCAATCCTCACTTACAGTTTCGTGAACGCAAATATCCTTTGCACTTTGACAGCAATGTTGACAACGCTCTGCAACGAGCCAATTGCCAAAGAGGCACCCACAGGCGTGGAAATCGACGTATGCTGAAGAATCAAATTTCCGAGAGAGGTAAAATCAACTCATAATCGAGCTTAAGGCGCTGGTTGAATGTTTTTATTCCATTTAAGAAAAAAATAAAAAACGTGATGTGCGCAATTGGTTTAACCATGCCAGTAACCATGAGCAGTACAGGCAGCCGGAAATACCGACTGACGTAGAGCAGCATCGTGGTGATATACCGATGATGAGCGGAGACTGCGAAGGTAAGTGGCTCACATTTGTTGAATCGTTCAATCGTTGACAGATATCATCCAAACAAAAATGGGGCAACTTATGTCTTTTAAAATCATAAATAGAACATAGCGAGTCTTTGGTTTTTTCTGCGTAATTAATGAAAAAAAACAACCTTGGAGACATTTATAGTTAATCATACGCGCTTGTCACGGGTAATCTTCATTAATAACTTGACTCAAAGTGCTTACTTCTAACATTGCCTTAATCTGCTCAACTCGTTTTTGTTTGTGCTAAGCCTTAAAAAAGTCTCTTCGTTTTGCTGTTGGTAGCATTTGCCCATATATACGTACATAGAGTGTTTAGGGAATAAAAACGCATAGCACACCACACACCGTAGAAAGGGACCCACACAGAAACACACTATACTTATGCTTGTGTCCGCAAACACTATCTGTTTATGCACCACATTTATTATTGCTGCTGCGCCGCTATGATAGCTGAACGAGTTTATCTGCGACACAGTGACAGCTGCCCGTGTAGAGATTATGGAGCCTTGCTTTATGAGTTGTGCCTGGGACACCGTTTTATAGCCTGATTGCTTTTATTGTCATTTACAAAGGGTGGCTTGTTGTGCTGTTATTGTTGATGTGTTTTACCATATTATGGATCCATGTACGGGTATATGTATGCGCGCACTTAAGTTTGTTGTCTAAAATTCATTTTTTACGTAATATACGCCACGTGATGAGGATGGCTCGAGCGAGTTGTACGACATTTATACCCACACACAAAACTGAAAGTCGGTGGTGCTTGGTGGTGATGCAAATCAAACGTATTGTTGCTTTTGTTATTATATGTGTTTAATTGACTTTTCCTTACCTTTAATACTTCAAGCCTTAATGCGAGTGTAAGTACAATATAATATATTTTCGTTTTCAGACGCCCTCGCAAAATCTATGAGCGACTTGATGGCTTTAGTGAAACTATTGCGCGAAGAAATCGCCCACCAACGCCAAGATATCGCTTATTTGCGCATGCTGTTGGAAAACTGTGCCGGCTGTAAAGAGAACAAAGTTGGCGACAATAACATACATATTGAATCATCGTGTCGCAACTCAAACCCTTGTTATCCAGGTGAGTGGCTCAATGCAATACACGGGGGCCTGAATGATACAAGTACGATCGGGGTGTATTAAGGGATCAGACATATTCATGCAATCACTCATACAATCTACTCTGCTTTGACATGTCGGAACAGCATTGCAACGAGGCCCAGCAGAGTATATATTTGATTATATTTAAGCCCTTAATTTGTACAAAAAGTGCGTATATTCTTGATTAGTTTCTAAATCTGACTCGTACGCGTATCTGTTGTTGTCGCAGTTGAAATTTTGCACAAACTTTTTCTGTCCGTGCACGGGTTCTTATTTAAATTTGGCAAAATCATGAAAAATCCTAATTATGCAACGATATGTCGAGGAGGGGCGGGGTACTAATGCACATGCCCACAAATTACAAAAAAAAAACCTATTAGAGTCCAATTTTATATGTGTAACGCCCACAGTTTGCATATAAATATGGAGACAATCTCAGATGTAGCCCAAGTGAAACGTTCTTTTCTTGTTTGTTTTCAGGTGTGGATTGTTTTGATTCTGGCAGCGGCCCCAAATGCGGTCGGTGTCCCACAGGCTTGGTGGGTGATGGCAAGATTTGTAAACCGGACATTACTTGTGCCGACCGTCCATGCTACATGTGAGTACAAATAATGTAAATAGGGCTTTGCTTTTAATTATGGTGTGATTGTGAATGTCAAACGATAACCCAAGTTGAACAACCACCACCACGACACACCATCGCGTTGAGTTGACATTATCCCCTTATGTGGTTTAAAGCCACTATAAAGGGAACAATGCAAACGCCGCTTTCTCAGTAATATAAATAATGAGCCTCCTTTTATGCCTGTATTGTTTGTGGTTAATATTTTGGTTTTTTGTTTTTGGTTCGATGTAAAAACAAATAGGAATTCCACGATTGGTCACACACAACCTTTAGGAACATTGAATGTGCTGTTCTATAACATAGCACATGTCTACACACTGCACCGCACTACAATCCACAGGTGGTTAGCCGTTCATTAGGGTTTTTGAAAGAATTTATGACTTTTTTCAATGAACACCATTGATTTTCGTCGAGATGTGTGAATTGTTTATCATCATAAAACATTTTCAGAGTTAGACACTTTTACTATTCTCGTTCTCATACGTACGGACGTCGACAACAAATGAATTGGTTTCTTTTGTTTTTCCAGTTAGATAAAGAAAATTAACTTTAAGATGAAAGAAAAGTCGATTTAATTTATAAATGATTGCGTACTAAAGACCATGCGGTGCTTCCACAAAGCGTATAAGGAAAAAACCTTAGCATAGACCAAAGCTTAAATGCCCTCCATCACCTCTTCCATAACGGGCGTGCCCTGTAACTGACGACGTTTTCTATGCGTTTGTGCCAAGTATAATCTTGTGTACATTATGGTGTTGTTCGATTTTTGGTCAATCGATGAACGGACTAAATAATAATACGTGTACCGAATTTTGACCTCGTAGCTCAATTTTTGAGAGCGATTTCACTCAATTTAAATAGCGATCTGCGTTCAGAAACTGAAAATGTCTGTACAAAATTTCAGCTGAACATCTCAGACACTCGGACGGATATATATAGATGGACTCAGATTTTGCTGCTGATGAAGAATACTTTATAGCGACTCTGACGTTTCTCAAACAGAATAGTGAACTTAGCATACCCCCATCATTGAGGTGAAGGGTATACAAATATTTGATTTCGAAATTGACTAAAATTTTATTTTTTTTTATCCATTTTTTGGTTCCAATTTTAATGGCCATGTAGTCATTAACGTCATTAACGTCATTAACGTTATATGCCATACTAAAGTTCTTGTTGTTGTTGCTAGTGGTTTTGATGTTTTGTTTGACAAGCGTATATCACTGTGATTGCGGTCAAAGGGAATGTAAAAAGAAGTCAACAATCGTATCGTAATAATAAAGTATAACGTAAATTGGGCCGGGCTGGAGTGTTTTGTGTAACATGTGGTATAATCATGAGCATATCCTAGTGTAGTAATCACTGTTCGCCTACACTACAATCGTTTTATTTTGTTGAGCACCTTCGCTTTGTTAAAACATTTGTAACCTTTAACTGGAGTGGCAGGTCACAGTTGTTATTATGTACAAACATTTGTAGTTTCTGTACGCAGCTGCCAGTTTTCATCAATAAATATTAAAAATTGCGATCTGTAGGTTGCTTACACGAAATACACGGACGTACAGACGACAAACAAAAGCTGCTGGAGAGAGGCGTTATCAAATCCTTGACATCCAAAAAATATTTTAGTTTTGTTGCCCAGTGTTGATTACACATAAATTCCAAACTGGTGACAAATTCTTTTGGAGACTACAGCTTATTAATCTATCTGTATGCGCAGCTGCGAAATCGTGCCATGTGTATTGTATTTGTGTTTATGGATTGATGTTCGTGCATATTTACTACATTTATTATAAACGCAGACTTTACTTGTTAACCGTACAAGCAGAATCGAACAGTTTATGAAGATTGACTGCAAACAGGTTGAATTCATATTGCTCCCATTGTATTTTGATTTGATTTCATTGCTCCAACGAAAATGCAAGCTTTACGGAATCGCTTGCTTAAATAGTCAACGATCTACGTGCCTTGTGCCCTGGTGTGTGTCATATTATCTATATATTTGTTATTGTTGTACATTACAGTACTAGTACGAACCCAAGCAAAGCAGCTAGAAGCTAAGTTCTCTCTCTTCATGTGTTAACCTTATGGGAACATCGAATGTGAAGAAAAGCTGCTGGTCGGTGGCTTATTTTCAGTGCTCCAATAATGAGAGAGAACATAACTTGTGTTCGGCTTGTCATATATGCACAAAACTTTCCTATTTATTCAGCTTTATCGCAAAAAGTATGTACTCCTATTTCTACAACGTTTGGGTGGCTGATTTGTTTTCTTGATATTAAACAACAACAACACTAACATGAATGACAACATGCTGATTGTCAACGGCTATTATTGCATGCGGTCGCCGCTCCAGTGCGTTGCATACTTTTCAACTTTGCGACATTATTTTGGTACGATTATAAGCTTTACTTTATTATGTAGTAAATTTTCCTATTTATTGCTATTCCTGTCTCAATCACTGTCAGTATCACACAACTTCGATCATGTTGAAGGAACGATTTCGTTCAGAGCAATGGGTTAAGTCTAGGAGCACATTCTTGTCTCTAACGGTTAGTTAGACTGAAACGACTAAAGTCCGTCCCAACTCCATATAAATATATCCAGTAATTTTAAAATTCATTTTTGCTGCATTGCAAATATAAAGCAACGGATGTTTTTTATAAAAGTTTTTTAAACAGCAGCCACACACACACTTTACATTGCATCGTTTAGAGAAGATGTTGTTGGATGGCAACGTCCACTTATTGAGGAATAAAGGGGATAGGTTCTCATTCACTGACCACATATACTGACTTTTCAATGTGACTGCATTCTAACCCACCTACCAATGGATCATCCAATCGCATTAAACGAGTTAAGCCACCCTCCTCCGCCAAATAGCTACAACAGCAATACAATATCAACAAGTTTTAATAAAAAAACAAAAGCGCCGCTCACACATAAAGGTTTCGTGGAATATGTATGTAGGTTTGTGTTGTGTGGAACTCTGAATGCAAATTTCTTCATGCAACCCGCCTAAGTACGTATACGCGCTCACTCGCTCACGCACGCACTCACTCATTCACTGTACCTTTATAAATGCATGTAATTGTAAATATTGTAAACACTTGCTAATGAGTTTCATTTGCCCATGGAGAAGTTGAGTTGTCTGCGCTAAGTACCCACACACTTGATGACTAATGCTTTCATGTATTTGTTTTAGGAAATGTATCGACAATATAAATATTTATACTCTGTACCACTTGTGGCAAGAGGGTATATTAGGTGTGTGCGGATGTTTCCAATTCCTAAACGGCATATGTCACACCCACCAGCATCATTATCTAAATCGATTTAACCATATTCGCATGTCCGTCTGTCTACCTATATCAATTTGTGCGCAAGCTACAGGTCGCATTTTTTGAGATATTTCGCTGACATTTGGTACAAGGACATATATTGGCCCAAAGAGGAGTCCTCGGATCTTTTTTAGAACCCCTTCCCGTATAATTATATTTCACAAAGTTATTTTTTATACAAACACAAGTAAACTCGTTGTAGCATAATATAAGGAGCCAAGTGGTTGGGAGTATTAAATGGTCGGACTTGACCGACTATGATATTTTTATTTGTTTAATATGAGACAATTGTTTAATATGGACACAACTGCGTCCAGGGAAACGAATAATTGGGAACGTTAAATAAAGTTAAACTATTTGGATAATAAATTAGGATGGATGCAGAAAATAACAACAATACATAAAAGATCTAAATTTGGCACCGACGCCCTGCATGGAGTATGGATATGATATATTTGTAAATCTATCCTCTAAACTTTATCTGTAATGGGGAAGAATTTCGTAAATTGTTTTTTCCATTTTTCAGTTTTGATAGCATTGTGTGGGAGTGAGTTTTGTTCAATTCTAATACCCAACAATACATAGAGACGAACAGCGCTTCTGCCAAGTTTTTAATCGTTCTGTAATGATATCTGGACTTTTGCGACCGGGAGAATTACTTCCACACACAGAGACACACACGGACAGATCGCCATTGTATTCAATGCTGATTCAAAACATGTATGTATGCTGTGTTCACCAGCTTGGGCTTGGGTGCGTATAAAAACTGTGTGACTATGATTTTGGAAAATGAAGATTTTTTCCTTTGAACACTTGTAGTTAAAATATTGACATGCTTGAGTGGCTTGAGTGAGAAAGGGAACTTGCCATTGCTGGTTAAATGTTATTAAATTTAAATGGTATGCTTAAGGTTCTATGCATCACTCGAGTGTGACTCGTGTGTGGTTGTGGGTTTGGTTGATTGGTTACTTGCCAATATTGGCAGTTTTTTCTTGTTACAGCTTAGTAAACTGCTTCAGGCGGCTATTATCCTGGTGTGTGAGGCTTACAATTCCCAACTTTGCCATTTGTATACAATTTTATTTTATTAAGTTTGGCTTGACGGCTTAGGCTTAACACAAAATACAACTGCACACGTACTCTTGCGTTTACGCGCATATTCGTAACAATATAGGTGCGTGCCTGTGTATTATTCGGTCTGAATGTTTCCCAACTCGTGCGTTGTACATATTTTGCATTGAGTTGAAACGTGTGAATATAACCAATCCCAATTCTTATGCTTATTTATTTTTCATCTTCTTGTTCTCAAAGTACACATTAAAAGAACTTTTTCCTTTAGCCCACACTGACAGGCTATTTTTGTGGACACTCTGTGCATATGCGCAGTTGTAGTCGCAGTGATTTTGAAGCAGACACTCTAACAAAGAAAGAACAACCAGTTGAGTACCCACCTTTTTACATTCAACACCACAAGGATTTTGGTGTATGCACTTTGTCATGAAATTTGTGACAAAGCTGTATAATGTTTTTCTTAAAAACACTTCAAGTTGTTACGCAAGGAGCGGGATCGATGCAGCGATCTTTTCAAAAATCAGCATACCTTCATTACATTCCCCATAAAATGCACTATATATACTGTCTTTTGTTATAAGAAATTCGTCTTTTAAGAAGGATGGCGCAGGATGATCGATATTAACCAGCCGAGCCCATTAACTGTCTTAATAGCATAGAAAAGGTGGGTATTCAAAATACGGCCAATGCCAAACGGAGCGCAGTATTTGTGCTTTTTACGTTTGAGCATATGCGTGTGTAAATTGTGATGTGTTGTGTTGTTTATGTTTTTGCGAAGCCGATTGCATGCGTAGGCGATTTCGATTGTGACACTTGGAGTCGAGGGGTAGCAGTGCGACATTACTACAGCACATCTAGTATCTAAATGCAGTCCATTGTTAGGAACACATATGATCCTTTGGCAAATGCAAACAAATCAATCATTGGATTGGATTCGGCACTTTGGTGCAATTCAGCAATTAACGACCGCAAAATTTACATACTGAGATGCAATTATAGACTTTGTTTGCCAAGGCGCGCGCCCCGTTCCCTTAAGAGATCTAAATTTAACAAGCAACCGCTCTTTAACGTATTGAAAAATTGTTAATTTCTTAATTTTTTATCATCCATTCAATGAATGGATGAATAATACGTAAATTATGACATTTCGCGAAATGGCGAAAATGCGCCAAAGCAATGACAATATACATATATTTATACCCTCTACACAAAGAGCGGCACAAAAATCGATTAAGCAAATTGAGAGTACTTTATTACAAGTCGTGTAGGGCATGAAGAAGAAGTTCATTTATTAAAATTCCATTGATTATAAAAGTGATTTGTGCTTTATGCTTACAGAGGCGTCCAGTGTCACGATTCAGTAAGTGGTGCCTACTGTGATCCCTGCCCAATTGGCTACGATGGAGATGGACGTACTTGCGAAAAGCGAAATCCCTGTTTAGTGGCACCCTGTTCCACGGGTAAGTTGTCCATTATCGTACCTCATTCTAAGCAAAGCTCCCGAAAGTGGTCGTAAAATATTTGCTTTTGTGTGTATCGATGGTATCTAGTGACAAACCCTTGAACATATTTAGACGACCCCATCATTTTGTACGATATGTTGAATGTGAATTTGTACTAATTCGTTTGCATTGTTTGTTTTTGAATAGGAAGCATTCTAGTTCCCACGACACATAACGTGCAGCACTACCAGCGCCAATATACGGCCCGTAAATATTCTGTAATGTCTTCATAGGTTTAATGCACAAAAGAATATTAATCTTTAAGGATAAACGTAACTAAGCGAAGCGCGTAAATGAATCGTTTAGAAATGTTACGTGAAAATCGAAAGACACTCTAGACAGCGTTTTTATGTTTAACTTGATATTGTTTCAATTTTCACTCACACAAAATATAAATAATTTCGTTGTAATTTTCTAGACAAATTCTTTAAAAGCGATTAATTTGACTAATTTGTATCGTTTGTTCATTTATCAAGTATTATAATCTCTAAAAATAAAACAAGACATGTAATATTTTAATTAAAAACAAGTGAAAAAGTGCTACAGTCGGTCAAGACCGACAATTAAATACCCTACACTACTAATTGCATCTGAATACGGGAAATATAATTATATGCAAAGGGGTTCTAAAAATGATCCAATGGGGTCCGAATTTGGCACAGCCAAACATGAAGCTAATTAACTATTCTCCATCAATTTTTGTTACAACATATTAAGAATTGCAATTGTTTGCCATATAAAGACTTCTATTATGATGAGACCTTATTTAGTGGTCCGATTGAATCCATTTTCAATAACGTTTCCCTTTTAGCTAATATCTTTGTACAAAATTTCATTGAAATATCTCAAAAAATGTGACCTGTAGCTTGCGTACAAATTTACATAAACAGACAGACGGACAGACGAAATCGATGGCTATAATTGAGAGTGGGTGTGATATTAGCTGTTTAGGAGTTACAAACATTCGCACAAACTTAATATACCCTCTTACCCCATGTGGTATAGGGTATAAAAAAGAAAAAAAAAGGTCAAATTTTCGTTTGCGTCAAAACGTCAACACCCTCTGCATCAGTGTACAAATTGTGGGCGTGGTAAATATGTGATTACATTTTTTGGGCGTATTAGTATTATGTAGTCGAACTCTGCGTCAAATAAGGTGCGTCTGTTACCCACCCACGCCCTTTTTTGGCTCATAAAGACGGGAACTTATAAATATGTGCATATTAGGTTTCAATTTCGTAAATACATTTTGATAGCTGATGGAAAGATTTTTGTCGATTATGGGTGAGGAATTTGATTTCGCCCAATATTAATGGTACCCGGTATAAAATTTTAACTTAAGAGCTCTAAGCATACGAGCGTAGTACCGTCAACAAACACATATTTAGACTTTGATGCTGATCAAGAATACTTTACGGGGTGTCGGGCGCCTCTTTTAGCGTGAATCAAACGGAACAACAAAGTTTGAAAGTATGAATTCCCCAGTCTTTTATGGAGTGTATACGTAAAAATAAAAGAGAGAACAATTACTGACCCATCAGAAAGTGGAGACTATATAAGGAAAATGAAATACAATGAGCGACTGTGTACAAGTAATAAAGCTGTGATGATTTTTTCATCAATATTTGATTGAAGGCGACCACAAATGAATGTGTGATCCTTACGAAACGAAACGGGTAAATACTATAATTTCAACATTTACACACATTAATATACGCATACAGAGCGTCTTCTCGAAAATTATTCATTTATTATCTTTTTTTTTTTGGTATATTTAGTTTGTTGTTGGATATGTGGTTTATATGTGTGTAGTTGCATGTCATTTTTTATATAATTTCCATTTTCTGGTCATTAAACAGACATTAATATCATCCACTCAATAAATACTAACTTGTGGGGGTAGGTGTATCGCATGGGATAGTATTGTGTAGGGTGCTAAGATAAATATTACTTATACTTGTAGTACAAATATTCTTTATTATTCAAATATCTGGGTTGATTTATTCGAGCGAGTCGTCTACCGATTGTTGATGCACGCACGGCCGCATGGACGTTTAAAGAGGGCATTCTGATGAAAATGGGAGGGTATTCCAAGTCTAAGTCAAATATAGCTTTTTCACTTCTTTATTTCAATATTAGACACCGAATGTATTCATTTGGATTCTGCGCCATATTTCGAATGTGTTTCTTGCAAACGGAGTGAATTGCGCAACGGTAGCAGTTGTGTGGATGTGGACGAGTGCACTTTGTATGCACCTTGTGATGAGAGGACGAAATGCGTTAATGAAAATCCTGGATTTCGATGTGAACCTTGTCCAATGGGTTTCGATGGGATGCACGCTTACGGTATTTGCTTTTAGGAAAGGTCACCCCCATCAAATGTAATCGTTTACGATTTGTTTTTATGGTAGGATACTATGCTGAATACTGGTCACCTAATTATATTAAGCAAACCTGTGATGATATAAACGAATGTTTGATGGGCGTCATGCAGTGCCCTGTCAATTCTGTGTGTCACAATACCATTGTAAATACAAGAGAAATTACGATTATGGGATGGGATTATGTTTACGAAAATGATTCCTCTTTTTACAGGGTTCTTACAAGTGTAAATGCGGTGATGGTTACATAATGAATAGAACGTGGAATTGTGTCTCCCTGGCTATAGTTCGGCTCTGCCCAGATGGTACGATTTGCGATAGTAAAGCAGAATGTGTGGCGGGTGACCAACACAACTACTTTTGCAAATGTGCGGTGGGTTGGACGGGTAATGGCGTTATCTGTGGTAATGATCACGACTTGGATAGTTGGCCCGACCACGACTTGGCTTGCACGGATTTGCATTGTCTCCACGACAATTGTCCTTACATCCCGAATTCAGGTCAAGAAGATGCTGATAATGATGGTATTGGCAATGCGTGCGATAGCGATGCCGACGGCGATAGAATTTTGAATGATAAAGACAACTGTCCGTTCGTTTTCAATGAGAGACAATTGGATTTTGATCATGATGGGATAGGTGACCCGTGCGATAACTGCCCCTTAAAATCGAATCGGAAGCAGCTGGATTCTGATGGTGATGGGATAGGCAATGATTGTGACAATGACATGGATAATGACACGGTCATTAATGATTACGACAATTGTCCATTCATCTCTAATCGAAATCAATCCGATATTGATAATGATGGTGTAGGGGATATATGCGATAATTGTGCGAGCATCTCCAATCCTTCACAAGAAGATCGTGACAATGATTTATTGGGTGATGCCTGCGACAGTGAAATAGATGGTGACAACGATGGCATACAGGATAGTGAAGATAATTGCCCCATGGTCAGTAATGCCGATCAATTGGACACAGATGGAGATAGAAAGTGAGTTACTTTGAAGCTGTCCATTGCCCATATTTATGTCGTGAAAGTTTCATTGTACTGTCACCTTAATAATTTTATTTCACCTTAAGAGGGGACGTTTGCGATGATGATATAGATGGTGACGGTATCCCAAATTACAGAGATAATTGTCCGCTGGCTAAAAATTTTCAGCAAATCGATTTGAATAGTGAGTACCTTTGTGAATTGTGTTAAATTTTGTTCACATTTCGTTTTTATATGAATCGATACTTAAAAGAAAACGGCAAAGGTGATGTGTGTGAATTGGACGAGGATGCTGATGGCTCTCCAAATACTGTTGACAATTGCCCGAACAATTCCATGATTTATACAACGAACTTTCGTACGTTGCGTTCAGTTATATTAGATCCAGAAGGTAATTCGCAGTTAGATCCCAATTGGGAGGTATTTGCCAACGGTTCAGAAATCGTTCAAACATTGAACAGTGACCCAGGTATAATGGTGGGGCAATATGCTTTTGACAGTGTTGATTTCGAGGGTACCTTTCATGTCAATGACGAAACCGATGATGATTATGTCGGCTTTGTATTTAGTTATCAGAGCAATAGAAAATTTTACGTGGTCATGTGGAAGAAAGACAAACAAGCTTACTGGAATTCTTTACCATTTCGTGCTTTGGCGGAACGTGGTGTACAAATAAAGTTGGTAGACAGCAGTACCGGTCCCGGTTCTATGTTACGCAACAGTTTATGGCATACAGGTGATACAGATAATCAAGTAAAGCTTCTTTGGAAGGACCCTCTGAGCATGGGATGGCGCGAGAGGACTTCTTACCGCTGGTCATTAATACATCGCCCAGTTATCGGCCTTATACGATTGCGCATGTTTGATGGCAATAAGCTGATTTTAGATTCTCACAATGTGTACGATTCCACTTTGAAAGGCGGGCGATTGGGTGTATTTTGTTTCTCACAAGAAATGATCATATGGTCGGATTTGGTTTACAAATGCAATAGTAAGTTATGCCATCGCATGAAACGAAGAAGAAGAAGAAGAAGAAGAAGAAGAATATACATATGCATATTTTATATATTTTTCATTAGCCCGTGTGCCGGCCTTGGTTTACAACGATTTGCCGCTTTCGTTAAGGCAGAAAGTACAAGTTGACTGATGAATCAGATTAAGCTTCATTTCTCCGTTTATTTATTTATCATTAAATTATTTTGTATATAAGTAAGTAAAATCATAGGGTTATCGTAGTATTATGAAACTAAATCCCCTTTTCCTAAATACTTCTTAATTAAAAGCATATTTCACAAGTATGTAGTTTTAAATTTTGCTTAGGAACACTGCGGGGAACACTGCGGTTCGCATTGGATAGGTTTATAGAAAAAGGGGGAATTGTTTATTAGCTAATAATTGTATTTATTAATTTTTTTTACATATATCATAATAATGATACTTTAAACGTTCTATCATTAAATTGTTTTCTTGTTATTAGTACAACAAAATTACAAGCGGCACCAAGCGTCGTTGTAAATGATACTTTTGCTTTACTTATGTTATCGTTAGTATTATACAAATTCAATTCGACACAAGTAACTGTTCTATATTTCTATACTACTATACCACATAGCAATTATTGTCATTCACACTTTGTGCGATTGCAGTTTCAACGACTTAAACTATTAAGTATATGTTTACAGAATGATATTCAAAATAATATGTTGAAAAAATGTTGTTTTCTATTCTTCAAAAGCATGATGAGACATGACTTTTATTTTATTGTATCGATGTTTACAATTTTCGTAACTGTTCAAAACAAGTTTATTCGTTCCATTGTAACACACGTATTGAGTTTTTGGTGTGATCTTTTAAAAAAAAAATATTTCATAAAAATATTGATTAATTCATAAATTAATGGCCCATGGCGCGATACATATGGAGAATTACACTATTGTATTATTGTTGTTATTTCAAAATATGTACTAAATAAGGGCACGTTCAATATTGTATTTACATTGTAAACACAAATCGGGTTAAGCTGAAAGAGGCAAATTTTACAGAGACGGGCTGTAGATTGAATTAAATTGGTGGTTACGCAAATAAATACAAAATTCAAAGTATTCTTATGCATCATATTGGTACATGCATAATATCTTCCTTTAGCAACAGTTATAATTATAAGATTGGGTGGTAAGGTCGTCTATTGGATACATAGATTGTTGTTGTGGGCTTGGTATGTAAGGAACACATTTAGTTTGCTTAGTAGGTGGTATAAAAGGGCGGCAATTCCATACAAAAACGTAGCCAACGTGTCCTTACTCTTTCTCGTAATTGTTGGGACCCAACTCCATTAACTCGTGGGGCTCCTCATGTAACTAAAAGCAAATCGAAAATGATTGAAATTTTACTTGTAACGAAATATACCCATTGTACCCTACACCACATGCGGTAGGAGAGAATCAATATCTGAAACGATTTAACCATATCTGTTCGTCCATCCGTCTGTCCATGTTCATTTCATCAATTGTGCGCAAGCCACAGATCGCTTTTTTTGAGATATTTCCATAAAATGGATTGGCCCAAAGAAGAATCTTATTGAAAATGGACCGGATCGAACCATTTTTAGAACCCCTCTGCATATGAGGTACCTTTATAATTGAACTCTTTATGTGACAAAAAATCGCAATTCTTAATATATTTTGACAAAAATTGGCTGAATTTGGACCCGATCGGACAATTTTTAGGACCCTTCTCATAGAACTATATTTCACGAAGTAACTTCTATGGCACAGTGCCTCGTATATATACAACAAAACGAATTGTACCATACTTTAAGGAGTTAAGTGGTGTAGGGTATTGAATATGGACCGACGATATAACATTTTTACTTGTTTTCGAGTACTTACCTTTTGATCCACTTTTTGTAGATCCTTTTTGGACAAATGATTCACTAGTATAGTACCCAAGGCATCACACATTACATTAATGGTAGTACGGAAACGATCTCTTTAAAAATTATATAAAAAAAGAAATAAACTTTCTTATTATACATAAACGGCATTGTAAAACAAATGTTGTTTACATACAGAAGCCAATCAACGGCAATAATCAGTGAAACATCTTTAGGTTCCAAGCCGACTGTATCTAAAACCATTACCATGGTAACTAGACCAGCTTGAGGTATACCTGCGGCACCTATGGAGGCGGCCGTGGCAGTAATACTAACTGCTACAATGGTACCGAACGAATAACTCATTTCTCGGTATTGGGCTATGAAGAGTGCGGCTACTGCTTCATACAAGGCTGTGCCATCCATATTGATGGTGGCTCCCACCGGTATAACAAATCTGGTTACACGTGGATCAATACCCATGCCATCCAAGCATTTTATTGTTAGCGGCATAGTGGCCGAGCTTGAGCCTGTACCAAAAGCAGTCGCTAACACTTGACTCAATTTGGCTATAAATCGATACGGCAAGCGTCTGGTACCCAAGAAAAAGATAACGGCAATTGTGCCTGAAATTAGATGTAAATTAGAAAAGTTCGGTGAATTAGCTTTTCATGCAAATATTATCATGCTGTGTTGTTGTTAATGCATTAAGATTTCAACTGAAACTACAACTCACCGAAGCCGTGTAGAAATAATCCCAACATAACGGTTATAAAATACCAACCCAATGATTGTATAGTTGATGCAATCGAGTCCATTTCGATAATTTTGGCGGCTATTAAGAAGCCCACACCCAACGGTGAAATCCTGGAAACATTCAACGTAATGAAAATGTAATAAAAAGGAGAATTCCATCATCACCATATAACCCAAGAGGTGATTGTCATCATTGCTTCACTTAAGGTTGTGAAGAAATCTTGCAATAATTGTCCTTTCTCACGCATCCGCCCAATGGTGGTGCCCAATATAACGCTAAACATCACCAGACCCAATACATTGGAGCCCTCACGTTGTGACGACTTGAAATTCCATTCTTCCATTGGTACTAAAATAGAATTTCATGCTCACACACACAGACACACACATACACATATATATGTATATATTATATATACACATAGATGTACGCATGTTTGTATGCTCAATTAGCCAATATTATGGTTAACATGTTTGCAAAAACTTACAAGGTGGTAGGACGGTCGCATTTTCAATAATCTCTGTGCGGTACTGAAAATTATAAATGACTTTAATAAGCTTCTGGTTAAGATACCAATATATCAATATATCAATTACACACAGATGCATCGGCGAATTCGATTAAATCACTAAACCCCTTGGATGTGTTGTCGTATTTATTGTCGCAATAAAAGAGTTATTTACGAGTATGTACCGAAGTCTACAAATAAATTCATTTATGACGATTATGGCGATTACAAGCGTTGCCTTTGTTGTCTTGTGTAATGATAATGATGATACAATTCTCACAAGTACAATGTGTGCTATTTAGGAGGATGCTTGCTAACGATAGCCCCTATTGTTGTAGCATCAATTTGAATTCGCGATTACGCTGTCAAGTGGATATGGCTTCCATTTAAAAGCACACAACAATTTATTATGGTTTACAACGGATTTATAACCGATATGTTTATGTGTGCCCTCGCCCTTAGTGATGGGGGGGGTCTAGTAGGCTTGTTATTTTGTTTGCAACACCCATAAGGAGGCCTCAAATACCCTGCCATGTACATGATTGTACTTGGGTGCTATTCTTGATTAGTATCAAAAGTATGGTGTACGATTGGCACTCTCACGACATTTGTCGTTTCCATACGCAGATTGATATAATACCTTGTGACTTGCCACGCCCATAGTTTGTACGTAGATGGTGGGTGTTTAGGATATTTAGGCCCATACTTCATTTGGTTTTTAATTAGTTGTAATAGTCTGTATTAAAGGTTTAATTAATATGACTCTCTGAGTGAAATGGATACGAATCCATTTGGAACTTGAAACGTTTCAAGTTTCCCTGGAATGGTTTTAGATGCGGCAACAAGTGTAGTGGATGTATAGATTACACATCTACATTCGTTTAGTAATCATTTCAACAGCGACGGATAGACAGAGAGTCTGTATTATGTGGGGATCAGTGAAACAAACACACAATAATTGTCAATTGAATTCCACCCTTTATCACTTGTTGACGAGCTTTTAAAATATATTAGATTAAATACTTGCGGTGAAGTGGGTCAGAGCCGCCTACAGTCATACCCTCCACATGGCATGGTAGGGTATACTAACTTTGCAACTTCACGTGCTGCACTCTTAAGAAACATAAATATTTTTACATTCTCGATCAGCGTTAAAATCTGAATCGATTGAGATAGGTCGGTGATGATCAAAAGTACATATTCATTGAAGTTCTGTGACGTTTCCTTGTGTGTGTTGCAAGCGGAACATCCAACTTAATATACTCTTATCGCCAAGTTTGAGGGCATGAATAATGGGTAATCAGAGTAAGACGTGAAAGTTTGTAATTAATTTGTCAACTTTTATATGCGGCAAATTCCATTTCTATTGTGCTTTGACGGACGGACAGAGCAAGTTATATATAGTTTATAAAGCAATTGAAGATTTGTTGAATCTATCAAATGTTGCAACGAGAACGACAGGTTTAGTATACCCTTTCTCACTTTAGCGAGCATTGGCACTTAAGTGGTTTAAATGATTTTCCTGAATAAGTGCTGGGATTTCATTCGTAAATGTTTCTATGCACATGACCACACGACCATGGACAATAGCTGTAATGCGTAGGAATGCAAGGTATTTATAACCTGCATCACTTGGGGTACATTAAGTTACAACTCTTAAATGGCAAATGCCACACCCACCTTCAGTTAGAATCAGTTTCTAAATTGTTTCAACCCTGTCCGTCCGTGTGTACGCGTAAATTTGTGTGCAAGCTACAAATCGCATTTTTTGCGATATTTTAGTGAAATTTATTACAAGAGGTACCCTATTGAAAATGGACCGGAGTGGACCGGACTGGACCGGACTGGACCGTTTTTAGAACCCCTCCCCAAACAAATCTTTATATGATGCAAATTCGCAATTCTTAATATATTTTTTGATGACATTTAGAACCCCTTTCCATTGAACGATTACTCCTTTGACTGATACAACAAAAGTGATTGCAGTGTAATTTGTGGAACTAAGTGTTGTGGGGTTTTGAAGGGTTTTAAAATAAAAAAATTAAAAATAAAAAAAAAACATACGTACCTGGAACATGGTTGACTGGATGATATTGTCCGTGAACATATTCCTGAAATAATTTAACAAATCTTCAAATACAAGAATTGAAGGGAAAGGTTAAGAATTGTGAATAAGTTGCAGGACACTTACCTGATTAAATCCATGAGTGTGTCGGGTGTTAGAACTTTTGATGCTTTGTCTACACTCTCTAGGCGTGTCTCCACAATTTTTGCTCCCTGACCAGGGCGTATGGTGGTGACCAAACATATGCCCAACACCACAGCCGATATGGTTGTTATAAAGTAATACGCAATTGCTCTGAAATCGTATTGAAAGTCCCACTCTGTTCTTTTGTACAACATTAAACACCCACCTGGTTGCAATTTTACTGGACATGCTCAGGTCGAGACCGCCAATGGCTGATGTAATAGATGACACGAGCAGCGGGACAATTAGACATTTCAACATACTGCAAGGAGTGACAGAGGGTACAGGGAGTAATCGTATCAAAAGGACCTACACACAGCTACACAAGTATATTACGTACCGTAAAAAGATTTCACCCGGAAATGATATGTACATGATCTCTCGTTTTGTCCATTCTCCGGTACTATTTTTAATAATGAAACCGACTACACCGCCCGCAAAAACCCCCAGGACCGTTAGCATGGTCAGCAGGTTTTCTTGCATGAAGACGTGAAATTTGGAGTCGTGTTTCGGTCGCGTCATTGTGCTGCAGTTGTATACAGATTAATGGCCGTGCAGTAAAAATTGTTTACTTTCCTGTTGTTATGCGTGTCTCTCTGTGAAAGATTCGAAAATTAAGGATCTTATTAGATCATATAAATAAGAAGTGTTGGTTGCTATATTTCTTATCACTACACTGCTTCACCAATATAATAACAGTATCACAAAAGGTGCAATACTTGTGATATTCAATTATCACGCAAAGCAAAAAAATGTTGTTTGCCGCTGCTCCAACGAAACATAACTAAGAACTGTATTCAGACTTTGCGAGCGAACATGATTCGCAACTGCAACACATATTCAATTAACACATATTCAATTAATACAACATAGAACATAGAATACTGCATATGTGCAGATTATTTTTGATTATATGTGCTCTGCATGCATACGTTGAAATATTTGAAACATGATTTGGAAGCGCAGCTTTCAACCCTCGAAGCATGCGCTGCCATGTTATGCCTACGCTAGTACAGTGTAGTGAGTATGTGTGTGTGGTTGGCGAGTGGTTTTATGAGTTTGTTCCGACAGAGTTTCGTTTCGATTGCCTCCCTATGCATACCGGACGTGTGCTTAGTATAAAAGCTCTCGAATTCCTCATAATTATGATCATGTATCCTCATCATCTACCTATGTATGCGTTTATAGTGGTTGGATATTTAATTCCAGCTACAAGTACATTTGAGCGGATACAAACGCAAACACAAACATAAGCAAGTCTCTTTGTACACGTTTTAAAACACAAGCCAATAATAATAGAAGCGAGAAAAAAGGTTTATTTGGTTTAGGACAAATCTTGAATAACCACCCCCTTATTTCATTGAAATAAAATGATCCTTATCAGTAATGGGCGTGGCAAGTTTGTTTTCATTTTTGAATCAAGACAAAAAATCATTTCAAACTGATAGTTGGTGTATTCCTAAAGTGGCTAATTTTAAACATTTTTGGGGAGGGGAGCGTTCAAAATGTTTTAGAAAAATTCCTTTTTATTAAAAAGTGATTTGAGGTGTAAGAGAGGCGTAAACGTAAGTTTCAGGTGTAAAAAAAAGTTAAAAAATCTTATAAAAAACTTACTCTTCTTAGTTTTTATTGAATTGTAGGCGTATCCGTCGTCCGCTTTTGCCCAATTTCAATATCAACCTTATGCAATAATTACCAATGCTTCTGCTCAGTTTGATATCGATATCTCAATTTTTGAGACCTGGGAGAATGTTTACCACAGATAGAAGGACCTACAGACATTGCTAACTCGTTTCAGAATTTGATGCTGTCTTGACCGATTTTGCTCAATTTAACTAACTAAAATTCTCTGTACAAAAGTTCAGCTCAATATCTCAAAATTTACGACCATGAGAATGCCAACAACAGACGGACACACGGACACACACGTCTGGATCGTCTCAGTGTTTAATGGCTAATCAAGAATATATATATTTTGTTTTCTGGGTGTTGCAAACGGAATGATAATTTCAAATAGGGGAATACTTATCTTATATGGAGGATATAAACAGCTACACCTGGCTTAGGAAAAATCTACATGCCGCAGAATCTTTTGACTTTGTTACAAAATTAACATAATTAAGAAGCATTTTGGATAATTATTTAAAAAAATTAACATAAAGTGACCACCCCCCCATTGCGTATTTTAAACAAATTTTACTTCCTGTGGCACAAGTCGTCTTTCTGCTCTAACCAATATATTGTACCAAGCATTTTACCGATGGTGCACTTTTATTAAGAGATGTCTCGTCCATTTTCTTTCTAATGCGCCGTAACAAAATTGTGAACGCGATGATCAAACATTCCTATTAATTAACTAACTCTATTCGTATAATATAATTCCCATACAACGTGTATTGTAGTTGTAAGCAACAATTTGCATATCCAATGATATTCGAAAGTAGTATCGTTTTCAATGAACAATATTACCGCCCATGACGTTTCAATTAAACAGGGAAATTAAAAATTTGAGTAGAATTCACATTAATATAGAATTGGGTCATAATCAAGTGCACGCATGGAGAGGATGCATATGAAAATAGAGAAAATAGATATGGACAGTTTAGAGATGAATATGCAAAAACTATGATATATTATTATTTTGAAATTGATAAATGAATTTAAATTGGTCCTTTATACTATGAATATATAGCGGGCAGGCAAACACACAGACAGACTGACAGACAAACCCACAGTGATCGTGCTCATGATCGCTTCTATTTAATAAAATGATTCATGTTTACGTTTGTACATATGTGTATGCGTGTGCATTTACGTATGGAGCTTGTTAAATTCCCAGTTAAGCTGCATTGAAGTGTATTGAAAAGTATTGAAGTGACACATTTAAATTAATTTGCACGTTCAAATAGCTGCACCAGTTTATACTCGTATATATTGGGTTGCCAACTAAGTGATTGCGGATTTTGTTGGCGGATGAATTATACACCTTCTCTTGTTCTGTTAACGTGTTCAGAGTTCTTAACCTATATTTTTTTCTTATATTGTACGGACTTCTACCTTTCATTTAATAAAAACATTATATCGATCAGTTTTTTGATTTTGTTTTTATCCAAATTTATTATTTTTATAGAATTATGACACTATCTGAACGATAGAAAAATATCATCGCAGAAACTTTGAATTTTTATTCTTGTTTAAAATCTGCAATCACTTAGTTGACAACCCAATATACTTGGGTGTGTGCACATATGACCAGTGGGTAACATTGTCATGGACCGTATAGTGAAACTGGAGAAACCTTAATATTATTATACCCCTTATATAAGACAGGGACATACGATGTTTGTCATTCCGTTTGCAACACCCAGAAGGGGACTACAAAGTATATATATACCAGATCGGCATCAATTTGTGATTCGAACGCTATTTAAATCTTCTCATCCGACCACACCCATTTTGGGTACATAGTTGTATGCTTGATTGTAAATGTATATACCAAATTTTGACTTTATAGGTACATTTTTGTGGCTGCGACACATTTCTGTTGTGGCCGTGGCACTGGGTCGATTTTGTTCAGTATAATTTGCGAGAGCAAAAAGAAATGTTTTCATAAAATTTCAGACGGACGTGAACGGACATGTCCAGATGAATTTTGATGCTGACCGTATATTTGTAAGGTCTCTGACGCTACCTTATGGGCGTTGTAAGCGAAACAACAAACTTAGTATGGCGCCATCACTAAGATGAAGGGTACAGATAACATGAAATTCTCTTTTGTTAAAATTATTCTCAAACAAGTAAAAATGTTATAGTCGGTCAAGCCCGGCCATTCGACCATTTACCATTTGCTTCCTAAAATATGCTACAATTAGTTTAATTGCATCTGTATACGCGAGGCATTGCCATATAAGTCACTTTGTAAAATATAATTATATGGGGAGGGAATCTAAAAAATGTTCGATCCGGTTTATTTTTAATAGAGTTCCTCTTTGGTCCAATATATGTCCTTGTACCAAATTTCATCGGAATATGCGACCTAGCTTGCGCACAAATTTGAATGGACAGACAGACGGACGTAGTTAAATCGATTAAAATTTTGATTCTGAATAGATCGGTATAATTGAAGGTGGGTGTGGCATTTGCCGTTTAAGCGTTACAAACACCCGCACTAACTTAATGTACCCTTCTACCACATGTGGTGTAGGGTATAATAAATGAACGATAATAAAAATTATTATATATACGGACCAACAATTTTGCACACTTTTTGGTGCCAAAGACTTGATATTTGAGGCGCTAAATCAAAATAAGCATCCTTGGTTATTATTACGACGTATGAGTAACTACACGTGTTCCAGTCTATTGCAATTGAATTTATAAAATAGTACGTGATCGGCTAAGCATTTGGAACAAACTGCAACATTACCGTAAATATACATATAATAACGCCCTGCAGGTTACATAGAACAAATATATTTTAGCTCGCCTCAATTATTTGACTAGAGTTAGACAAGTATGTCGTATAACGCGTTTGATAGGTATACGAGGGAAAACAAGTACGTACGTACTCAGAATTTAGAATGATGTCATGCAAAGTTGTTGATAATACTGGTCGGAATGTTTTTATTTAAATTTTATTCAATTTTTTTTATTGACTCTACTAAATGCGAGGCGATATTTTGTGGAAATTGCGACCGCGCAAATGTTGCATTTGGAGGAACCTTCGCAACTAGTACTCTTTCGAAAATGAGGTCAAGTAATGTGCTTAATCCTTAAACCACGCAGTACACAAATCTCGCCAATTAATTGTGTTGGCATCAAAATACTTGTGCATGTGCTGTACATAGGTGCAAGTATTCAGTTTGTGCCAAATCATAAAAGTCAAACATGAAGAGAAATTATTACAGCATTTTGATGTCATTCAATCGACCACTACAGTCTACAATGCATAAAATTAGAATAAGTGATAATCGTTGCGAACAAAGCATGAAAAGGCTGGGAATGTATTGGTGCTTCATATGAATACGAATACTTTTCGCAAGGTGGGCAAAGATGTGTCACGCTGTCTTTTAAATTTGCCCTTTTTGATCAAACTTAAGTTTACGATAAATGTATCTGCCGCTTGCACATAATCTTGGGTGGTTTATATAGATTTTAAATTGATTTTGATCAGAACCAGTAGATTGCTGCCGGGCTTTACGTACATGGATACAATTTAAGATATAGTGATAATAATGCCGCCTTCTGTGTTATCCAAATCCGTTGGCCTTAAATTGTCCAACCATATAGCTGAATATGTAATGATACGTTACGGTTTTAGCGTATCAGACTCTCGTTCTCTATACGTTAGAGACCTTTACCCTGCAGTCTTAACCAACTATATCACGTTGTGGTCAAATAAGGAAATGTCAATGCGAAGTGATTTATTGTTACTTCCACAATTTTAATTACATTTTAGTCCATTAGTTATAATAATTAAAGTAGGACTGTCTTTATCTAATAAGCAAATAGTAGAATATTTTATTTATTGCACACTTTTATGGGAGCTCCTGAGTGTATTTCATTTTGTGCAAAGTGAGAAATTCTGCTGAGATGTGACGTAAAGAAGAGTTTGTTTATTTATGCATCAAGAGGTGTGCACCGAGTCCTTAATTCAAATAACGTTTTTCACAGAATTTATAAAATTATTGTTTTTCGAAAAAAAAATCTTTTTTATAAAAAACAGGAAAAAAAGCTATATTGACTGAGGCCAAATCTGCGATAATTATACCCTGCCTTACTTACCACTTGTGGTAAGAGAGTATATTAACTGTGTGCAGATGTTTGTAACTCCTAAACAACAAATGCCACTATGGGGTCCTTATTATTATTATTGTTTTTTTCACAACTAATAGCACGATTAAAACAAACCCGAGCGCTTACTTCGAAAACACGGCTAATACCCACCTTCAATTATACCGATCCATTCATAATCAAAATTCAAATCTAAATTGATTTAGCTACGTCCGTCTGCCTATCCATGCAAATTTGTGCCTAAGCTATAGGCTGCATTTTTGAAGGTATTTCGATGCAATTTGGTATAAGGACTTGAATTTTGAAATGGGCCGGATCGCATTATTTTCAGAAAATTCTATTACAATGAAAGTCTTTATATGGTAAAAATTCAAATTTCAGCTCAATATCTCAAACGCCACACGGATACACGGACATACAAGTCTAGATCGACACAGTTTTTTATGTTAATCGAGAATATATGTATATATTTTGTAGGGTCTTTGACGTCCTTCTGGGTGTTGCAAACGGAATGACTTAGGTGGAGGGTATAAAAATCACCCTCAATTTTTGCAAGAGGAGAATCATACCATTCGCCAATATAATGCTTCAAGCATATAATTATGTCGTATGTTGTATATGTATGTCGGGTTTTTTGCTTTGAAATCAACTCCGTTATTTGTTTAGCATTTTATTAAGTTTGTTTTACTTAACACACACCATAAAAATCATTATACAATTATGCACATATTAATAAGATATTTGACGCTTTCCCTCTATTCCCATATATAATAAAGTTCTCATTAAATATAAGTGTTGGTAACAACTTGTTGATTTATGTTCACGTTTAGAATGCTTTTATCGTGTTTCATTATCGCGCATTTGCATTTGAATGTAAATAACAGGGCGTTTGTGGTGTTGAGAGCGGCACTTGTGCATTTATTAGGATTAGCTAGGTATGGGCGTATGTCAACGCATATTACACCTGACTTTAGGAAAATAAAAATGCTAAAACTTGTCGCTTTAAACGTGCAGATTATCTAACAAATGAATACGCACATATAACGTAAGTGAATATGTGTATTCGCATGCTTCCCAATGGCACCATATGGTTTTTTTTATACCCTCGACCTTAGGGAAGAGGGTATATTCATTTTGATCATCCGTTTACAACACATCGAAGGAAGCCTCGCAGACCCCACAAACCATATATATTCTTAATCAGCATGAAAATAGAAATCGTTTGAGACATGTCCGTCCGTGTGTCCGTCTGTTGTTGGCACTCTCACGGTCGCAATTTTAGAGATATCAAATTGAAACTTTGCATACGTATTCTTAGTTCAATTTCGCTGTTCCGTATCGAAATGGGGCACAATCGGTTAAGAGACACGCCCACAATAAACAAAAATATCAACGTACCTCGAAAAAATTGTATCTTTAAAAAATTATATATCGCACAATACTATGCCTATCAAGTTGAAATTTGGTACATATATAAGTGGTACCGTTGTCCAACACTGTGCCAAAAATGGGCGTGATTGAAAACGCAAACGCCTATAATTAAAAAAAAACACTATTTGCGTAAGTACATGAAATATACATATATGTATGTGGCAATAGGAACTTATTTTTTAGATGATTATAAAAAGTTGGAGGGTATTTAAGCTTCGGTCTTAACCGAACTTCTCCATCTTGTTTTTTTTTTTTGTTTAGGCGGAATCTTTAATACCCTTCACATATGCATACTTAATGAAGGTGTGTCAGGCACATAGGTATATGGTAGGGGTAGCATTCAGGTACCAAACCGAATTTATGTTCATATGTTGTGTAAATCAAGAACCTAGCATATATGCTGATAGGTGCGGTATTTGATTTAGGGAGAGAAGGTTCAAGAATCCCGACTGTATCAGGCTTTCTATAAACTCTTATAGCCGTTTTTGTATTCAAAATTTATGCCTGAATAGATCCCCAATAATCCTACATTTAAACGGTGTATCATTTATTTTAAGTTGCTGGTAATTTTGTTAAAAAAGTGGGCCATTATAGGCTATAAAATTATTAATAACATCTGAATGATGAACTTTTTATCTCTCCTTTGTGCTATATTTTACAGAAAAACAAGTAAAAATATTATAGTCGTTCAAGTCCGACCATTTAATACTCTACACCACCACTTGATTCCAGAAATTATGCTACAATTAGTTGAGTTATTTTTGTATATAATTCACATCGTGAAATATAATTGTATGGGGAGGGGTTCTAAAAATGGTTCGATCCGATCCATTTTCAAAAATATTCCTCTTTGGGTCAGTACATGTCCTTGTACCAAATTTCTTCCAAATATCTCAAAAAATGCCCTCTGTAACTTGCGCACAAATTTACATGGACAGGCAGACGGACATGGCAAAATAGACTCAGGTGAGATCGATACGAATATCCACATAAACTTAATATACCATTCTACCACAAGTGGTGCAGAGTATAATAATCCACATTTTGAGGTGTTAAACATATACTCTAGAGGGAAATAATTCGGTATTATATAATACTGAATTTGAGCGGTAGCAAAAAGTAGCAAAGAATACTAGAAAGAAAGGAATTATGGCGAACATTTTTTGCAGAGAGTGGTCAATCACATTAATAATTGGCAGTGCCAAATATGGACTCGTTCGGACCACTTTTAAAAGAAAGTGTCGTAGGTCTAGCATTAAATGGAACATTTTCACTTGTGATTCAATGCCGTACATAAAGAAATCTGTAAAATATTATCAAAAGAAATTAAGTCGAACACATGTGCGCATTATGGGCAATTTTGTGTGATATCTGTATAAATACGCGTGAATTTCAATGCAAATGCCGTTTCTTTGTGTCAACCAGTACGTACATTAATATATCAACCACCTACTTACTCTGTAATGGATTGCAGGCAGCCAGCTAGGCCTTGATCTTCGGGTTGTCTCTGATGAGAAATATTCAAGATCATTTAAATTAATGATGTTCCGACCGAATGTATTATAAAAATACACTGTTCACGATTTTGGGTCGTTCTTTAATATTTTTTCTTGCGTTCACCTTCCACACATTACATTGGCCAAAATATATTTATAAGTACATCAATATTTATTAAGTGTGTGTATGGATGGATGGATGGATGTAACACGTATGACTTTGTGGCTTTTATTGCACGCTGTAATTTATAATTGTAATTTTTAAATGAAAAAATGTACACAAACGACTTTATCAGTTTTTTTATGTTTGTTTTCAAACCTATTAATGCACACACACGCGCACACACGTACGTGGTATTAGCCGTATTAAAT
The DNA here is from genome assembly GCA_963971445.1 of Ornithomya chloropus. Lineage (NCBI taxonomy): Eukaryota > Metazoa > Arthropoda > Insecta > Diptera > Hippoboscidae > Ornithomya > Ornithomya chloropus. The sequence continues at coordinate 27,525,251 of OZ020530.1, read as the reverse complement.
AAATAACTTATAGCGTTTAGAGATTGGCACTAAAATCCACTGGAGTAGTTTATTGGAAGAGTTAACAATTATAACGGGCGCGAAAAAGTTTCATTGGAATCCGCATTGGCGAGCCGCACAACGCGACACCTTAAATAATCGTTTGAAACTAAATTTCTGAACGCTGATATTAAGCGTTGAGATAGTGCACGATTTTTATACCATCCGCCGCTTTAACGAAGGCGTGCTCAGTGCGTCATTTTGTTAGCGACCCGTCTCGAGACCATGTGATGTATCGATGAGATTTTTAATTTTCACGTCAGCCTGTTATTTGTAAATCCATGTAAATCTGGGCGCAGGTTACACGCTGCAAACTACTACGCATGGCTTTTTGGTAAAATGTTTAAATTAAATTGAAACTTAAATGGACGACTATACCATGTAAGAGAAGTGGTATGAGCTATTAAATGCTCGACCTTGATTCACTAATACTTTATCTTCTCGGTGGTATACAAATGACATAACGGCGGAAGGTGTCTGATGTTTGGCTTAAGCCTAAAACTGTTTTTCTTCTCAACGATTCTGTGTTAATATCAACGTATTTGTTGTGGAGAAGTTTTGCGTTCTCATTGCCAATACGCGCGCAAAAATGTAGAAAAAATTTATAGACGAACACGCGCGATTGTGTTGTTAAACACTTACACTTAGTGTTTTAGTAAATAATAATGAGCTTTTTTGTTCCTTAGTTGTGTCGAGTTCAGCATACGCACGCTTAAGCAGCTTTTGTCGGACCACAAAACCGCATTTTTGGATTGTGTAAAATTGCTCTCATTCATTAATATGTGTCTTGTTTATATCTATATATACGCATACGCCTACACGTCCACTATTGTAATTTCTGTTTACATATTTTAGCAAGGAAACGGGTTTCACAATATGTTCATCGTCTCCCATGTTGATTGTATGAGTTGCACCAGACAATAAGCAAAAGTGCCAAATCTAAGATATCCACCATCAAAGACAATTTGAAAAATAGAAACTCAACAAAGACATGCTATTCAATTTTATTTTTATATTTTTATTTTTTTCAAACATTTCTACTACAAGTGGGCGTACCTAGGGACACATCTTATACATTTGAACTAGTTCCCTGTACTGGTATTTTATAGATAGAAGGCCTTCGCATACACATACAAAAGATAATCTTTCCATGGTATACTGTCATCCACGCCAACTTTTATACTTTATGGTTTGCAACATTTTCACGTCGGAGTGCCGACTAAATCGAAACAGAACAGAATGCTGAGCAAATATATACTTTGTGGATGTGCTACGCCTCCTTCTGGGTGTTATAATCGTTAAGATGATGAATACAAACAGTTGAATATTATTTCATTTCAATTCAGTTCGTTGGAGAATTTGAGGTTCTTGGTTTTTTCTTGATAAATGCCTGCCTTCCTTTTTACCAGTCGTATGTTTATACCCTGCACCTGCATTTGAGACAAAGGGTAATTCAAGTTTGTGGGATTTGTTTGTAACTCTTAAACGGCAAATGCCTTAAAATCTGAATCGATTTAACAATGTCCGTCCGTCTGTCTGGGTGTACATGTAAATTGCGCTCGCATGTTTTATAAGGACACGTTTTGGGTTAAAGAGAAAGCCTATTGAAAATTGACCGAATCGGACCATTTTTAGAACCCTTCCCCATATAAAGCCTCATTATAATGGAAATCTTGATAAGGTAAAAAATTTAGTGAAGAATAGTTAATTGGCTTAATAATTGTCTGTTCAAAATTTGGACCTGCTCCGACCATTTTAGAGCCCCTTTCCATATAATGATATATCTCAAAATGACTTTATGGCAATGTCTTACAATTGAATTTATTGGAGTATATTTAGTGGTGTAGGATAATGTACAACATTTTCACTCAATGTAAGGTACACATTTTAGTCACAGTGCAGTGGCGCGGTATTCCCAATCTCATAAACATTGATTTTGTAGTATACTTAACCCAAACAAAAGATTGTCTCAACCACAACAAAGCACTTACCCAGACAGTAGTCCTATTGTAATTGTAAGGTTTAATATTTACACATGTTTTTAAGAAATATTGATGAGTTTTCTAATAATAATTGGTTTCATATGTATTCTGTTTCGGGCCGCCAAGTAGTACAATAACTATAAACTATTCCAGATGTTCTATTCATTTCGTTTCCCTTCCACAATTTTGGTACGTGAAAGAAGTGTAAGAGTTCAAGGGTGAAGAATGTGCATGGCACACCCTAATTAACTAATCTCATTGCTTCACAAATGTCATACCCTGGCGTTAATTATCTGCTTAATCTACGCAAACTGAGTAAAAATCAGACAAACAGTGCTTTGGACTTTTATATTTTTTTTTAGTTACATTTCCACTTCGAATTTTATAGTCTTTGTGTGTGTACGAAAACTTAATATTTTACTTCAAATTGTTTCTATAATATATAAATACTTAAATTCGAGGCATTGTGTTGAGATTGAGAGACCAGATTGTGGGCAGAAACTCGACCCAAGCAAACAAAATTATTAACAAAGGGAAACATAATTCCAATAAACAAATGTATTATGATAAGAGCACACAATAATTCATCGCAATCTTAAGCAGGTAGTATTAATCAGTACAAACGAAATATACATAATTTTTTTTCATCTAAAGAAAGTTATTATATATGACTAACCTAAAGGCAAGCTTTATATGTGATTGGAATATGACTTCAGTTGGTTAGAAATTAAAAAGCACATTCTTATTAGGCTGTTTCTGTGGGGGTGTTAACTGGCAAAACTGTCTCTTCTCTTTGATACCAACGATTATTTACACTTCACAGCATTTCCGCATGCAGAAAGATTGCTATTGTTGAATAGGACGCCGAAACAGTAGTATATGCGGTTCCGGCTTGTGAATCATGTAATGAATCCAGCCCTGCGATTGTTGCACACCTAAAGACCGCCATTCCACCTCCGACATAAGATGAGTTTTTGGCACCCTTTTTACTAATTCCTTAGGCAAAACCACGTGCCTTCAATAAGAATCCATTATAACCATAAATTACATACTTAAGCGTAATTTTCCGTATTGTCTCTCACCTGTATTCGTATTGCTCATCATAATATTTGTCCGAATAATAAATATCCTTACTCATGACGCCTGTTATGCTTCGTTATTTCGGTCGCTTTGTTAGCGTTATTCCCTGAAAATTTCCTCTATGTATACACAGCACACCACAGCGCAGTATTGGAATTTGCAATTAATATATTTTGATTAGTATATACTTGGAGCAGTTTTTATTTTTTCATAAATGAAAATCGGCTTTTTTTCTCCTTAGATTTTTTTCTTGGTTTTCCGTATTACTGAAAATATCACAATATCGCCTCCTTATGCACAATGCTCAAAAATTTGTAAAGCGTAAAGTATTAAATGAAAGTGTATTCACAAAATGATAGAAATCGCTTACAAACGTTTGTTTGTTGAGTAGGCGCCGAAAATATCGTTTAAATTTTTTATCCCTTTCTCGTCCCAGCAAGTTGTGCAAGTAAGAAAAGTACTACTATGTACCTAAAAAAAGAGCATTGCCAAAATAGATACAAGAAACATTGCCAAATAAGCTTTACAAGCGTAGTGCGAAAAGCTCAATATTTTCTAGATGTCTCTATAAGTTCTAGTTACTGCAACGTATAGGTGTCCCTTTTTGAAATGTTGTTATTCTTGATCATTTTTCGTGCGCCAAGATAGCAACGACACTAACCAAGCAATTTTATTTTTTTTTTGGAATAGCGGCAACGCCGTGAGTTATTAAAGAGAGAAAATTCGTGAAAAGTATTATCAGAGGCAGAGACTTCAAAACAGAGACGGAGTGTCACTCTCTTAAATACTTGCCGGCAGAATCTTAAGACAAATTGTAGGTCACTATCGTACGGTCAAAGTTATCGTAAAAAGCACAAATATCGTATTTACTGAATTCGTTCCACTGAATTGTTCTATCAAATGTGGCTGGTTTTTTTTGATTTTATACAATTCTTAAGGACTCGCTTAATACGTTTCTGCAATAAAAAATTTTTGAAAAAAAAAACTTTACAAAACATCAAGAAAACATGTATAAAGGGTCGAAAAGTGGAAAAGTGGAACGAAGAACGTAATAGAAAACAGCCTTATTTTCATTTATTAATTACATATTCATTCATTCATAATATATGAAATTACACACGCGTAAATGTTTGTGGTCTATGGAATTCCCTTTAAAAAACAACCCAAGTCATGTGCCACAATCACAAACATTTGTTTGCCTTGTATGTGCAATCCATGGTATTCCCTTTGCTTTGCTTATAATAGAAAAAGCAACAACAGTACACATGCGTAAAAAACCAAGAACAAAAAAAACCTATTTGCGCACGTTCCTACAATTACACGTGGACGGCTCTTAGATAACATATATAAATGTTAAGGAGTAATGATTTATTTGTCTATTCTATCATATGGTGTGTGGTGGCGCATGCAACTCTATGAGTTTAGCATGCGCATATAACCAAAAATTCACATAGCATAGCAGGAACTTAATATGCTTCTGCTTCGATAGCGCACACAGCAAAGCTGAGTTGAAGATTTGTTAAAATTTTGATTTTTCAACCATTTCAAGGCGATGTTGCGAGATTTCGCAAGTGCATCGGTAAAGCGATGCGGGAAGCAAGGGGTTTTGTGTCCGTGTGAATTTTCTAATACATTGCAGACCGGACCGAAAACAGCGAAGCATTGGTTTTTTTTTTGTTCAGTTTTTTTATTATATAACCATCCACTCAGGGGATGACCCCTATACGTGCAAGCACGGTGGTGATTAGAAGGGATTAGAGGAAGGAGGATAGAGGGAGTAGTGTTTGTATACGTTGATTTTGAAATTGCGCACACTAGGCACGGCGGGAAATACCCCTGGAGGTAGGTGGTTCCAGAGGCGAACACCACGGCTAAAGAACGAACCGTTTCGGTAATGCGTTGTGCGATACGCCGGCAACTCCATAACGTATGGGTGAGATCGGTGAGCAAGCCTGGTTGTCCTACTAAAGGGTTTCAGCGGAGGACACATCTCTTTTATCTCTCTAGAACACATGCCATAGAAGTACCTGTACATAAGCACAACACAGCTCACATTTCGTCGGTGTTCAAGTGTGTCGAGAGAGTTAGATACTTCCTCGTCACCTATGATCACTAGAGCCTTTCGCTGTATGCGATCGAGAGTCTCCAAATATGTGTTAGAGGCTCCCGCCCACACGTGCGAGTTGTGCTCAAGTCTCGGCCGAATATAGGCAGCGTAAATATTTCGGATGTCGGCTGGTGTAAAGTATTTTTTACACCGTTTTAAAAAACCCAAGCTCTTGGCTACAGCTTTGGACAATTCGAACAAGTGCTCCGTCCAGCGGACGTCACACTGAATTCGCATGCCCAGAATGTCAAGAGCGGCCGATTCCTCCACATTTACGCCGCCGAAGGATAGAGGGCGCCCATCATTGTCCCTGTGCGACAGATGACAGCACTGTGTTTTGTTGGCGTTGAAACTAACCCTGTTTACTTGACCCCATTCGGAGATTTTCATGAGGTCACGATTTAATGATTCATTCATTATGCAACGTTTGTTTTCTATCTCCGCGTTGCTAGGCCTTTTATTAAAGGAAAATGAATGACATAGAGTGCTGTCGTCAGCGAAAGAGTAAACAGGGTTCTCCGTCAAGCACAGAAGGTCATTGATGAACACCAGGAAAAGGGAAGGGGAGAGAACAGAGCCCTGAGGTACGCCTGCATTTAGGGTATACTGATTTGAAGAGTAACCGTCAATCACAACCCGAATTGAACGATTACTCAAGAAGCTCGATATAAATTGAGCGAAGTTGTTGTTTACACCAATCGCTATCAATTTTGACAACAGAGCATCATGCCATACTCTGTCAAACGCCTTAGAGATATCCAAAACAACAACCTTACTTTCGCCAAAGTGGCGAATAGCTCGATACCACTTTTCCGTAAGGTAGGCTAATAAGTCGCCAGTGGATCGATTTTTGCGAAATCCGTATTGACGGTCGCTGATTAGGTTGTTGGCCTCAAGATAGCTCATCAGGTGAAAGTTTAAAATTGTGTCCATTGTTTTGGCTATAGCGCTACAAATAGCGATTGGTCGATAGTTTGCAGGGTCAGAAGGGGTACCTTTTTTAGGTACCGGTTGTACATTGGCAATCTTCCAGCATTTTGGGTAAGTGTTTGCATGATAACACCTACTAAAAAGATTGCGCAATGGTTTAGCAAGTGTTGTGGCGCACTTGCTAAGAAGTAGAGGGTGTATGCCATCCGGCCCTGGAGTTTTGCGAGTGTTTTTACACGTGGGTACTGTTATTGTTTTTTAAGGACCGAAAATAGTGAAGAATTGGTTTTTTTTGTTCTTGGTTTTTTACGCATGCGTACTGTTGTTGTTTCTCCAGGACCGAAAATAGTGAAGAATTGGTTTTTTTTGCTCTTGGTTGTTGCTGTTGTTGCTTTTTCTATTATAAGCAAAGCAAAGGGAATACCATGGATTGCACATACAAGGCAAACAAATGTTTGTGATTGTGGCACACGACTTGGGTTGTTTTTTAAAGGGAATTCCATAGACCACAAACATTTACGCGTGTGTAATTTCATATATTATGAATGAATGAATATGTAATTAATAAATGAAAATAAGGCTGTTTTCTATTACGTTCTTCGTTCCACTTTTCCACTTTTCGACCCTTTATACATGTTTGCTTGATATTTTGTAAAGTTTTTTTTTCAAAAATTTTTTATTGCAGAAACGTATTAAGCGAGTCCTTAAGAATTGTATAAAATCAAAAAAAAACCAGCCACATTTGATAGAACAAGTCAGTGGAACGAATTCGGTAAATACGATATTTGTGCTTTTTTACGATAACTTTGACCGTACGATAGTGACCTACAATTTGTCTTGAGATTCTGCCGGCAAGAATTTAAGAGAGTGACACTCCGTCTCGGTTTTAGAGGTCTCTGGTGGTAGAGTGTACGGTTTACAAACCGTATATTGCTGGTTTGATTCTGTGTCCTTTTTGTAATGGATTTTTTATAAAGTTGTTTTTTATCAACTTTTTAAATTGTAATATGATGTGGAGGAGTGTTAAAATATATACATATTTTTTTAAAAAATATATATATATATATATATGTAGGTAATACCATAGATTGCATGGGTATTATGAGGTTTGCTCATACCAGATTTTGGGGCATAAGTAATTCTTTCAAAAATATGCCCATCTGCGTAATGTCCGTCGGATAATTTTAGATGACATCTAAAAGAAAACAATGAGCAATTTCCTTGGTTTGTGGAAGATGACGGTTACAAGGAGCATCGCGTTAGCTGTTTGAAATTTTTAATTGAGGTATTATTATTTAAAAATATCAAGTGGATTTGCGAAGACTATTTACGAAAATATAAACGCTCCGCCCAAAAGCTCCTACAACCAAGGAAATTGGCCAAACTGAACGTCTCCTCATCATAAATTATTTCATTATTTTGTTTATATATAATAATAATTAATTTGAATTGACATTATAATAATATTTTTCCGAGCTTTTCTTCTCATTTTCCCTTTAGCTTTAGCTTTAGCCCAGAGCCCACTTTGTTGTAGTGGGTAAATATTCCAAGCATTGCTTAGGAAGTGCGTGTTATATATACTCGAATATATATAACTTAACTCTGGCCTTGGCTTCCTACAGCCTACTTTTGGCGCACACATTTATACGTACGCATTTAATATATTATAATTATAATAAATAAATAATTAATAAATGAAAAAAGGCTTTCTTTAATTTGTCATCGATCGATTTTTCCACGTTTCGACCATTTATACATTTTGTCTTCATGTTTTGTAAAGTAAAGTAAAAAACATATAAAACAAGTAAGCACAAGCTATATTTGTTAACAGAAGTCAGCGTAACAAATAACATATTTGTGTATACATTTGCCTGTATTCATTGTATCACTGTATCATTGAATATGTAAAATATAATGGGCCTCGAAATAAATCTTGAGATTCTGTTAACAAATTTTAAAGAGAATGACACTTCGTCTCTGTTTTCTAATTCTCTGAAATGATGCTAATCCTGTCTTGGCGGACTTTATTATTTTATATTGATTTAAGTGATTTGAAGTTTGATTTATGTAACGTATTTCCAATCAAGATAATGAAGAGAATGAAAAATAGCCTTTAATCGTCTTTTTTATTTGTGTAAAGTTTTATAAAAATTGCAATTGCCTATAAAAATTATTTCACACACCGCTATAATTGTATAAAAATAAACAATAGAAGAAGAGGAAAAACAACCAAACTAAAAATTACTTATAAGAAAAGTTCATCATCCAACAAAAATTGCGATACAGCTACACTACAGTATACATAAGCATCTATTAGAGTAAGCAATTAAAAAAAGGTGCACTTGGCTTAGGCCAACGCTTAGATACCCATCACCCTTGTTTATCATAATAGAACTGACAGAACTGCCAATGAATTGAATTGAATATGTTTTATACCCGCGTAACATATGAAAAATCCAATATATGTAGATTACGTACATAATAAGTATATGACACTGGCCTTTTTGGGGCACATGTTTGCACACGTTTAAACAGTTTAACGACTTGAAGAGTCAACATCTACGTAAACACCCCAACACTAGTACATACACACACTACGTATATATATGTGAAGGTGTAATTTTCAGCAGAGACACTAGGGGGGCAGAGTTTCTAATAGCCTGTCTCCGGTTCCTGCTTTAAGGTGGGCATGCGATATGTGTTGTCGTTATTGTCGGGTAGCCCGTTAAGCACGTATTGGGACGTGGTGGTGGAGGTGCTGCTGGTATTGTTGGAATCGGTGCAATGTGAATTGGTGGTTAGAGCCTCAGCCGACCGTATTTTGAGCGTAGCTCGTCTTAGCATGTCATCTGCACTGGAAGTTTCATTGCGATTGTATTCATTTAATGTCATCTCAGCAGATGAACGCACTTGCGCTGTCGACTGCGTCCTTTGGTAGGGGTGTTGGCATTGAGTGTGAGTGGGAGAGTGAAGTACAGGACCGGGCGCAGTATGCCCAGATAAATTGTGATGCTGCTGATGCTGATGGTGATGATGATGGTGCTGGGACTGCTGGGGTTGAGACGTTTGTTGTTGTTGCGATTGTTGCTGTGGCTGCTGCATATTATTGACTTGGACTAAATGATTGTGCAATTGGTTGTTGTCATTCGGTCGACTATTACTAGTAAACGATTCCAGAAAGTTGTTCGTTTGATTATTTGGATTCCCCTCCATATTGTTGTGTTCGTTATTTTCATTAACAAATAACGGGGAAGAACCATCATTACGACGCAATTGGGAGCGTAATGTTGAGCCAGCCTCAACCATTTCGCCACGTTCATTTCCCAAAGGTGGTCCCAGACCAAAGTGACCACTTACTGCCACCCCATCCAGCAACGGTTGCATAAGCTGTGTTTCCAAACCGCTTTCCATGCAAGATGAAAGCTGATCGCTACTTGTTGGAGCGGCAAGTATGTCTAATGACGAAGTAACCTGAGTAACATCCAAACCGTGCGCCGGACTGTAGTTGCTAAGGTTAGGCGGTGTCAGCGGTGCATTATTATCGGCCAACTCTCCTACAATTCATATTATTACGTTTTATTCAATGTGTAAAACAAAAAACAAACAAAATTGCTCGATTCTTACCACCCAACAGCATTTCCTGCAACAAAGAATCTATATGGGCCACACCGAATATTTTGGCAAATTGTATCTGTTCAATCATTTGCCACGTAATCGACTGTAGTACTGGGAGTATGAGCAAAATCTCACCAAAACGACCCCGGGATTCATATTGGCGATCAGAGACATAATCCTCCAAATTGTTCAGTATTTGATGCCGCAAAATCTTTATGCGTTGAGGCTCATTTAAGCCACGAGCATCTAAATACAAATAGAATAAAACAGAAAAGTCAGTAGGTATACGGATACGGGGAGGATTTATGTTTAAAAAATCTTACTTGGATCGAAGAACACCAAAGCCTTGATGCAGGCCAATTCAGTGTCGTCAATATTGACGTCTTTCAAAGCCATGACCAACTCATCAATAATGCGTGCTCCTATACGTGATATATCTAAATTTGGTGAGACACGTGGATCTAGAGGAATAATAGAGAATATTCCAACATTATTGTCGATGGGGCGGTTCTTATGGAAAAACCGTGCAATGTACCTGGACAATGTTTAGTAATCACACAATTATTACTTAGCAATAAAACATCATTTAAATGCATGGACCGCCGCGACAAACCTAATAATAAATGCTCACCGGCGTGAGCTCTGAGCAGCGCAACCTGATCGTCCAATTGCAACTCGTTAAAAGCTGGTATGTGTTTGGCCCATTCGACCAGCGTAAGTAGTTGCTGCTTCATCGATTCGCACACATCATTAATGCTGGCAAATTGTTTAGTGGAGAGATCTTCGTTGGCATTCGTTTCCATAACGGCGCCAGCCTTGGATTGACGGCTTTCAATTTCTGCCTTAAACAGCGAATTCACGGACAGGCCGTTGCCTGGATCTGGATCATCGTTGGACGTTCGCCGACAACTGATGCGATCTCGCTCATTTTGTACAGCTTCCTTTTTCATGCCCGCTTTAAAGCATTTTCGCAAACGACAATAACGGCACTGATTACGTTTGTCTTTGTCCACCACACAATTACGTGAAAATCTATAGCACGGATAGACGGACACAGAGAAATGAATACATTATACACAATTCAAATGTGTGGTGGGGTGGATGTACATCGTATATTACCTGCACGTGTATTGATGATTTTTGCGTACACTACGCCTAAAGAAACCCTTACAGCCATCACAACTGGAGGCACCGTAATGTTTGCCTGTGGCTCGATCACCACATATTGCACATACCGTTGAGGTTTGATTGTTAATATTAATATTAATGTTGTTGTTGTTGTTGCTACTAGTGGTATTACTAGTAAATGTTAGATTAATGTTGTTATTGTTATGTTTGCTGCTCGAACTGGCGGGTGAATTTGCATTACTCTGATTGCTGTTACTGTTTTGACCCAGACCTACAATCGGGCTTAAAGCCTGCTCCACGGGGCTATGTACGCCAGCATGACTATTGACAGAGAGCCCAACCCCATGTACAATATGATTCTCGGCTTCTGCTGTAATAATATTAAAAAAAAAAAGAAAAAACATTACAACGTTACACAATTTTCTTCACAAATAAATGACAAACTAGTGCATGCAATAAAAATAGTGGCTCGATTGGTGTAAATGAATTACTTTCTCAATCGATTTAACCGTGCACAAGCTACAGGTCGCATTTTTGGGTTATTTCGATGAAATTTGGTGCAAGGACATGAATTGTCCAAAAGAGGAACCCTATTGAAAATGGACCGAATCGTACCATTTTTAGAATCCCTGCCCATATGAGGTCCTATTATAATGGAAGTTAAATGGCTTCACATATAGCTTTTTCAAATTTAGACCCCATCGGACCATTTTTAGAAATGACCTTATAAACAAGTATACCGAATTTTTTACAATTATGGGCGTGGAACTGTGTCCAGTTTATCTGACGGGATTTTGCAGATTTTGATTTTGATCGAAAAAAAAGCCTCTTTTTGGGAAAAAATAACAAATCGACTGTACCTCCATATTACATTAAGATTATAAAAATTAATTGGTTTTGATAATGCTTTAATCGTTATCAACTATAACTATAACTAATAGCGATATAATATGATATGTCACTACGTGCATCAGTTTCTAAAAATATGTTTAGATAAGTAATTTTATTTTTGTACCCTCCACACCCAGAATACCCGAAAGGGCTTGACCAGAACCTTACAAAGTATGTTCATATGCTCTTGATCAGCATTAAAATCCACCTTTAAGGGCCGGCTTAACCTGCTCGGGACCGCTCGGTATCAGTAATTTCTTGAATGTATGTATGAATGTATGTACGTACATGTGTACAGACCATTGAAATATTTAGTACACTCACATCTAGGGACTATGTTTGTTTCAATTAAGTACTCGTAGAGAAGCTAAGGAAACACAATCAAATGTTGTGTTGACGTCGTTGAATATATTTAAAATAATTATACGTGTCAAAGATCACCTTAAAGGCATAAACAAATGAAACAGATTTATACAAACATTTAGTTTACGTCGAATTTTTGATAACTATATTCTTCTATATTCTTTCGCTATTAAAACGCATCATTTTTAAAGTTCGAATATAAGAAAAACACGACTGTCGTGGCGTACGATTAATGTTTTAAGGTGAAAACGAGTAACAACGAGTAACTCTTTCCATTGATGTTTTGTAAAAAGACAATAGAGAGGAAAGAAATTTATTTAAATTTTACAGCTTACAAAAAATTGAAAGAATTGAAAATCTCAAAGGCATAAAACTATTGGGTTGGCGATTAAGTGATTGCAGATTTTAAACAAGAATGAAAATTTAAAATCTTTGCTAAAAAATATAATCACTTAGGAACTGTCCGTTTTTGGCGATGACCCTCTGTCACCACCGTTCAGGCAGTGCCATAATTCCATTGGCATAAAAACGAAATTATAGAACTGATCGATATACCTTTTTTGCTAAATGAAAGATCCGAACAATAATAAAAAAAAAATAGGTTAAGAACTCTTAACACGTTAACGAAACAAAAGAGAGTAAAAATCCGCAATCACATAGTTGCCAACCCAATATAATAATACACTAATTAATAAAACAACATAAAAACAAAATGGTCAACCAAATCTCGACTTTCATGGTAACTCTTTTTAACTGCCAATCTAACGCGACAGATAAGTTCAAACTCCACCTGAACATTTTTTCCCTAACTTCAGCTGGATTTAAACTCACATCTTACGCCTTGGAGCTGGAGTAGCATTTGAATATTCACCAGTTGTATGCCACTCCGATAATTTGTCCATATAAATAAATGTGTTGGACATTTCTACGACTTGCTTCAATTTTAAGCAAGTAGGTTATACCCGAGGCTAGGCGTTGTTATATAAGTCGCTTCGTAAAAGAGTGCTATATGGGAAGGGGTTCTTAAAATAATCTAATCAGGTTCAAATTTGGCGCAGTCAACTAATAAGCCAAGTGTAGGGTATTAAACGATCGGTTTTAAAGAAGAGGTGCAAATGCTTCGGCTATGATGAAATCACAGCATTTCAGTTGCAACTACTACGATTTATGAGTTGTCCGTCTGCCTAACCGGAACATTTCGTTTTGTGGTTTCAATAGGTCACTACAAATTCAAGCCCTTCAATATATGTGCATTCATTATATAAGTTTGTGTAATGAGTCCTATTAGTAAAATTCCTAGAAACCTGTGATTTTACTAGACATCTAAAAAAGAGTGTAGAAGTCTGTTTTGATTGATTTTAATTTAATCGCACAGGTACGAATTTAGGAAGTCAACTGGTGTGTTAGGGTAAGTGAGCCCTAATTAATAATAAATAAATAATTACAGGTGAAAATAAGTTTAAATTTTTTTACTTCTACTTTTACGCATATGGTGTGGTACTGTGGGTACGAGTGCTTTAGAAATACCAATAACAAGTATGTAGTGAGTTACTTGAAATGCCAGATATTCGTTTCAAATGAAACACAAGTCGCAAAAAACACTGTAAATAGAGGCCAGTGAACCATTTTTTTACTCTCCACTTTAGTGATGAGGGTATACTAAGTTTGTCATTCGGTTTGTAACACACAGAAGGAGGCGTGGAGGCCATACAAATGAAAATTCGAGTCGATCTACAAGAACGTGTATTGGCCCAAAGAGGAACATTTCCGATTTAACTGAATCTTGTCTCAATTGAATATTATAGTAATCCGAATAATTGTGCCAAGTTCCATCGACAAATATTGAGAATTGTGGATTTCGGCAATAAAAAGTAATTTTTGCAATTTATCGCCACAAGCTTAATTTCAAATGAGCACAGCTGCCGTCCCCGTATTCCGATCAAGCTCAATCTTGCACCAATGAATTTGTATTTTCAAAATCTATCCACCTTTAGTTCAAAATTGAATTTTCGTAAAATTCGCAATTTTACAAAGGCTTTATATAGCCTTGTTAAAATGGAAAGTCATATATATGTACATATATTATATTTCACGAAGTAACTTGTATGCAAACACAACTATACCAATTGAGCATAATTTAAGGAGCCAAGTGGTGTGGGGTATTAATGGTTGCGGTAGACCGATAGTAACATTTTTACTTCTTTATAAATAATGTCGACTTGTTCGCTCAATTCTGGACAAAAATGTATATGAACAAAATAAGTAAAGAACTATATTTGGCTGAGGCTCGTAATATAGAAAATGTTCCTAAAAAATATTGAGCAAGTGCTTGTGTGAATGTAAAAAATCATTTTCTATCGCATACAGTGAACACTAATCATGGAAATTCTAATACACTTTAATTGTGCCCTGTACATAGCAATATATATGATCTGATCTGTTATACACTTATTGAACTTAATGTAGCTGCGGCTTGATGTGAATCAATCGCTATCATACACACACGCACGCTCTAAATACGTCTTTATTCATTCGAGCTAATCCAACAGGTTAATGGAGTGACAATACGAATAATAAGTGTGCACACTCGCAGTATCTAATTAACGCGTACACAGTGTGTGTGGATTGCCCCCAACACACAAACAATATATTCAAGTAAAACACTTGTCGGCCCGGTCACCTGAATTATGTCTCTTTAATGTATGTTAAGCGCCACTTTGAGTAGGTAGCCATAATCGTGCACACATATCTTGCTGCTTGATCATGTACTACATGCTTGTTGTCAGCGCGGTTCAAGGAGAATTCTCTAATTGACCAAAAGCAAAATCAAAAGTGAGAAGTGCGATTATGGTACCAAACCAATTACCACCAATAACAACTAATTATCTGAATGGCCCAATGGCTGGCTGGCTGTGTGTGCATAGTGTGTACGTGTACAGTAGCGACAACGTGAACGTGGAGTAAGAAAAAAAAAGATGCTTAATCGAAAAAGTGGTCTGTAGTCAAAAGCCACGGCCCCATTGCAATAATGTATATATATATATATATATGCTAATAAACATTTGCATACATGCAAATGCTAACCTGTACAGCCGTCCATATACAGCACATGCATGCACAAGTGCAAAGCATTTATAATTACAAACGTTCTTAAATACATTTCAGTTTCAATAATTTACCAATTGATAACCACTTTTTTGTAATGAAATATTCAACATACATACACACACACACACACACACACATACACAAATGCATACATACATTTCACTGCTTGGTGTGTTTGTGTACGTAAGAGTGCTTTTAATAATGATAACGTTTTCAAACGACAAAACTTATTAACTTTGTGATCTCTAATAATACAGATATTTTTATATATAGGTGTCTGAATGTGAGTATATGTGTGTGTTTTATTGCATTTAATTAAATTTTAATTACCATTGAATGCTTTTGCGGTCATTATAGTAAAAACAATAAAATAACAATAATAACAACAAAATAAACAAGTAAAACGGGGCTATATTAGGTGTGCGCCAAATCTAGCATACCAATTATCATTAACCTCTTCCAGTTACGCAATAGTATCTCAATTTCTCAATTTCTCAATTTCTCAATTTCTCAATTTCTCAATGTATAACTTTTATTCATTTCATATATATGCATATAAAAAAGTTAGTAAGCAATTGATATGAAGACTATTGTGTGGTGCAGTTGTAGTTGTAGAGGGAGGGATTTGAAAACGGTTTATTGTTGGTTCGATTTCTTGATGTTTTGTTGTTGGTGTTGTGGGCCAGGTTACTTTTAACCTTTAAGAAGAATATTTGTACCTAATTTCAGCTCGATATGTGAAAATTTGCGATCGTGAGAGAGTTGAAAGCTTCAAGTGCAAGGTGTAGGACGCTTATGTGGAGGTGTCCTTTGCCACATTTTGCTGAATTGCAATAGTAAACCGTAGAAAATCTTGAACATTGCATGTATCGAATTTCAGGGCGATATCTCAATTTATGCAACTGTGAGAATTTCAACAAAAAAGTGTATTATTCATATGGATATACGGACGGATAGATTGGCTAAATCAACTTTTCTATTGATGCAGATCAAGTATATATATATTTTTGGGGGCTCGGCTGGCTCGCTTCTCGTACTTACAAACGTCTGAACAAAAACAATATACCCACATATAATTAGGATGACACATCATATGGGTATAAAAATAAACAAGATAGAGAAGTTCGGTTAAGATCGAAGCTTAAATACCCTCCACCTTTTATAATCATCTAAAAAATAAGTTCCTATTGCCATATTTATGTATGTGACTACTTCATGTACTTACGCAAATAGTGTTTTTTTTTAATTATAGGCGTTTGCGTTATTCAATCACGCCCATACTTGGCACAGTGTTGGACAACGGTACCACTTATATTTATACCAAAATTCAACGTGATAGGCATAGAATTGTGCGATATATAATTTTTTAAAGATACAATTTTTTCGAGGTACGTTGATATTTTTGTTTATTGTGGGCGTGTCTCTTAACCGATTGTGCCCCATTTCGATACGGAACAGCGAAATTGAACTAAGAATACGTATGCAAAGTTTCAATTTGATATCTCTAAAATTGCGAGCGTGAGAGTGCCAACAACAGACGGACACACGGACGGACATGTCTCAAACGATTTCTCTTTTTGTGCTGATTAAGAATATACATGGTTTGTGGGGTCTGCGAGGCTTCCTTCGATGTGTTGTAAACGGATGATCAAAATGAATATACCCTCTTCCCTAAGGTGGAGGGTATAATTATATGTGTTTACATTCACATTTATATTCATATTTATAATAATTGTCGTTGGCACAAGCATTCATACACATATATTTACACATATTTTGTAATTATCGCATATACATCGTTTATGATTTTATCATTCTATTTATTATACAATATAATATAGATAGTCAATGACACTTCTAGCGTAGTAAAACTACTAAAACCATAAAAACGTTTGCGTAGCGTTTTGGGCATACGTAACCAAAAAGAAGGATTTCCGCCATATGATGCCCACGTCTGGTGTAAACGAAGATTGCAAATGATTAAGTTTAAGTTTATTGTGAGACTTTTTCCAACTTTTACATTTCAATTTATATTCATAAAGTTGTGAAACAAGAAGTAAGATAAAACTTAAAATTATAAGGTGTTGTTGAAATAACAGTAAAATGGATTAAAGCACCTAGGTAGAGATGATGAGAATTTGTCATAAATGATTCTTATGGTACTTTATTTACCCAGACGGAAATTTCTGCTACCCTACAAAATAAATGTATTCTTCATCAGCATCAAATTCTGAGTAGGGCATATCTAGATACGTCCGTTCGTGTGTTTGCGGGCTTTGTCGACAGATGGATTTTAAACTTTCTCGTGTTTCGTTAACGTGTTCAGAGTTCCTAACCTATACTTTTTCTTATATTGTTGGAACTTTCTATCTTTCATTTAGTAAAAAAATTATATCGATCAGTTCTTTAGTATTGTTTTTATCCCAATTTATTATTTTTAAGGAATTATGAAACTTCCTGAATGATAGCCAAAAACGGACAGTTCCTAATTGATTATATTTTTCAGCAAAAATTTTGAATTTTCATTCTTGTTTAAAATGCGATCTCACTTAGTTGCCAAACCAATCAGCATCAAAAATTAAGTCGATCCAGACATTTATGTCCGTATGTCCATTTTCGTGATCGTAAATTTTGAGATATTGAGCAGATATTTTGTTCAGCCACTTTTCTGCACACGGATAACTATTTAAAATGGATAAAATCGGTCAAGATCCACGCCCACATTTTATGCTCTTTAATGTTTAACTGCGATTTCGACATTGGTACTTTCCTGCACAGACTCTTTTTGGGTAAATCGTGGGATAGGCGTACCTACAAGGAGGTAGTATGGAAACATGGATACTCAATTCTCTAAAAGCCCAGATTAACAGGCAAAATTAAATCTATAATTTTCTCCAAAACGTACTCCATGTGCACCCGATTACACCCCCTAGTAGGGTGTATATTTTATTATACCTTAACATACAAGTAGAATTAGACGATTAGTAAAGATTTTTGCAAATAGCCTGTTGACCGATCACGTCCATTTTAATATGTATACCGAGTTTTGACCATTTTGTAGTTAATTGATCGATTTTTCTTGATTGTGGGCGTAACTCTTAAGATATTTTTGCCCAATTTAAGTAGTCGTGTATAAAATTCCAGTACAATATCTCAACATTTACGACCGTGAAGGGCCAACAACAGACGGTGCGACCGGCATGTCTAGATCGGCTCAGATTTTGACCATGATCAAAAATATATATATTTTGTTAGGGTGTCTGACGCCTCTTTCGAAGACCTTAGCGGAAGGTGTTAAAATTAATTTTACGCAGTGAAACGTGATATATGATGGAGGCTTAAGCATAAAGATTTAGGAAGAATTCATTCAATCAATGTTCGGTTCTATTCAGTGCAGTTCAGTTCGAAATCTATTACAATGTCATTCAACATGATTTTTATTTTATTACATTTTTACATACACATGCGCAAAAAACGCAATGTTTTTACTATAGAAAAAAAAAAATAATAATAATAGCAATAAGGGAAAAAAGCAGTTGTCAGTGCAACGTCAAAGTTCAATTTGTTGTTTGTTTTGTGAGATACGCATGAAACATATGTGTGCGTGAATATGTATGAAAAACAAGGAAATATGTATTTAGGTATGCACACGGGTATGTATGCGTTAAACATGTTTTCCAACTGCGCACAAATTTTCGCACTCCATGCAAATGTTCTAAATGGATACCACGGTGTGTATGTGTGCGAATGTGCGAATTGGTAAGAGAACGTCTTTACACTACACTTTATAGCAATGTTTGCTTCTTGTAGTGGGTTTAAAATCTACAAACATGCATCACTTGTCATTTAAGGAAGTTTTGGGTGTTTGGGTGTTTGGGTGTTGCAACGGGGAATAAATCATTTAAATATCTGTCGTATTAGATTGCCACAATTAATATCAATGAGTGAAAATTGCACAATGTATCCGCAGACAAAACAAACTAACACACTGCACACAACAGATCCTGACAGTTTTCGTACTGGATGTGAGCCATTGCACATTAAAGTGGTGCAAGTCCATCTTTCCAAAATGGACTTGCACCCCTTTCCTTTACAACTTTAGAACTATTATTCTGTTAATAAATGTGACAAAACAAGTAAAAATGTTATAATCGGTCCAGGCGGTACCCAAAACTACTTGGCTCCTTAAATTATGCTAGAGTAAGTTACTTCGTGAAATATAATTATGTGGGAAGGGGTTCTAAAAATGGTCTGAACCGGTCCATTTTCAATAGGGGACCATTTTTAGAACCCCTTCCCATATAACTAAAATTTTGACTTGTTAAACTTTTTTCCCCCTGTTACTCATTAAGTATAAGAAAAGTGAGTTGAGATGAAATTGAAAGGGTTTTGGAACATATTATATTATACGTTGGGTCGTAGACATGTTCTACGCGTTAATTAAATTATGAACTCCTTGAAGTACAAGTAGTTGCTAGTTGCAGATGAATGATAGTAACGAGCCAAACATTTCTAAATTGTGAGAAAGTCTGGCGTTGTTCTATTTACCTATAATATAATGCAGCAGATTATCCTCGAAAACGTACGATTCGTCAAAACCGTTGCCACCCAATATTTCCGTTTTCATCTTCAAAATGTTTGGCAGCATTGAAATTGCCATACAGTACAAGGTTGTGTGCGCTAACTGTGCTAATGGCCGTTGCCGTACAACACTCTTAATTGTACTGTAATTGTCCGATAATGCTGTTTTCGCCGAAGAGCGTCAACAGAAGTAAAAATTGTATTTTTCGTTGACGAATTGGTAGAAAATGCTTGCAATGGTGACACAATCAAAATCACAATCGTTTCGAAAATATGACATGTGAAAAATATTTGCCCTGCGTACCACTACGAGTACTGCAACAAGTTTAATGGATAGTGTTCACAAGTGTTGTATTTATTGTTTTCAATTGTTTTCTGTGAATATTTGCTTGCCGATATATACACAAATTTGCTTGACTTCGACATATACTGCACACACATACATGGGCATACAAGTATGACCACAAGTATTTGCGTTTGCAACGTAACGCGTTTATTAACGTCAGCAAACTGTATTTGCTCAATGGAACGTGTACGTTTGCAGTACTTAGTGAAGGGTGCGCTGTGGGACAGTGCGTTGCTGTGTGATACTGCTGGTGCCGGCATGCAGCTGATTGCGTGCAAATTGCACAATGTATGCGTCCTTCTCGCTTTCAATCAATAGCGAACCCAACCATAATTGATCAGTAGCATCGATGCATTGTAAACATATTATAGTTTAGAATGATTTGCGTTTTTCACTTTTAAGTGATGCTGGACTTGGCATCAATGAAAAAAAAACAAACTAGAACAATAAGTCTACTGTTAGCTAATGTGTCTGCTTTTTATTAATTGTGATATAAATTATTTTATCGCCCGGATTCAGGACACGTTCCGTTATGTTTTTTATTTTTATTTTTTAGAAATATCACTTTTTCAATTATTAGATGACAATTGTCTGTTCGCGATTCACTCTCTGCTCTATCCTATTCTATACTGGTATGGTGTTAATGCTGTTCACTGACCATATAATATTGACAATCGCTACGATCGCTGTGTTCTAACGTAAGACGCCGACTAAACCTGCATGTGCTGCCGACTCACGTACTAAACTGTTAATTTATTCTCTTGTACATATTGTGATCGCACGAGTGTGTGTGTTGGTGTGTAGTTCAGTTCTGTTGCTTGATACTAGAAATCAATTGTCGGTCTTGGCAAAATTGTTAATAAGAACCCAGCAAAAGAATTATAATAACAAATAATAATAATACTAATAACAACAATAATAACAACAACAACAAAAACAACAAAAACAACAAAAACAAAAACGTATCTCGATTACGTTTGTTTAGGCTCGTTGCTCGTATTTTGTATGTGTTCACCACCTTCACCACAAAATTGGTATTTGAGATTGATAATGGTGACGATGGTGGTTGCTGTTGTTGTTGCCGGCCACACTGTCGTTGTCGTAACAGTATATGTTGTTTACTTGCTGCTCTGCTGGTGTAAAAACAAATATGTTAAATAGCGCCAACGGTACGAGTGGAGAGAGCCAACCAAAAATTAAAATAAAATACATTTTTAAGCAGTGCTTGCCGCCCGTTTTACAATACATTTATTAGTAAATACATATACATGCACACGTAAAATACTTAATGGATTGTGTGTGTGCATGTGTGTATATATTCTAAGTTATCACAAATTAACTAAAATATCAGCATAATGCCATTAAACAACAAGTAAAAACATTATTATCGGTTCTACTCGATCGTTTAATACCCTGCACCACTTAGTTCCACAAATAATGCGAGGCATTGTTATTGTACATATACCCCAACACTTTTAGTTTTTGGACAAAGATCGCTATTTAAAATGAAAAAAAAGATCAAGAGCCACGCCCACAAACGACAAAACCCACAAAAATAGACCTATTTAGTTGAAGTTTGGTGTACTTATGTATAATTATGCCATTCGTCGATGTACCAAAAATGGGCGTAATCGAATAAAAAATACGCCCACAATTTATAAAAACTCACACTCAGCGTTAAACTCGATGTGCAAGCTGATACGTAATATACATACTATTAGAGGGCGTAATCACATACCTGCCACGCCCACCGTTTATATGTATTGTAGATGTGAAGGGTATTTATATAATATAATATTTGGCCTAAGCTAAATTTAATTTTCTTATTTGCTTTCAGTATGCGTTCAATGTGTGTGACCGTGTGATTGGTAGTAAAACAGGCACGGGCACGTCTAAATCTATATAATGATGATCATGATAATGATAGATTTGGTGGTGTCTCTGATGCATTATCAAGGGTGATGTGCCACACACTGTATTTAGTTAAAAATTGTCGTTAATTGTTATTGTTGTTTATTATACTCGTGTCATAATAATAAATAGTTAGGTAAGTTGTTAAAAAAATCATCAATAGATTTATTGGTGTTTTTTTGTTTTTTGTTTTTGTTCCTCTTCGTTGCTAAATAATTTCCGTGCGGATCCATTTTTATCGGAAGAAAATAAATTAAATATAATCTTATCAACAGCGGCGACCAAAACATCTGCAACAATAACAACAACATAAATTCGCACATACATCCATGTTATGCTAATCGTTTATTCTTGATATATATATGGTGTGTGTATGTGTATGCTAGCGACTGATTTCAACGGGACTAAGGGCACAGTAAGATTAAATTGTAAATAAGTTCACACACTAATGCAATATGGAACGAACACAGTGACGTATGTATGTATGTGCCCACTTCTATGCGTATCGGCACATGTTCTATATTATTGTTTTAAGCTGAGACACTCACTCATTTCTCTGGTATGGTGTTTATTTCATTGTTTTCCGTTGCTAACACCCACCGATACAATAGAAATTAAAAACCGAACCAGAACGGTCTTGGGTACCATGTGTTTAACCAAACACTTATGCTAATGGAATGTTGATGTACGGCGGTACATAAAGTTTTTCTCATCAATACCAGATGATTACAAATGGAATGGAATGTGGAAAACTGTGGTATGCAGTACCACCAACCAACTGCATAACTTACCACATGTTCTAGTGAACGTTGATTCTCTGGCCAACAGTTGTGCTCGTTGACTTTGTATCAAACAACACCGTGCAATGAATATGAAACTGACCATTGTAGAAATATATATATTTGGTGAATATATCATTCATGTACATTCACTATACTCCCACTCTCTTAGACTAAATATTGGGTTGGCAACTAAGTGATTGCGGATTTTAAACAATGAAAATTCAAATGAATTTCCTTAAGCTGAAATCCAGTTGCTTAACATAGCCAAACTTTTTAAATTTGTTTTGCAATAAGTTGAGCTTGTCTGCAATATCACGTGCATGTAAACGTCCGCACAAACTTAATATACCCTCTCTCTACCATAAATGGTGTAGGACATAAAAATAGACGTATGTAATATCACTGAGAGGCACTTCTCAGGTGTACAGCACAGTCTGCTTCTGAACAGTGTTCTTATGTTATTCCAGTGTCTTGTGGTTCAAAATGAATTTCAAAATGAACGCCAGTGCCCGATCACCGTTTTTCGGTGTCGGTGTCAATAACTAAAGATAAGCAAAAGCATTTGTGAAGTTTCAAAAACTCAAGACCATTGTGTAAACGCCTTTATATGGAGTTGAAAAAAAGCCAAAAATAAATGAGGCGAACAAGTGGCTCCACAAACACAAGTTGCCGACCGCTGTACGAAACTGTCACACGTGTAAGAACAAACGAAAATTGTCGTCATAATGTAAACAAGAATTTAACGAGAAATATGCAAATCGGTCATTGAACAACAACAAAAACAAGCAAAAAAATCATACTTGGCTTAAGCCACCAGCTTGGGTCACTAAAATAAAAATTATGACTTGCAATGATTCGTTTATATTGTGGGCGGGGTATTAATGAAAGTTTTGAAAAACGCTTTCAAAAGCATTCAAAATCCTTAAAAAAATTAACCCCTCTTCGATTTTTGGTTTACTGTGAATGTTTTTGACCAATTTTAGTGGCAACTACCAATATATTTGCCAAGCTTCCGATAGATGTCTCAATGTTATAACAGGCAGACGCACCGACTTGGCTGATTCCATTTAGATTGACACGCTGATTGAGTTTCTACACACTTTGTGGGATTTCCGGTGTTGCAAGCGTTTTGACAAAGTCAGTATACTCCCGTTCATTAGGTGGTGGGTATAATAATGTGTTTTGCATGTGCTTAACATTTATTGTCTCGTTGGTAGTTCTCACTGTGTACACACCACCATCTCATTTACTTAATATTCAAACAGTGCTTACACATATATACACTGTTGCTGCCCCCCCTTCTGCAAATCAAATCAACTCTCGATTAATATTCAGTTTATATGAAGTGTCAAAAGTTCAATTATTACCATCACCATCACAGAGGTCAGTGCGTCTAAATAAGTTGCACATTTTTATACCCCACAGCACTTGTGGCAAAAGGTAGCTTAAGTCTGTGCGAATGTTTGTAACCCCCCAGCAGCGGCAAATGACAGACTGATTTTCAATTGTACCGATCGATTATGAATCAATATCTGAATCGTACATGTGTGCGTCTGTCTGTTTAAGCCATAGATCGCATTTTTTGAGATATTTCGATGAAATTTGGCGCAGAGTGGAATGCTATTAAAAATGGACCGAATCGGACCGAATCGGACCATTTTTAGAATCCTTTTCCATATAATGATATTTCATACAGACACAACTAACCAAGTGGTGTAAGGTGTTAAATGTTGGGGATTGGCTAACCGTAACCGTAACGTTTTCACTTGTTTACGTTGTAAAAAATCGCATCGAACGTATGCACCCATTGCCGTTTTCATGCCTAAAGCTTATCGGGGTTTAAAAATTCGTTGTAAGCCGAATGTAATTTTTGTATATAAGACCACTATTTGGATTTTTCCGTTTACTACTTTTTCTCTACAACCAATGCTCCAATAATAAAATTGATTACGGCTTTGATCACATCCGGTCATTGATAGTTAAATGCATTCCATGTGCACATTGTTGTTGTATGTCTTATTTATACACAACAATGCAAAAACATATAAAATATTAATTCAATCCAATTCAATACAATTTAATCATTGATTTAATGATTTTTAAAAGTAGATATTTAATTACACCCTTCACACGTTACTGTAAACTACACTAAATGACAAAGTTTGTCGTTCCGTTTGGCAACTATTCGTCGCGATTCGGGTCAATGTAAATGTGATGGTAGCAGAATTGGGACATTCAGTCCAAACTTAGGCTCACAATGGACAAAAATCATTCACAGACTCCATTATAGAAATTTTTATATCATGTATAAAATGTTTATGTGAAATGTACTGTAAATGAATCGCTTTCAATATTACACGATATATGTGGGCGTGGCCATATAACAGTGACGTCCACAATTTAGAAAACCATTGCAAGAAGAATTGGCTTGCCCGATAAGGTACCTGCACCTCTAAGCGTATAGAAAAAATTATTATCCTGGCATTTATTATTAATTCAATTTAATATAATGCGCATTGTAAAGAAAACATTGATTATGCCTGATCTAGGTTTTTACACACACACACAATTATTTGTGATACCGATACAGCGGTTGTGGCGGATCTTCTATCAAATGATTTGATATGTGTCATTCATCCAGACATAGACGCATGTATGACACTGATTTGGGGTTATCGCTTAGACGCGTTGATACGTTGCAAAGCACTTGTGAAAGATGCAAATAAACGGCAACACAATATAATCAGAAAACATGAAAAGTACGGTAATTAAAATCGTTGGTTCTAATATCTGTAATTTCGGTACATATGTACATAGACTACATATGCAATAGTTATATATTACCTAGACACTCACTCAGTGTCTTATCACATGTTATATATTGTAGTTGGTTGGTGAAGGTAATTAAATAAAAAATAAATATCTTAACAACTCACTTATTTCATTAGTTTTTTCATCAGCATCCGACTGATCCCTGTTATCATCTTTTCTGGCAATTCTAGCATTTGCGGCCAACGGGTTTTTTGTAGTTTTCATGCTTGCTACTGTTGTTGTTATAGCTCTATTCACATTTTAGACGATGTCGTATTTTTTCCTCAAACATTACTTTACATATCCACACGAGCTCAAGCTCAAGCTAACAAACTAACACACCTGCAACACCAATTAATTTAGAATTAGAGAGAAACAAGTAAGAAAACTAAATTTGGCTTAGACCAAATCTTAATTACCCTCCAACTCCACAACGGTGGGCGTGACAAATATATATATATACTGCGCCCTCTAATAGTGTACATATTACGTATCAGCATGCAAGTCTACTTTTACGTTAAATATGGTTTTTTGAAAATTATGGGCGTGTCTGCTATCCGACCGCGCCCATTTTTGGCACATCGGTAGATGGGATAACGATGTATAGTATATGCGTACAAAAGTTTCTAGGTCAACTTTTGTGGCAGATATAAAGGTTTTTATTGATTGTGGGCGTGTCTCTAATCCGAATATGCCCATTTTTGGCATATCGATAAAGCTAATATTTATAGATGTACGTACCATATTTCAAGGTTATAACTCAATTTCTGTAGCAGATAAATAGATTTTTGTTGATTGTGGGCGTGGCTCTGGACCGATTTTGTCCATTTTAAATAGAGATTTGCGTGCAAAAACTAAAAGTGCCTGTACAAAATTTCAGCTCAATATCTCAAAATTTACGCCCGTGAGAGTGCCAACAACAGACGGACAGACGGACACACGGACATACATGTCTAAATCGACTCAGTTTTTGACGCTGATCAAGAATATATATACTTTGTAGGGTCTCTGACGCCTCCTTCTGGGTGTTGCAAACGGAAGAACAAACTTAGTATTCCCTCATCACTAAGGTGGAGGGTATAAAAAAAACTGGTTTGTAAAAAAAAAAAAATTTTTTTTAACTGGTGGGCAAAAAAAAAAGGGTTTTTTACTTTCATATGTTTGGGAGGGTATATAACACTTTGTCAAAACGGTTGTTACGCCCAAAAGGAGACGTCGGAGATCTCGCAAAGTAGATATTTTGAATTAGCATCGAATACTGAGTCGATCTAACCATCTAACCTATCTGTGCAACTGTCTGTCCATTGTAGATGTTCTGTGGTAATCGCAAAAATGTGTTTATAGAAATCATTAGCTGGTTGGTATTGAAATTAGGCAAAATGGGTCAAGCTACACGCCCCTACAATCCAAAAATTTTCTAAGTAAAATTTCTATTTTGTACTTATAAGGTACCGAAGGAGTACTCCTCGGCAAGCTTTCGCATAACGATGGAGGGTGTTCCAGATTTGGCCTTAGTCAAATATTGTTATACCTTCCACCCCAGTGATAAGGATATACTAAGTTTGTTCTTCCGTTTGCAACACCCAGAAGGAGGCGTCAGAGAGCCTACAAAGTATATATATTCTTGATCAGCGTCAAAAACTGAGTCAATTTAGACATGTATGTCCGTGTGTCCGTGTGTCCGTCTGTTGTTGGCACTCTCACGGGCGTAAATTTTAAGATATTGAGCTGAAATTTTGTACAGGCACTTTTAGTTTTTGCACGCAAATCTCTATTTAAAATGGACAAAATCGGTCCAGAGCCACGCCCACAATCAACAAAAATCTATTTATCTGCCACAGAAATTGAGTTATAACCTTGAAATATGGTATGTACGTCGTCTTTAAATATTAGATTCATTTTTAT
Source organism: Ornithomya chloropus (assembly GCA_963971445.1). Lineage (NCBI taxonomy): Eukaryota > Metazoa > Arthropoda > Insecta > Diptera > Hippoboscidae > Ornithomya > Ornithomya chloropus. Next base: position 27,497,672 of record OZ020530.1, on the reverse strand, counting down.
GCCAAAAATGGACGTATTCGGATAACAGAACTTGGAATATGGTACGCGTATACATAGTTACCCCATCTACTGATGTGCCAAAAATAGGCGTGATCGGATAATAGACACGCCCACAATTTACAAAAAACCATATTCAACGTAAAAGTACACTTGCATGCTGATACGTAAGACATACACTATTAGAGGGCGCAATATATATTTTTGTTACGCCAACCGTTGTGGAGTTGGAGGGTAATTAAGATTTGGCCTAAGCCAAAGTAAGTTTTCTTACTTGTTTTTTTTTTTTTTTTTTTTTTTTTTTTTTTGTTTTAAACTGTGCTAGGCAACTATTGTACGTACGTAAATTGAGTTTAACAGATATTATAGTTAATTAATAACGATTTGTTGCTGTTGCTATTAGTTGTAAAATTGTAGCAATGCATTCTTATCTTTTCGATATTTGTTTGTTTCCTTTCTACAATACATATAATTTACAATCAGAGTTCTATAAATTGTTCTTTGTTAAAACTGAATGAATCATATTTTCGGTAATTCCATATTGCCTCTCTGTTAAGAAGTACATGTTGTGAAGATCGTTTTGCTACTCTCTCTCTCTCTCTCTCTCTCTCTCTCACTGTCTGTCCCTACTTTGCCAATTTTTACAATTATCTTATCATTTTGAACTTTGTTCGCGTTCCGATTAACAAACGTCACTTACAAAATTGTATGTATGCAGTTTTAATGCAGAAGAAGAACAACAACAACAATAATAATAATAAATACAAAAACAGAAACAAAACAACACAAGCAATAAATTGGGCGATGGTCCAATTTGCCAAAGTTTAGACAATTACAATTTGAAACCATTTAAGCTAATCAAGCCGAATCTGAAAGGCTAACTGTGTGCACTTGTCGGCATCTTGAAAATTGGTGCGGTCACATTTCACCCATTTAAAAAAAGAACAATCAATTCATCAATTGCCAATTTTCAATTTGAATCTCTAAAGTATCCATTGTCATCATTAGGTATGTGTGTGAACAAGCGATATTATTTTAATAATATACGACTTCAGTCGTATAGTTTGGTTGAACAAAGGTGCCAATATAAACAATACCCACCACATCTACGCACAGACAGTGGGCGTGACAGATACATCTTGCAGATCGAGTTTAACATTGAAAATGTTTTTTTTGTTAATTGTGGGCGTGTCTGTTATTCGACCATGGACCATCATTACTTCTTATTACAGATAAACGGTAAGAGGCACAAAAAAACGAATTATTAATTTTTTATATATATTTGAAAAAGTCAAGTTAACCACGCCCATTTAAAGTGGATCTGGTATGTTTTAGGGGTTAGTTTAGAATGTTTGGCGTAGAATTTGCAATGACCTCTTCTCCTTTATGCTCTGAACAATTTTATGAAAATGGGCGTGGTCGGTAAAAATATTTATAAATCTCTATTGCCACATTGTAGATGTTGCAAAAGGGATAACAAGTCCAGGTGACCTGCCCATCTTATGCGGAGGATATACAAAATGCCATTGAGGCCACACTCCAATTGTGGATCGATTCCTTGTCATGTTTCAATTATAAGCAATCTGCAGCAAGAAGTTGTTAAACTATCGCGTTTCTCTCAATTCATTAAGGAATGAAATATAATCTGAGTTAAGTGACTGTTATTGTAAATTGCGTTGTACGTGGCTGAATGTGAATGAAATCTACAGAGAGAGAGTTGAGAGTAAAAGTGGAGACTGAAGAGTTGTATCTTAATTATAATTTGAACACAATTCTTAAATTTGATAAAATTAAGGCAGTTGTTATGATTAAAATTGCCAGTTAAAGATTAAATGCGGAACAAATTGTCGACAAATAAGATATTTTCTTATCACTGTGTGTGGTTGACTGAACCTTTAAATTTGAAGAGAGGTGGAATAAAGTAAATACGTATATGTACTGTTGTGTTGTTGTAGCCATCATTATATTACTGTGGCACACACAAGAGCATTCACCGACACATCGTACATACGTATATGCACCATTTGACCATTTACACTGACAGTGATCAACTTTTTACGCCTGTGCACTGGCCTTATACACAACATCTATAAGATAATAATAGTTTGTTGTTGTTATTTCGTGTTTTGCTTCTTTTTTTTAGGAGTGCGAGATTAAATTCAGATTGAAGACGTTTTTTTTTTGGTACAATACTGGAATTTCAGTTTGCATGCATTTAGGTTATTTTTATCAAAGTGTAGAGACTGGCTTGTTTTTCTACGTAATTTATGCAAAAAATGGTGTGACTTGTTTTTTTCTGCTTGTTATTTGCATATCTACACAAACACAAGCATACGTACGTAATATGTCGAAACCGGAGATGTGTGGTTCTAGCATATGTGGTGAGCAACCGTTTCTCTCTTTCGTTGGGTCTCACTTGCTTTCATGCATTTGTTTTTTATTGTTGTTGCTATTGAAGGGGAGCCCTTCTTAATGAAATTGTTAAAACATTTTCAATCAGAGGTTTATGTTTTCTTTTTTTCTCTCATAATACACTCACTCACTCACGCGCGCGCCCTTTTATGAATCTATTTGATTTTATTCTTAATGAATGCGAATTTGTATAAAAACAATTTGTGCTGGCTACTACTGAATGTTGTATACGCGATCGCGAAAATTAAGAAGCAATGAAGAAGGAACACTACACAATGAAAAATGATTTCTGGCATTGCCGCCGTCGCCACAGCCGCAGCTACTCAATTTCAAAACTCTTTCAATAACAACTAACCAAGTAACCAGTACCTTGTCGCTCTCCCATGCATTCAATTATTCACGTGTGTGTATATGAAGAGTGCGGCAATATTCTACGAAATGCTGTTGTCCTGCTTTGTTGTATTTGATCGGCGATTCAATTTGACTTTGACGTTTCCTTGTGATCAAATCTTTTGCTGGCGAAGATAAAACAGAGATTATATAAGCAAACTTCCTGCAACGCAATATTACAAGTAATTAATTCTCCAGCGTACAAGAATATATTCCTGGCGTGAAACGTGTAATGAACGTAATGTTGAACTTGTCCAAACCAATAGTGCAAACCAAAAAACAAAACAAAAAAACCCCTCGTTAAGCCTAACTTTCCAGTTGGATCTTCTCCCTTGTGGTTTGTTTAGGTTCAATTGGTTAATTTGCATTGTTGCGGTCACAACATTTGCCTACAAAAGTATTATATTTGCATAGTTTTCTTGTAGTTGGAATTAGGGGAGGTCTGTGTCACAGCGGCGTAGACAGTGGAGAGTAATAGTACACAAGTGAATGTACAATGACGTCGTCATAATAGTAACAATGTGGCATTCAAGTTTCAGTCCATTTTTTATATGCTGATAATATATATGAACGAAAATTGATTTTGATGATGTTCACCTTTCTCGGTTTTATTTGTACAATACGCGTAGATCGTCAGTACTCCAACTCAGTTATCACTCAACTACGAATTTTTCAAAAAAAAAGAAAAAAAAAACAATTGCCTACTTTAAGCAGAATTATAATAAAAATTTTGTTTATAAGTTTTATAATAACTTTGCCGCGCTAATAATAATGTGGAAATTTATATATATATATATATATATATATATATATTTGAATATACTAGATAATAATAGTAGAACATTATTAGGGGGAATAAGAAAGGTTTTACATATTGTCTTAAATGTTTAAGTTAATTATAAAAATTTTCAATTGATATTTTGTCAATTACATCATGTTTACGAATGAACTCATTCATTCAATTTGATTCATTCAATCATATCGTCTGGATTGATAGGAATTAACCTTATCAACTACACAGTCCAGTGCTGCCTGTACATCAGTGTACACTGGCACACCCTGACGTTTGGCCAAATCAATGAGATAGGAACGTCCTCGATTGTAATCTTTGATGGCGGTAGGTGTGAGCTATGGATGAATGATATGACATAAGTTAGTACAAATTCTAAACATTTGCTTTGGGCTGAATTGAATTGAATTACCTTCTCATCACCTATAGCACAGTCATCGGGTAACATTTGCACGGCCAACACCACATTATACATTAAGCCAATACAGTGTGCGGCCAATGTCATGGGAGCCAGAGAACGGGTCTCCCTTGTTATGACAAACAACAAAACGCGGCTGGAGTCTAAAAGCGCTGGATTATAAAGATTCGTGCGCACGGGTATAACAGGTGACCACTTCAAAACCTCCTCCGTTATGTTTAATTCTTCAACTCCTTCAGATTTTGTGTTTCCTTTGTCCATTTGAGATTTTTGTGTAGTGCGCCTAAAAGCATTGATCGCCACTACGTCCGGTTGCTGCGACCAATTCATATTATTTGCATTTAGGCTTTCGTGTAAAGCAGGCAAGTGGTAGGATATATTGTGCGCCTTCAAGTAAGGTATGGCTATATCCTGACGCCATCTGGTGCGCAGATAGCAACTTCCACCCAAATAAACTTCACGAAAATCAAGGGTTGTATAATTCTCCGCAGGGTCACAACAGTTAATGGAATTAAGCGAACTATTACTACTAGAAAAAACCGAATCATTGGAATCACTTTCTTCTTCCGCACTACTACGGTCAATGTGTGTTGTATTCAAGAGTGCTTCTCTTTTGAAGGAAGTTGGATGAGGCACTTTAGTCGCTGTATTAGGCAGAGCAGTGCTTTCCACACTTTTTAAGCTCAGCTCTCGTCCGGATGCATTTTTTTTATCGAACTGCACACGAAGCTGCTTTTTTTTCAATTCCATGGGTAACGGCGAAAAGGTGCCGCTATCGCCACTGCGACTTAAAAAGTCATTCAAGGTGTGATTATGGACCTCTGGTCCTCCAAGAATACTCGTACTACTAGACGTCCGTGATACGTTTTTACCACCGTAATGGGTAGGCGTGTAAGCTCCTTCTCCTAAAGAATCAAAATGTAATGGAAATGTTTCGTTTATTGGTTTTAAGCCATTAAGATTGTGAGCGTCACCTTGCATATTGGTTAAATAGACAGGTGGTGGTGGAACGTTGGTGCCCTTAATAGGTGAAATGCAACCACTCTCATGAATTTCTTGTTGAAGGACAGACAAATAAGCAAACGCCATGCAAAATAAGTTAAAGTCGACAAGCTCATCAGTAGAATTTATACTACTGGATGAACATGACGAGGACGTTGAGGATGCTGGTGTAGGCATTTGTTGAGCGGTCGAATCCCTACCAGGGTTATAAGGATTATATTCTTCGAACTTTTGCAAGGACCTTAACGTTTCTCGTTGAGCATTAATGATTTTCTTAAGATTTTCAAAATCTACTAAACTTTGGACATAACCTAAGTAGAGGAGAGCACGTTGACACTGCTGAATTGTGATAACATCATCGATTGGATTAACGCGATCGAATGCACCACGTACCACACTGCAATTATAAGAGATGTAAGCGGTTAGGCCGGAGAAACGTTTCATTATATGGAAACTTACACTAAAATAGAAGCAATATTAGTGGGTGGATCCCTCACTCCGTATAAAATCTCCTTGGTACGCTGCAGCGCAGCTGGTATGTTATCGAGCACTGGTAAACCTCGCCGTGTCACCAATTCACGCAATATTAATTGATTACGCGTCAGATCTATGAATTCTCTAAAATATTTTATATATAAAATAAAAAAAAAAAACAAATGAAGGTCGGTCATGCCCGATCTTTTCATACCCTACACCACTCAGCTGTACAAATTATGCTACAATTAGTAGTATACGCGAGGTATTGCCACTTAAGCCTCTTCGTAAAATATTATTATATGGGAAGGTTCTAAAAATAGTCGGATTGTCCGCCTCAAATTTGGCACGGCTAATTATGAACATGATTATTATCATTATAAAGGGACTTCATTTGGTGAGATGTTCTAAAAATCGTCCGATCCGGATCATGCGCTTGTACCAAACTACGCGGGGAAATGAGGGGCTAAATCTCATGCTGAGCAAGAATATATACACATTTGGGGGTGTGGCTTGAACCTTTCTTACAAACATTTGAGCAAAAACAATATACCCGCGTATCATTGTGATGATGGGTATATCATAAAAAAACATTAAAGAACTCATATGACCTTCGAGGGTATTAGGGACAACTTGAGAGCATGTTACTTACTGTTGTGATAAGCGTTCGTTGAGTATGCATTGTTCGCGTTTATAAGGATGCAGTACCAACACCAGCTGCTTATAGTTTTGACCCGCTATATGTGCCGCTTCAATGGCACCAGCAGAGGCTCGGGTTTCTGAATCCATAACAAAAAATAATACACGGGCTTTTTCTTTGGCACGATGCTCTAATTCTATGAGATCTGGCGTCCAATCAGAGACTTGCTAACTTACAATAATTGAACCAGTTAGAGGGATTAAATTCATCATTCGATGCTACAAATATATTGCTTACCGGATTGTAAAATGTTATGCCCAGCGTTTTTAGCGTTGGGATGGCCACGTCAGCTCTCCAAGTGGTCGGATTGCAAGATCCTCCCAGAAATACTTCAACTGGAGAGGTTGTGGGGCAATCCAAACTTTTACAATCCTCCACATTGCTTAAGGACTTTGTAGTGCGCAATTCATGGCTTGTTTTCGTCATATCTTTTCCGCCATCACCAACACTTTCCCTTTCATTTAAAGTCTTCATCAGATTTGGAGTAGCGAGACTGGAGGTACTAGGGGGTGAAACAGCAAAAGTTACAAGTAAAAAAACTAACTTTGGCTTGGGCCAAATCTTAGATACTCTCAACATGTACATACAAACAATGGGCGTGGCACATACGTAATTACGCCCTCTAATGGTATATGTATTACATACGCTGAATATGTTTTTTTCTATATATTGTGGACGTGCAGATCACTTCCAGTGATAAGTGTACCAGATTTCAAATTCATAGGTAAATTTTTGGGGTAGAAAAATATATTTTTGTCGCTGTGGCTTTTGGTCGATTTTGCCTAATTTAAATAGAGATCTGTGTGTTTATAAAAAATTCCACCTCAATATCTCAAAATTTACGATCGTGAGACTGGCAACAACACACGGACACACGGACATACATGTGTTTTTAACAATGATCTACAATATATATGCTTTGTACGGTTTCTGACGCGTCTTTGTGGGTGTTGCAAATGGAATAACAAACTTTGTATATATAATATATATGCTCATGTGTAGGGTATAAAGGTAAATAAATCACAAAGAGTACCGAAATCGCTTCAAGTCGGCAGCAAAAACGCAAAATTCTCCAAATGTTAAACCATTCGGTTCGCTGCTACCCTTACGAGCCAATAATTTGGCGGTCTGCAACATTTCACTAACTAACAAAACCAAAAAGCAATCATTTTTATAAAACTCAATATAAGCGGTATTTGGATTTGGTTTCAAGGAATTGTATCGTACTTACTTTGTTTGTCATTTGGATGGAAGCTCAATTCTTGGAATAATTCTTGCGTCCGTTCGGCGGGCAGCACATTGCATCTGGCTTTGGCGCGCCATGCTTTCAACACTTCGCTGTTAAAGGAGAGAAGATAACAGAATGGTTTGTGTTATGGACTATAGGTTTTTAAGAGTTTACTTCATCATATTAAAATGTGTTCCTGCTAGAGAACCGTGTGAACATAATGCAACAGCAGCAACATCGTAAACCGTTAAGGTAACAGCTAAGCTGTAAAATAATGGAACCTTCTCCATACGCCTTTAACGTAAAACTGTTTGAGAAATACTTGAAGATTATGGTATATATCAAAAGCGAGCTTCGGTGCTTAATGGTGCTGCTGCTGATGCTGGTAATGGATCTAGCTTTAAGAATAATTGTAGTGAGAACTATTTTTTATCAATAAAGTGGAAGATGAGTATAAAACATTCCCAGTAATCAGTAATAACGATTACCACCGCTACTGTTCTCAATTACGAGAGAATATCTGGATTGAGTTTATATGTTATATTGTACAAGTGTATACGTTGTTGTTATTGTTATTGTTATTATTGCCATTACTGGCTTTTTTAACAAATGTTGTATAGGGATGCAAAGGCTCGGCCCTACGCAATGTATGAATCTTCTAATTACGCCCTTTTGCTGATGCAATAAACAAACTGAGTTCCATCATCGCATTATTTTGCCCGGCTTATCAATAATATAAAGACGAAAGAAAAACAAGTTCGGAAAACAACGCCATTGGAAATGTACTTGGAGGTTAAGAGGTCGATTCACGAGACATCTCCCCGAACAGAGCTTACATATATATGTAAGCAAATGTATATTAATTATGAAGATTGCAATAATGACTCAAATAATAATCGTTTGCGCAGTGATCCTTAATCAGAGTTGTATCTCTGTTATAAATATTGTTCTAACAAAACAAATTCAGCCCACGCGCATTGCCACATAATTGAAAAATTTGTAAAAGAAATGCTTTGGTAAACTAAACAACCACTTTGTTAAGACAGTGACGTAAGCTTCAAGTCAATGTGTGGATGATGAAAAAAAAAAGTGAAATTTTTTATACCTTTCACATCTACATACAAAACGTAGGCGTGGCAGGTACATGATTACGCCCTGTCACGGACGCAATGTACTATGTGTCTGCTTGCTCGTCGAACTTTACACTGAGTACAGTCTATTATCCGACCCCGCCCACGATCTATGGGCTAATTTATACCGAAATACCAAAGTTCAACTTCGTCACTCAATTTTTGTGGCAGATAAATATGTTTTGGTAGATTGTGGGCGTGACTGTTGACCGATTTTACCCAATCTAAATAGCAATTGGCGTGAAGAAATTAGGAGTGTATATGTATGTTCGGCTAGGCTATATGTATATTTTGATTCCATCCAAACAAATTTTGATTCAAAGCACAAGTAAAAATGTTGAAGGCGGCGTAGGCTTAAAGTGTGATACAATTGGTTTGGTTGGTTGCCATATAGGTTACTTCGTGAAATGTAATTATATGGGAAGGGGTTCTAAAAATGGTTCGAACGAATCCAAAAGAAATCGTCCTATAGCGCCATTGCAAAATGTGTAAAAATGTGCGCAATACAAATGTGTAGGGACATGGGCGGGATTTACTTCTCTTGACTTATTGGGTATGATTTAAAAACATTTCTTTTTTCGACATCCACTCCTAACAGGAATCCTGCAGATTCCTTATATTATTATTTTCTTTGTTAATGTTTTTATTATTTTATTATTATCATGTGCCATGTGTGCAATTGTGTGCATTTATTTATATTCAACGAAACATCTACAATATTATTTAAACACAGTTTTATACCATTTTATAAAAATATTAAAATTCCATTTTGTTTGCTTCAGACAGTCTTGTTATACCCTCCACCTTAGGGAAGAGGGTATATTCATTTTGATCATCCGTTTACAGCCCACCGAAGGAAGCCTCGGAGACCTCACAAACCACATATATTCTTAATCAGCATGAAAAGAGAAGTAGTTTGAGACATGTCCGTCCGTGTGTTGTTACTATTATTATTAATATTATAGTTGAGATTATAATTATCTTTTAAACGAATATGTAAATAAACAAAGCAGGAGTAACTCAATTTCAATAAGAAACCACCACAAAATAATCGATGATGAGGTCATAACTAATAATAAAAATACAATTACTTGTGAAACTATACACAGTGCATATACCATACAACAGCAATAGTAAAAACAACAACAAAATAAACAGAACCACACACACACACACACACATTCATAAACACACATACTCTGATAGTAGATAATGCAAATATTTAAGCAAAAAGAAAAACAACATCCGGCTTATACCGAATCTGAGATTTCCATTACAGAACTTACAGTATAAGTTAGACGTCACAAGAATATTATAAATCTTATACTATTATTGGTATAACATGTAAAGGCCTATCAAAGAATAATTGGCGTCGCTGACAAAGATAGGGGACACGAGCACGCCCACTTTGAAGCATATTAATAAATGGGACAAACATAAACATGTGCCAACCCCAACCAATCCCATTTATCCTGGGGTTTTAACTGGAATAATTTGTAGGGCTGACGCTCTCTTGTGGATGTTGCGCTCCACATTTTAAATGTGTGTAAATGTGTAACATTTTACTTACTGTACGCATTTTTCTTTTTTTTAAATGTTGTTCATGTGTTTCTGTTAGAAATGATCACAAACAATTGCAATGGTGCCGTGTGGGACAAGCCCTTTGTACATATCTTGTATTGTTAAACATCTCGATCAGTTAAATTCGCGTAAACAACTCGACTCACGATTTATTACTGTGATAATCGTACGTTCGGTTATCAGGGTTTTTGATGCCATTCAAGTTTTCCTATTCCCTACACCACCAAGTCTTACAAGCGTATACTGTATTGTTCGGATATTCGCGTAATTAAACGGCAAATGCCAGACCTTAAATTGTACTTATCCCCTCAGAATAATCGTGGTGATTGTGTATAATCTTAATTTTAGCATCGTGGTGTTGGGTATTTTACAGTCGTGCTGGACCATCTACACTTTACAAATGTGATTTTATGATATGCGAGTGCTATTAATTCTTTTTTTTTGACCAATCGCAATGATCAGTAAGCAATTAAAAAAAAGATATATATGCCTTGGGCCAAACCTTAAATATCCTCCAAATTCACTCAAACTCACCCAGATTGTAGGTGAGGGATATATATATAATTACGCACCCTTTTAATGACTATTGAACCTTAAAAGTAAAATCCTACACCAAAGACTTTTTTGTTTCAAACTGTGGACGTGTCTGTTATCCATCATTGCCACTTTTTGTTTGTATAAAATGTACACTCAATCTCTCAATTCTTGTAACCGTGCACACGGATGGACGTGGCTGGTTCGATTCATATTTTGACAATGATCAAGAAGATATACGTGTAGCAGCGCTGTCTTGGAAATGGGAGAACAAATTGACATTGAACCCCTCCCTAAAAAGTTGAAATAATTACTACTGTTAGATCATTCAATGACATATTAAATCGATCCCAACATCCGCATTGTAATAATTTGAGGTATAAAGTAATCTTTTCTAGTAATCTCTTCCATTCAAGTGATGTCCAACTTTTATGCCAATGAAGCATAAGCTCAGCTTAGAAGCAGTAATTTGTTGATTTAGTTATGTATGTAGTCGCATCATGTTTTTCTGACATTATGATTCACAACTGTAGTTGTTTTCTTGTTTTCTTTATTCTCGATTGAAATGCTAATTGTTTTTATTCGTTGTCGAATAGAGTGGTTGTGTTGCGGTACGCGTCATTTAAACGTATTACTCACCTATCCGAGTACAGGTGATTGGTTGGAATAGCAAGGTCAGTGTCCATACCGTTTATTTATGTATTTGCATGATTTTAATAAAAAATTCTTTTGTTGCTAAAACGTCTTTCACTCTCACTCACTTCCTGACTCACGCAATTACTTAACAATTTATTGACATTTCATTACAAAATTTATGATTAACCGCAGACAATGCCTTTGAATGGAAATTGTTTTGTCGCATGCATAATATGGATCATTTGCAATCTCTGTCTGTCGGTCCATGTAAATTTGTGCTCAAGCTATAGGTCACATTATTTTGAGATATTTCGATGAAATTACAAAGACATGTAATGGCTCAAAGGGGAAACCTTTTGAAAATGGACCGATTTGGACCATATAAGATCCTTTACAAAGGAAGTTTTTATTTGACGATAATACGCAGTTCTTAATATATTTTGACAATATTTGGTGGACCCGAACGGTTCATTTCTGCAACCGTTTCAAATAATATTTCATGAAGTGACTTTTCGTTCACCGATACAATTAAGAGCACAATTTCACTACAACATTTTTACTGGCAGCACTTATCTAGGCTAAACAAAAATGTTATGGGTCAAGTGGATAGAGAAAGATTATTGGTCAAATGGCTGAGGATATATCTAGTTTAAAACTGTTCCTTTAACCACCGCGACTGTGACTAGTTTTCTATTTTGTACAAGTGGGTGTGGAACTGTCCATATTAACGGGGAACGAAGCATCTTTCATGATATAAAAATGGCTTACATTATACATATTAGAGTTTAAGGTCGCGGGAACGTGTAACACTTGTTTAGTGTTGCCACTATGAACGTATCCCCGTACTTTATCGTATATCGTTGGAATTGTTTTGCTTTTAAGCTTTATGGAAATGCCCATATGTACATATTTAACTACACACACTCGAGTGAAAATGTTTGCTTCGATTGCTGATTGATGCGAGGGTCAATGAAATCTCTTATTCATTTAAAAAATTTCTCTGAAAACGTTTAACCACTGAATTCCCACTATTAACTATTTTCTAATAATGTTGTGAGATGTGCGAAGACTTGAAAGGCAAAGGAAAAACGCTTTTAATTGAAATGCAACATGCGCTTAGGGCTAACTAAAGATCAAGTTCATTGATATTATTGTGGAACTGTTAATAAAAACAACACAACACAAAACAAAACAAAACAAAACAAAACAAAACAAAACAAAACAAAACAAAACAAAACAAAACAAAACAAAACAAAACAAAACAAAACAAAACAAAACAAAACAAAACAAAACAAAACAAAACAAAACAAAACAAAACAAAACAAAACAAAACAAAACAAAACAAAACAAAACAAAACAAAACAAAACAACACACTTTTCAAAGAATGAAAAAAAAGTGTATGTATGTATAATGTTTTGTTTTTGTTGGGTGGTGGAGGGAAGGGCTGTTACAATAATAACACGTATAAGTATGTTTTTCTGTACACGAGAAATGTTTATAAAAATATCTAATACACACGTCACATAAACAGACTAAAGATGAATTGAAAATAACGATGACAGAGCTCATAAATATGTACCAGATAACTGCACAGGGGCTGGCGGTTTGCCGGTTCTGCCAACCGGATAACAATTCAGGAGGGGACCACAGTTGAAACAAGAGAGAGAGAGAGAGAGAGAGAGAGAGAGAAAGTGATTGGCGCTCCATACCATCTATTAATAAATTGTATACGCGATCACACAAACACAGCACAATAACAATGGAAAATTATTAATTTAATTTAATCATCATCATTAAAATAATAAATGTATACAATAACAATAACAATGAATACATAACTGATAAACGAAATTTTGCTTTCCACATGATAGGAGATGGTCATGCAAAACCCATAAATTAGATCGCTACAGTGACACAAGAAGTAAACAAATTCTTTTTGTTCAATTTCTATATTTCGTAAACACATTTGAAGATAATTGTTGCTTTAATTTTGAATTCTGGAAGGCGAACGAACAATGAATCATTGTAAGAGTAACTGAAGCGCTTTTGCATTTTTGGAATTTGACAATTGAAAATTTAAGAAACCGACACAAATAACATAAAACAAAACATAATAACAAAATGAGGAAGTGAGTGTGCGAAGATAAATACGAATTTAAGTAGCAAAGACACAAACCAAAAACCGGACATATATTTCAAGTTTATATTTAAGTTATGAAATTCAGGATATATATTAAAAGTTCAAAAAAAAATTTGACTTGGTCCAAATCCTAACAACACCCTCCACATGGAACATTAATTTTTAGGCTAATTTTTATTAAAATAATTTAAGAAATACAACTTTTGCATCCTACATAAAAGTTCGTTAGTCTTTTTGCAATACCCAGAAAGAGGCGTTATAAACCTCACAATAAATATATAAATAAATTTTTTTATTGGGGTCAAAGTCCAAGTCGATCTGGTTACATCAGTGCGAATATGTGTATAATGGAAGGCTCATGATTGTACATTTTGAGATATTGAGTCCGATCGGATCCACATTATTAAACCAATTGCCCATGCTTCACCAAGTTTTTTCAGGAAATATTAAGAATTGCGATATAAAGCCTTCCATTATAATAGAACCTTATATGGAGAAAGGTATTAAAAATGGTCGAATTTGATCCATTTTCGAAAGCATTCCTCTTTTGGGCCAATATATGTCCTTGTACCAAATTTTATCATAATATCTCAAAAAATGCGACCTGTAGCTTATGTACAAATATACATGGACAGACAGACGGACGGACGAATAGGCAGACAGATGATTAAATCGATCGGTATAATCGATATCGGAAGGTGGGCGTGGCATTTACCGTTTAGGAGTTACAAATCGGTTGTTGTTTTTGTTAATATTAATAATTTTTATTAAAATTATTGTATTTTTATATCCTTAATTTCATAATTTAAATATAAAATGTATTTATTTCATGGACTTTATTTTCAGTTTTCATCCATTTCATTCTTATACCTCAACTCAAGAGAGCTCTATTTGTGTCTTAATTAGTTCAATTCTTATTTGTCGTCACTCCTTTAATTTGGCTTGGGCCAAATCTTCAATTCCCTCCACATCAATATATAAACGGAGTGGCCGTAGCAGATACATGGTTCTGTGCCACTTAATAGTGTATCAACTTCTATGGCAGATTCTGCACAAAAGCTATAAAATGTAATCGTGTCCAGAGTCCGGAAAGTCTCAGTACAAGTATGTATTTCATACATGGAGTTTTTGTCGATTGTGTGTGCGGCACTTGACCGATTTCGCCTGCGTGTAGAAACTAGAAATGCACGTACAAAGTATAAACTCACTATGTCAATATTTAGGGACATAACGCTCAATGGACGGACACACGGAACGACATGGCTAGATCGATTCAGGTTAAATATATATATTTTTTGGCCTGTGACGTCTCCCTTTGAATGTTGCAAACGGAACAATAAACTTAGTATACCTCCCGTGTTGTGTGGAGAGTTTTAAAAACATGAAATGAAAATAATCAAACAATATAAAGGAAAGAAATCATTAAAACATACCCCAAAAATAATTGTGTATGATCCGTGGGCGTGTAATGATGACTGTGAACGTTTAATGTTTGTGGTCGAACATTTACGGAAGCGGCATATAGCGCTGACGAAGAGGTGCTACGATAAGTGGTGGTGGTGGTGCAGCTGCGTCTTGTGTTATGTGTTTGCATTCGTTTGCCCAAACTAGACTGAACAGAGTGTGATTCATTTATACGTTCAGTGATAGAATTCGGAGCTACAGTATGCTTGCCGCTATTATTAAGCCTTTTGGCGCTACTCAACGATCGATTCGTGAAACAGTTTAGTTGTTTGCTGTTGCCACCTACCGTTTTTGCATTTAAGCCCATGCTTTCCTACTGTTTTTATTCCTCTTATGTATTTTAATTAAAGTCCGCTTCTAGTTTTATGTTTTATGCTGTTTCTCGTTTCGATTTGAGCTGAGTTGGCTGATGACGAATCAATTCTGTTTAATATAATTTTTTGTATCATATTATAATTAAATTTTTGTAAAAGTCAAACAAGTTTTGAGTTTTTTGTAAAACAAGTAAAAAACGTTACATTTGTCTGAGTCCAAAACTTGGACACCCACCACCTTAGGGGCATTCAAATAATATACACGACTCACAACGGTGCTTATGATTTAGGGGGAGAGTGTTAAAGTCATTTTCGTGTTATAGCCGCCTAAAAATTGAAACTTTTTCCATTTTTGGTTAACTGTGGTCGTGTCCTTCGGTCGATTTCGTCCTATTTCCATAACAATTTCTATTCGCGCTAAGTTTGGGGTCGATATCTCAACCCACCGCGTAAATATTTACCACACGGATAGATAGACATACATACATACATACATACATACATACATACATATGTTTATTACGAATGCTTTATAAATTGCCTGTTGCTCCTTTATAGATACAAACGTAACCTCGGCAAAGTGGGTTTAACCTGAAGGTGGTGGGTACATAAAAAACAAGTAAAAAAAAGTAAAATTTGGTTATAGCCGAATCTACACATAAACACAAAATGTGGGCGTGGCAGAGACTTGATTACGCTCCTTAACACATCAAGTATCAACTTCAGCGTTGGATGCTGCACCAAAAAAAAAAAAAATGTTATAAATTGCGGGCGCGTCTGGATCAAGCAGATTGATGGAAAAGATCCATAAAAAAAGTTGTATCGACTTCGTAGCTCAATTTTGATGGCTACTACAAAGTTTATTATTGCTAGTGGGCATCGTCTCGTCAATATCTCAAACGATGCGACCAACAAACAAATGTTAGCACGGACATGACTTTTGATGCTGATCAAGAATATATAAAATGTTCAATTTCTGAAGCCTTCTTCTACGTGTTGCAAACGGAACAACAAACTTAATAACAAAAAAAAAACAAAATATATCAATTATTTTAATGAATTACATTTTCCAATACGTTTATTCTTGCACGCCGAAGTTGGGAGTTGGAAGTAAGTACGATGCCAGGAAAACCCTTTTGATTCACTCAGACGCATTTCAGCACATCACTATTTTACTCAACATTTTATTCTTCATGCGTTTGATCAAATATTGGCAAATGTTGTAAACAATCAGCTTGCAGACGATATCGTAAAAAAGAACTTTGCTCGTGCAAACTGCTGCTTTCGTGCACAATGTAATAAAACTGAATTTTATTTAAAATACTATTTGAGCTGCTTTTGTCTATATTTTCTTTACATCTGCAAAAGATCACCTTGTGTTATTTTTTTCTGAGCTCTGCGATACGTGCGTATTCTACAAAGGCAAACGAACAAATGCCAAGCAAGCGTAAATTGTGAATGAACGAAACCTCTGTCTGTCTATTTAGCGTAGCGCACACGCTACATGAAAGAGAGCACAAAGTCTGAGCCAGAAGAGAAACACCGATAGTTCAGTTAGGATTGTCATTGAGAAAGAGACGGGGCTAAGGGACGCAACTGGCCTATTAAGTGTTGATGATAGATAACTAAATTTGCCCATTTCCTAAAGATGTGTATGCACACGATTCTGCATCATTATGTACCTGAACTGTTTTTGTTAGCGTGTAGGTGTTAGCGTTGTATACAACATTTATTATTAACAAGTTTGTGCTTCTCTGCCGACCTTTCTTCAACAAATCCGTTACTGTGATAAGATTATGCGTAGAAATGCATTTTCTCTATGTTATCGACTTTTTGCCACGGAAACATTCCAAATGAAAAGCAATTGTAAGTGGATGCCTCTTGGAAAGCATCCAAACAGTTATGCGTGAGTTTACAAAATGAGAGTTGGCGACAGTAAGACATGCTTTGCTTCCGGATCTTTTTCAAACCTACAAAACGTGTAATAGTGGATGTCCGGATATGGGATAATTAACCTGGTCTGTTCAAAACAATGTCCACAGTACAACAAGAACATTTCGCAAGCAGTGCCGCGTTATGTGGAGCTGCATTTTCAGTTTAAAACAAGTAAGAAAACTCAACTTGGCTTAGACCAAATCTTAAATACCCTCAACATCTACAATAGTGTCATTCGACCGCGCCCATTTTTGGCACATTGATGAATGGGATTACTATAAATAGGTGCACCAAATTTAAAGTTCATAGGTCAAATTTTGTGGCAGATAAATAGATTTTTATCAATCACTCCCACAGGCTCTTGGCCGATTATGCCATTTTGATTAAATATCTGTCTGCGTGCAGAAAGTAGAAGCATTAATAATCCAAAATTTACGAACGTGAGAGTGCCAAGCGCAGACGGACATACATGTTTAGATCGATTCAGTTTTTGAGACCGATTACGAATATATTTTATATATGTTACTTAGTTTACCCCCACCTTGTGTGTAGAATAATAATAACTAATGCATGAAATGGCTTTTATAATTATTACCCCCCAAAGTGGAAAGAAAACATTTGCATCAACCAGAAGAACTCAACAAAGTTTACATAAAAGGATCGCGAATACCCTCTGTTTGGAAATCACTCTTAATCTCAGCCGCAAATGCTGAGATATCGTTGGCAGTTGTGCAAGAGAAATATGACGTTTTTACTTAATTTTTTTATATAATCAAGTAATAAAAACTATATTTTCAACTTTACAATAGATTTTTACAATCCTTCAATCCAAGCGGGTCGGTCTGGTCGTTTTTTAATTTTTAGCACTTACTTACAAAAAAAAAAAATGATCTCCAGCGGTCAATGGCCTTAGTACGAAAGCATAACCACAAACTTGCACCCTCAAAATACTGTGAACTAAACGCTGTTCTACTTAGCTGTGTGCTTAGTTGCTCTTTATCGCATTATTATGTGCAGTTGCCTTTGTATTCGTTTCGTGTGCGTGGCTGTTGTTATTTTTATTATTATATTAGTTCTATGTTTTGCTTCAGTTCGTTTGTGTTGTATTGTGTTGTAGTTGCTATTTATATTTTTGTGGTTGCTGACAGCCAGTCTTCTCGCATTTAGTTGTTCGGTTGGTTGATTTGCTTGCTTTGAAAACGCGCTTACGTCACTTACGAAAATATCATATAAAATAGATAAAATAACCACTAAATAATAAGTACTAATGTGAGAGATTGCGCATACTCGTTAACTTGTTTTAAGAGAGCACCAGTCGTACACAGATATTTAGTGGAATCATTACTTTATGCGGCGGAGCAAGTTTGTTTTGTTTTTCGTAATCAATAGCTGTTTAATAGAATGTTATGCTAAAAAGCTACGTATCGATAGGGCAGACTAATCACATGTTTGTGGGTTTGTTTGTTGTTTTCATAGACACCCTACTCTTGCATTTTAGTTTAATAATCGATGGATTCATGATTAGGAAATAGCAAGTAGTGGGAAGAAGCGAAGAGGGTGGCCATAGAGACATAACTATATATATGCGTAATGTAATGTGTTGCCTTGTGACTGAACCCTTTCTCTTCTTCACCTTGGGGCACACTCGGTAAGTAAGTTTTTCATATAATACCTGAAAAATGTTTTAACAGTTTTCATTCTGCACGCTATTGGCGTTCGCGTAATCGCATTATATATGACGTTTGGTGATGCTGAGGAGTTCCGCCAAAATCTGCAACACTACAATATCGTTGTTCGCTAGTGCGATTGGATCATTACGCATTGTTGTTGGAATTTTTCAGTCACTATTAATGATTTTTAGTGAAATTTCCTCCATGTGTGCTAACATAAGCCTTCTCATACATACTACCACACAGTACAATTGCACATTTATACTTAATGAATCATCGCATTGAATGCAAATGAATAACAGTCAAAATATTGATTATAAGTACTTTCATTACAGGTTTGTACACATTTGTTGGTCGTGCTTATTAATGCCAAGAAAATCTCGACAATTCATTAAAAATTTCCGCAAAATGCTGATTTTTAAGTTTTTTATGTTCAAGATGCCGTATTAAATATATTTATTTGTGAAGCGGTTGTTGGCCATTGCATGAGAAGGAAGTGGAGTAATACCGAACGTGCGAGATAATGTATGAAATCTAAACACTTTAATAGCACTTTACCAACAAACACAACATATTTATCACTTTGACTGTGCGACTTTAACTGAATTGTTGACTTTTTTTAGAAAGCCTCTTAGCAGGGATGCACAAAATGTTACCAAACTAGTTCAATAGAACTAATCAATAAACTGAACTACTCAGTAGGAGCCAAGACAGAATTTATTATTGTGTAACGTGAATTTTTGCTATGTACCAAATATGTAAATATAATCTAGTATTAAAATCATACAAATGGTGGATCTATTTAGGTTTAAAAAGCCGGTAGCGCAAAATATAATAAAGCGGCAGAGTGAACTATTTTATTCATACATATATTTACATTTACATATTTTCAAAATATTAATATATTGTGTAAATACTTTCCGTTTTTCGGTACTTACGTATTAACGACACCGCAGATTTGACGCTTTTTAAGTGCTGCCAATCTAAATTTGGTGTTACTTTTTATGTGCTGCCATTCTAAATTGGGTGTTTTTGACGCAATTTTTGTATAATTTTTCGTTTTTTTTTTCCTGCAAAAATAAAATTGCTTCTTCTTCTGTTTTTGGCAAATCCCAAATACGCATTTCCGTAGCACTAAAAAATTGCGTCAAAAACACCCAATTTAGATTGGCAACACATAAAAAGTAACACCAAATTTAGATTGGCAGCACTTAAAAACCGCCAAATCTGCGGTGTCGTTAATACGTAAGTATTATTATACCCTGCACCACCCTGTGGAAAAGGGTATATTAAGTTTGTTCGGATGTTTATAACTCCTAAGCGGCAAATGCCGTTTCCAACCTTCAGTTATACCGATCGATTCAGAATCAAAACTGAATCGATTTAACCATGTCCGTCTGTCCGAATATCTGTCTGTCCTCCTGTCGGTCCATGTAAATTTGTGCGTAAGCTATAGGTCGCATTTTTTGAGATATTTCGATGAAATTTGGTACAAGGACATGTACTGGCCCAAAGGGGAACCTTATTGAAAATGGACCGGATTTGACCACTTCTAGAATCCCTCCCCATATGATATCCTATTATATTACCCATATAATATATATATTTTTTTTTGATATCATAATCAAACAAAATATAAAAAAAAAAATTCTGACTTATGCATCATTTTGAAATTTTTGAAAATACGAGAAGGTATAGAAAAATAAAATTTTTCATTTTTCAAAGAAAAAAATTAAATTGAATAATATAAAATATCAAGTGGTGTAGTGTATTTGATGGTCACGCTTGACCGACTATAATATTTTCACTTGTTTTTATGAAGAATCTGTTTTATCAATTTTCACAGAACGCTTAAGAAGGGAATTAAAAGATATAAAATTTTCTTTACTATGGAAGTTAACATGCAATAGTAAAAATGAAATTGACTATTGTGACTTAATTTTAGTACTTTTCGTTAATAACAGAGAACTATAAATACAAAGACGGAGTGTCGCTCTCCTTGTACGCAGAATCTCAAATTCCATTTGCAGCCTCATATCGTATTCATGCATAACTTGCATTTTATATCGCGTAAATTTATAGCAAAAATCTCGTAACAAAAAGACAAATATCGTAAGAATTTATTTGTTATACTGACTTGTGTTTACTGACTATTTTTAAAAATATTTATATATTTTTTAACACTTCTCTACACCATATTACAATGAAAAAAATTGATAAAAATCAATTCGACAAAACGGCAAAAAGCCACGACACGTATCGAACCAGCAACATAACGGTCGCAAGTCCCCCACTCTACCACTACACCACATAATATTTATCGAACCGATTGCTTAGTACTGTTGCTATATGATACCACGTTTTATTGCCTTGTTTTACAACGCGGTGGTGGGTGCTTTTAACTAATTTTCACATGCTTTCGATTGATGAATCTGCAACACAATCTGCAACACCCAGAAGTAGGCGTCAAAAACCCTACATTTATACATGTATGTCCGTGTGTCCGTCTGTTGTTGGCATTCTCACGAGCGTAAATTTTGAGATATTGAGCAGAAATTTTTTATTTGGAAGTGGCGCTCTTAATCGACAAAAATCTTCTTATATGCTACAATTTGCTATTTGACCTATAAACTTGAAATTTGGTGCACAAATTTATGGTAATCGTATCCATCGATATTCCAAAAATGAGCATGGTCGAATAACAGATGTGCCCACAATTTACAAAAAACTATACTCCACGTAAAACTCAACTTTCAAGTTGATAAGTATTAGAGGGCGTAATCACATACCTGCCACGCCCACCATTGTAAATATGGAGGGTATTTGGTCTAAGCCAAATTTAGTTTTCTTACGTGTTCATTTTAAGATTTTATGTGAAAATAAGGGCCGCTTATGTGGCTGCCGCAAGTGTAATCATGTTCAAAGTTGATGTGTTTGTATGTGATTCAGAATCATTGCATCTTTCATTTTAAGTAGTTGAGTACACTGCGCTTGTCGTAAGGTCACTTCAGGCGCCCTACAAAATATATATGTCTTTGACCAGCTCAAAGTTCCCAGACGATATATCCACCTATGCAGTTGAAATGTGATCCATACACGTATGATTATTCAATGCATCCATCGATTTGTCCAATATGACTGTGATTGCTCTAGAATCCACCGTGGTAGTTGATTCGTTTTACGTACACTGTCCAAGGGCGCAATCGGCTTCAATCGACACCTGACGTTTTTGTACAGATGCGGAGGGCATTTAAGATTTCACCCAAACACCGCGTGTTGGTTTTTACTTGTTAAAGCATATGTTTTGTTTCTTGTTAATGTCATCAACAAAAATAACAACATTCAGTGAATTCAGTGAATTCAGTGAATATCTCACGAAACAATACTTTGCCCCGTACTCGTACGCGTTTGTACGTTTGGGTGTGCGTTTGATGATGAAATGGTGGCATCTTACATGACAAACGCGCTAAGTAATTTGCTGTGTTGTTGTCTTTGCCACTTTTGTCACTTTGTCACACAGGGAAAAATTCAGCCATTTCCTAATTACTAATACAATACAAAGGAGTTTGTTTGTATGCAGGTGTATGCGTTAAGATGCAGCGGACGATTATTGCGGCATTGTTATGATGTTGATGGTTTCATTTCTAATTGCAATTAACTGCCAAATTAATGAGATCCTACAGAGTAAGTCGTTTTATTGTTGTTGCTGTTTTTTTTATACCCTCCACCTCAGTGATGAGGGTATACTAAGTTTGTTCTTCCGTTTGCAACACCCAGAAGGAGGCGTCAGAGACCCTACAAAGTATATATATTCTTGATCAGCGTCAAAAACTGAGACGATTTAGACATGTATGTCCGCGTGTCCGTGTGTCCGTGTGTCCGTGTGTCTGTCTGTTGTTGGCACTGAAATTTTGTACAGGCACTTTTAGTTTTTGCACACAGATCGCTATTTAAAATGGGCAAAATCGTTCCAGAGCCACGCCCACAATCGACAAAAAACTATTTATCTGCCACAAAAATTGAGCTATAAACTTGAAATTTGGTATGGACATCTATAAATATTAGCTTTATCGATATGCCTAAAATGGGCGTATTCGGATTACAGACACGCCCACAATTAATAAAAACCTTTATATCTGCCACAAAAGTTTACCTATGAACTCGAAATTTGGTACGCGTATACATAGTTATCCCATTGACTGACGTGCCAAAAGTGGGTCGGATAATATACATTCCCACAATTTACAAAAAAACATATTCAACGTAAAAGAAGACTAGCATGCTGATACGTAATGCACACACTATTAGAGGGCGCAATATATATGTATTTGCCACGCCCACCGTTGTGGAGGTGGAGGGTATTTAAGATTTGGCCTAAGCCAAATTAAGTTTTCTTAATTGTTTTTTTTAGTTGCTCTCTATGCTGGTGGTGGTGGTGGTGGTGGGGTTGTGTGCATTAGTGGTTATACAAAAAAAAAAAAGATATTTACACGCTCGGCCGCTTGTATTACATTACACACGTACATACACACACGTACATACACACACACACACACACACACACACACCTGCCTGAACCGGAGCCTTTGTCGTTGATGGTGTTGGCAAACAATGCTCTGTGTAGCGTTCACTACACGCAAAGGCAGATTATTATAGCTTACTTAATAAGAACAACAGCAACAACAATAACAACCATAACAACAATAATAATAATAATGACTAACAACCATGACTGCAGTACTTATTAAATGCAACACTTAACAGTCACTTCTATAGAGGCAGTCAGTACAATACAAGTACACTTGGGCGCATGATGGTAGAAAATGTAAGAAAATCTTTCAGTCACTCATACGTATTCAACAGCACCTCAATTAAAGGTATATACATAAATTCGTACCTTTCACTATTATGGCATCACTACAACAACAAAAACAACACTAAGAGTCTCTCTCTTAATGAAGTCTAATGACAGATATTCTTACCAGCTGCTAAGTGCGTGACGGTGTATGTACGCGCACGTGTGTGTGTGTGTGACCAGCCTCATATCACCCAATACCTGTCACATAGCCCCATCCGTTGTAATTATGGCCAAGTGTTCACGTTACAAGAGCTCAGGTTTGAGTTTGAGTTTCGCGTGCAAAAAAGGTAAAAAAAAAACCAAAAAAAAATCTTTCATAAGAATAAGTCTTTTAAGCTTGAGTAATTTATGTTGTTGTTTAAAATCATTAAAGCTTGTAGCTGGTTTTCACATATTTTGAGTTTTAATTACAAATTATATAATGGCTACATGGAAAAATTGTAATTAAAAGCAGAACGAGCAGACGAGTGTGGCATGCGTTGCGTGCGTTGCACTTATATTGGTCTCACATTAATTAAAAATTCTTTTCAATTTCTTATTCAACCAACCGTGAATAGCACGCCGCAGCAAGTGGGAGTCATTAAAAATGCATTTTCCAAAAACAGATCATCCTTCATCCTTCTCCAGCTTAATTTCATTTAACTTAAACAAATGTGTTTTGTAGATGGCAGGACGCAGGTAAAATAGACATTTGGTTTCGGCCCATGTTGAATGTCCTTCATGTTCCGAACAAAGTTAAATCCTTTGTTACAAGTGGTGCAGGCTATATAAATCGATGTTTTTCTAAAGAACTTGACATTTTATTTACAAAACTTGCCAAAGAAAAGTTATTTAGTTTAATGATTAGATTTGGAGCCAATCAGACAATTTTGGAAAAAACTTTATGAGAACGAAACAATGCCAGACTTTAAATTGCCTAAAAATCTTCTTCAACAACATTTTAGTCTCATTTTGAAACATTTGCCCGAAGCAAAACTCATTTTATACCCTATAGATAGGAGAGTGTAGTTAAACTTTAAGTAGCTTCTCTACTGTTACTTAAAAAATTTTAATACACATAAGAAAACTGAATTTGGCTTAGACCGAATCTTAAATACCCTCCACATCTACATATATACAGTGGGCGTGGCAGGTATATGATAACGAATTTTACGTTGAGTATGGTTTTTTGTGAATTGTACGGGTATCTGTTATCTGACCACGCCTGGAGGTTCTAATTATAAATATGTATAGTAATTTTCAAGTTCATAGGTCAATTTTTGTGGTATGTGGGCGTGGCTCTCGACCGATTTTGCTAATTTTAAGTAGCGATCTGACTGCAGAAACGAAATTGTCTGTGCTGTACTGTTGATCAGGAATATGTTTACTTTGTAGGGTGATTGACGCTGTTACTGTTGTAATGGAATGATTAACTTAACCTTAAAAAAGGTTTAATTATTATCGTTAGAGTCTGAAAACTGTTATTGTTGTTGTTGTTGGCATATGATATGATTATGAATTGGTCAGTCTGTCAGGTAAATGATGCAACAAATCCTTAAATAAACCACAAATTCTGCTTTGCCTTATTGTTGTTGGTTGTTGGTTGTTGGTTGTTGGTTGTTTTCGGTTTTATACTTTTTTACACATAACTCAAGAACCCACAAAACATTCACTTGAAATGAATGTTGAACTACACTACAATTGCGTTAGATTGACTCGAGTACTGTTGTTATCGTGTATACGGTGCGTTTATATATATTTATGCATATGGTGTGGGTTTGGGTTTAGTTTGGTTGGCTTCGGTTTGTTTGGCTTATTTAACCCTCGGGCGTTAACTTGTTGTAGCAGCGCAAAGTTGCAAATTGAATTATTTAAGCATTAGCTTTTTATTTATTTTAGGGGTGCATCACTATGCTCGTCCTCACCATCACTCACATGACGCTTTACCGCGAGAGTTGGGTAAGTGTAATAACCAGAGGGACCTTTTACATTTGGAATTTTTATCTCTGTGAGAATATGTTTCATGTCCAATTGAATTTCAAGCATCAATGATTTTTAAAATATGTGTTTCATCCACTATGCGAATACGGTATTAAAGGGCAACCCGTAATGCGTGTGCCAGCGAAAATATTTGTTTAAAAGATTTTCTTCACTCACTCGCGAAGACTGCAATATTTTCGAAGCGTATAAACATTCGACATCTCAAATAAATAAATATGAGAGTTTTTTTTATATTTGTGTTTTAGCACTTATCATGTAAAGGTCATATAGTGCGCCAGGCATTCAGTATGTCAGTCTTTTAATTATAATTCAACGCAACGTTGTCGTTTTATTTACAATATCTTATCAAACCAGTGACACTTTAGGTAACATTTAATGTTGCGCAATAATGTGTGTGTAACTCTGTTCGTTTGACATTTGTTTGCTAGTTGAATTGATTGCGTTATGCACACGTTACACTGGACACGTGATGGCTCGTTGGTGTGGAAGGGGCTTGCAACTGCGTACGAGACTTCTTGGGTTGTACTGTTACATCTACCTGTTATACAATAACAGATTTACTGATTTTATAGTTTCTCTCATTGTGTTGAAGGGGTTGCTCATCAATTCTGTTATTTCATTTCATAATTAAATAAACAAGTGAAAATGTTGTAGTCGGGCAAGCCCGACCATTTAGGCACCTCCTGAAATTATACAGACATCATTTCTTTGAACTATCCTATATTGATGAGCTGATATCCTTCATTTAATTAATGACGTATATTCAATACTTGCGTATTTTTTTATAACCACCATCATATGCAATTATATGGGTACTCACGTATATCACTTTGTCAAAGTGTTTGCAACGCTTAAAAGGAGGCAACGGAGACCCCAACGATGTATATATAATTTTTTTGAATCAGCGTCTAATATTGCGTCAATATAACCATGTCTGTCTGTCCGGTGTGTGTGTTCTGTGGTAATCACTCTTCTAGTCGCAAAAATTCAGACATCAATCCCAAACTTTTTGGTTTAATGGAATGGAATGGCTCAGATCAGTTTAGGCAACAATATGTACTAATACTAACGAACGACGATCCAACCCTATAAATAGGAATGGATAGACCTGCGATAGAGTGCAGATCGCGATACCGACAGCGTAAACCAAAAAGAAAAATCAGCTACACATTATGGTTCCGCTGATACAAAAGCAGCAATCAAACAGAGTTTAAATATTTAATTATTTTATTATACCCTCCACCTCAGTGATGAGGGTATACTAAGTTTGTTCTTCCGTTTGCAACACCCAGAAGGAGGCGTCAGAGACCCTACAAAGTATATATATTCTTGATCAGCGTCAAAAACTGAGACGATTTAGACATGTATGTCCGCGTGTCCGTGTGTCCGTGTGTCCGTGTGTCTGTCTGTTGTTGGCACTGAAATTTTGTACAGGCACTTTTAGTTTTTGCACACAGATCGCTATTTAAAATGGGCAAAATCGTTCCAGAGCCACGCCCACAATCGACAAAAAACTATTTATCTGCCACAAAAATTGAGCTATAAACTTGAAATTTGGTATGGACATCTATAAATATTAGCTTTATCGATATGCCAAAAATGGGCGTATTCGGATTACAGACACGCTCACAATTAATAAAAACCTTTATATCTGCCACAAAAGTTTACCTATGTACTCGAAATTTGGTACGCGTATACATAGTTATCCCATTGACTGACGTTCCCACAATTTACAAAAAAACATATTCAACGTAAAAGTAGACTAGCATGCTGATACGTAATGCACACACTATTAGAGGGCGCAATATATATGTATTTGCCACGCCCACCGTTGTGGAGGTGGAGGGTATTTAAGATTTGGCCTAAGCCAAATTAAGTTTTCTTACTTGTTTTTAACTACGTCAGCACTTTCACCCAAATCAATTAAGTGATAATTGTCGTTGTAGCTTCTGCATAACCGTCGTAATGGGTTGTTATTAATATAGTTAGTTTTGTAATAATTTATGCAAAGCAACCGAAAGTATCTAGATACACGTAGAGGTACATTAATATTAATGTTAGATAGTAAAAACGCCGAATCAATACAATTATTAAGTAAATTGTGCATAAAACAAACGTTCAACATTATCCTTCTACTTTTGAGGGTAGGAAGTTTTATCAATGCCAGACGACTTGTATATGAAGGCAGTCTACTATTAGGGTAGTGGCGCCAGGCCCCGAAGACAAAAAAGTGAAAACTGTTTTTGTATAGATTCAATCTGATTAATATACACCTCACTCACATTGCGGGTCCCAAGTTACAGAACAATATTCTATAATAGGCCTTACCAAAGAGGTAAAGAGAAGTTTGGTTGCATATGGGTCCTGAAACTCCTTGGACCATCTCTTAATAAAGCCTAAAGTTCTATTGGCCTTATTGCATGTAGTGATGATATGTGCGTTAAAAGTCAGTTTATTGTCCAGCAGTTTACTAAGATCGTTAATAGATGATACCTTTTCAATTTGTACTTTATTAATTTCATAGTTAGTATTTATCGCGTCCTTACGACAGAAGGTCATACGAGTATGTTTACATTTTTTGATATTCAAAGACATTAAGTTATCAGAACACCTTTTAGCAAACCTGTTTATGTCATCCTGCAACAAGACTTGATTTTGTACAATAACTATAAATGAGTTTAACATCGTCAGCATACATTAGCACACGACAATGTTGAATAACATTAGGCAAATCATTTATGAACAGCACAAACAGAAGGGGATCAAGACGGCCGTTAGATACGAGTAAATCCATTTCAAATTACAGTCATAAAAGCCAATATGTTTTAGTTTATTAATAAGAATTACATGGTTCACAGTATCAAACGCCTTGCTAAAGCCTGTGTAGATTACATCAGTTTGTTGATTAATAAATGCGTCACTAACGAATGTGACAAGTTCCAGCAAGTTAGTTGTTGTAGACCTTTTTTCAGGAACCCATGCTGATAGCCAGAAACTATAGCTGATATTTGAGATGATAGAGTATCGGACAGAAGTTTTTCAAAAAGCTTTGGAATCGCACTTAATTTCGCAATGCCACTATAGTTAGAAATATCGGATTTATGGCCGGCTTTGAATAATGGCATAATAAAAGATTTTTTCCATAAGGTAGGAAAGTAGCATTGTTTGATGAAGGCATTAAACAGCTTAGTTAACGGATGATATAAAAATAATGCACAATTTTTTAGGATAGTGTTTATCGGCTAATGCAAGCCGATACTTTGAGGAACATTGTCACAGTTAATTAGATTAAAGTTAATATTATTTCAATACATTGAATTATAATATTTGATATTTTGCACATTGTTTGACACATACACCGACTGAAAGTTGGCAAACATATCTGCGATTATATTATCGTTGCAGGACTCATTATTATTGAACTTGATTTAGGATTAATTATTATATCATTTTTCACTTGTTGCATATAGTTCGTATAACTAAGTTTGTTAAAGGGTTATAATTTTTACGAGCATTCATAAAATTCACATAGTCAGCGGACGAGTTGGACTTTTTATAGCGTTTATGGAGTCTGTTTTTATTGTTTTTTAAATATTTAAGTCTTTCGTTTGACCGTGGCGGTCCACACTTATTTGAGACAGCAGTATTAGGTACAGTTTGAGAAAAAAGATGAAACAATTTATCATTAAACATAACAATTATCGATTTTAGACCTGCGTCCGAGAGCGTTGACGATTCATCAGGGTTAATGACCAATTTATTTAGTATAATTTGTGAATGTAAAATTATAGCTTTAGCATTTGGTTGAGTTTTTCTTTTAAGGAAAGTGGAATGTAAATGTATTAACAATGATACTGTTGGATGACATCTATCTTCTGGGAGACACTGTTTAACAGAATAATTCGTAGTAGCGTTAGAAAAAACCAAATCAAGTGTTCTGTTTAAAAATTTCTTAATATTGTTTAATTGAAGCAGATTAAATTCAGATAATTCATTTAATAATTCGTTTGTCCAAGTAACGTTAGTTATAGGAAGCATATATATGTTATCTTCAGCTCTAATCCTTGAGATTGATGGTAAGTTGAAATCTCCAAAGATAAGGACGACATCTTCTCGTTTTAATAAAGAGGTGATGCTTCTTATGGCGCATACATGATTTGAATAGTGAGGCATGGGTGCATTAGGTGGAATGTAGGAACAAGAAACATATAAAGTAATGTCGAGTAATTTAACAGCAACACATACAAATTCAATATTGTTGGATAACTTCATGTCAACCACACTGGAACAAAGTGATGAAGACACAGCAATCAGAACCGCACCGCCGTGCCTATTCATCCGGTCACATCTGAATACGTTATAAGTCGGCCAAACAATTTCCGAGTTCAATACAGAAGAAGGTAACCAAGTTCCAGAAAAAATTATAATATCCTCAATAAATGAGTAGCTGTTTAAAAATAATGCCCGTAGTTTGGATTTAAACCACGAACATTTTGATATGATATAGACAGAGAGAAGGTAAGCGTACAACATTAGATATCTTGCGGTTTTCTTTATATGTGTATTCCCTCACGAATGTGTTGGCAGGCCAAAAGTCACTATTGACAATTATGTCGTAATAATCGTTCGGTACAACAATCTTAAATGATGATTTTGAACGTTTATATGCAAAATTAAATTTATATGTATTAATATGGATGTCAACGTTCAATTTAGATTTAATATAAAAGTTTATGTTTTCGAGCGTTGTGTCAGAAGCAAAACGTGAAACAAATATTGATTTTTTTGGGGGAACAATAACAAGATCTTTCGGTTTGATTGAAACAGAAGGAACAATATTAGTTGAAGATGTAGAAGGCTTTGCAACGTTCACCTCAGGTTCATCTATTAAACTAACAGCAACATTGTCGTTGTGGCTGCTGGTGATTGGTGTAGTCGACTTGGCAGACGTTTGCTTTTTAGTGACTTGTACTTTTGGATTTCTCTTACGCAGAGCTCTAGGTGATCTTTTATATGACGGAGATCCTTTCGGTGACGGTGACTTTTCAGACGGAAGTGAACTGTTATTATACATCACTGATTCAAAACGAATTAAACGATAAGGTTATTAATAACGGCCTTAATCAAATTGAATTCATTTCTTGATGTTGATACGGTATTATAAAACTCTAAATTAAAGGCTACACAGCCATTACAGCACCATCGGAGGTTCCGAATGTCGTTAACAAAGTCAGCAGCCCGTGCGGGAATCCCTACACAAGAAGCATGAAAAACTTCATTGCATAACCAGCATATAATTGACCGAGCATCATGATCATCGGCATCTTTACAATTGACAGAAGCACAAACCATGATGTGTAACCAATTAAACCAGCAAAAAAAAGTATAAATAACTATAAGCAGCTAAAAATAATACAATTAAAGTACCGTTTATTTCTTTCTTACAAAGAGCACAGAGTAAAGAGTAAAGAAAATAGGTAAATAATTTAAGAGGAGATAAATTAATATAGTAGTAGTAAAGGCATACACGAAAAGTGAGCAGAATGTAACCGTTCCATCAAACACAACAAATGCACAATCGCAGCAATGTTATTGTTGTATGAAAAGTAAATCACATTATGAAAAGAAAAATTGTCTATTTTCGCAATAGAAACACTTTGAATTGTAATTATTTTATTGATAACCACAATTAAGTGCACTTAGCTTGGTTATTGGTGTTGTGGCAGAAGTGTTGGTGGTTTTCAGGGTCAATGCAGGTTGGTATTAAAATTGAGGAAAATTTATGGGAATTTTCTGTATTACTCATTACGTACAGAAGGCATATTGACATATAAACGCCTCGTGCAGCTTTGGTATTCAAGATTTATCCTCAGCCAAATTGTTCAGTTTCTTGATTGAATCAAGGTGTATGCA
Source organism: Ornithomya chloropus (assembly GCA_963971445.1). Taxonomy (NCBI): domain Eukaryota; kingdom Metazoa; phylum Arthropoda; class Insecta; order Diptera; family Hippoboscidae; genus Ornithomya; species Ornithomya chloropus. The sequence continues at coordinate 27,466,105 of OZ020530.1, read as the reverse complement.
AACATTAGACATTGTTGTTTGAATACAAGAGTAGCATAGTATCAATTGGGGTGTACCTGAGAGCGTAATTAAAATGGTCGTTACGATGCATACGAAAGATTTAAATCGATTCATTCTTCTTCTACTGCGATGGATTTTATTTATTTGCGGATCATTTGATTTGAAACGAGTGTATGTGTGTTTATTGTACTCCTTAATAATAAATGAAATCACATTTGCATACATACCACCCACTCATGCTCTAGCAAAAAGTTAAAGAAAAACAACAATAAAAAATAAGGCTTAAGGCCAAATCGAAAGTACCCTCCTTACTGAATTTGCGCCAGGTACCTGATTACACGCTTTAATAATAAATATAATTTGGATCAATTTCTTTTTCTGCATTGGATCCTGCACAAAAAAAAGTTTTTCTGTAAATTGAGGGCTTGTTTCTTATTCGACCCCGCCCACGGTCCGCGGTTGTAGGCATCCAGATCGACTCAGATTTTGCTGCTGATTAGGAATGTGTTGTACGTCGAATACTATGTGGAATCTCTGGTGCCATCTTCCGTACGTCGTGGTAAATCGAATGATAAACGCAGTATACTCCCCGTTTCAGGCGAAGCGTAATGAAATATATAGGAAAAGCGTGTGAATGTTGTTGGACACGTTTCTGCCTAATGGAGTTGCTCGAGTAGCGTGAATTCAAATTAAATTAAATAATGGAACGAAAAGGAATAAAAAAAGTGAAAATTGTGTAAAATGTAACAAATTTCATTTAAGGCCATTAGCATCTACATTAGCATTGACATAACAGTGAAGCTGGCAAGTACGCTCAATTGTGCATGTGTGTGTGTGTGTGCATTGTGTATACATTTATACATTAGCTTTATGTCATATAAGCTACTTCAGTATTTTACATATTTCGATGCATGTACACATGTTACACATGCTAATACAAAAATCCATGAGTATTCGGAGAAAACTATATATATGTGTGTGTGTGTTTGTGTTACGTGACTGATGCAAACGTATGAGTGAGCATATGACGTGTTCACTTAAGTGTACGTTGTAAGCGAGTCCTACAACATTCCACAGTAAAAGGGTTTAGTGGTTAGTATCTGCAAACGCATTTACAAGCGCACACCGCACATACAAAAGTAATTTCCTAGATATACTCGTATACCATACGCCCACACACTCTTACATACGCGCACACTTCAAATCAATTGAAATGTTGATATGTCGACCACTTAAAGCGAACTTAAGAACTTTCCTAGCATAACGCAAGTGTTGCAAGTATGTTAGTTAAGTATGGCAGTCACGCTTGTATCCATCCACATCCACATGTGTACTTCCGAATAACATGCACATATTGAAATGCATCCTTAACATTTTTCAACCGAGATCAAATTCTCATTTTTCCCCACTTCTCAGACATACAGACATTTGTTTGTGGTATACAGGGGAAGTTTTAATTCCGAATGATTGGTGCGGGGCATCATACAGCGGTAAGCATCATTATAAATACGATTGTCCGTCGCGTTATTATCGTGACGCGTTAATATATAAAAATCCTCAAGTGTATGCTTGAGAGTGCAACCGCTCCGTTGATTTGCTAGGATGCTGACGATGTTGATGACTGCCAACTCGTTCGTTCTCGCTACAATACTTACAAAGATCTGTTCTTGTGGCCTCAAAAGCATTTTGTCTTTTTTCACTACATTCGTGGCCCCTTCCTTACGGACTGACTACCTACCCCCTTTGCGTACAACGTTAACCCTCTTCCACAAGTGGGATTGTTTTATACCCTTCACCTTATAGAGGGGAAGGTGTGCTAAGTATCTCACTTCACTTGCAACCACAACACTGAGGAGGATACATTGAGACAATGCTATAAACATTCTTGGTTTGGCAGTTTTCCACTTAAAATGGACGAAATCGGTTAATTACCACGCCCCTCAATTGTCACAAAAGTGGAATCACTATGTGAGGTCACATGTTGAGAATGTAAAGGAACAAATTACAGCCAAGCCCACAATAGAAATTTTGTAAATAAGTGGCATGTGCCCACAGCTGACGTATAACTGTGAAGAACATCTCATACTTGGCTGAGGTCTACCGAAATATTATTATAAAGTAAAGTGAGGACTGTTGATGCAATTGTTACAAGAGTCATACTTCCATTCCGTTTGAAACTTGAGCCTGCACAAATAGTGTAGAAATGTTTTTAAAATGTAAACTTGAAAAGTGTTTTTAAGAAACAAAAAACACACAATCAATCGTAAGTATTGTTGCCCACCACACAATTTACAAACAATATGGAAGAGACGCCAGTCTGACTAAGTTTAAAATGAAGTAAATATTTAACATTAAGAAGCTGTAACCGTACATTAAAAATATTTGTTCTGCAAAGATTATAATCCCGTAAGGGCTTTAAGGTAATATTTTATGTTGCTGTACTTAATAACAAGTAAGAAAGCTAACTGGGACCTAACCCAAATCTTAAATACCCTCCACATATACATGAAACGTTGGGCGTGGCAGGTACATGATTACGCCCTCTAAAAATGCATTACGTATCAGCTTGCAAAGCGAGTTGTACGCTGAGTATGGTTTTTTGTAAATTGTGGGCGTATTTTTTATTCGATCAAGTCCATTTTTGGCACATCAATGGACGGGATAATTATAAACACATTTCAACTTAATAGCTCAATGTTTGTGGCATATAAAAAGATTTTTGTCGATTGTGGGCGTGGCTATCGATCGATTTTGCCCATTTTAAATAGCGATCTGCGTCACTGTCATTCACTAACGTCGTGTAAAACTTGCATGGAATTATAATAAATTTTGCAGGAAATATGAAAAAATTACTTTTAATGCCAATTTGTTCTCACAAACCGTACGCACTCTGTATATTCTTGATCAACATCAAAAACTGAGTTCATCTAGACATGTATGTTCGTGTGTCCGTACGTCTGTCGGTTCTCATGGTCGTAAATTTTACGATATTGAGATAAAATTTTGTACAGACAGTTTCTACACACAGATCGCTATTTAAAATAGGGCAAAATTGGTAGAGCCACGCCCGCAATCAACAAAAATGTATATGATTATTAAAAGTTTATTACCGATATAATATTTAAAAATAAATGTATATGCCACAAAAATTGAGCTAAAGAGTTGAAATTTAGTATGAATATTTATAATTATCCCATCCATCGATGTGCCAACAATGGGCGTGGTAGCATAACAGACACGCTCAACAATTTACAAAAAACCATACTCAGCGTCAAAATCGACTTGACAGCTGAACGTAATTCAAACACTATTAGAGGGCGTAATCATATCTTATCTGCCACGCCCACTATTGTACACCGGAAGGGTATTTAAGATTTGGCTTAAGTCAAATTTAGTTTTCTTACTTGTTTTAGTATAGTAATAGTAAGGCAGTGGGTGTCTGAGTCTCGGTCTAAGCCAAATACTGTTTTTTTTAAATTGTTGCATGTTGAACTTGTTTAAGAAAAAAGAAAAAAAAATACAAAGCTTCATGATTTATTTACATGTGTAAATGTTTCATTTTTAACAAAAGGGGCATTTCTTTATACCTTTCGACTAACAGTTAGTTTTAATATTGTAACAAGCGCACGACCGTACGCAGGAGTATTTACAATAAAAGGAAAACAGTTCTTATGCTGAGGTGACAAATCGCGTTTTCCTGAAATATTTACTTTATTTGTTTACTTATTTTTTGTTTTTATACCCTCCACCTCAGTGATGAGGGTATACTAAGTTTGTTCTTCCGTTTGCAACACCCAGAAGGAGGCGTCAGAGACCCTACAAAGTATATATATTCTTGATCAGCGTCAAAAACTGAGTCGATTTAGACATGTATGTCCGTGTGTCCGTCTGTTGTTTTCACTCTCACGGGCGTAAATTTTGAGCTATTGAGCTGAAATTTTGTACAGGCACTTTTAGTTTTTGCACGCAGATCCGCTATTTGAAATAGGCAAAATCGGTCCAGAGCCACGCCCACAATCAACAAAAATCTATTTATCTGCCACAGAAATTGAGTTATAACCTTGAAATATGGTATGTACGTCGTCTATAAATATTAGATTCAACGTTTTATGCCAAAAATGGACGAATTCGGATAACAGAACTTGGTATATGGTATGCATATACATAGTTACCCCATCTACTGATGTGTCAAAAATAGGCGTGGTCGAATTAGAGACACACCCACAATCGACATAAATCAATATCTCTGCCACAAAAGTTGACCTAGGAACTTGAAATTTGGTATGCGTTTAAATAGTTATCTCATCCACTGAGGGCGCAATATACATATATTTGCCACGCCCACCGTTATGAAGGTGGAGGGTATTTAAGATTTGGCCTAATTTAGTTTTCTTACTTGTTTTTTTTGTTTTTGTTTTTGTTTATTTTAACAAAACGAGAGAAAAAGTTTTTTTTTTATAAATCGTACCCGACCCTCGTCCCCTGAAAGGTACACAGAAACACGCTATAAGTATGGTTGGAAAAATGTATGTGTTTTTTTTTACAAATAAACAATGTGTGTAACATGTACACATGCCTACATATGTGATATTACCTGCCTAACTGTATTCATAGCCGGAACACATGTGTGTTACAAAAGCAACAACACTCCGTTCACAACTTATTTACTGGTATCTAACCTTTAACAAAATGTGGCAAAATGTTTGCCAGCTTTACCTTTATCTTTTGCCAACTAAACTAAAGGGAAAGGGGGAAGGAAAAGTTTGAGGACGGATTAGGTGTCTCAACGCCGTAAACGGTTTCCTAAGCCATCCTGGCGGCAGACGTTAGTTGACACGTGAAACAAATTTATGTTGATTGCAGTATTGCTGCTGCTTTAAAGTGTCTTGGGGTACATTCCTAGTATTCCTAAGTATTCCTACCACGCAAGAATATGTTAAGAAAAGTGCTGTAGAACCTGAGGCTTCAACACTTCAGCGCGTTATTGACATGTGTCATAATTTGCAAAAGTTACGTTTCAATAAAAAAATATAATAAATGTCTGACGCTGCTGTTCAATCTGTGGCTGCAGCATTGTTATGTTGTAATAAATTTCAAGAACATTTGCAACTTCGGTAATGTAAGCAAAACACTATCGTTTTATAGTTTACAGAGTTTGCTAATAATTCTGGATTGTAAGTGAATATCGATTTGAAAGTTGATTTTGTTAAAACTGTAGCTTTTTTAGGTTCTATAACGCCAAGGTGACCTGCTATGGACAACTATTATTGTTTATTACATACTAAGTAGCCGTTCAATCGCAATTGTTAGTTTTTTTTTTGAAATCCTTTAAAATTTTAAGTTTTTAAATTTTTTGCTCCAGTCCAACTACAAATGCTTTCACTTCACACTTCAGTTACGGGTTATATGCATCCACACATAAACTTATATTTATTACATGTGTGTGTTTGATGCGTGATGCTCCCCATCAATGCCGCAAACATAAGCCCCATTTTCGGTAGAAGACATGTATACACACGGGCGCGTGCTGCTGACAACAACTTTAACTCCTATTTATACATAAAATTATCTTGACGATTACGATTCTTGTTGTTGATATTACTATTGTTGTTATTATTGCTGTATTTGATGGTGCATAAGATATTAATGTTGTTGGCTGGCTGGATGGTTGGTTGGTTGGATTTCTTCTAGCAGCTGCTTCCAAAGTGATTTTTGCGGAAAACCCCCCCTCTCTGCCGTTTGTCCGTATGTCCATATAGTGTCAATCTGTGCAAGTCTTTCGCTTTTGCGGTGGGAGAAAGTTGAAGCCTTGACTTTGAAGATCACAGAGGGGCTCGTACAGAAGAAGTCTAGGAGAGCGAGGCCTTTCAACCAAAGCGATGAGCAGAGTGTTCAACAGTCTTTACGAACCATACTGACTGACAACATAATTTTTTTTCTACTTTTTCTATTTCATACATTGACACCACACATGTTTGTACACACGAGTACGTTCGTTCGCACTACGCGCTGGTGTGCCTAAGTATATTTATCCTTTTCATTAACACCAGCGTTTGGTTGTTTACATTGTTCAAGCGTTTCATTACATTCAATTCCTGTAATCACGAATCAGGGAATACCTTGGGGACTGACTCGCATTAACAAAAAAAAGAAAAATCTAATAATTTTTACTGGGTTTGTGTGTGTGAATGCTTTAGTTGCATGTACGTATGTGTACGTGTTCGCCAATTGTGTCTATATGTGTTTTTTAAGTGTTGCGTTAAAATTTGGTACACTACCAACAATAACAACAAACAAACAAAATGATATTATAAAAATACAGCACAACTGTGATTATACAATGCAATAACAACGCAAAGGCATCGAGAGGGCGAACAGGTCTTCGTAATATGAATAATTGGTGGGGTCGGCAAGACTTTTAACACAAAATGAAATGCTTCTAAATTAAATTAACGACCGATTTTTGTTGATGTTTTTATTATTATTATTGTTAGTGTTAGTGTTGTTGCTTCATCATCACACATTTTCTCCGTCTTGTTATTTTGCCCCTGGATCCTGGCTGTTTGCATGTACGAATGAAATAATGAATGAGCGAGTACTTACATAAATATCTACATGTTACCCTTTTTCTTTTCTTTTACGTTGTTGTTGTTGTTGTTGTTGTTGTTGTTGTTGTTGTTACAATAACCATTCACCCGGAGGGTGGAAGTGTTAAAATTAGAATAATTGCATTTAAATTATTGTTATTTTTGTTATTGTTTGTTTTCCGAATCGTAAATCAACTTTAAATAATTTCATATCCTTTTATTTTGTTAAATTATTACGTATGCTTGGTGTCGTTCGATTATATTGTAGAAGTATTGTAGTAAAAAATGTTTACACCAACCTCGGCCTCCACATTCACCTGCAATGTGTACAAATTTGCCCTTTTATACCCTCCACTTAAGATGGTGGTATACGAAGTGTGTCATTCCATTTGCAACAGTCAGAAGGAGCCGTCAGACACCCTACAAATGTCTGGTGTTGGCATTCTCATAGTCGTAAAATTTGAGATATTCTGCTGAAATTATGTGCAGATACTTCTAGTTTCTATACGCAATTTGGGCAAAATCGATCAAGTGTCACGCCCACAATCGACAATAGTCTATATATCTGCTACAAAAATTGAGTTATAAACTTGAAATTTCGTGTGTATATCTATAAATATTTCCTTCATCGATGTGTAAAATATAGGCGTGGTCGGATAAGAAACAAAAATCTATAAAATATTTTAGGAACGTGAAATGTTGTGTGTTTATCTATAATATTTCATCCATCGATGGCCAAAAATGGATAAAGGACGCGCCCACAATTTACAAAAACCATAGCCCGAGCAAAACTCGACTTGCAAGCTGATATGTAATGCAAACAATATTAGAGGGCGTAATCATGTACCTGGCACGCCCACCGTTTGGCCTCAGCCATATTTAGTTTTCTTACTTGTTAATGACTTTTATATTAAATTGTTGGCGCGCCCACTATTTCTTCTTTCACCTAACCCACAATGTACACGCGCAGGTGTATTTTATGCTTGCGAGCGATTTTCGTCACATATTAGGCTTTCGGTGCTTTCCAGCTAACGCAAAAAGCAACCCACTATAATGTGAAGGGTATAAGAATGGCCGCACATAGTGTGGAATGAACGCGTATCAAAGTGTGTACGCACATAAAATATTTGCTATCGAATTTTTTTGGTTTTAATTTTTTATACTCATTGTTACATGTTTTTGCCATGTCTGCATAGTTGGAATAGAAGAAATTCCTTTGCATTCTAGGAAAAAAACATCATATGGTATAATAAAACTTATAATAAATTCCAATTGATTCAAAATACTTGCGCCGCAAACAATGAAACGTTTTCGCCCTGTGTAAGAGGAGAGCAATAAGGGCGTAACTAAACTACATGAAAACCTCAAATAATAATAAATTTTGTGATTTCTCTTTAGGTAATAAAATGGATTTGTGCTGTACGTGCATGTGCGTGAGTATATGTGCGTCGAAAGTAACTGTAACTGTAAGGGATGAATACCCTAAACCGCATCAGCATTTAATATTGAAATTGTTTTTTTATTAATTTTTTACGATATATTTCATAACCAAACACATAAAGCTCTAACGGTCAATTGTTATGTTAATGTTCCCTTGTACATGCCATACAGTCCGGAAATATGAATAATGTTGATGTCGCTACCGAAATATTAATAGCGTTCAGAAGTGTTTGTTCGTATTAATTAGGAAACAAGTAAAGCAACAAAACTTGGCTTAAGTCAAATCTTAAATACCCTCCAAATTGATATACGAAGGGGGGAGTGGCAGGTGCCTTAAGCCTAAGCAATCTTATAATGTGTGTAATACGTTCAATTGGAATTCTGCATGAAAAGGTGTTTTTGTAAATTGTGGACGTCTCCGATGTCCAGTCTTGCCGACTTTTTACACATTGTTATAAACTTCATCCTAGTGGCTTAATTCCTGTAATGGATAGACATACTTTTGTGGGCATGTGGGCATGTGGGCATGTGGGCATGTGGGCATGGTTCTTCGTATCACATTTTACATCAATACCTCAATTTTTTAACCGTGAAAGTGTTAATAACAGAGAGACATAAGAAAACACGGACAGACATGACTAAATCCATCCTGTTTGTTGTTTGCAAAAGGAACAACACACTTAATATAACGTCATTTTATAGCGAGGTTATACAAAAAAAACAAGTGAAAATATTATAGTCGGTCAAGCCCGACCATCACATACCCTACACCACTTGATATATTATAATATTCAATTTAATTTTTTTCTTTGAAAAATGAAAAATTTTATTTTTCTATACCTTCTCGTATTTTCAAAAATTTCAAAATGATGCATAAGTCAGAATTTTTTTTATTCTTTGTTTGTTTATGATATTAAAAAAAAAATTATATAGGGAGGGGTTCTAAAAATGGTCCAATCCGGTCCATTTTCAAAAGGGTTTATTTTTGGGTCAATGCTTTTCCGCGTATCAAATTTCATCGAAATATCTCAAAAAATAATAAGACCTCATATGGGGAGGGGTTCTAAAAATGGTCCAATCCAGTCCATTTTGAACAGTCAATGCTTTTCCGCGTACCAAATTTCATCGAAATATCTCAAAAAATAATAAGACCTCATATGGGGAGGGGTTCTAAAAATGGTCCAATCCGGTTCATTTTCAATAGGGTTCCCCTTTGGGCCAATACATGTTCTTGTACCAAATTTCATCAAAATATCTCAAAAAATGCGACACAAATTTAGATGGACAGACACGAGGACAGACGGATAGACGGACATGGTTAAATCGATTCAGATTTTGATTCTAAATCGATCGGTATAATTGAAGACGGGTGTGGCATTTCCCGTTTAGGAATTACAAACATTCGCACAAACTTAATATACCCTTTTCCACAGGGTGGTGCAGAGAAGTTGTTTTCTTGTGTTTTCTGTTTCTGCATAAAAAATAATAAATCGTTCGAAATATTTAGATTGTATGTATAATTAGACAGAACCAGAAATAATTGTTATATAAATCACATGCTTTGCTATGCAAACGCCACTGTGTCTCTATGTACGAATGTATCTTCATATGTGTGTGTGTCTAGTATCGTCGCGGCCCCCTATACTGACCCCAAGATATTATCTATTATAACAGAATTTAACCAAAAGAAGAATTATTATACAAATTCAAAATCGTTCATTTATGTATGTGTGCGGTATATATACAGATGCATGTGTATAACTCTGTATATGAATGACCGCATAGTCCAAAGTATTGCATAACAAAGTGAGTTAGGTAACAAGCAGCTGGGAGAATATTAATTGTATTGTTGTTGTTATTTGTGTGTTGTTTTTGTTGATTTTAGATTGATTTGAATAAATGGAAAATACAATATCTGAGAATCTAACACATTTACACTGAGAAATATTTAAATGGAAATCTACCGCAACTAAAACCCATTTAACTGACAACAGAATTCTTAGTTGAGACAACCATTTTGCTAAAACAAACAAGTCAAAAAACGAAAATTTTGGCTTGGGCCAAATCTTAAATATTCTGCACGTATACAAATAAAAGGTGGGCGTGGCAAGTATATGATTTCAAGTCGAGTTTTACGCAGAATATGTGTTTTTATTAACTGTGCGCATGTCTGTTATCAGACCACGCCCATTTTTGGCACATCAATGGATGGGGCACACAAACATACTTGTCTAAATCGACACAGTTTTTTATGCTGATCAAGAACATATATACTTTGTAGGGTCTCTGAAGTGTCTGCGTGTTGGAAACAAAATGATAAAATTTATATACTCCCCATCTCCTTGATATTCTGCTAAATACTACAAATTTCCGCTTACAGTGTTTTTGTAGAACAGTTGTCGATACTAATTGGAACTCAAAGGCGTAGGGTATTAATTAAAATTTATAGTTGGAGCAACTATATTTGGTAAATGGAAAGGACATATTTATTAGATTTCTTACGATTTTTTGTTCTATTTATTTGATACAAATAGTTTCAATTGATTCAGTTAAACGACATGATTGCCACAGAGTAAAATTGTCTCCTATTGCAATTGATTTATTTTCGACGGTGTAATTTTCTCTTTTAGCGCCTCAATAAGTTTATGATTAGCTACATATCCCATAGCGACGATTTCCATTTACATGCAATCATTTTTATATCCGAAATCATCATAATTGTCATGAGGGCCTTAAATAAATAAATATGTACGCAGTAGTAATGTAAATTGATTGATGTGATTTTAAGAAAGCATTAAATGCAATTAAATTTAATTGACAGATTATGTTTGCTATTGCTTTGCGGTTGTGTGACGATACAAATCACAATACATCCGCACACATGTTGTGAAAACACCAATACGCTGAAAGTTACACACAATGTAACAAACACGATGAAAATTGAGGGAGATAATCGCCTTTTCATACCACATTATCATTTATAACAATTAATAATCATCATGAGAAAAATAACAGATTTTTTCATCGTCACCGCATGAGAAGGCGGCATCAGAGATCGTACGCGGTATATACATATGTTCTTGATTCGCAACAATGTCTGCAAAGTTGATTTAGATGTGTCCGTCCATACATTCCCGTTTTCGTGGTTTTGGTTCTGTCACTGTCGTACATTTTGAGATATTGAGCTGAAATTTTATACATACGTTTGTATGCTAATTTAATTTGGAAAAAAATCGGTAAAGTGCCACGCCCACAATTAATTAAATTGAGCTGTTAATATGAAATTTGTGGCTCATCTCTATATTTACCCCATCCATTGATATGGAATACAATGGGCGCGGTCGGAAAACATAAACGTCTACAATTTACCAAAAATCTAATTTGGCGGATAATCTGAGTTGCAAGTTGATACGTAATACATACAGTATTAGAGGGCGTAATCATGTACCTGCCACACCTACTGTTTGTATGTAAATGATGTGGATTTGACCCAAGTAAAATTAGCACGCTCTATTATTGCTCGGGAACAAACAATTGGTTCAGGCAACGAATCTTTTATTAGTTTTATGACCGCTGTGTAGCCACGAAGCATTTCTTACATTTAAATCATATAGAAAAGGTTGTGAAAAGACTTTAAAGAATTCCACAAAATGGTTTCTTGCAGACCATGATATTGTGCCAACTACACATACTTGCATGCAAAAACGAGAAAATCGCTAAATCCATGTAAAATATTTGTGAAGCGCATGCTCGACTTGGCTGAGCATTTCCATGCACGACATTTTTATACTTTCTACAAACGATAGCATGTACACTGAGTTTGCTATTCAGTTTGCAAAATCGAGCAGTAGACGGGGGAGAATCTACAAATTATACAATATATTTATATACTCGGTCCTACCTATCGACGATGTTCACGTGCTGTGAACTGTTGATGTTGATATTCTTACAATTTACAAAAAAAAAAAATTCTTTAGTGCAGATTTTAACAGACTGTAATACAATGTAAAATATATCTTCAAGAATCGCTAAAAGAAGGCGCTGTTGCACGCATGCCGCGTCCACAGTTTTTGCATAAATATGAAGGGTGACTAAAATTTGGTCTAATCCGAAATATTTTTGTTCTATTTTATATATTTTTTTGAAGGAGATTCCCAAACATGTTCAACCCTTAAAAGAAGCTATGGTCGAACATTGTATGGGTTTGTTGTGTTGTGTATCATTTCGCATTATTAAGCGTTATCTTTGTTTTTAGAGTGTAGTAGGTCTGGTTCGCATTATTATCGTTGTGTCATCTACATACGTCACCATTATTATTGTTGTACTGATTTACTTCACTAACAATTTCCAATAAGAACAAAAGCCATTTTATGAGACAGTTTGTTGCTGTTATACTATAGTTCGATACTTTGTATAATATTACGTTCACCTCATCGATACACTTGGCGCTAAGGGGCCATGCGTATTATGCGATATTATTTTTATACCCTCCACTTAAGATGGTGGTATACGAAGTTTGTCAATCCATTTGCAATACCCAGAAGAAGCCGTTAGACACCCTACATTGAGTTGATCTAGACATGTATGTCCGTGTGTCTGTCTCTTGTTGGCATTCTCATAGTCGTAAATTTTGAGATATTGTGCTGAAATTTTGTGCAGATACTTCTAGTTTCTATACGCAATTTGGGGAAAATCAGTCAAGTGTCACGCCCACAATCGACAACAATCTATTTATCTGCCACAAAAATTGACCTATGAACTTGAAAATTAGATACGCTTAAGATTTACAAAAAACTGAACTCAGCGTAGAACGCGACGTGGAAGGTGATTCTTGTATAAACAATATTAGAGGGCGTCATCATGTATCATGTTTGCATGTAGATGTGGAGGGTATTTAAGAGTTGACCTAAGCCAAATTTACATTTTTTACTTGTTTACATCTCAATATTATACACACAACACATGTAAAGAAAATATCGTTCAGTTTGTAAGCAATTTGTGCTCCTCCATTCGTACAATTTCATATATAGTCAGTTCATATATCAGAAAAATTATATGTAAAAATTAAAAGTTATTACAGGTAAAATTTTCGCCCATTCTTAGTCTATCGATACGTTCTAACTTAGTAGCAGCAGTTTTGTAACTGCGAAAGGTTTCTCTGGATTATGGGCATGACACCTGCCAAATTTAAGAAAGAAATTACGTAGAGAAACTATTTAGAAATGTTTGTTCTGAATTTCGGTTCAGTTTGTGAATTTCTGTGACCCTGAGGGTGGTCTAACAATAGATGAACATGGTTCGTTATTTTTTCTTTTCGGGACACCAATGCAAAACTTAAAATATGACCCTCTTGGTAGGAATGGGGTTAACGTAATAAAGAAAACGTTGACGTCGCTTTTTTCATCAGGACTTAATCGCGCTGTACAGGGTCATTTGCACAAGATTTAAAGTAGATAAGTAGTGACAGCAGTATGACCTAGGCACTAATTCGTTTCAACGAATTTCCTCCTTTAATCACATCCTCCCTTTTGTTAATTCTTATCACTCGCTGCCTATAAAGTAAGGAAAAGAAAGAGATAAAACAGAATCAATATAATTTGTTGTGTCTACCCAGATCCTAAGCAGGGAAGAAACAAACAACTGGCATTTTTTCTTGTATTTATTGTGTTTTTTTGTGTGTCGGACAAAGTGCAAAGAGAACAAATTGGGGAGGTATAATTTTTACAATCATTTGTTTTGCGGTCATTTAGATTTTTACATCGTACGTTGCGATGCTGACCCAAAATAAGACAAATAACAAGGAAAGCTAAGGCTAAACTTGGCTTAAACTAAATCCAAAATACCCTCCATTTGTATATAAGATTATGTCGAATAATAAAATCGAATTCGAATATACAACTCTACCGAGTAAGGTGGTTTAAATTAAACCTCGGACTTGTTTTCATTCGTTGTAATTCGTAAATTAGAATTCTTGTTGTTGTTTTTATCACATTTTATATCAAAGGTCGAAAAGAGTCGAACATTTTAAAAATTGTGGGCGTGCTTGTTAGTCGAAGTCTCCTATCAACACATGGGAGCATGGAATACATTCAGTACAAGAGTCTACAATTATTATGAAGAACTTCGTGAGAGAATTTCAAAAACATCCTAAACCGAAGCGTTTTTTGTCGATCTTTCATGCTTTGTTTGCTTTGGGGCTCAACATCCATTCAGATTCATGGATTCACAAAATTTATTTTATTATTCTTAAAACGATCCAGAAGGGGGGAGTTTTTGTTGAATTTGTAACGTTTCCGGCACTACTTTTCCAAACGCCTTCATTTCATGTGTAATGCTTTGTAAAATATGTGCCGGGACCGTTCATCTAATGAGCAATTTTACGCGTAATTATATCATATTCAATATTTGGCATTTGGCCTTGAAACTCTGCCACCTTGCTAGAGGTATTTATTTGTCTTTCTTCTTTCTTTAAAAACTTTTTTGTTTGGGGATACTGGATTTTCTTAAGGACATTCATCTCATTTCATTCGCTGGAGTGTCGAATGTCGCGCTACCACATATATCTCAGTATCTGAATTTTTGCAACCGCAAGCGTTTCAACACAGACGCACGGACATCAATTCAAATCCTACTGCTGACCAGGAGAATATATTTTGACATCGCCTGCGGGGTTTTACAAATGGAAAGACAAACTTGATATTTTTAAGTTTTCAAGTTTTTTTGTTTTTTTTTTGTAGATTAAAACAAGATTAGTGAGTAATAGAGACGAACTTTCTATTATTATTGTTTTATTTAATTAATTAAAGGTCATATTCTTTAATGAATTAATTAAGGGCTACCCTAATGTACACATGTGTACTATATGTCGTTGTTTTTAGGTTTCAAATTTTTTGGCATTCAGGCTTTTTTAACTGAAACAGATTGTCAAGAACATAAGCTCTCAAAGAGAATCTTGTAAGTGAAGTTTTTACATTAATGTGTGTATGTGTGTGTGTGCATAGATAAGTAAATCACAAATTTTTCAAGTATTTTTTGTTTGGTGCTGTGTACGCCATATCGATTTCATATATCGACGCAACATCATGTACTTGCGTACATACAAGCTAAGTTTGTTGACAAGACTTATTTTTTATGTTTTATTAAAACGTTGGACAGAACGAACAAATCCACATGCATTCATAGAAGGAGAGAGAGACCGACACTCTGCAACTCGAAATTGCTAAAGACATCAAAGCGTTTTATGTGCATATGTTGCTGTTGTTGTTCGATGATAAATGAAAATGCAAATGATATCCAGAGTGATGAATCATTGTAAACGCAATTGTGTCTGTTTGCTCAACAATAACAACCACTTAACAACTGTTTGCCTTCGGAGTACCCATTTCGTTAAAAACACCGCGCAGTCCGCTGCGCTATGAGATGGATTGATATGATAAAGAATTCGTTGCTCTGTACCACCTTTTTCCACTTTATTGCATCTTCGCATCATTGTACTGTTTTATTATCATTTTTATAAAATCTCCCTGTGATCACACAAATTAAATTTGATTACATTAACGTTAACAATAATGTTGCTAACGTTCGTATTGTTGCTGTGCTACCCACTGCCACTGGACAATAACAATTTGTTTCCTAATTAGGCTCAGACAAGAACAGATTATAAAATTATTCTCCTCCTTGTTTATTTTTTCATTTTCATTTTCATTTTCATTTTTATTTCTATTTTATTTTCAATATCCAGCATTTATATGTTTTCCACACATTTCATATTCAGAATAGAAAAAGAAAAAAATACAAATCGAGTCATCAAGTCATACGTGTGCAAAGTTTTTATCTACAATATTTAATAGAAATCCTGCTTGGCTGTTGTGTCATTGTCATTATCATTGTGTCACGGGCATGATGGCACCGGTACATTTCCGCAATTGAGGTTTTGCGGTTAAGTTTGCATTTGCGGCCAAAACCATCAAAACCAACAAATTCAAATATTTAATTTGATTTGGTGGTTGAAAATAATTATGTCGCATTAATAATCGGCCAAAATATTTACTTACTAATGAAATGAATGATTGAATACATGAATGGATAACAATTAGGACGAGGGTGAGAAAATCTACAGCTTTTATATTCTACAGCACTTGTGGTAGAGGGTAAGGATATATTGCGTTAAGCGTCTAAGGACTTTTAAAGATCGTTTATTTACATACCCTAGTTTAGGATAGTTTTCATACCCTCAACATAAGATGGGAGGTACACTAAATTTGTCATTCTCTTTGCAACACTCAGAAGGAGGCGTCAGAGACCTTACAAAGTATATACGAGTATATTCTTGATCAGCATGAAAAATTGAGTCGATTTAGACATATATGTCAGTATGTCCGTGTGCCCGTCTGTTCTTACGGTCGTAAATTTTGAGATATTGAGATGATATTTTGTTTTTTAAAATGGGCAAAAAACGTCAATAACCACGCCGACAATCTAAATCTAATGGGCATGGTCGGATAACATATATGCCCATAATTGACAAAAAACCGTAATCATCCCGACGTTTTAGTTGATACATAATACCGACACTATTAGAGGGCGTATTCGTGTACCTGCCACTCCTATATGTTTGTATATAGATGTGGAGGGTATTTAAGATTTGGTCTAAACAAAATTTTGTTTTCTTAAGTGAAAGAATCAAAAGTACATGATTTCTGATTTATTCCCTTTCTAACTACTTGTGTTCCATAACAACTCATAACTCAAATGCTATACCAGTTGAAGTACTCCGTGAACGGCAAGGACATGAGCGGGGTTAATCGAATCCGCCCAATTTAAACACTCTGATGGATACAGGAAACATACTAAATTCCAACTTCTTTAAGTCAATGTCTCCAACAATTGTGAGCGTTTAAATGGGAACCAAGAGTAAATAATTGTACTAAAATTAGCTGGTCTTGCGGGCTTGCTTTATTCCTAAATGTTTGTACGAGTCATGTGTGCATGTATGGCGTATGATAATACGTCTATAATAATTATATGAATATGTGCGAATGCTATTTTACGTGATATTATTCGAGGTTTCGCTAAATCATTTTTTTAATTGTCACATTGTACTCCATAATTTGTTTTTTGAGGACAGAAATCAACAACATCAACAACAACACTATAATATATACGAGTATAATAACAGCGGCACCAACAGTAGCCACAAAAAGGCAATAAACATTTTTGCATCGCATTGGCATCCTCGATCACGTACGTACTAAAATGCAATGATTCATTTATCAATACAATGCGGGCTTGACTTGTTCGACAAAAGCAAAAATGGAATTATAAAATATTTCAGATTCATTTCAATCACCCGTTCGCGCCATTATATTCACATGCTGCCATCTACATATACTGACACAAGAACGACAAAAATAAAAATAAATAAATAAAACGGATACATAGCAAATATGGAAAATGCTGAAACAAACAAAGAAAATAAATCAATAACGAACGGAATTATTAACTGTATAATTTGTTATTAATAAATTTCAGACACACACACACACACACACACACACACACACACACACACACACACTGGCTGACATGGATAAACTATTGAAGCAAAATAAACAAACGAAAAAAAAACCAACAACAACAAAAAGCCCACAAATAATAATTGCAACAGGATGCACACAATAAATTATTCATAATGATAATATTAATAATAGTGATAAAATATTATAGATGCGGTCGGGTGCGTACAACGCGTACAATTTGTGTGTGCGTGCATGCATGCATGTGAGTGTTTTGTCATATAGCATGTGCAGCATTTCAATTAATAACAATTTTTACCATTAGCAACGTCTGGCGGGATGTTAGTGGGGTTGGGGTTGTTACGAATCCAAGTGAAATGAAATGAAGTGAAGTCAAGAGGGGCTCGATTACAGTTTACGTTCACATTTAATTTCGTTTAAATTGTCCTCGTTCTCGAGTATTTTCCAAACTATGGTAAATAGGAACTAATTTTCAAGGTCATTAGTGTTTTGATTTGTGTATAATACAACAACAACATAAAAACCATTAGAATTAGAATGGAATGGAATGGCCAAAAGCCTATTGTTACACATAAATTATTATTGCGCTCATAAATATGCAGCACGTACGTACGCACCATATATTCCTATTGTTTGTTTATTTGTTTGTCTGTTTGTCTAGTAGAATATATACGCAGACGTCTATTACAATCAATGGGAAATAATTGTTTGTGCATTGCGAAACGCTTTTCAATTCGATGATGCGAGACAACAGTTTGAAGGGTTGAGGCCAACCAAGCTTTGGCTGTCTGTCTGTCCGAGAATGGCAGAGGCCATTAAGAGATGAGCTGGTGTACTGATTATTTATGTAATTTCGTAATTTGTACGCGGCTCTAAATGATTTTTATTTTTATGGCGCATTATTGTTAATGGTATTGTTGTTGTTGTTGTTGTTGTTGTTGTTGTTTTAAAAAACGATTAATTGTCCATTGATATTATTGCTCTGCTTATTGTTGTCGCTAGTAAGTGTTTAACGATCGAATGATTTTAGCGGAATAGAGGAAGCCAGCAGACAAAATGTCATTACTTCCGTTTAAGGCATGACCAGTTATGCATCATTGCTCCGGCCTCAAATAAAGCTATGAATGACTACATATAAAGAAGTTTTGCAAAAGACTCCTTCTCACGTTCAACAATCAATCGCAACACAATATAGATCGATGCTCTGAGCGAACGTTATAGTGAAGCACTTGGCACCCCATTTATATATACTACTTTACCCTCCTCTCAACATTCATGATTTAAAAGAATGTATGAGAACAAGCTTCCAAATGTATACAAAATAAGATGGCGGAAGCATCATTATCATAAATTATCATTTTGTAGGAATTGCATCCGGCAACAATTACGACAAATACATTTTCTTTAAATGTAAGATTTTTTCCGCTTTAACGTTCCGGTCGAATTATGAGGTGATGTCTACAGTTAACTAATGTTTTAGGAGCCAATTTACAAGATTGCGCCACACAATGTTTTCTTCCATTTCGATTCTTTAATGAATTGCTACTTATTGAGAATGCGGGTTGAGATAATAATTTGTTCCACTTTGTTAAATTGCCAAACGCTTCTTAACAGAGAGTTGACAAATTTTTAAGCTTATGATTTCTTTTATTATATAACCATCTACTCAGGGGATGACCCCTATACGTGCAAGCACGGTGGTGGTTAGAAGGGATTAGAGGAAGGAGGATAGAGGGAGTAGTGTTCCGATATGACATTAATAGTAGTTAAACTACTTTTTTTTTATTAAATTCCGTTTGAAACACACCCAGCGTTGAAAACTGAGTCGATCTAAACATGTATGCCCGTGTGCCTGTCTGTAAATTTTGAGCTGAAATTTTGTACAGACCCTTTTAGTTTCTGTACACAGATCGTTATTTAAAACAGGCCTTCAACGCCTTCAATCGACAAAAATCTATTTATGTGCCACAAAAATTGACCTACGAACTTGCCATTTAGTAAGCATATCATGCCACGCCCACCATTGTATATGTGGAATCTATTTAAGATGTGGCCTAAACAAAATTTAGTATTCTTACTTGTTATCTTTATGGTACTTTTTGAGAGATACGAAAAAAAACCTTGAAAAAAATTATCTTCACTTTTTGATTAACTGCGGACGCATCTTTCAACCGATTTTTGCACAAATCCAATATACTCCCACAATCAGGGCATAAAAACATACGGCAGCATTCCCTCAAAGCGAAGCGAAGCAGTAATAACTTTCATTTATTTCAGTTCAGCTCACTATTTAACTTTATGAGACTTTAAGCCAACCACGAAGCCTTATAATATAATATTAACGAAAAAGAAATCCCAAAATTCTAAAGGACGTTAAATTTTGCTTTGAAGTTCGACAACACATGCATAATTTTGTATTTTGTCAGCAGGTGAAACAAATCAGCTTTTATGAAGTGCGCACATTTGCGAAGAGAGTGCTTTTGTGAGGGGGATGAACGAACAGTTTTGTCTCCAAGGAAATCAAAGTTATTGGTGTTGAATTTTCATTTAAAATTTTTTATTACGAGAGTTGAAAGAATCTTTTTCAATAGGTATTAGACTACATAATAATAACGTCATTTTATTCCTCATGAACCTTTTTTCACAGCCTGATTACGTCTTCAAAGTGGTGGCATTGATTCATTACTTTTAATGAGCGTTTATATAGGTGAAAAGCTATATTGGGCATAGGCCCTGTGGTATGGTATAATATACCATTTATGGGCGTGGCTGTTATATATATTTTTGCGACCGTTGGCATGCCAACTGAGATAGACAGACATACCGACGGATACGGTTTGATCTACTAAGACTTTGATGCTGACGCGGAATACATCTATACTCCTTGAGGTGTCTGAAGCCTCCTTCTGGGTATTGTAAGTGGAATGAAAAAGCAGAATTCGAAGTTTAACCCAAAAAATACAACACCTATGATACATACCACAACAGCCATTAAAAAAGTGCAATTATGTATTTGCCACGTCTTCAGTTAAGGTAATAATGTGGATTGTATGCCAGATTTGGTCGAAACTAAATGTGGAGTTTTTGTATCTCTTGTACAATAATTTCTACTTGGTCGCTATTGTTGCCTTGTGGTGATAAGAATGCAATTTTAAGCAAAAGTTTTTGCAAATTATGAATTTTTAAAAATGAGAATAAGTCGTGGCTGTTGTCGCGATTGCCACATATTGTGGAACTGAGTGAGTGCGAATCTACGTGGGCCAAAAAAAGTTGCAAGCATAAAATATTTCTACGTAGTTTCCTAATGTTGTTGGCTGAGAAATTTTGCTTCGTTTTTTTTTGGTGATGATACTAAGCAATGATACTAACTTTGGGTGATACTAAGTTTGCTATTCTGTTTGTTTGAAGCAAGCATCCAGAACGAAGCTTTGGTGTATATGTATTCAAAATCTGGGATCAATCCGTCCGTATGTCTGTTGTGTTGTGCATAGTCGTAAATTTTGAGATATCAATCGTATAACGTAAGCGGATGCCCACAATTTACAAAAAACCAACGTGATATTTACTTATTACTTACTTCGGTCGTAATTAGCTATTTACCAAGCTTCCTATTTGAATGTGGAGATGGAGACTTGTTATAATTTAAATTGGATAAAATCAGCCGAGTGCCACGTTCACGATCGACAAAAATCTCTCACTGCCACAAAAATTCAATTTAGTGCACATATTTATAAATAGGGCGTGGGCGGGGTGTGGTCGTCATCACAACGTACGAAAAACCTTACTTGGAACAGAATTCAACTATGAAAGATGTAATTAGATACATGTCACGCCCACTGTTTATATAACAGAGTTGGAGGGCATTTAAGATTTGGCTGCAGCCAAACTTAGTTTTCTGGCTTGTTCCTTATTGCACAAGGAAATGACAGAATGGAATCAAAAGCAACAAAGCCGCATACTATAGAAAAAGTCTGTCAGACAGGCAGCCAAGTTGGTCAGATGGTCATCCAAATAGTTTTGTTGGTTTTTTATAAAGGTGTAGACATAACCGTGTTAATTTGTTTTAAACACATTTCCATACAACTTGTGGTTCTCTGCGCTTGTTTGGTTAGTTGTTAGTGTTGCTGTTGCTGTTGCTGTTGTCGTTATTTATTATTAAGAAAATTCAACTCGAAGGTATTTTCCGTTGCTGCTGGCGCCATTTTAAAGAATTTTACGAGAAATGCCATTTTCGACAAATAAGAATAAATTTTCATAATTAGATAACACCATCCGTGTGTAAATAATTTGGTGGATGGCAGTAATGGTGTTTACGTGGTAATGAGTGTGCGTGTATAAACGAATAAGTTGAAGCTCAGCAGAAGAAGGTCTTGCATTCTACAACTAACGATGGTTTTCATTTGTATTAAAACCTACACTCTTGGTGGTAAATACAAAGTGTGTGCGAATATAACTTTTCTCCCAATCTATCTACAATGATTTCCTCAATTGAGGCGTGTCCGTCATTTTTTTAGAATATCG
Source organism: Ornithomya chloropus (assembly GCA_963971445.1). Lineage (NCBI taxonomy): Eukaryota > Metazoa > Arthropoda > Insecta > Diptera > Hippoboscidae > Ornithomya > Ornithomya chloropus. The sequence goes on along the minus strand of OZ020530.1, from coordinate 27,444,021 downwards.
CGATAAAATTTGTTGCAGTGACATACCTTGGCGCGAAAGCGAGCTCCGTCGTCGGAGTTGCAAAAGAAGTCCATGTTTTGACTGCTTTTACCGCGCAATGGCTCAGAAACGTGCTCAGTAAAAAAAAAATAATTTTGGGCTGCTGTGTATGAATAAAAGTCTACACTTATATGTATTGAGATTGTGTAGGTGCGTGCAAATGTCAGTGTGTTGGTGCTCTTGCTAAAATTATAGAAATTTTTTAGCGAAAAGTTTCTTCTCTTGTTGCTGTTCATCGTTGTGTGTGTATGCGTTTGTATGCGTTGGCTTCTTAGCTTGTTTGTTTCTTTATCGCTCTTTTTGCAAGTGGCAAAGTTTTCTCGTTATAAGTTTTCTAGCCTTTGTGAATGCGTTCGCTAGTTTCCAAGAAAAACAACACGAAAAAAAAATAAGGAACAGAGTAAAAAGTTTTTATTTCGTACAATGCATACCCATCTCTCGTTCCCGCGCATCAGATCTTCTTTCAGAAGGAAGACGCACACTGACGCTAATGCTTTCGTCTGCATCCGCTTATCACCCGGGGGGAGCGCTTCTTAAACTCCATCTGCTGGCCGGTGCAGTTATGGATGCGTTTCTTATTTATTTTTTACGCGACATAATATTATCATTCGCATAACTTTTGTGGGTTGACTTCACATAATTTTAGGTGAAAAAATGTCGGTACTATGAGCACCTAGACAAATGCATGTGTGCGTAACTTTGATTTCATTCGTTTTCATTTTTTACACACTGTTGTTGTAGTTGTCGCCAATTTTGGTTTAGTTTAGATTAAATTGCCATTTGCATAAATTCTCTGTATTTTCTTCTTCGCGAAGGGTATGCGATAACCTGCTGCTGGGATGTGTGAGTGCAGTGAGTATGTAAGAGTAAGGCGTCCACTACCAGCATTAGCGCAGTTATGACTCTATCTTAAAAAGACGAGACTTAGGCCAAATTCTAGGTACCATCCACGTTTATGCGGAAAATGTGGGCGTATAATTGCGCCTTCTTTTAAGTACTCTTTTATTCATTTATTCATATTCATAAAAATCATAGCTAAACATAACAACTAATTGAAGTATAATAAAAATGATGTATATCTCATAATTAAAGTAGGAGCAACAACAACAACAACAACAACAACAACAACAACAACAACAACAACAACAACAACAACATCCGCAGCAACTCTAGATCTGGTTCATTCTTATAGTATTTAAAGGCTATATAAGGATAGTATGTTATAGACAATAATATTATAATAATACAAAAGTAATAAGTAACAAGTTTAAGTTATAGAAAAGAATAAAAGTTGTAACGAGATTTCTCCACTATGCCGGGGTTAAGCCGTCGGCGTAGAGTATCTCGTCCATTTGTTTAGAAATAATAGAAAGGTTTTATTTTCTGCCTCAAAAAATACAAACTGTCCTTTATTTTTACATTCAACCATTATAGCTTTCTTCCAGTTTATCAACTTATAGTTCAACGTACAACCAAAAATATTACACCTCTTTAGTATCTTCGTCCTGGCTGTTACTCGCCGTCACTCAACACCCGATTTCCCTAAACTCAATATCTCGCGTCCGATCACCACGACGGTCGGCAAAAGAAGACCCTGAGAATCGTTTCGCCCTTTCTCAACAGGGTACCTCTTTCATAGAGAAACCGAAATCGCGCTCCTATAATCGTCGGTCAGTACACGATGCCGTGGCAGCGAGTAAAAACCAGATCTGGTATAATATGTTAGTACTAAGTTTCCTACCCTAGACCTTATATACAAATTACAACGATTTCTTATTTGAAATTAGTTGATGGGGAAAACGAGGGACGACTTTTCTCGTCACAAAGTTCTTAGAACATACAATAAGTTTAACAATCAATAAAAGCTATGCATATATAGCGATATATATAACAAAAAAGAGAAAAAAAATAGGTAAAAATAGCTTGGCAACTATTGATTTAAGATAATTCTTTAATAGAATAGATGGAGTCAACCGCGATATGAAGTAAAGTGTTTAACGTCTACACCTATCGTGAAGACTATATTAGACGTTTGTTTAGGGTTATTGAGCGTCCCCAGCGCCTCGTCTCCTTTCAAGTGTCGGTAGATTAATAATGTTAAGTCTGTTTTCATACGAGGGCAAGGGAAGCGTTGGATCCCATCCTAAACCACGTAATGCAAATAGTAAGATGTTACGTTGTACCGATTCAATGAGCTCAACGCAAAATCTATAGCTGGGAATCCAGACCACTACTGAATATTGCAGTGTGCGCCTAACAAGGGACGTAAATAGACGTTTGGTAACGTATGGGCCATTAAACTCTTTGAACCAACGTTTGATGAAACCTAACAAGGACCTGGCTTTATTGACAGAGGGTACGATATGATCGTTAAACCTGAGTTTAGGATCAAATTAAAGACACCCAAGTCATAAACTAGACACATTTTCAAGGACATGATTATTAATAGAATAAAATATATACAAATTATTTATCCATCCAAACGACATTTTTTTGCACTTATTTAGATTCAAACACATACCATTTATGTCACACCACGATACCAAGTTCGTAAGGTCCGGTTGTAATAAACTAATATCATCCAAAGAGTTTAAAGAGTGGAAGAGTTTAACATCATCGGCAAACATTAAAATCTGTGAATATTGAATATATGACGGAAGGTCATTTAAGAAGAGAATAAATAATAAAGGCCCCAAATGGCTACCCTGTGGAACACCTGATGGAACGGAAATTAGACGAGAATAGGTGGATCTAAACAACAATTGTTGAGTACGACCCGTCAAGTAGGAACGAAACAATGAGATCATATTTTCAGGAAATCCAATGCGCCGTAGTTTAAATAGTACAAGATCATGGTGGATTTTATCAAACGCTTTAGAGAAATCTGTGTAAATGACATCAGATTATTTATGATGAGAAAAAGCATTAAAAACGTAATTACAAAATTCTAATAAGTTCGTTGATGTTGATTTACCACGGCAAAAGCCATGTTGACAATGAGAAATAATTGACCTTATAGATGGGATCAGTCTTAATGTAATCAGATATTCGAATAATTTACGCAACACACTAAGTTTGGCAATACCTCTATAATTCATTATAGTGTTTCTAGAACCATTTTTATAGATTGGAATAATAAAACTATTTATTAACTATTATACTTTCCAAATAGAAGGAAAGTACCCAGTTTTTAGGCAGTTGTTAAAAATTTTGGTTATCGAACCACACAACAAATCAGCACAACAGCAGAGAATAGCAGAAGGAACACCATCAGGACTGTTACACATTTTAAGACCGGATAGGGCTGTGAAAACTTCATTTTCAGAGAAGGACACCGATGAAAAGATGTCGAACGAACTAATTGGAAAGGGATAGTCAATACAACTAACATTAGAGGAGGAATATGATTTTAGAAAATGGTCAGCAAAAAGGTCAGATATCTCTAATAAATTCGATGATTTAGAGTTATCGTAATACATTTCATTTATTTTTCAAAGTTCCTTATAAATATATATAAAATATTAACATGGGTGCCTCCCACCTCTTCAGCTCAGAGCTTATGTGAGGTAGGAGTAAACACCAAATTACCATTATATACTTATCAACTACTTATCATCTAATTACAACTAAATGACGTTCGCATAGCCTTGCACGAAGTGCAACATAATGTTTCTCTTAAAGCGAGTGGAATTCCGTGTAGCCTGTAGACAGACGGGAATGAAATTCCACCATCGGATTGCGAAAACAAAAAAATGACGTGAACACATTAGGGATATGTGACGCATAAGTTTAATATTCTGGTTGCGATTTGACATTGAGAATTCCAGTCTGTTAAACAGGTAGCTTGGATCCTGCTTTGTGACAATTTTTTGAAGTAAACATAGCGCTCTACATTTAAGCAGGTCCTCCAACGTGACTGATAACAGAGATACTGTGTAGCTTGAAACGTGGTCATACCTTCTCAACCCATAAACGTACCTGATAATGGAGTTGTTAGTCCTTTTCAGTTTCGGTTTAGAACAGCTCACATCCATGTAGGAGTTTAGGATAGAGGTAAGCTTTGACCAAAAGTTTTCTAATGTTTAAGGTTGTGAACCACTGTAAATACCATAGTAATCTTAGCATTCCGTACACTTGTCCTACATTTTTATTAATTTGATTATCCCAAGCGAGCGTTCTAGTAAATGTCACTCCAAGGTTTTTACAGAGTCAACTATTTTAACGTCCGTCCCCAATAAACGGATTCTAATGTTCTTAAGGTTCGCCTTCCTGTAAAAAGCTATGCACTTAGTTTTTACAGAATTCGAGGCCAGACCGTTGGAACAGACCCAATTCGCGATATTGGCCAGATCATCATTGATTTTCATTGCAGTATTAATGATGTTGTCAGGCGTTCCACTAGCCCAGATCTGAACATCATCGGCGTACGTGTGCACTTTACACCACCTAAGGCAAGTGGGTAAATCATTTATGAATAAAGAGAACAACAGTGGACCAAGGACGGACCCTTACGGAACACCTCGCTTAATCGGAAGTAGATCGGAGAAACCATTATTGGCAAACACACGTTGATACCTATTTCAGAAGTATGTTTCAACAAGCCTGGAGGCTGTGGTATGAAAGTTGAAGAATTTTCTAAGTTTGACTTCCATCAGCAAATGGTCGACAGAATCGAATGCTTTTGTGTGGTTGTTTGTTGTCCAAGTTTCACCTAACGCTTTCTGCGACATCAATCATCAACCTATTTTTTCGGAAACCGGACTGAGAGTCAACTAATAATGAGTTGATACTAACATGATCTCAGATCTGTTTTTTAAAAATTTTTTCAAAAACTTTGGAAAGAAACGGAAGGATCGCAATTGGTCTATAGTCACCATTGCTTTTCGAATAAGCCTAATAAATCTGGGATCGATGTCGTCCAGTCCTTTGGCATTTGACTTGGTGCTAAGTATACACTCAAGTACTTCAGTTCAATCGCTGGATGTATTAGTTAAACCAGGGATGCTTGTGCGAATCCGCTCTGATCGTTTTTATTGGGACGTGGGCATCAAACAGTGACCGGACATTATTTTAGTAGTATTTTAGATTCACTATCCGGTATATACTTAATCTCGCTCCAGTCAACTTGATTCGCTGCACATTCCAGTTCGTTAATAACAACACTTTTAAAATCCCTATATGTATGGTTTACGTGCGCGTTTTGGAGTTGAAAGTTATACGTCATGAAGATTAGGTCATGATTGGAAAAGCTTGAAGCGTTTAGCTGGTCATAAAAAAGGACCTTATTTAAGTTGTTGCAGATCTAAGAGGGTCGCTGTATGGGCAGTGTAGTGAGTCGGTATTGATGTGTTAATGGAGAGAAGAGCAATCGAGTTAGGTTTGCATACCAATGAGCAGTGTAAATGGCTTTTTATGTAGACAGCAACGCCGCCTGCATGATTGTGCCGGTCTGCATGAAAAAGAGAATCCAGTTCATCGGGCATGAACCACGTCTCAGACACGCATATAACGTGTATAGCAGAATTCTCAAAGATGTGTCGAAGTTCGTCAGTCTTGTTGCGTAAGCTTTGGGCATTTAAATGACAGATATGAATTCCCATATTTTGTTTTTCAAGGACTCTTATCATAGTGTGTGTGGCGTCTCTAGCTGTCACACCCATCATAGGACAAACAGAGCAAAAAAAAAGTGGCAGTTGATAATAAATATGTATGCTTATATCTAGACTTCAAACAAACTTTACATATTGATGAAACATCACCAGAACATGTGCCACTGTTATCAGTCCATATGTAATTATTGTTCATGGCTTGTTGTTCATCATCACCTGGAGCAATGTAGACTGGTTTCTAAGCATCTCCTGCATCATCGTCTGTATTGTAGTCATGAATGTCTACATATGCTGGACCAACGCTGCAATTGTAGTCTCCAAGTTCGAGGCGGTATGTTGATATGGTGTGGTTGGTTGAGGATCTGTTCGATTATTGTGGCTTGAACGTAGAATGTCTGCATATGAGAATTTTGGATTTACATTGGTATTGGCAGAATTTGTATTTTTAGGTGCCAGGTGTTGGGTGGTAGAAGCATCTGACTGGCCACGCTAACTAGGAGTTGGTGCCGAAGAGTTGGTTGGCTTATGCTTAAGTTTTTGGAAGATGGGGCATCCACGATAGTTGGACGAGTGTAGTCCACCACAGATAACGCATACTGAAGATAGTCGACAGTAGGTCCTCGTACGACCATACTCCTGGCAGTTGTAACATTATGACGGGTTTGTTCGTTTATACGCTGCTTCCACGGTGATTTTACGGTGAAGTATGTAGATCGGGTGTTGTGAGCTTTTTTTATTGTCATACTCAAGCTCGAACAGTGCCTGTGGGATCTTCTCATGATTGTGAATGTTGAAGACTGACTTAACCCCATATTCTTCATTTTCCAAAGCATCCTTAATGTCATTAGTTGGCACTGTGCTTTCTAAACCCCTTATAACTACAACCAGACCTTTTTCGCTCTTAAGTTGGGGAGTGTAATAGCTCTTTTTGGAACTTTCAAGGTATTGAATGCCGATCATGTAGTTTTTCTCGGTATAGAATTGAATTTTCACTTCGGCTATCGCTCCGAATTCCGGCTACATGGAATTGATTGTTTCCAACTAACTGGGCGAGCATGTTAATGAGGTTGTTCGATCCAGCTTCCCGAAGATATATAGGTGGAGGCCGGTGTTGTATTTCTGCCACAGCAACTTCGTCATCACCGTTTTTATCAGCGAGTGGTGGAAATTTATTAGTCGTTACCACTTCATTAGATGTAATGTGCTTTTCGTTCGGTTTGGAGATTTTTTCAGCGTTTTCTGTCGGTGAAGAAATTTTCCTTTTGATGTTGATGTACCTATAGATGCCTGTTTGAATAGGCGCTTTATTGTTGTTGTCTGCTTTTAAGATGGTACTACTGTTGATAGTTTTTTGGTGTTTCCTTTTGCCTGAGCTCGGGCACTCATTGCCTTAGTTGTTGTTGTTGCATCATTGAATTTGTTGGACGAAGAAGAAGCACACAATTCAGGATTGCTAGCCGCTCTCTCTATATTGCTACTCCCATTATTGGCTTTGGCCGCTAGTGTATTTTTCTTGTCTGTCTGCTTAGAGGGAGATCTGAGAACCTTGGCTGACTTTTTAAAGGGGTCTGCATCACTGATTAAAAAAAAAACTTTTCACGACTCTAGGATTTGACCCGGCGACTACAAAGTTAGTAGACGAGGACACCACATGCTGAGCCACCGAAGTGGCGATATTTATCGAGTATAAATGTATACAACTATTATGGGTGGAAGAGAGAAACCGTTGTATATATATTATTATATAAGTTAATAGCAGTTACGCTATAGAACACCACTAACTACGAGAAACAGTCCGTTCAGGCAACCATAAATGCAAACGCAGTAAAATTCCTTTCTTTAGAATAATATTGACGTTGACGCTAGGGAATAATGCTAATCATGAGAAACTGTTCGTTCTCATGGCTGTGATTGCTAACTCAGCAAACTCTATTTCGTTTAGCTGTGTCGACAGAACATAGCTCCACAAGTGTTCCACAGATCAAATTTCATATTTCATTTGCGGATGCTTATAAAATAATATAAATAGGCGTAAGTTATTTTCTACCGTTAGTTCATTTTTGTACTCATAACAAAAACGTTGCTTTTCAGCAACAGAAATAAAAAATATATTTTTTTTATAAGAATATAAAAAATTAATTTAATTTATATATAGTATATAATAATAAATGAGAGGTCAGTGTTCTCTCAAGTATATTTCGATAACTGTACTATTATAGTTTTGTTGCTATTTTTTTTAAATGTAAGCTATTAAATTTCGCTCTATTAAAGAATAAGTTATTAAATTTTAAGTTTATTTTGATTAAGTTTTATTTTATTTTAAGTTATTCTTTATTTGAGAAAATGAAATTGATTGCTTAAATGATCTGTTTAAGTTAAGATAGCAAAACAAATACAATTTCACAATATTAATTTCACTCCGTTCGCACACTTGACAACCGCACTCAACCAGAGATGAAGTGTTTTTTTTTGCGGGGAATAAATTCCTTAACCAGGATACCCTCAGGCCAAAATTCCTTTTTATGGAGGCGCTCGAATAAAGTGTTAGGCAAAAGGATCTTAAATGACGAGATTTCCATTTCTTGTATAGAATTAAGTTTAAAAATACTTAGCTTGCTAGTATCAATATCAGGTGATATACGTTTAATATAGCTCTCAACTGTACGAGTTGTAGTATTCGAAGCAAACCGAGATAAAAATAAAACTTTACGTGCTAGGATAACAATTAGTTCGTCAATTTGAGCAGAAGCGCACATGGAAGACGTGGAAGGTTCGGTATTATACAAAACAGAGTTGAGTTCTTTAAACAGGGGGGCTCAGAAGTACATAATGGACTCACAAGAGGGCGATTGGAGATTGATTGAAGAGGTGCTGGTTCAAGCGGTGGTTGAACAATAACTGTTGGAATAACACAAGTTATTCTATCGGACGGTAAAAAGGAGTGTGTATATCCCTCATCGTCACTGATCGTATCAATGGATGGACAGGAAGCCGATAAGATAAAATTTAGGTTAGACAAAGCCGGAGAAGTAGGTACAGCAAGGGCAGAACTAGGATTAGCTTGTTTTGCACCAAGAACTACATCAGATTGTTTTAACAGTTTGCAATTGTTAAACAAATCATGATATTTGGAAAACTTATCGGTCAGTTTTTTGAGTTCTTTGAGAAGTTCTGAAAAACCGTTTTTGGTTTGCTTAAACAGCTTATGTTCTGTTGGTAATGTAATCAAAATCCCGACCACTAAAACCGGCACATTGGGGATGAGCGGCGCGGTCACATAACCAACAAAGCAGAAAGCGATCCTTTTGAGATTCTTTACAGCTAGTGTAACAACATTTATCCATCATCATACTTAGCAGAAAGATATCAGTAACTGAGAAGTAGAATAAGGTATTATACAAAAAGCAGAAACTATGAGTAATACAAAATATAATATATTAAGTAAAATCACTGCAATATAAGAAAAAATTATTGAGTATTAATCTTAAGATATTACACTTTTAATCACTTTAAATTCGTTTGAAAATAAGAGCACTAAAAAACTCTCGCCCGAATGGTAATAGAGTTGCCAAACTCTTAAGGTTTTCTAGCATACTGTGGGCTTGTCTCTTATTCGCGGGGCGTATTGTATGGGTCAATTATAAATGCGTACCCCCAACTAAAACATTGGCAAATATTAGGTAAATTTAGATTATGGACGTGTCACTATGGAGTGGCGCAATGTTTGCAGAAAATTCCAACTCAACAGCTCAGGTTTGATGTTGATTAAATTAAATATAGATCCTTCTAAGGACCTCTATCACCTCTTTCTTAGCGTTTGTTGGTATTGAAACAGGTATAACAAACTTGGTATACGTTTATTTAATGTGAAGAGTGAAGCCTTGCGAAAGAGCAACACCAGTAGCCCACATATCAATACCAGCAACATATGACAAAAGTTTTATTTATACACACACACTTACACTTACCTAAAGTTTGGAAATATAACAAGTTTGGGTAGGTTGACTTTTACCTTACCCAAATCCTAAGTGGTCACGGGGTGTATAGAACACAACTACATTCGTACGTGATGACTCCTCACCATGCTCAACTTGTGAACGAGAAGTGGAAGACGCGGAATATGATTTTTTTTTTGTGGTAGTTAACGAAGAAAACTGGCAGGTTATATTTTGATGGAGGTAACAGCCAAGAACACTTGGAAGGACTAGAGGAGATTGATTGCGTGATGGGCAGTGCTGCGGGGTACTGAAACAGCCTGAGGAGTATGCGTTTTAGTGCGTAGACATAAGCAAGCGAGAAGCCAAGTCCAGCCTTGCACATGGATCGTGCATGCCAACAGACCGGCCGTTTGTATCTATAAGATTACACACTTTCCGCTTGCATACGAAAAAAAAAAACAAAACTCATTCAAAACCCATCTAATAATACAACAAATATACATACATAAAACTTTCGGAAAAGTTTTCTAACAAATTTCTGCCAACTGGAGGAGAATAATGAGCAGATTTAAAAAACATAAAATGCCGCGAGAATTATCGAAACACAACGACAGTAATGCTTTTTTTATTCTTATTCTGGAACTTCTTTAAATTACCTTGAATAGCTTTTTATGGCTGTTTCGAAAGTTTCCTTCTTTTCTTTGGGCTCGGTTGCTGTCACCATATAAAGCACACACTAATTGTATTATAATTAAAATTAATGATAAATGAACATGTGTAATGTGCACTGTTGTCATTAGTGTGTATGTGCGTAAGCGTGTGTACCACATATTGCACAATGAGATTTCATTTTGAAATACTTATATTATACCCACTTATTTATGATCATGTACGTGTGACGATAAATCTAAGCCAAGCCTGACTTGTTGTTATTTGTATACTTTTCGTTCGTTCGTATACAGATATGTGAAGCTTGATTTTTTCTGGTTTGTGCAATATATGTATTTACAAATATATCTGTGTTGAAATTGTTGATACAGTTGATCTCACCGAAGTTTGATAAATGTTACAAAATGATTGAAGACTTTTGTCAGAGCTGTACTCGCAGTTGTTAGTTGCGGTTTAACGTTTTACTTTGTTTTTTCTTACGTTTTCCTCTTTGCCCGTAATATGTTTTATAACAAAAGCATTCAAGAGACAATGTTCAAATGATTGATGTTGTGTTTGGTTTTAAACTTTCACATTTTTTTTTCACAAAGCTCCTAAATTACTTGAAAGATGTCCACATAGAAATCAATTGAAGATCTTAGGCCATAAATGCTGTCAAAGTTTTCAATCAGAACCGAAATTCTGATTCTGATTCCTTGTGCAACACTTTCAATCATTTCACAAAAGGTTTTCTATATGGTATACTCAGGATGGGCGGTTTGGCGTTGCAACTACCGAAAGAAGGCGACAGACAGATATCCAACCAAGTTCACATATCCTTGAGCAGCATCACAATATGAGCTGCCTAAGGCGGGTTCATGTGCCAGGAGTATAATGTAATATATAATGGCACACCCACAATACACTTACGAGTATATATGTGGAGGGCATTCACGATTTGGCCTGAGCCATATTATAGTCTTCTTATACCCATCATCATAATGATAAGGAGGTACATTGTTTTTGGGCAAACGTTTAAAGCACCCAGAAGGAGACGGGCCACACCTCAAAAAGTATATATATATATATATAAATCAAGTTGATTTGGTCCATTTCTTTATCCGTGTGTCTGTGTAAACTTTTGACCAGCATTCTAACAGCCTAAAAGTTAAGATTTTGAGCTGAAACTTATTACGAATGGGCAAAATCGAACTGAAGATAATAAAACACAAAATAATTTGCTTTTCTAAGGTCCCTCGCGGCCACAACAAATACTTTTCTATATGTAGGTAGTTAAGTATTGAAAATGGGTTAAATCGAACTAAGGATCCACCGACAATGCAACAAATAATACAAAATAGCTTTTGAGGGTTTTTCATTTTTGAATTTTGTACAGATCTGCAACAATACTTAAAATCATTTGAAAAGTTCGATACTGTAACTCTGAACGGTTTCAAAGTCCCTTTTCAGGGCTTCAGATATTCAAGGAGAAGGACTGAAAACTGAGTATGAACGGGTCTGAGTTTTTCTCTAATAATACATGTACGAGGTGTGATGGCGAAAATTAAATGCATATGTATGCATGCGTACGCTCAGTTGCGTATGTTGTTAATGTATCGCGAGGAGCAATTATAACGATAACAACTATGACAATCAGCTAATTTATCTTTGGCATTCGTTGGTGTTTCGAAAAGTGTTGTGACGCGTATATAGGCGGATTTAAGGACGGGCGTTAGCTCGTGCGCCAAGATTTTCTCCCAACATGTTCGTATACTGTCAGTGCTGTAGTCAGCATAAATCCGCCTCTGGCGATGTAATAAATAAATGCACAAATATTGTATATAATTTATGTGTAGTATGTACAGGTAAGAGCAGCAGTAGGCAGCGAGAAGTACAAGTTGCACGGTGAGTTAGTTGGTCGGTGTTTGTTCATTTTCTTGGCAGTCGCGCATTTATGGCAATCTTGCCAATTAGAGAAATTGTGTGTTTTTTCCAATTTTTAAATTCACTGCCTTTCTATTAGCATCGCAAACACCTACACCCACATCTATAACGCTCACATTTTTCGCTAACGTTCTGTTCACATCCTGAACTGAAATTGAAATGAGTAGAACAACAACAACAACAACAACAACAAAAACAACGTGACTATTGAAAACACTCTGAATCATCTCCAAACTGTATGCATGAATACAAAATATTGTACATCTTGAAATATGTAAATGCATGGCTGTGCGTGTGCGTGTGTGTAAGTGTGTTATATTTTCGTCATGGAAATGTATGTGAACATTCAAGTGAATATTTTGCTTGGCTCTGTCTGACTCCCCTTCAATTTAAAATTTGGATAGAGACTCTTGGTATGCACTTTATTTAAGCATTCGCGTCAGTATTGTTGTGTTGGCGGGTGGGGAGGCAAGTTGTTGCTTTTTAGGCACTTTCAGCTCCAATCTCTTTCCACTGCCTCCCTTACCTACTTATTTATTCATTTGCCACTCATATTCTTTGCATACGCTTTACATTACTTTATATGATGATACGAGTGTGTGCGGGTGTGCTGAATTAGTGACGCGATAGAGAACTGAGCTGAGCTGAAGATGAGAAGTTTTTCCATTAGTAAAATGGAGGCTATTCCTGATTTAATGAGCCATAGACTAATGGATTTCATTTCACTTGTGATGATGATTGCATAATGATGACTGATGTTGTCTTTACTCTTGTTGTTGTTGTTGTTCTTTATTATTATTAATAATGATGATACGTGTATATATGTGAAAACACACACACACGCACACACACGTGTGCTTACTATTTATAAAAAACAATGCGCTTTGTGTGCAAGTACATATATTGGCCCGCCTCCTTTGTTCGGCACAGTCTGCACATATTCGCCTGAGTTTTTAGCTTTATTAACATAATGCATGCTTCGCTGCATATGATTTACAAATGGTGGCAAAATTAGCACTCTCTTAGTGAAAATACACTCAAGCATATGCATTTTGGTAGTGTATGTGTGTACTTTACACAATCTAGTGCCTAGTGGCTGCCGCGTACATTAAGTTTTTGCCATTAAAACACATTTCCTTTGTATTCACATGAAATTGGGCAGTCCCGCTGTATGTATGGGAAAAGATTTCATACATACATAAACACATAAACATTATATTATTAATGTTGAAGAGATCCATTTTTACAATTATCCAATTCAGATTTAGATGAAGAAGAAGCAAATGGAATGCGCATTTGATATTATAATTCACAGATGAAGGATTGCACTTTTACTCACTTTTGTTTTTTACCCACAAAGTTGATACCTTGTGCAAACAGATGGTGGCAACCAAAATCTTATATTGGCGAACATGTCTATATATCGACTTGGACGTTGATGCTGATCAAGGATATGTATGCGTTAGAGGATCCCTGAAGCCTTTTTCGCATTGTTGTAAACGGAGTAGAAAACTTTTTATATCATCATCACGAAGGCTATAATTGTGTATGTTTTTTTTTCTTAAACAGTGAGCGTGTCTGTTATTCAACCACACCCATTTTTGGCACAATTACGGATGGGATAATAAGTCAAATTTGGATTTGGTTGGACCATTTTTACAACTCCACTCCACATTTTCCATATATTACGAAATGACTTTTATGTGGCGTTTACTTGCGAGTATACAATACAACTAAACTAATTATAGCAAAATCATTGTAACTAAGTGGTGTAGGGTATTAAATGGTCGGTTATAAGTAGGTTAATGCAACAAACTAGAAACGGAAATACCATCTACGATTGTGCTTTTTGTAATGTTGTGCTGGTAGGGATTTTGTGTGTGATCCTTGTAGCAGAGAACACTAAAAATATAAATATTGTGCTTCATACTGCGGGATCGAGAAATAATTCAATTGAAATGGAATATTATTAAATGATGCACGTTTTCGATTTTTTCCATTATTTTTATACGTACTTGTGCGAATTGAATATGTGAACAAGGGTTTTTATTACAGTACACTGTACGCACTCCCTGACTAGTAGTCTGTCTCATTCTTTATTAATCTCTTTATCTCTTTCTATTTCTTTCACACACCATACCCTACTGCACTAGCTTAATTTGTTGTTATATCTTTAACAAGTTTAAGATGTGTTTCTTTGTTGTTAGCGAACGCTCCTTAATAAGCATTCGTTTACAATTCCCAAGCAAGTTTCCTTGTTCTTAGCCTTGTGCCTGTTCATGTTGTATTTCTTACAATATATTCTTCACATCACCGGTGGGGGGTATACTAAGTTTGTCACTAAGATTGACATTATCTGGAGAACACTTCGGAAACCCAAACCGTAATTTATAGTCCTGCAGCTGCAAGGTTGCAAAATTGAGATATTAAACTGAAATTTCCCTATAAACATAGAGAGATGAAGGTGAAATGTAGTACTGAAAATGGGCGAAATCGGCTGTATCGGCCACGCCTAATATATAGACAAAAATGTATTTTGTGCAGAAGTCGATCTTCAACGTGGCATGTGACACATTGTCGAATGGTGATTAAGAGAGGGCGTCATTTTATAATTGTCACGCCCCTAGTTAGGTGTAAATATGAAGGGTATGTAAGATTTGGTGCCAGCCAAGTATGGGGCTTTTACTTGTTTCTGTGCAGCCTCTTTAATATTCGTGGCAAACAAATAAATCATTATTTTTTTTTCTGGATAATGTTTAAGTTTGTGCTCTGCGTAAACCGCTGGAGAGGGAGATTGTAAAAGAATCGACTCACACACGCACACACAAACTACAACATACAAAGAACTAAAGTTTGTTTTAGTTTTTCATTTACTTATTTTTTAATTTATGGCTTATCCTTGTAAGGCAGCGTATACGTATAAAACATTAGAAGCAAATTTTCGTTGAGATTTTTTAATAAAGGAATAATAGGAATACGTTCGTTTTGTACCATGTACACGGTAGCCACAGGCGCCAACCGCCAAGCGTTGACATACGATATTTAAGAAGTTCTTGTTCTTCTATTGTGTCCTTAATGCTCGCACATTTTAAATTTTGATCTACGATGCTATAAATTATATCAAATAAATAAAATAAATTATTACCGGTGAGTTTGAGTTCTTTACCTTCATATGGATTCGTAGTGTGTGTACGTGGCTGTAGGCACATGTATAAAAAAAGTGTGATAGATTTTGAAATGGTTCTAAATGCAAGTAATCCGGTTCGGTTCGGTACGGACATAAATAACAAACTATAAACATTTTAGTTACATCAGCAAGTCAAACAGTTTCGAGGTGGTGCCAATGAATTGCACATCATCAGCTCAAATAATTATTATTCGACGGCTTCTGTTTGTTTGTTGGTAATTTTCTTTGCATCAATAGCAGCAAAATATATTAATGTAAGCAGATGTTTGTAACGAACAATTTAAAACAAAAAACCCAAAAAACAACAAAAAAATGTAAACATGTGACAGCCGGTCAAGCGCGTCCATGTGGTCACCCTACCTCACCTAAACCTTGACGAAAAGTCCTACTTGTTATGTTAACGCCTAATATATACACTATTAAAGGGCGTAATCAGGTGTATGCCACGCTCACTATGTAGGAGGCGTTGACAACTATTTAAGGTTTGACTTGAGTCAAATTTAATTATCTTTCCTGTTATTATATACAATTTATTCTTCTTCTTCTAAGATGAGAGGTTCTAAATAAAGTTCAATCAGCTGAAAGTTTAAAATTCTTAAAAATTCCATTGAAATTTTAAAGCTGCTCAAGGTGCTACAACAACGTTGCAGTTGATTAGAGGCACGCATAGCAGAACGAAAATTTATGTTTACTGTATTCTAGTATGGATTGTGTCCTGGACGTTGTGCTAAATTAGGGTAGGTAGGTAGGTTTTATCCTAGGGTTTAGGTTTCGAGGAGCACTTTTCACTCGCATATAATAAAACGTTTGTCAACACAACCAAGTACGAACGTCAGCATCAGCAGCCACCATTGCTTTGGGTACAGCTCTACGAATGCGTTTGTATGTACAAAACTTGCGTAAATTATTAAAAGGACAACCCTTTTAATGTTATTTGAACCTCTGATAATGAGGTCTAAATTGGGTGTGTGTGTGTGTGTGTGTGTGTGTGTATTTTTGCGTACAAAACAGATTCCAGCTTAGGCAACAACGTCGGAACATATTTTATTGTAAATTTGCACAATTATGAATATTATGTGTGTGTGTGCGGATGTAGCCCGGGTCAAATCGATAATTAGACAATCAGGTTAGTATGAGTAGTAAAATTAATATTAAATGAAGTTCACCCCCAAAAAATTATTCAACACACAAATTAATTAAGCGTTCGTTGCCAGCATGAGCATGCATACCAACCAAAGTAAATAAATATGCCATGTGACTAAAAATATGTGTAAAAAAAAAAAGGAAAAAAAGGATATCTAACCGTGTGTCATCATAGTGATCACACATAATCATCAATGAATCTCTTTTCATCGTGTCATCATCCAGCTATTCATTCGTTCACATCCACGTACATAGTTGACAACAATTCATCAGTGGCAAATATTATGGCAAAGTCGAGCGAGCTGAGGAGGGAAAATAAAAACTGCTTATCGGCATTATTTTGATTAAACAAGTCTGTTGAGCACAGTGCCACAACACCCCCAATGGTGCGAAATATTAATTTGTGATACTCATTCTGTGCTGGGAAGGGGAAGGATATCAACGGCGGCTTAAGGAAAGGAAGTGTAAAGAGTTTCGTCATGGTGCAGGAGAAGCAGATGGAGGAGGAGGAGGAGGAGAGGTACATAACAATTGTGGCAATTTCGCGTAATTTCATATGTATTGTGTGTACACGTATGAGTCCATACGTGTCACAGGGAAACGTATTTATGTTATTGGCAAACTACAGAACTCTACATACAACCGCATACAACACATATAATCCTCATATTGTCTCTTTCACACTTGAAGCACTCAGCACCTGTTTAAGCGGTTGTTCTCCCCAATGTTGCTGTTACTACAACCCAAAGCAGATAAGTCAACATAATAATCATTTCTATAAGTATGCGCTTATATGTGCACATGGGAGTGTGGTCTAAATATTGCCAACAAGAAAGCGGATTTCGACACCCATGTATTATGAGCAGAAATTACTTAATCAAAGTTGGATTATTTCCAACGGTTCGTTGCTTGCTTGATTGCATGTACGTATGTACGTATGTACGCGATTGCACTACGGAAGAATTCACACACATTTACTCTTCCCATAAATATTACAGTTTGTGGTGAGTGCGAGTGCGAGTGCGAGTGCGAGTGTGAGTGTGAGTGTGAGTGAGTGTAAGCTTCTTTATGTCTTAGAGGACTAAATTTAAATATCATAATGGAACAAGTAACACGAACAGAAACAACACTCGACCGATCTCTACCATCTGCACCAAATTAAATTCACATTTCACATATTTTGTTGAAAAGTGAAGGATTATGAATGCATGTGTGTGTGTGTTTGGAAATTGTAGACAATTTTTACAATTATTTCCATGTTTCATAAAAGAATTTTTGCTACATACGTATAGAGACCCAAGCATATCTCTCCGCTTAATTTTACATTCAACCAAATAACTGTGGCCAACAACTGTCAACAGCATAAACCATATACAAGAGAAATACAAAAGCCCGCAGAGATTAAAGATTCCCATGGTGAACTTAATAAAACCGAGCAAGCAGCCCCAGCAAATGAAGTACAATACCCAGCCATCGTGTGAGTGTGCGATAGAGCTGGAGAGTAAGTGGCATCGCATACAGCATATTGCAGATGACAATAATCACTTGCAGATTATAGACGACGCTTATTCTGGAGAGTAGGACCAGATCTCTCTAAGCTTATGGAAGCTGTTTAAGCGAGTGAGTGTGTGTGTGTGTGTTCACCAAACGCAACCTACACATATTGCAGATTAAAATAGGAAGTAGAAATTAGAAATGGGCACCACACTGAAACACAGACACACATGCTTATCTCTAAGCTAATTCTTGTTAAGGTTGGAATGAAAATTAAACTAAAGTTCCCATTAAGGAGTTTCGTGTTGTAATTGGCAAATCCATTCCCCCACTCCCACATGATTGTTTGTGCCAAGTCTCTGTCACATCTCTACACTTGTTCCTTACAACAGAGATTTGGCTGAAAATAAATATCTTAAATACTTAAAATATGTACGAAACCGGAAGTGGCGTCGGAGACTTTACACAACACATTTGCCCTTAATTGGTATTAAAGGCGAGATTGCTTTCGATCTAGTCTACTATGTTGGCACTGAACCGATCGCCATCGAGATATTGAATTGAAATCTTGCTTTGCTTAGTTTTAATTCCTGTACGTAGATTGTCATTTAAATTGAGCGAACACGATCACAATTTTGAAAAAATTACAAAACTTGACCTATGCAGTTACATTTGAATACGCCTATGCATAATTATGTATAATTAGTGTATCGATTGATGTGCCAAAATGGGCATGGTCGGAAAACATTCAAGGCCACAATTTTCAAAAAAATAAAAATTTAGGGCAAAATGCAACTTGTTGGTTGGTACCGTCTAAAGCGCTTAATTAGCTACCTGCTACACCCGTATTTTCATATGGATTCAGAGGGCATTTAAGTTTTCACGTAAGCCAAAGTCAGTTGTTTTCTTTTTTTATTTGGAAAAAGACATTTGTGGAGTTGCACAAAAATCGTACACGACTCGTGTAATAAAGCTGATTAATAATCAAATAGTGTACATTTCTATTCTTTTTCATTTCATCACATGGTAAGTGTAATCTAGAAGCTCGTTAATGTGTTTCTTTCATCACGTGGTCGCTAGAGATTAAACTGAGCTTTGCGTACCTACATGAAAACGGGGTGGAGACAGATATTGAGTGGGTATGAAGCGTCAAAGCTACTTTGTTATAACTTTTTTCTGTCATCATTGTACGCACTCATACGGTATATCGATAGGTAATGGAGGAAAGTATGCAATATTTGTCCTTGGGTGGATAATCCGTAACCAAACAACAGAATCACAATAGGGCAACATAGGATTGTGCTCTTGTGACATAACTACATATGTATACATATGCATTTGAATCCTAAATGAGTGTCTTTTTATACCTAGTAGGTGTTTAGGTTGGTATAAAATCACGACGGGGATTGTGTCAGGTGTCATTGGTAAGAGGTATCCTAAGTTTATTTGTATGTTACATGCCACACCCACCTTCAATTATACCAATAGATTCAAGATCATAATCCGATCGATTTAAATATGTCTTTCTGTCTATCCATGTAAATTTGTGCGCAAGCTTCAGATTGCATTTTTTGAGATATTTCAATGAAATTTGGTACAAGGACGTGAATTAGCCCAACGAGAAATCTAATTGAAAATAAACCCTCTCTGTATAAGATGCTGTTATAAAGGAAGTACCAATATGGCGAAAATTTGCAATTCTTAATATTTTTGAATAAAATTGAGTGAAGAATATTTAATTAGCTTTATATTTGGCTGTGCCACATTTCTAGAATCCCTTTCCATGTAATGATATTTCACAAAGTGATTTATATGGAGATGCCTCACATTTGCTGAGACAACTAAACGTATTGTAGCATACGAGTACTTTGTGGAACTTATCGTCCTAAATCTAATGGGTATTAAATTATCGGGCTGGACCGACCCTTTCACTTGTTTTGTGTTTAATGTGTCCCCTAAATCCAGTTCTATACCGATTCACAACTTTCATCAATTTACATCTTTTATCAATTAATCCACGTACGTTCATTTCTGTTTGATTTTTTAAACTTTAATGGAAAGTTTTGTATTTGTTTTGCAAAGTGTACATTCTGTATAATAAAAATCTTACAACTCATTAAAATAATTAAATACAAAGATCAACAATTACAACAATTACAAATATAATAATAAGGATGAGGTATAATTCTCTTATATGTCGTTTCTGTTAACTGAGGTGAAATGAGAAAAAAAAGGAAGAAAGCAAAATAACTCATGCAACCAGGCATTAATAATTAAAAAAACAATTTATTTTCAAGGATATTTACCCGTTCGCATGCATTAGTACGTACAGTTGGATGGAAAGCATGTACGTACAGACTAATTGCTGTTTTGATTTGATACTTGCAGCCGTTTGTTGTTATTGTTGTTAATTTTTTGTGATCATCTTGTACTATTAAACTTCAAAGATTTTAGTGTTTTTTTTTCTTTGGTTGGTTGGTTGGTTGGTATAATAGAAAGTCAACTGTG
The DNA here is from genome assembly GCA_963971445.1 of Ornithomya chloropus. Classification (NCBI taxonomy): domain Eukaryota; kingdom Metazoa; phylum Arthropoda; class Insecta; order Diptera; family Hippoboscidae; genus Ornithomya; species Ornithomya chloropus. Next base: position 27,423,511 of record OZ020530.1, on the reverse strand, counting down.
CCATGCATGCCGGATACTTTGAACGCGACAAGGTCCGTCTGTCCATCCTCTTTGTGCAATTTACGAATCATTAAATGTAAATAACATTGTATTGAAAGCTTTAGCTCAACTCAACCCAACACATGGATGTATGAGCAGTCCTGTATGCAGTATGCATGAAAAGTATTTTTCATTCACTGTAAGAGACGCTTTCATGTCCATAAAGGGGGCAGCGTGTAAACATTGCATATTTCACGTACTTGTGGCCACTTGTCTTTGTCCAGTTTAGGAAAAAAGCGAAATCGCTTTTCTTTGCCATTTTCGCAGCCATGTTTGTACATTTTTTGTTTGTTTTTTGTTTTGTAAATCCTCTTTAGAAACGAGTGACATAATATAATATTCTAATACTTGGTAGAGATTCCTTTATGTGCAATCTAACCTGCACGTGTAGATCATTTGTCCGCAAACACTTGTAATTAATTGCAGCAGTGCGATTTTGTACAAGGCAAACATGTACCTTTCCATATCTTTACATACCGCTCTCTACGTACAAGTATTTGTGTTGTTGGACATCTCACACTGCTACTGCCAAAGCTCCTCTGAATAGCATATGTAAACAACACGCGGAGAAAAGAAAAAGGAAAACAATTTGTCCGGAAATTAAAGTGCTACAAAAGAGAGCAAACATTAGCTTAAACGGCTTCATAAGCAGAACAAATAGTGTTTTATTTTTATACCCTCCACCTCAGTAATGAGTTTGCTGAGTTTGTTCTTCCGTTTGCAACACCCAGAAGGAGGCGTCAGAGGCGTCTGGCGTGTATATATTTTTGATGAGCGTCGAAAAGCTGAGTCGATTTAGACATGTATGTCCGCGTGTCCGTCTGTTGTTTTCACTCTCACGGGCGTAAGTTTTGAGCTATTGAGCTGAAATTTTGTACAGGCACTTTTAGTTTTTGCACGCAGATCCGCTATTTGAAATAGGCAAAATCGGTCCAGAGCCACGCCCACAATCAACAAAAATCTATTTATCTGCCACAGAAATTGAGTTATAACCTTGAAATATGGTATGTACGTCGTCTATAAATATTAGATTCAACGTTTTATGCCAAAAATGGACGAATTCGGATAACAGAACTTGGTATATGGTATGCATATACATAGTTACCCCATCTACTGATGTGTCAAAAATAGGCGTGGTCGAATTAGAGACACACCCACAATCGACATAAATCAATATCTCTGCCACAAAAGTTGACCTAGGAACTTGAAATTTGGTATGCGTATACATAGTTATCTCATCCACTGATGTGCCTAAAATGGGCTCGGTAGTCAACGTAAAAGTAGATTTGCATGCTGATACTTAAGACATACACTATTTGAGGGCGCAATATATATATATAATTGCCACTCCCACCATTGTGGAGGTGGAGGGTATTTAAGATTTGGCCTAAGCCAAATTTAGTTCTTACTTTTTTTTTTCAGACGAAATATGAAACAGAATGCCATAAAGAAATCTTGCAGTTCAATTTACCGCATATTCTTTTGAGTAGTTGACAAAGGTCACGCAATATTATTAACCTTCCATTAATGCACTATCGTGCATCCACCCACCACACCAGTTCCAAATTCGAAAGGAAATAAATGTCAATGAAAATTTAAAAATTCCATTTGAAAACAAGTAAAAATGTTCCTTACTTTGTGATATATCCATTCCGGCCGATCCGGTCCAATCCATTTTCAGTAGGGTTCCCTTTGTGTCAATACATGTCCTTGTAACTAATGAAAAACAAGTAAGAAACTAAATTTGGCTTAGACCAAATCTTAAATACTCTCCACCTCAAGTCTGCAAGCCTACTTTTACATTAATTATGTTTTTTGAAAATTGTGGGCGTGTCTATTATCCGACCACGCCCATTTTTGGCACGTCAGTTAATGGGATAACTATGTATACGCGTACCAAATTTCAAGATCCTAGGTCAACTTTTGTGGCAGATATAAAGATTTTTATTGATTGTGGGCGTGTCTCTAATCCGAATATGCCTATTTTTGGCATATCCATGAAGCTAATATTTATAGATGTACATACCAAATTTAAAGTTTATAGCTCAATTTTTGTGGCAGATAAATAGATTTTTGTTGATTGTGGGCGTGGATCTTGACAGATTGTGCCCACTTTAAATAGCGATCTGCGTGCAAAAACTAAAAGTGCCTGTACAAAATTTCAGCTCAATATCTCAAAATTTACGCCCGTGAGAGTGCCAACAACAGACGGACACACGGACACACGGACACACGGACATACATGTCTAAATCGACTCAGTTTTTGACGCTGATCAAGAATATATATACTTTGTAGGGTTTCTGACGCTTCTTTCTGGGTGTTGCAAACGCAATAACAAACTTAGTATACCTTCATTACTGAGGGGGAGGGTATATAAAATATATATATGTAAAAAACCAAATAGTAAAAAAAAACAATAAAAATATAAATAATTTTTTTTTTAAATATGGTAAGGTTTTGAACTTTCCCCTTACTTAACATTAATAAAATTATTAATTATTCAATAATTATAAAAAATTGTTAATTAATGTTTAAGTAGCATAGTCTCTCATATGGTCTGAGCTTTTAATAATATATTGTTTAATACTGATATTATTTATAAATAAATGAAATGAAATAAAGTGAAAAACAAGTCCTTGTGCCAAATTTATTCGAGATACTTCAAAGAATGCACAAATTTACATGGACAGACAGACGGACATGATAAAATCGATTTAGATTTTCATCCTGAATCTAAAGTTATAATTAAAGGTGGGTGTGGCATTTGCCGTTTAGGTGTTGCAACGATCCGCACAAATTTAATATACCCTTTGTACATTTTTGGTTTAGGCCAAGTATTGTGATTGGGTCTCTTGTTGCAATTTTTGAGTGGAGACCACTACTGAGACTCGTAACAATTCTGCTAAGTCTGAAATTAATAGGAAAACTTTTGTCACCAAGAGAATCATTTTCACGCAGGCGTACATTCCATCCTATATAAATTTCATTTTATTTTGTGCCTCCGAAGCCTTCCACACCATAACCATTTGAAATTGGAAAACGTATTGTATATTTCTACAAATTGTTAAGTAGATTATATTTTTATAAATCTGTAGAATATTACACAAATATAGAAGCAAAGAAAAGCATTTATTGTGGCTTCAGCATGTACTTAGTTTTTCCGTCATATTGATTTATTTGTTAATAAACATCAAGCATTTTTTCTCTAACTAGATAAATAAACTTAGGCCCCCATATACTATTACCCCCCATACAATATGGAGTCATTAGCGCAAGCTCCCCAATAATTGGAAAAGTTCTGTTGGAAAATGTGCAAAGAGCTACTTTGTCGCAGACAACAATTGTAACAAGTTTATTGCAAATAATTTGCTCAACCGTTGTGTAAACAGTTCACAAGGTTTGACGCTTTGATGTTATGGTTTTTCCTGTAGCAACAAGCTTCAACAGCTAATCTAGAGCCTCTGTTGTCACCGGTTGTGATAGCAATTTTTTCTCCTTCATTTTTAATCTTCGCTTGGGGCTGGTTTAACAGTTATTAATAACGCCTTGATGTCTCTTTGATGTTGTACTAGAATGTTATTGTTATTGTTGTTGTTGTTATTATTATTGTTTTAATATCAACTTTTGGTTTGGGTGCAACTCTTTCTCTTTGTGAAGTCACAACACTTTGATAGCTAACACATGAATGCGTTATTAAGGCTCGTCTGCTCCCGTTGCTCCTCTTAATAATCATCCTCTGTTTGTGCTTTCTATGAAAAGCCACGTTGAGTTTATACAAAAAAGGCAAGAGGGCGTTATTAATCGAAGTTTCATTATTATTATAAAAGGTTTTGTATTTTTCTTTCTTACACTTCCAAAAGAAAAACAAAAACAAAGCCGGAAATAAAAACCAAATAAAAAGGAACAAATTGTCAACTTTCCTTTGACCGTAAATTAACTAAGTTAAATTAAATTATTTTAAAAAAAACTTGATGCGCGTTTGACCATCTTCTGAAGATTGTTAGCAAAAAAAAAAAAAAAAAGAAGGAACAGAAAGTATTGTACAGAAAATGTTGTACAGAAAGCGAAAAAAAAACTTTCTACTCTTTAGCAGTTTTTGTTGATGCCATTAAGTTAATTAAGCCGTTGCGTCATGTCATGCTTAAATTAGCGATAACAACACTTCAGGTAACTCATCGTTGCTATCGTACTGCAGTGTTAATGGTATTGCTCTTGTTCTTGTTGTTGTTGTTGTTGTTGTTGATTTACTTGCTTTCTCATTTTGGAAGACAAGAAGTGCACCGTACAACCAACCCGCCAACTGAAGTTCTCTCATCTTGACTCCATTTTCGATGCTTCTTCTTTCACTCTTTCCAACACTTTTCTGCATATAATTTGCAACGTGCTTAACTTTGCTTGTCTTCTATAAGCTGTAAGTAAGCAGGTAAGTACTAAGAGGAAAATAAGTAAAGAAGAGATGACATGTGTTGAAGGTGGGAGAAATGAAACAGAAAGAAATTAAAACGGTAAATTTCGCTTAGGCAAAATCTGAAATGCCCTATGGGAAAGAAAACAGAATATTGTACAGAAATAGGCGTAGCAGATACTGTAAGCATTATAACAACAAATGCTCGCTCGGACGGACATAGCTAGATCGTTTCAGATTAGGTACGTACGAGATTTTATTAGGCTTTCAAACGCCCTCTTCTGGGCTTTTCCAAACAGAACAAACAGAACAAACAGAACAAACAGAACAAACAGAATAAAAAACTGAAGAGTATAAAAATTGTACTTTTAGTGTTGAAACCATATGTACCATATACGTTCGTTTAATCCAGTACCAACTGTATGTCACCTGAGTGCACGATAATTACCTACATTGTACTCGTATATGCATAAGTATATACGCATACATACACAAACGTCATCCACATAAGATGGGGGAGTATACTAAGTTTGTCATTCCGATTGCAACACCCAAAGAAGGCGTAGCATAGCTCCCATTCTCCCTTGTGTCGGGTTATAACTATTTAATTGGAAATTTATTTATATATATATATATATAGGGTATCCAAGCGTTGGTTTAAGGTGACTTTCTATTTCTCCTCCCTCTTAAGATTATGTGCATTTTCTATGGATTCCATGTGCTTGCATATGTGTATGTTTGCAAACGTATTGTCTTTTGTTGTATTGTCTGAGTTTTGCATTAGTTTTACATTAAGAGTGAAATTGTATGAACGTGAGCATTGGGTGTATGTGAACCGAAGTACAACTTCTTAATAGCGCGAATTTTTCTTGAAAACTGTGCCGCCCTCTCTTTCATACGAGAACACCTGACAATGGATGCCAATGTGTTGGTGTTGCTGTTGTTGTTTGTTTGTTTGTTTATTTATTTTCATACGTTGATAATGCGCGATGATTATTGTCGCCTGCTAAATTATTAAAGTTGTTGTGGTTGTTGGTGAGATAGTTGAAAAGAAAATGCGGTAAATGAGTCCCTGCGGGCTTATTAGAGTACTTAGCTACTGCAGTTGTTTTGTTGTTGTTGTTGTTGTTGTTGTTGCCACTGCTGCTTAACGCTAATTAAGACAAAACATGTCATATCAAGTAAAATCAGTCAAGTACACGAGTCCGTCCGTCCGTCTGTCCGTCTCATTTGTACACCTACTTACAATATGTTAAGTGGTCCTATAGGAGTACAGCTAAAAGAGGAGGAATTAGCACCGTAATCAGTGAAGGCAAAACAAAAAACAAAAACAGAATAACAAAAAGGAAAACAGGAGCATATGCAATTAATTACGATTATAAGGGCAACACTCACCTCATACGGCTGCTGTTGTTTGCTAAGCATTTAAGCTCCAGAGGCCCTTTTAATTAGAGTTTAAATGGCATAATCACCATTATTGCTTTCCGTTTGTATTTTTCCGTTACGTTAAAAATATCGAAATCGTTACGCAGTAGTTGAGCTTATGCGTACAGACCCAAAGCTACACTTCATTTCATTCTACACTCCACTACACTTCAGCACCTCTTCACGTGCCCATCTTCATTTATACTATTGGGCAATTGTTTTCTCTTAGGAGAATAATGATTGTACGAGATTTGTTGATGTGTTTCATTTATAATTTTCCTGCAGCTCTCATTTCGCCCATAAAACATAGCACAAAACACTAACTAACTACGTGATATGACAGTGTATGCGTGGAAGAAAGGGGCGACGTGAACAAATGGGATGGGATGGGATGGAATGGGAAGTAGCTTATGCAACCGGACCGGTAAGATATTTCTCATTGTACTCAGTGCTCAGCCTGTCTATGTTTTAGCACCCACAACATTAGTAAATATCTGTAGAATGGTCTGCGATAGTTATTGTAGTCGTGTGTATTGTATGTACATACGTAAATACTTGGAATTGTGTGTGCTGGTGGGTGCGTATGAACAGGAAATGAATTGGTATTTAATTAATAGTTTTACTCTGATTAAAGTTGAGTTCGTCCCCTTGTGGCATATTTTGGCCGCATGTTGACCTAATGAAGTCGGCTGCTTGATGATGCTTGTTGACACACCAACCGTAATAACAGCAACAGCAATAATAACAATAACAATAACAATAACAACACAACCCATACCAGCAACACAGACGCAACATAAGACGACTAACGGTAATACTGCCTACTGATGACGTGACGTTCGGATACAAAATATGACGGAAATCAAATTGAAATTAACGTGGATGCGAGAGTGTGCGTTGTTATTGTTGGTAAATTTGTTTTTTATATTTTTTTGTTGACTGTGTTGTTGTTTTTGGTTTTTGTTAATTTGATTGGATTCTGATGAAGGGGCGTTATAGCCTACACGCCCACCGTACGTGATTGCGAAGCCTTGCCATTATATAAATGGAGTACAGTGGGTTGCTACCACGTCGTATTTATGCTATAAGCGCGTATGTGCAATGTTTATTAATGGAAATACCCCCGAATATTGTAATTCGTGCGGGTATGTGCGCGGGCATGTATTTACTTACAAAACATTTTATTCAATTGTGTTGCTTTGTATTGTATTGTGTGGTGATTTTTGAGCTCTCGTTGATTTTATTTACTTTGACAGTTTCGTCAGCAGCGAGGAGGCGCAGCAGCAGGAGCTGCAGGTGGAGTGGAGTTAGAGTCAAACTTTGAAAATTTTCATATCAATCACAACATGTTGTTTTTGTTGTGATTGAATATTTTGTTGTATATAGTTTCGAAATGGAATTTTAATTTTCGCCGGGACATATGCACGTAGTCCCGGTACCTGTCACTGCCACTAGCGTTCGAACAATGGTTGTGTGCGTGATGGTACGTGACGGGCTGATATTGGGATATGGTAATACATTAATATGACGAACCTTCGACAGCGAAAGAACTTGCACGTACACCACATATTTGGTGTCCAATCGCTCCAAAGACGAGGAGTAATTATAAAAATGTATCATAAAGACGAAGTAATTTACGCCGTGTTCCGCTCATATCGGAAATGCTATTGTTGTTATGCGCGCTTCAGCGTGTTATCGCACGAGAGAAGTAATTGAGAAATGCAGCCGAAGTGTGTAGAATGCTGATTGCTGCTGTTTCAATTATCTTCCTTTGTCCATTACAAATACAATGTATTTTGTATTTGGATTAATCAGTACCTCATTAGCTGTCAAGAGGACAACGCAAATTTGATCTACCCATGTTCACTCTGAATATTGTGCATTTAATTAACTTTCCATCTCCACTTGAGCGAGAATACACTTCTATTTAGGTGGTTTGAATTGTATGCCTGCTTAAGAAAACGTTCGTTGCAGGATAACATATACTTTTGTAATTTAAATTAATTTAAATTTCAATAAATAACCATCGTATGAACTCTTTCAACACTTTTGCCAAGTTTGGAATCGATATTGCAATTTTGGCGATCAGGAGAGTATTTACCGCAGAACATATATACCGAACAAACAGACATTCGATGCTGATTCAAAATATACATACTTACGTGTGGGATGTCCTTTCGCTACCTCCTCAGCGTTGCAAATGTCTTCACAAGGGGACACATATACATGGGGATACATATGATGATGGATATAATAAAGAAAACAAGTAAGAAAACTAAATTTGGCTTAGGCCAAATCCTAAATACCCTTTACATACAAAGGTGGGCGTGGTAATGTATTTATGATTTATGATTGATAACAGATTGTCACATTATTTTCATGATTCAGCTCCCAAAACAATTTGAGAAACACTGTAAATAGGCAGCAATAACAACAAGATAGAAAAGTTCGGTTAAGACCGAAGCTTAAATACCCTCCACCTCTTATAACCCTCTAAAAAATAAGGTCCTATTGCATTAAATTGTTGCGTGTATATTATTATTATTATTATTCAGGTCATTTTTAAACAACAAATAGTGTTTTTTTTAATTATAGGCGCTTGCGTTATTCAATCACGCCCATACTTGGCACAGTGTTGGACAATGGTACCACTTATATATGTACCAAATTTCAACTTGATAGGCATAGTATTGTGCGATATATAATTTTTTAAAGACACAATTTTTTCGAGGTATGTTGAGATTTTTGTTTATTGTGGGCGTATCTCTTAACCGATTTTGCCCAATTTCAATACGGAACAGCGAAATTGAATTAAAAATACGTATGCAAAGTTTCAATTTAATATCTCTAAAATTATGACCGTGAGAGCGCCAACAACAGATGGACACACGGACGGACATGTCTCAAACGATTTCTCTTTTCATGCTGATTAAGAATATATGTGGTTTGTGGGGTCTCCGAGGCTTCCTTCGATGTGTTGTAAACGGATGATCAAAATGAATATACCTTCTTCCCTAAGGTGGAGGGTATAACAACAAATACTTGCTTATATTCTTCCCCCTTTATGTAAAGGACAATGCATTTTGTTCACTTTATTGCAATTATTTGATTACCGGCTAGTTTTAAAAAATGAACAAGTAAGAAAACTAAATTTGGCTTAGGCCAAATCTTAAATACTCTCCAACTCCACAACGGTGGGCGTGGCAAATTTATATGTATATTGAGCCCTCTAATAGTGTGTGCATTACGTATCAGCATGCAAGCCTACTTTTACATTGATTATGTTTTTTGAAAATTGAGGGCCGAGCCCATTTTAGGTACATCAGTGGATGAGATAACTATGTATACGCGTACCAAATTTCAAGATCCTAGATCAACTTTTGTGGCAGATATAAAGATTTATAATAAAGATGTTTATTAATTGTGGGCGTGTGTGTAATTTGAATACGCCTATTTTTGGCATGTCGATGAAGCTAATATTTATAGATGTCCATACCAAATTTCAAGTTTGTAGCTCAATTTTTGTGGCAGATAAATAAAATTTTGTCGACTGTGGACATGTAAAATGTTATGGATTGCAAAGAGATACCTTCCACGCCCAATGTTTGTGCACAGGTGTGTAGAGTGTTTAAGATTCGACTTAAGCTAAATGTAATTTTTTTTACTTGTTATTCATTAAAAGAATCTCCAAATTTTCTCAGAAATATGTTTACGCCTTATTCCTGCATACACGTTAATTGTGATCCCAATCCCTTGATGAATTTCTTCTCTGATTAATTCTACCTGGTTGCATTTTGCCACTTTCCTACGCACACATACAATTGAGAGAATAAAGAATGGCAATGTCATGTGTTAGACAATTTTATTGATTTTCTTGTGGGCGGTACGAAAAACATGGATTGTTGATTTTCGGCATTTGTACTACTCATGGCCTGATTGGTGGCGCTTTTGTTGTTGTTCCATAGTTTTCAATTAAGAAGTTACAAAAGTTCTCGTACTGGTACTGACTCATGCAAGCAAATGTATGTTACTCGCATGGTATGGTGAGTATGGTGTGTCCGCACTCCCGTTAGAAATTTTGAAACTATTAAAAACAGTCTCAAGGCTAATACAAAGTTTTCCCTTCAAATGAAAATGCTAACAACAAATTACAACATCTATATCTGTAAATAGTTCATGGCGTTTAACCTTCACTTTACATGACCATAAATGTTTGGAAATTTATTTATTTTATTTTTTCATACTACACGACTGTGGTTTAACGCGTCGATGTAGTTTTAAGTAAAACTTTTGTGCATTGTTTTCACAACAAAAAGAAAAAGAAAAACTAATTGAAAAAGTACGAGAGGGAGAACGAGTGAAGGAGATGTTCATACTTTTTCAATAGCCAGGCCACACCATTCACGTGTTTAATGAAAACGGAATGATTTTTTGCCGACTTTTGAGTAATAGATTTGAATAGATTGAAATGGCGAGGGCGCCAGAGATGGAGACAAAACTTTTTCCTTAACGTTAAGCTCTCACACGCTCAAAATAAACAACATGTGTGTAGTTGTTGGGTCTCTAACAAAACAAAACGCAAAACAAAAACAGAAACGAAAACACATTAAAATTAATAATAATAATAATAAAAAAAAAAACAAACAAACAAACATCAACAAGAAAAAACAAAAGCAAATAAAGAAACAATGTTGTTTTTATATATTTTGCAACTTTACGGCTTTTGAGAAAGTAAAGCAAAGCTTCCATAAAACACTCTGAGGAAGATTAGGGCGGCTCCGCTGTACGCGTGCAGCTAATACGCGGCTTATACAATAAATAGCTGATAAAATTACTAGGTAATAGCACACACATACCCACAGTATGAACAACACAACAATTACCTTTACACACGTACACACAGTACAGTTAATGCATTATTAGCGGATGATTTTCAATGTCATTACTTTGGCATTATTGGCGGCAAACACTCGGTATAGTAAGTCGTGTCTGTACCTGTGTCTGTGCCTGTGCCTGTGCCTGTGCCGGTGTCTGTGCTGGCGGTAATATTTTTCTATTGATTAGTCTATAATTTTCTCATTCATTGAATCGAAATCATTTTCGACTCTACACTCTTAGGCATTAAATAGCAATCGACACCATTATTCTTCATTATTATTATTTTGATCATCAGAAGCAGCAGCAGCAGCAGCGCAGTGATAATTTTCACCGTTGGCATTGCCTACCTTACCTTACGTATCATTATACGATTGTTGTTGTTGGCTGTTTGGTATTTCCCCAAAGCACCTCTTTTTTTCTCTTGTGCCAGCATACTCTGAGGCAATGGCAAGCACTTGTTACACATTCCCAAGGTCCTCGTCTACTCTATTATGCGGTGTAATCTACCTATGCATTGAGTTTATGCGTTTTTTTTTCAAATAGCAAATTTTTGCTAAAGCGGAAATGACTGAGCTGCTAGCCGAGAGTTTGCCACGCCAAGTGAAGTTTGATATTGAAATTATGCTTGTTTGTCTTTGAGTCCTTGAGGTTTGTTGGGATCCGTTTTCACATTCGTATATACGCTTGACGCAATTCCGACTGCTGTTCATTTCCATCATCATTCTTTTCCTTATAACCGTTATTATCCGTATAACCATCAGAATGTAACTGTGCACGTGTGAGTGTTGTATTTCTGAATGTATACAACATCCAGCTTCCCAAGGTTGGTCGAAACGTTGACAACACTCAAAATCATGGGCACGTGAGGCCCAACAAAGTGCCTTTTCTATACATCTCTGCGCCGACACCATTTTCGTGGTGGGGAAAAGTTGAGTTGATCAGTTCTAATCTTAGCAGAATTGGGTCTGGGTTAGTATTGAACTGGACAAAATTGTGCAACCAAACGATACGCCCGCAGTGCAACAAAAATTGGAAGTTAAGCGTAGAAAATAAAAAATGGAAAATGTACACTTGACGTCCATTCCTTAGAGGGTTAAGGTGCACCAGTGGTGGGTGTTCAAGATTTCGCCCAAACTGAACTCATCTCTTTGCTCGTTTCTTTTTCGGTTTCTTTTTTCATGATTTCAGTTTTTGTTTTCCACTCAGTGTACTTTACTTTTTTGTTTGTTTCATGCTATAGAAAGAATTGTTGTTCTGTTGTGATATCAACATTTCATTTCATTTGAACGCTTTTCCAAACTGTTCTATGTTATGGATTTGTGTAGAGGAACGTGTATGTGCACAATTTGCATACCGTGCCCTGGTGGCGGTGGCATGAGTGCTATGCGATGTAAACATTATGAGGGGTTGTGTGTATGCAGTAGAAAAAGACCACAAGAGGATTTAGAGGAACTCTCCAACCCAACTCTCTTACGCTTACCCGTGCTCACTGTGCAGTAGTAAAGTCTCAAGTGCTTTATCAAGTTCTCGGCTCTTTGCCGTTGAAACGGAAGATATTTGTAAAGTGTATGCCGCCACAACTTCCTTGCTGCCTGAACCCGACTAAATATTATTTTCATTTAACGATTTATAGGCGCAGAAGGGTGGATGGCACAGAATATTTATGTCAGCCATTTTGATTTCAAAAGCAGTTTAAAAAGTTCATCATTTGTGTACTGCGTGTTTTTTTCTTTAGATAAATATATCTCGACCGGTCAATACGTAAGCATGTTGAATTAAATTTGCTTGTCTTTACAAGCCCATCTTAGTGGTAAGAGAATTGGAAAGGCGATGAGCCAAGCATTGGCCAAGCATTCAAAATATTATAACGGTTAAACCCGATCATTTAATTCTCTACAAAGGGATTAGTAACCCTTTGTAGCACGCAGGGACGACACTAACTAAATAAGAAAACATATTAATCTGAAGGGAGATGTATTGAAATGAAATTTTTTACAGACACATTTTTGGTTTTTGAACGATGACCGCAGTGGATAAAAATTTATCTAACATCTGCAAGAATTGGTGTATTTAGCCGATGGCCTGACCGATGTGCCATAAATGGGTGACGTCAGATAGCACAAGTTTGCGCGATTTACAAAACAGGTCTTGTTTGGCGAGTAATTTGCGCCCACTGCTGTGTAGGGTATTTACAATTTGATTTTAATCAAATTTAGTTTATTACTTGTACCTTTTTCTCCCTTTCTTCATCACAATTTATTTACATTTTATTTTTTCATCATTAATCAGCGCTAATAACCTTAAAAAATTATATCAAGTAAATATACCAAAAATTTTATGAATCTTTAAATTCTGACTTTAACTTATGAGAATTCTTCGTGTGGTAAGAGGCTATGCCAAGTTTGTGCGAATGTTTGTAACTCTTAATTGGCAAATTCCACATCGAATTAATATCTGAATCGTTTTAACCATGTCCGTCAGTCTGTCTATGTAATTTTGTGCGCAAGCTATAGGTCGCATTTATTGAGAGGACATGTATTGGCCAAGAAAGGAACCCTAGTGATAATAAACTGAATCACAGAATTTTTGGAACCGCTCCCCACATAAGGTTCCATTGTAATGTAAGTTTTTATATGACAAAAAACCCAATTCCTTATATTTTTTGAAAAAATGTAGTAAAGAATAGTTAAACAGCGTTATAATATGTCTGTGCCAAATTTGAATCCGATCGAACCCTTCTTTAAACGTTTTTCCCTTATAATGAAAAAATTTCATGACAATACTGACGCAACTAAAGTAATTGTAGCATAATTTGCGGAACTAAGCAGTGTAGGGCATTAAATAGTCAGGCTTGAACGACTTTAACATTTTCATTTGTCGTTAGGTATGAAGTTCGCGGCTTGGAAGTGGTTTGAAAAGAATTTTAATCTTTATTTCGAATAATTTTGAGGAAACCTATTACTTACATTTTTTAAGTAAAGAATAAGTAAATGCTAACGTTTACCGTAGAAGGAGGCAGTGGTTAGGGGGAATGGCTCTTTTTCTACAAATTATCTAATTAAATGGCGCAATCGTGGAGCATGATTGGATGTGAAGAGAGAGAGCGAGAGAGATAATGAGGGAGAAAAAGAGATAGAGATAGAAAGACAAAAGGCTAAGATTGGTGGATAACTCTGTTCGGCCATTAAGATGTCGATAGGATGGCGCGCGATGCGATAAATGCTGTTTCAGAATTGATGATAACAAGTACAAAATAGCAACAACAACCCCGTAATACAGAAAATATTTATGACAGTCATTTGCTGTTATTATGGTTTGGTTGTATATTTGCTGTGTTATTATTCTTGATGAAATTACTCTGGGGACTTTTTGCCGTTGTTCCACAAACGTATTCTGTATGTTTACATCAACTTTGCGTACCAATGACAGGCATCAACGCGAATGTCGCGACATTAATTCATTTATTCATTCCATCTCATCTCACTCACCCACCTTTCAGTCCACGCGCTAACTGGATTCGATACGACTTGCTTAAATACATTTTGCTCTTAATTGAATGTAGGAAACTTTTCCATTTTATATACATTTACATATATGTAGACTGTACGTTTGCGTTTGTGTTTAGACCTGATTTAAATTTAAAATTACATCCATGGGTGAATGATGAAGAACAACCTTTAAAATAAATTGCGAGGATTGATGTGTAGTGAGGCAGAGCAACATAGAGATAGAGATAGAGATAGAGAGATATAGAGAAAGAGGGGCAACAGTTAAAGTTGGAAAGATGCAAAACCCGTTCGATTTTAAATAAAAAACTTTTGCAATTTTAATTAAGTTTCCAAAGTGTTGTATGTGTGCTGTGTCTATATATGAATGAGCCCATATATAAAATATACACACATACAAACACATATACGTGTACATGAGTATTTAATCAATATAAAAGTTTAAAGCAGACATACTCACACACACACACACACACACACACATCGAACGAAATTCATTACAAAATTGCAAAACAAAAAAAGAAAACTAGAAGGTATTACTTATAGAGAGCTGGAAAGAAGTGATAAACTTTATTACCACCCGCAAGAACTATTGAAACAGCGCGGAGAACACTATACGAACGCTATCAAAGTCGCGCACTCTTCAATTAAATTTTTTTTCAGTCTTACCTACTAAAATAATCACTCACGTATCCTGCACCACTTGTGCCATTGGGTATATTCAGTTTGTGCGGATGCTTGCAATTCCTAAACGTCAGGTGCCATACCCACTTTGATCGATCAGAATCAATTTTAAATCGGCGAACCGTGTCTTTAGTTTGCATTTTTTGAGATATTTTAATGAAATTTTGGTAGAAAGGATATGCATTAGCCCAAATAAGAACCCTGACGGAAGTCAGGAATTTGTAGAGACCCTTCCCATTTCACAAACTTACTTACAATGCCTCGCGCTTACTGATCCAACTACACTAATTATAATAACATAATATGTGAAACCAAGTGGTGTAGGGTGGATAAGTAAATGGTGTAGTGTAGCTGACTGTATTTATTTTCACTTATTTTTAATCGGTAAAAGCTAGCGAAAGAGAGGTTCAAAGTACACTAAGTTTCTGAACAAAAAAAGATTATTGGTACATTGTGGGCGCATCTGTTATTCAACCACACCAATTGGCATATCAATGGAGACTGTACTTGTAAATATATATGGAAAATTTCATGTCATGTCAACATTTATGTGGCTGTGATTGTGGGCGTGGCATTTTGACCGTTTTTAAATGGAGACCAGACAATAGAAATATTTGTATAAAATTTCAGCTCTTATAATTTACGATTGTGAGAGTGCCAACAAGAAATGGACATACAGACGGACATGTCTAAATCAACTCAGATTTTGACGCTGATCAAAAATATTTACAGATGTGCTTCTTTCTACGTGTTGCAAACGTTATGGCCAACCCTCATCATATACCCTCATCAAGTATAATAGTTCGGGACAAAGTAGGTTAAGGGAGAACAATCCCAAATGTTTGTGACGCCGCTAAAGACCTTATCAACATGTACTTGTATGCATACTGGTCTTAAGTAACATCTAATACGCAATTAATTTAGTCCGTCTGTATTTGTATCTCTATTGTGGCTACTGTTAGAGATTTTAGTCAAGTGTCTGTGGATTTTGCCCGTTTTAAACGCTGTTCTATTTGTTCCCACTTTATCTATATATATAGAAAATTTGTCGCCAAATTTCGTGGAGTATACAATCCACACTACATAACCGCTGGGATTCTTAGAATTGTTCAATATTTTTTGTCCACTTTATTATACGTATTCAGGCGAACAATGTAGTGGCATGTAATGTATTCACTGTGATGATATTAGCAGCGCAATGGCGAGGGTATGCGTATGGAGGTGTCGCAACATTAAAAATTGTTGAACAATTTTATGACTCCGTTGAGACAACTTTCCATACGCATATAGAAGTTTTTTACAACTACATGGAACTTTATTCCATTCTGTGTATCTGTCTGGTTCAAATTTTATTTTCTTGTTTTTAGGTTTTCCTACGTACGCCAGCTGATTGCAGGTATTGCTGCTGTCGAAGCAGTAGATGTTGTTTAACCTGAATGCAATGCAGAATTTTTCCATTCGCCCAACCAGATGTACACAACTCTACGCACTATACAAATGTACATATTCACAGCTAACGGACGTTAATGGAGCTCAGCGCCGCAATGGTTCGGTTGATATCGAAATTCATACTGGGGACATGACTATGTGTGCGTATGTATGTATGTGTTCATGCTATAACAACGGAAACTGTTCGCAATTGTGATTAATTGCAAAGAGACATTAAGTGTTGTTGATATTGTTGTTGTTGTTGATTGCTATTGCAAAGGCAAAAGCCATTAGGTCCTTAATGTAAATGTACGCTGTATATAAAAATATCTGAACGTATACGATCTTCTCTTATTTTCCGTTGATTATTCATTAAAATAATGAATGTTTCAGTTTTCCTTAAAATCCTTGCAAAAGAGGACAGATGGCCCAATAAGCGTAAATAACAGCCAGCATTTAATGGCGGCTGTTCTTTTTTCTGATGAATGCTTTCAAAATTTGCCTATGTCCGTTTGTAAGTATGTAAGTGTATGTGTGTGTCTGTGTATGGTGTGGTATCCTTACAAAAATGTTGAAAATCTTTAACTGATCAGACAAGCAAACAAACATGCAAACGCATAGTTTCCTTTTGCATTTCTCTATATATATACCCTGATGCTTACACTGTGTCTCTCTGTCTGTCTGTTTGTGCTGTTGCAGCAAAGAGTCAAGCATGTATATAAGTGTGTTGAATTCATCTAATCAGTTAAATGCACGTTTTCCACTCGGATAAGCAAAACTTTATCGAGATTATTTTGTTCAGGTTTGAATTGCGAAATACATCGTGTGCGTGTGTGTATGCGTATGCGTTCTTGATGGATATTTTCTAAACATATAAATGTATAAGAATCTCATTCTCAAATGCAGACATGCAATAAATGTGTTGTGCTGAATTAAATAAGAACGACATGATGATAGAATATAAAGTGAGTCCATCACACCCGTCAATCTTTTCGATATGCTCTCATTTGAATACGAGTTAAGTATTAGTGGTAGCGCGACCATTAGAATGACTTTTGCATTAAATAGACGCTAAACCAATGCCTTCACCATTCGCCACTCAAGGCTATGCAGCAGCAGCAGCCGAAGCATTGTGATGGATGATGGGAACGTGGTTTCTCTTTTTTATTGTACTTGGTTGCCTAATCAAATTAAATCATCTTTCAGCAGGATATATTTTACTCTGCTTCGACCTCAGTGCGTGCGTTACGGCAACCGCTTGCAACTTTTGCTTGGACAGATTTCGGCGAGGATGTAATTTTCACTTTATATTCGTGTCTTTGTACGTAATCTATAAAGAATTCCATGCACGCGTGTCTTTCTTTCTCTCTCTCTCTCTCTCTCTCGCTCTCCCTCTCTATCTTTCATTTAATGATTTAATTAAGCTTATGTGTGTGTGCGTATGCTTTTTAGCTTTAATTCCAATCAGATTGTTTCCGATGTACAATTTTCAATTCCATTGCCACACACACACACACACACACACACACATGCGATACAGTTATGAAGACACGGAGTTGCCGCATTAATACATTTGACCCTCCCCAGCTATAACGACTACTGACATAGTCTGAACGTGTGCCTGATTAACATATGTCAACAGAATTACATTATTTTTACTGATTCACCATCCTATCCACATGCATACGCACATGTACATATGGCAATTGTTTGGGTTCACGTGTTGGTCTCGCTGTTAAACAATTGCATTTGTGTGTGTTCGAGCTAACAAGTTAATGAAATCATTTAAACGAAATATATATGTGTATATGTTTATGTGTATGTGTACAGGATCGGTGAGGTCGTTTCGAGTATTGACACTGATAATTCCATTATATTGAGTGAATCCTTTTTTATTTTGATTCTAATTTTATTCGCTCCGTTATTGCTTCATAAAAGAGGATGTACAGGCCGCAGTAGCAGGTTCAACGAATTGTACCCATGCACACATAACTTTGATAATCAACGCAAAGATGTTGCTAAACAAATTCCAATTTTCCTTTCATTTCAGTTATGTCACGCATTGAACTTGATAATGTTGTTCCCAATGAAAACAATTCAAGGATGTCCCACATCTATAAATATTAGAAGATGAAGTGTATGCTATTGAGAAAAAATAATCAGAGACCCAATAATATGATCAGCATCAAATTCTGTGTCGGTTTAGTAATAACTATCTGTCCGTCTGTCCATCTATCTGTGGTATAGTGTGGTTATCTTGGTTTCAAATATAGAGAGACCGACTCCCAACTTGGCAGAAATATTGGTAATTTTTGCATACAGCTTGATATTGAATAAGAACGCAATGGGTCGAAGGATGCGCCCATAATTAAAGAAAAACTAAAGAAGGGTCTTTCTTAAGCGTTCTTTCTTTTCGCATAACCCAACAACTGTAAACGACAATGGGTTGAAATTTGGCAAACACATTCCTTAAGAGATTTGTCAATTTGTTCGTTCTTCCAAAAGATAGCACGATCGATCATGTCCACCAAATATTTAACAAAAACTAAAAAAAAAAAAAACTAAACTAGAAATGATTCTTAATTTTTCGTTAAAAACGGAGATCAAGTACAAGAGTGCTTTGACAACATGTATTAAGATAATATTATTTGAATGATGTCAAATATAGGGTATTCAAGAATTGGCTGAAGCCAAATATAACTTTTTTACTTGCTTTAATTGATTTGTTTTGCTGGCGCTTTAACCATTAGTTGGTAGGGGGCCGAACTGACACACAAGGAGCTTCAATGTGCAAAGTTTTTTTTTTCATTATTTTTAATCCGTTTATCTAACTTCGCACACGGCTGGACTTAAAACCAAATCATCATTTTTCATTATCTGTCTAGGTAAATGCGTGTATGCACTACTTAGTGTTTAAATTTCACTTTGGCCTCTATTCCGGTTTCTCTTTTTTTATACCCTCCACCTCAGTAATGAAGGTATACTAAGTTTGTTCTTCCGTTTGCAACACCCAGAAGGAGGCGTCAGAGACCCTACAAAGTATATATATTCTTGATCAGCGTCAAAAACTGAGTCGATTTAGACATGTATGTCCGAGTGTCCGTGTGTCCGTGTGTCCGTCTGTTGTTGGCACTCTCACGGGCGTAAATCTTGAGATATTGAGCTGAAATTTTGTACAGGCACTTTTAGTTTTTGCACGCTGATCGCTATTTAAAATGGGCAAAATCTGTCAAGATCCACGCCCACAATCAACAAAAATCTATTTATCTGCCACAAAAATTGAGCTATAAACTTTAAATTTGGTATGGACATCTATAAATATTAGCTTCATGGATATGCCAAAAATAGGCATATTCGGATTAGAGACACGCCCACAATCAATAAAAATCTTTATATCTGCCACAAAAGTTGACCTAGGATCTTGAAATTTGGTACGCGTATACATAGTTATCCCATTGACAGACGTGCCAAAAGTGGGTCGGATAATATACATTCCGACAATTTACAAAAAAACATATTCAACGTAAAAGTAGACTTGCAAGTTTATACGTAATATGTACACCATTAGAAGGCGTAATATACATATATATTTGCCACGCCCACCGTTGTGAAGGTCCAGGGTATTTAAGATTTGGCCTAAGCTAAACTTATTTTTCTTTCTTATTTTTTTTTTTTTTTCTTTTGGAAATTCACACATCTTGTCACTTACAAGACTATAAAAGTGAAAATCGATCGATCGGTCACAATCACTTAGTACCCTACCCCACTTGCTTCCAAAATTTATATTGTACTATAATAAGTACGAACGAGTCTTCATTGTCGCATGATTCATCTCGTGGAAAATTCTAATGGGGAGGGCGGTTCTAAAAATTATTCAATCCGGTCCAAAATGAGAGCTTTAGTTTTTAGGCTAACACAGTGTTATTTGGAACTTTTTATTAAAAAAATGTACTAGAGGTGGTATACTAATTTCGTTGTTGCCTTGGCAAACACCCAGCGGGAGGCGTTAAAGTAGAATCAAAATCTAAATCATTCCAGCCATATTAGTGCGTATGTCCATTTATTGGATGGCTCATGGGTATACCTTTAGAGATATTGAGCGAAACTTACGTTTCTAGTTCCTGTGCACAGACCGCTATCAAAGATTGCGAGTTTTCGTCTTATAAGGACTTATTTTAAATAGGGTTGTTGAAATTGGGGAGCGGTCTTTAGAATTGTCCGGCAGGATAGACAGATGGTTAAATGGATTCGGATTTTCAGCTGATCGATATAATTAAAGGTGGGTGTGGCATTTGCCATTTGAAAGTTGCAAAAATCAGCACAAACTTAATCTACCCAATGGAGCACAAGTGCTGCAGGGTATAATGATTACTTTGTGTCAGTCAGTCCGTCAGTTAATCAGTGTTTACCATACACGTAACAAACACGCCAATTCTCAGATATAAACTAGGAGTAATAGTAATGGTATTTCTTAGTTGTTAGTATAATTTTTTTGCTTATCATGGCATCCATTAGCCGAGCATAGCTCATAGTGTCTATCTATCTATTTTAGCTGACTTTTCTACTTGCCCTTACTCACTTGCTTGCTTTTGGTGTGGGGTGAGGATGTACGTTTCTGTATGACTGGCTAAAATACAAAATGGCGTCCCCTTATGCCTACTGACAAATTTGCTCCCATTTCATGCTTTGTAAGTATTTGGCTCGGTCACCTCAACTTTACATTGTGCGCTATATGCCAGTGTTGTAGCTGCTTTGTGCTTGTTGTCCTGTGGGAGTGCCTGTAACACTCTTATTGAATTGGACCCTTTCCACCTGAACCTGTGTGGGGGTTGTTCAGTAAATAACCAAACAGTGGATGCTCTTCACTACACTGTACTGCAATGGTGGTTGTCTTGCTAATACAAATATGTTGTGCCACGATTCAAGTGGGCGTGCAGTGAATGTGAGTGCGATGGGGTAAAGTTCAATGCGTTTGCTATTTTTGTTTCGCTGCCCGAAAATTGAATTTTTTTGTATTATGTGACTCGTCTCGTTCTCCTCTTACGAGTACTAACTGGGTGGATGTGCTCAAATTGAAACTGTGCACAGATTGACGAAGCGAGCTGAAAGCTATAAGCAGATTACTGTTGATTGATTTTTCGTTTTAATTTTTTCCCCCTTAACGTTCTTTAATCATCTTGTGTCCTTTCGTTTTGTTTTTTCAGAGCTCCTTGAAATACGTTTTTTCAGTTTTTTTCCATTTTTTGCTATTGTAGATACTTAGTGAATATTTGTCATGTTTCATAGCTGGCATAACAATACTTCTGCGAAAAGTACAAAAAAATATTGTAAAATTCTAAAAGTGAGAGTAAAGCTTCAATCGAGCATACTCACGCATATGTATATGTACTATATGTGCGGCCAAAATATCTTGTCGTCATTACATTCTGGAGATAGTCTGTCACGGCTACGGCTCAAAAGGAGAAAAATAAATTGAATTTATTAGCGTACGTCTAGGGAACGATACAATGTTATAAAATCAGAGCAACGAAGCATGCCAAAGTCGCACCATTCATGTTGCAATAATCGTTACAAGCGTTACAATAAAACTGTATCTGAGCTGAGAGATGGGAGAGGTGGGTGTAATTTTTGAAATATCTACCGCAAGTAACAGATAATGACATCAAAAGAAAATTGTCAGTTGTAGGTTTGAGCGTTTGTCATAACATGTCACTGTCACTCAGTGACCATACACACCCACACATCCATACACCAGCATACGCATAAATGGCACTTTCCATTTATAATGTTGTGTTTATGCCAGGTCCGACTCTATTTTCAGTTTCACTTAATGCTTGTATATGAATACGTTATTATATATATGTGTGTGTGTGCGGTCATTAACTTGGTTGATAACGCGTCAATATGGTGGTAGAAACCCTGTGACTGATTACACTGCTACCGCTTGCGTCTTAACAAAATCCACTACCACCACAATAATGAATATATGTATGTGTTAAAGTCATGTGCTAGAGGCCACATAACGCAACTAATTCACTTCACGACCGCACTCCACCACTCCCACTCAATCAGCGTTTGGCCGCACTGTAGTCGCTACCATGTGCCCGCACAGTAAGCAAAAATCTCGACGCCCTACAACACAAGTTTTAATTAAGTAGCTAAAAAAACAACAACAAAAAAACATTGCTTCCACTTCATCAGCGAGCACGTGTCTGAAAGACGTTCTTGTTCGAATTTTTTCCGTGTACATCTCAACCCAAAAAGCATGCGGAGCAACACACGCTTAATATACGTGGCAGTGTAAATTTGATCGTGTTTGAGCGGGATGGGTTTGGGAAAGACATTCATCTCCGACACGCAAACTCATCATCAGCTCATCAACTCAACTTCATAGATTTTACATTTTGGCATAATAGTGGTGAGGGTCAATTGGATTGAATATGTGGTTCATATAAAATTAAATCTTCATCTTCTCAATACCTTTATGTCTTATGGTAAATCGTGTCGTTATAGCCAAGATGCAAATGATCAAATAAAATGTCACCCGATAGCTTGTTCGTAGTTGACAAAAGGGTTGCCGGACACTAGCTTCGCCCACTTTCCATAACTTCCATTCTTAGTTTACATCAAGGTGGAGGGTATCCCAGATTTGGTTGTAGCCACATAAACTTTTTCTATTCATTTCGTTTTTTCTTACGAATTATTTTCATTTTCATAAATATTCTCTCCTTTATTAATATTTACTTTTTTGCTCTTCCACATACGTAAAAAATATTTTATTCGCTCCAATGTATGATGCACGATCTAAGGGCTCAAGGTTAATTTACATATTTCATTGTTTTGGCCATCCCATCATCACCACCATCACCATCATCATCATCTTCTATGCAAGAATATCCTGTTATTTACTCATAATAAATTGATTATTGTAGGGAGAGCTGTTCGGTGGTTGGCGGCAGTGGCCGTCGTCGTTGTCGACGTGAATTTCCATACAACATGTAAAAATTGTAACAAAAAAAAATTTATATAAAAAAGGAAATTTCATAATACGAGAGTGTTGGTGGCACATTTAATAATCATGCTGCCGCCATTTCTCCATTCATTCACTCACCCATTCGAAGTTTTATGCTTCCACAATATTTTCTCTTTAGTTCATGTTCGAGTCCTAGGTTTGTATGTAGTCTTCAAGGTGACGTTGATATCTCCAACAAATTTTCAAAAAATGAAAACTTCGAGTTGGCGTGTCCAGTGAGTATGTTTGTTATCCTTTAACTCTGTCTAACTTGTGTGTGTTTTATACAAAATATTGATCTTTATTATACCCTCCACCTCAGTAATGAGGGTATACTAAGTTTGTTCTTCCGTTTGCAACACCCAGAAGGAGGCGTCAGAGACCCTACAAAGTATATATATTCTTGATCAGCGTCAAAAACTGAGTCGATTTAGACATGTATGTCCGAGTGTCCGTGTGTCCGTGTGTCCGTCTGTTGTTGGCACTCTCACGGGCGCAAATCTTGAGATATTGAGCTGAAATTTTGTACAGGCACTTTTAGTTTTTGCACGCAGATCGCTATTTAAAGTGGGCAAAATCTGTCAAGATCCACGCCCACAATCAACAAAAATCTATTTATCTGCCACAAAAATTGAGCTATAAACTTTAAATTTGGTACGTACATCTATAAATATTAGCTTCATGGATATGCCAAAAATAGGCATATTCGGATTAGAGACACGCCCACAATCAATAAAAATCTTTATATCTGCCACAAAAGTTGACCTAGGATCTTGAAATTTGGTACGCGTATACATAGTTATCCCATTAACTGACGTGCCAAAAATGGGCGTGGTCGGATTATATACACGCCCACAATTTACAAAAACCATATTCAACGTAAAAGTAGACTTGCAAGTTTATACGTAATATGAACACCATTAGAGGGCGCAATATAAATATATATTTGCCACGCCCACCATTTTTTTATTTTTCTTATTTGTTTTTAATGATGTCGAATAAGTTTCTGTTGTTTTTATTATTATCTATTGAAGAGTCGTTAAGGACCGACCCACCTGTAAAAAATATGGAAACAAATCATCTAAAACACTAAATTAAAGCAATTTTCGTATATAAATATTTACGGACTATGCTTGTGTACTTCGCAAACTACCTAGTTCAATTGAACTGATTAGTTAGGTGAACGATAGGAAATATCGTTCACGGCAATTTGTTCACTTTGTTTGTTCGGTCATTGAATTGTTTCTTTCATTTTTTTTAATAATTCTTTTTATACGGAATGTTTGTACCTTCTAACCCCACCTGACACACCCACCTTCAATTATTGCGGTTAGATTCAGATTCAAAATTTAAATCTATTTAACCATATCCGTCTGACCATGTGATTTGTAATTTGTGCTCAAGCTAGAGTTCGCATTTGTTGATATATTTCGATGAAATTTGGTATAAGGGCATGTATTGGGTTAGAAAATGAACCGGATTGGAGGATTTTTAGCACCTCTTCCCATATAAGATCCTATTAATATAAAAGTTTTTATATGACGAAATTTCTTAACTCTTAATATTTTTGGCTGTGACAAAGTAAGCCCGATCGGACCATTTTTAGAACCCTTTTCAATATAATGAGGTAAGATATTAGGTGGTCGAGCTAGACTGACTACAACATTTTCACTTGTTTTTCAATTGTTATGTAAATACAATGCATTAATTTCTTCTTTTTTATAGCCACCACATCATCATTTTGCAAGATAGTTCCCGACTAAAAAACACGTCGTTTGTAAACTAATACGAACAGTGTCGTTTGTGAACTTTTGTTCACTGTTCACTGCAGTAAAACGAAAATCGGTCATTAATACGAACGAAAAGGAGGCGTCTGAGTGTTGCAAATGTTATGACAAGCGTAGTATTTAAGATTTGTGGCCTAAGTCAACTTTAACAAATAAGGAAACTTACTTGTTTTCTTTTGCATTTAATTATTCATTAAGAACCCTATTAAATTGTAGGTAGATTTGTGAAGCTTCAATAACTTTCAATGCATTTCCTTCAAAGAAAATTTTTGAAGAGTTTGATGTCTAAGTAAAGCGCTTATAATATTTCAACTAATCTTACTGTAATTTATCTAAATGTGTAATTTCAAATCACATTCACCTTCGCATTAAGGTATACTTAGTTCCGGGTTGCGATAGTAACAGTAGACTGCAGTGAGAATATTAGAGTCGATCAAGTCCCTAGGCCACTTGGTTGTAGAAATTATGCTACATTTAGTTTGGCTGTGTTGTAAACGGGTATGCAAAGGAGTTCAAAAAATAGTTCAGTCCGGTCCATTTTCAGTAAGATTCCTATTTAAGCCAATACACGGACTTGCATCAAATTCCATTGAAATGTCTCCAAAAATACGTCCAGTACCTGGCGCAGAAATTTATGTGGACAGACAGATGGACATAGTTAAATCGAATCGATCGGTGTGGCATTTGTCGTTTAGGAGTTACAAACACCCGCATAAACTTCAAATACGTTTGTTCCCTTTGTCACAAGTGGTGCAGCGCATATTGAGTTAAGAGTTTATGTTAAAACTCAAGCGCTTCTTAACATTATCGAATTTATTAATGATGTTGAATAAAGTTGACTCTTAATACAGATATGAAATGATTAAAATTAACTAATTGCCAGAGACATGCTCGATAGGCGTTAAATGTTGGAAATGTAAGTAAAGTGCGAAGGTGGAGAAAAATTCAATATTTGGTCTAAGGGCAGTTATGGCCGTTCTGCTTGTTCTATTTGTATTTGTTGCCCAATTGATTGGGTTTGACATATTGGTTTGTTGTTTGTACATGTATCGATTTATATTTTGCCTGCTTATGAAACAATTTAAATGTTTGTGGAAAAGCGTTAAGAGTTGAAATAAGCTTTAAGAATGCATGTGTATGCATGTGTGTATGTATTTGTATTTTTGAAAAGTGTTGTTAATGTTATTTTTGCTTTTGCGGATTTCCTGTGCCCTGTTATTGTTTATGTTGACTTGTATGCTGTTGCTGATGGGAGGACACTTGAAAACTTAATTGGCTGGACGTTTTATACACAAGGTGGCACGTTTATTTATTTGCTCGTTGGTTGGTTGGTTGGTTCATGATTGTGTCATATGCATGCACATATATGTATGTGTGTGTACGTATGTATACAAACATATTAGGTAAACAAACCGTTCAAGTAAACATCAATTTCCCTGCACTTGATTATGTTTACATAATAGCGATTTTATGCTGCTCTCCTTGCCCATCCCCCCCATCCATCGTTCGCTTTTCCTTTCTCGTCTCAACTTCAACTTGGTACATATTAAAATTTGTCATTAATAATTAATATATGGGCGAATAAGCAGACACACACACACACACACACACACACACACATCACACACAGAATACACCCAGATACTTAAGCGAAATTGAGCATATGGAATATTTCATATTTTGTGCACGTTTCAATTTCTGTAGAGCAAACATTTGCATTAGCTAGAAAGGAATTTCAAATTGCAACCTGAGGCCGCCTTAAGGTGACGTGAGTTGAATGTAAGTGTAAGTGTGCGAGCACATGGCTGTTTTTCTTTTTACACCCTCCACATAGGCGGCGCAATATACTAAATTTCTTAATCCGTTAGAAACGCCTAAAACAATTTCTTAATAAGCTGTAAAAAATTCGCCTTGTCCGTCTGAAAGTACTTGTTTCTGTTTCGTAATAATTGGCATAATAAACTGAAAGTTTTGTTTAAATATTTCTAGTTTCTGCATGGAAATGCCAAAATCGGTCACAATCCCACAATCGATAAAATTCTATACATCTGCCACAATAATTGCTCTATGAACTTGAAATTTGGTACGCCCATCTATAATTATCTCCTCCATCGATGGGCGTAAGAATGGCCGTGATCAGATAACAGAAACGTTCATAATTTACAAAGAAACAGGACGTGCAAGCTGATACGTAATACACACATTATGAAAGGGCGTAATCATATAACTGTCAAGCCCACCGCTGGTAGGGTATTTCGGTTTTGGCTTAAGCCAAATTTAGTTTCCTTACTTGCTGTTTTTTTTCCTTTTAATAATGAAGTGTTTCTCATGTCCCAATGTTCGTTCTTGATGAAATGTAGTGAAATTTTAATTTCCATTTATGCCAATTTCGAAATAGCTGCAGCTTTATAATTTTTTTTTTACTTCTTGTGTATTGAAAATTCCACAGAATAAAGAAGTGTAACTTTTTCTCGCAGTATTTCGCAATAGTTCAGGAAACGCACGTCAAATATTTAAGGATCCACTTGGACCATCGCATGATGAACAGCACGGTGCAAGAAGACATTCGCAGAGACTAAAAATTACCACAGTCTTATTCAGCTAACAGTCCAGATCACCTTAAACCATAGAATGGATTTTGAGGTTTAAATACTTCGGGTATTGTTAATTCCAACACTAGGAAGATCCAATTAACAAATTTTTGTGTTGGGAAAAATACCTCCGCTGAAAGATGTAACTTTGCAAGAGAAATTCGTTTAAATATATACAATAGTTAGGCATATAGCTTAACATGGGTTTATATAAATAAAATAATATAAAATAAAATCACACAAAGTGTGGCTGCTCAAAGTGGGAACTGGGACGGAGTGTGGGAGAGAGAGAGAGACCGACTCTCGCAGTTCATTTCATCTTTTATTTTATAAAGTCTCTGGCAGAAACGGCAGTTGCCATAAAATATTAACTAATAAATTTCCGTTTGCAATTAATTTTCATAATGAGTGTTTACGTCGTAAAAAGTTTGTGACAAAGACATCATCGTCCTCCATATTTGTACATATGTATAAGTGATTGCATGTGGAGCATTTTACTGAAGCAAAAAACCTATTTTAGATATATGCGTGTGTATGTGTGTATATATATAGCATAAGTACTAGTGCGTTTGTGTGTGGGTATAACGATTTATCCACAAAATCTTAAGTAAACATAATTTCTAACTGCTCGAAAGCAAGCAAACACAGACGCACACATGTATAAGACGTTATTAAGGACATCCTCTACCAGAACATACATACACATACACACCCACGCTAAATGTTATATGTTTAAGGCGGCAATGGGGTTTCCTATTCATACTTTTACCTCTACCAACCACCCCGCCAACCAAACAAAAACAGATAAAGTGACGCAGAAAAGCGATAGAGAGAGAAAGACAGAGATATAGAGAGGGAGAGAGAAAGAAATTTGCTCTTGCAAATTGTTGGCAATTTCACAAATGATGTAGAAAACTACGGGTGGCATTAAGGATTCCGCGACTTTCCTTAAAGATACCTTTCCTTGAAGAATATACCACACACCACCACTACACTAAACCTGAGCTGACAAAATAAAACAACTGAAATAACACTGTAAACGCAGTAGTAAGTAGTAGCACAGGTGCGACGATCTTTCTCGCACAAAGTTAGACAAAATGTCGTCTTAATTCGGTGACTTTGTGTGTTGTTTGGGATGGCGCGAGAATATAAGGTACATCCATAAAATATTGTTTTATAAGACAATACCAGATACTTGTAAATGCACACACACACACGCACACACACACACATACACGCGCAAACAAATTTCTACTACATCAGAAAACAAATATGAAGAAGATTCAACTTTCCTGGTCGCCCCTGTTTATGATTTATGGACGTTGAAAAATTTTTCTTTGCATACGAAAACGCACACAAACAGATATGTACATAGGTATATATATAAATTTATAAGCATAGTCTACCCAAGGTTTTTTAAATTCGTCCTTCTTCTGAGTGTGAAATAAAACGGGATAGATATATTAAATTTGCTGTTCCACTTGTAACGGCCCCCTGACGATTACTTAAATGGAATGTGACGATTTTTATTACAATTCTTTTGTGCTGTTCTCCTTATAGGGATGATATTTGATTTGGTGGTGATATACGTTCGTTTTTCCGAAGCTCTCGAAAATATAAATTTGAAGTTCCATTTATAGGGCGTAAGATAAGCGCAGTGCCAGCATTCTGAGAGAGCACGGCCAAATGCTTAATATCCACCACACATGCATGTATATATAAATAAAATGCGAGTGTGGCAGACCACTGATTATGCGCGCTAATAGTAGTAACACGTAACCACTACCACATCGGATTCTAAGAAGAAAAGCTTTTTTCTAAATTGAGGAAGGAATCGTTTGACAAGCAGCGCAAACACAAGTGGCTCAGTATAGCGATTAAAGTAATTCAGCTCAGCGCTTCTAAGCATTCATTTTCCTACAATAAAAGATTCGTTCATATGAACAGAACGACAAATTCAAATTGTTAGGTGAGTACTCAAAATTCGACTCCCTCTGCACGTGCTGCAGTTTTCTCACATTCAATCTTTCATAAATAAGGAAACGCAAGGGCACAGAATAAGATGTGAACGTAAGTACACGATTTCTTTTTATTTCCTCGTTTACTTAACATGGAAGATATTTTCTAACCAGAAGGAAGCTGCTAAAGTTTGCTGGTGTTGTTTTTTTCCTCCTGTAATTTTCATTGGAGGATATCCTCGACTCTGTCAAGGTGCGACTACCAAACTTCGTAAATGGTACATAGTTAGATTTACGTACGATGTTTACCGTGCGGTCCACTTTAAAATGCGTAAAATCACATTTTCATAAACCTATTTTTCGTTATTGTACAATGTACGCTAAAACCAAATTTGAGAAGGATCTCATATTCATTTAATGGACACTTGACATGCAATTAATAAATCTCGCTTCATTAAAGTCGGGGCATTATTGTCATGGCAAGAAGCGAAAAGCGTTGAAGACAAAAGTATTTTGAATAAAATTTATGTTAGGTACTGCCTAACATATAAACGAAGTATACGTTTTTGGCATACCCTATCCTTTGTAGAGGGGGGACGTTCGGTTTACCAAGATTGTTGTTTCGCTTGCCTCTGTGTCTATCTGTTATTGACACTCTCTTGACCGATCTTGCCCATTTTAAATAGCGACTGCGTGCAAAAACTGAAAGTGTCTGTACAAAATTTCAGCTCAATATCTCAAAATTTACGTCCGTGAGAATTACAACGGACATACATATCTAGATCGACTCGATTTTTGATGCTGATCAAGAATATACATACTTTGTAGGCACGCTGAAGCGTTTTTCTCGGCGCTAACCAACTTAGTATTCCCCGCACTTTATGTGGAGGGTATTGCAACAACAAAAAACGTTTATTAGCATTTAGGACAAGTCGATCTCGAAATACTCGCGTCTCTAATGCGAGAATTTAATGTAGATTTGACTTGCGCACTGAAATGGATGTTTTTATATTGAATTCTATCTGTGGAGGACAAGATTAGCACTGGGCAGGCACTTATAGGAGCTTCCTTCTGAGCGCCGATCAGAATGGCAGAGGGATTCGGTGCATCGCTCAAGATCGCTCAAGGTGCCCATAACATTGCATTTGGTTTATTACAAGTAAGCCACAAGTATTTACAAGACTGAAGGCTAAAGCAATTAATATGTTGGCTGGGAAGAGTTGCATGCATCTTCAAATATTCCATAATAATGGATTTTAATCGGGTTGTCAATCATGTGTTGCGTTTAATGCTCAAGCGTAATATTTTATTTTTATGACTTTTCACTGTCGAAAAACGTCTGCTGCTGATATCCAGTAAGATTTCACACACACAAACACATGTTCTTGTGTTTCCTATCACAAAGAAAGTGAATTTCATGACGGTAAGAATATCAAAAGAAGATTTAATGCGCAGAAGAGTAACGTGTCGAAAAACGCTTTATAAGAAAGGTCTCATTAAACACACACACAAACACGCACACAAATTGTAACGCAATTATGTCAAAATGACGGATATAAACATTGTGTGTATGTTGCTCGAATCCTACACCATGATTGATGCGTATTGATGGATGGATTAAATTTTGAACTTAAAACGTCGCCATCGCCATGCGAACGGATATATGTTAACTGTGAATCAAGTTAGTGGGAAAGAGAAATGTTGCTTGAACTCGTACTCGTAATCGTTCTCGTAGCAAATCGCTTGTTTAAATTTATTTTACAAAAAGTTCATCTGTCTGCAGTTTTTATTTCAGCGAGTACCCATTTAATTAAAAATGTCTTTCCATGCTTTTTTCGTCTTTTCAATTTTATACATTCATCACACGGCATCACCTCAAATATTAGATATAATTGGGCTCTCGTTGTTGCTTTATTGCTTTACTTTCGGTCAATTTGTTCCTTATCCTTTTAGTTAAAGGGTTAAGTGCTGTATAGCATAGTTTCGTGGTTGTGTATTAGACTTTATTTGGACTATACCGTACATATGTGGTCGACTGGCCGTACGTAAAACTGGTTTTCTATTTAAAATAAGAATTGAAGAATTTCAATTTTGAACACAAGGAGCCACTCGCAGCACCAGCAGTTAGAGAATATAGCATTTACCCATCTCCGTTTCTTCACTTACTTCGTCAATCACGTCCTCACGAGGTATGAATGTTTGTTCGTTTGCATTTCACTCCTTGGCTTGCCTGTTGGGTAGCTTTCTTTTTCCATTTCACGTTTAAGAATTTCTGTTTTACTGTTTTACTGTTTTTGCCCTATTTGCTATTTTCTTCATGTACACACACACACATGCACACATACCATATAGTTTTGCTTTTGCTTGCGGAGGGTAGAGGCAAAAGCTTCCTGCTGTTAGTATCCAATTAAAATCGAAAATTAAATGTCAGTGACTAACAGCACCAACAGTTTTTATACTAATTTCTTTCTTTCTTACTTCTTCTTCTTCTTCTTTTTCTTTTCTTTTTTTCTCATTCTCTATTGTTCTCAATTGTGGCGATTGCACGTTACGTAGAGGTTACTTCTCGGAGTCTATCAAAAGAACGGAAAATGCAATGTGTGCTGCTTGCTGGTAAGTGAAAAACCTGAATGAAATCCAGATAGCAATCAAGTTGTACTTTGTAAAAGCGTAGGTATCCTAGCTGTGTCTCAACCGATGCATTTTTTTCTGAAACCACTTATTGCGGCCTTGCTTAAGAGTTCGTTTCGTTTTACTGATCACCTTCTTGGCTTCTAAAATACCTTAAGAGTAGACCTCAATTGATGTTTTTAAAAAGTAAAGTAAAAGCCTATAAAGTGGCCATAATTGTACTTAATAAAATATAGAATTATTGTGGTTTGTGGTTATAGCCTTTGGCAAAACAGTAAACATCGTCCGATTGAACTGAATCTTGTCTCAATTAAACATTATAGTAACAGCAATAATTGTGCCAAATTTCATCGAGAATTATTGAGAATTGTGTATTTTTGCCATACAGCGATCTTTTCTTTTTGCGCCAAGTAATGTTTTTCACTACAATGCTAGTTTAAAATCAATACCAGATAGCTACTGTTTAAGTAGTCTGATCAAATTTAAACTTGCATCAATGAATTCGTATATTCAATATCTATCCATCGGCATCGAAATTTTTGCAAATCTTTTTTCAAGAATTTGATAATTTACCAAAAGTGCCAAATTTGTCTCAAATTAACCTAATAATATGTAGCATTATTGGGACAAGTTTCAAATATTAAGAATTGTGGATTTTAGCCATATATTCTTTCTATTCGATCTATTCTTAGTGCGAAAAAGTAATGTTTTTCACTAAAATCGTCACAGAAGCTGTCCCAGTGATCTCATCGTGCTCAAATTTGTCTCAATTTCAACCTCCTTAGCTTCAACCATGCCTCGTGGGATTATCGTTAGGTATTTCTGTACAGGGATGCAATCACTTCTAGGTTTGTAATCTTCTTAATTCTTCGCACTTCCGTAGTTCAGTCAAAATATAATCTAAGCTGCTATAGCATTTATCGTATGTCAGTTTTCTTCGTTGTGCATCATTAATACTCTTGTTTGGGTAACACCCGGTAAAATGAAGTCATCAATTCTGAATTGCGCACAGTTGTAGAAAACACTCCTTTATACTGCTTTTTCTTCTTCAATGGTAAGAGCAATGTGGCAATGTGTCCGCTTCCTTACCTTTTGTAAGTTTTGGGCGTGTCATATGACTCTTTCCCTCTCACTTAAAAAAAATGTATAAAATTTTTGCTATCGTGAATGGAGGATATAAAAAACTTCTCTGAAGAAGGACAAAATCGAAGGTTACATGATAAAGCGAAGTGGGTATTGTTTGGGACATGGAAAGAATGATTTAATGTAGGCACCCTAGACCACTAAATGGCTAAAACAAGACCTAGCTGCCCGCAACCTAATTCTCCTTCACAAAATTAATTCTCTATGACATATGTCCTGCCTTTACTAATACAACTAAACTAATTATAGTATAATTTGTGGAACTAAGTGGTGTAGGCCATGACATGGTCGGCTGTAGCTGACTATAATCTTTTATTAAAAACAAGTGAAACTTGTAATAAACCCGACCATTTAATACCGTACACCACTTAGCCCCTTAAATGATGTTACAATTAATTTAGTTGTATCTGTTCACGGGCGGCATTGCCATATAAGTTATAAGGAAGGAAATCTAAAAAATGTTCGATGCGGTCAATTTTTAATAGGGTACTCTTTGGTCCAATATGTGTCCTTGTACCAAATTTCAGCGAAATATTTTGAAAAATGCGATCTGTAGCTTGCGCACAAATTTACATGGACAGACAGACGGACATGGTTAAATCGATTCAGATTTTGTTTTTGAATCGATTGTTATACTTGAAGATGGGTGTGGCATTTGCCGTTTAGGAGTTAGGAGTTAGGAGTTATACCCTCTTACCACATGTGGTGTAGGGTATAATCAAAGTTATTGCTTTATTCAGTTTTACTAAAATTATCCTAAAAGTGTACAAGTGTGTCGCCAAGCTGTCTAAGTCGCACTGAACAAGAATCTAAACAGACAGAGAGACCCGCGTAGAAATAATAATCGATCAAGTTATTGTACATGGTGTTCAAGGTGAAAAACCCGCATAGAACCAGCGATCACTAAGCAGTTTTCTGTGTATTTGTATATATATATATGTGTGTGTGTGTGTGATTGTTTTAAGTTAAAAGTAAACTGAAACTCTGTTGGTAGGTTGGACTAGAGAGCTGTTTCATGCTGTTTCTACTCCTTACGTGCTAGGCCAAGGATCTTACAATACACGTACGCTTGATTCCATACAAAATCATCTATCATCTGTCACTGTTAATGAGTCGTAAAAATTTACGAACACCTGAGCACTTTTCCTCAAAGTAAGCACACATTTACAAACGTGCACTGCACACACAAACGTGAAAACCGAATAGAACAATAAAATAAAAAATCTTTGAAAGGTAAAAAAAAATTAACTGTATGTAGGCATGTGTAGGTATCTTGAAAATTGCGCACTCCGAGAGAAGAATTTCTATTATTGTGTTCCCTTTTTTTTATACCCTCCACCTCAGTGATGAGGGAATACTAAGTTTGTTCTTCCGTTTGCAACACCCAGAAGGAGGCGTCACAGACCCTGCATAAACTGAGTCGATTTAGATATGTATGTCCGTGTGTCCGTCGTTTGTTGGCATTCTCACGGGCGTAAATTTTGAGATATCGAGCTGAAATTTTGTACACTCACTTTCAGTTTTTGCACGCAGATCGCTATTTGAAATGGGCAAAATCGGTCAATAGCCATGCCCACAATCGACAAAAATTTATTTGCCTACCACAAAAAATGAGCTATAAACTTGAAATTTGGTATGTACATCTATAAATATTAGTTTCATCGATGTGCTAAAAATGGGCGCGGTCGGATAACAGACACGCCCATCACTTTCAAAAAACCATATTTAACATAAAAGTAGACTTGCATGCTGATACGTAATATGTACAGTATTAGAGGGCTCAATAAACATATATATTTGCCACGCCCTTCGTTGTAGAGGTGGAGGGTATTTAACATTTGGTCTAAGCCAAATTTAGTTTTCTTACTTGTTCATTTTTAGATAGCTCTGTGTTATGCTGTATTGTGCCAAATATTACTTCGATTATACCAACCGACCGATTGAAAGTTCAAAGTTCGTATTTATTTATTTATTGATTATACAATAGATTTAATGAATGGTTTGTTGTTATTATTGCTTTGTGTAATTACAAGAATGTCAGTATTGTCATCAAAGTGGATGGATGGTGGGTATGTTTACAAGGGTTCGTTGAGTGCTTCAAGAGCAGAGTGCATGAAAGCAACAACAACATTTCATTTAAAGAGTCATCATTCATATTACAAAATGCCACACAATTGAATCTTAAATTGTGCTTTTCTCCATTTGGCTGGGTTGGGTGGCGGTGGTAGTTGTGAATTTGTGAATTTGTACGCGTATATATTAGAACGGGAAGACGTGTTGAAAACATTGTTCTAATGACCTGTTACTTACTGCATATCGCAACTACCTCACACATATGCATGCTTATGCATAAACATACACACGCACACGCACACTCGTGTCCTATCTCCACTCTAAACGGAAAACAACGACTGTGGTGATAGTGACGCAGCGATAAGTCTGTTGCAGTTGCCACATAATTTATACGCGCTTATAGATATCGTCTACCAAGGCGTTGTACATACGTACAATATTTGTGCACGTATGCGTACACTCTTCTTCACCTTTGTTCTGTCGCTTCCACATACAAATGTTGCAGGCTCGTAAATTATGCTTCAGTTGTAGCTTGATGGCAAACAGTGTCGTCATAAATCTTGCATTTTTTATGAGGCACACTCACTCTATACATATGGGAGAAGCAATGCTTCTTCACTATCAGCATCTATCAGCATTAATGAGCTCCTAACACAGTCCAATTGAACGAACGAACGGACGAACGAAGGTAGCGTGTCAGCAAAATTTATTGTAAAGAGACGTCATCGAGTCTCTGATTTTACTTGAGAGTTGCTCTTCGTTTGGTTTTAAGTTTGCGTGCTCTATCGAATTTTATTTGACACCTTCTCACCCAACTAACTGTCGAATCGATATTTACATCGCATACCACCGTTGCCTCCCTTCCACCTTTGTCGGTGTCGTTCTTGTCATTCTGACTGACTGCTGACAAGTATTAACATGACAACGATAAATTATGGCCGGTCCTGTGCGGCTCTTAATGTTGTCGATAGCGTCGTGAAGAGTTTTGATTGTAATGATGGAAAATATGACAGCTGCAAGATAACTGTAAGTAGAAAAATTAAATTTGACTTTGGCCAAGTCTTAAATACGCTTCACCTTCACATGCAAACAGTGGGCGTAACATGTACTCCATTACTCCTTTTATAGTTGTTGTATTACGCATCAACTAACAAGTCGAATTCCGTGCTTTTTGTTTTCTCCTTTTAAATTGTGGACGTGTTTGTTACGCTCTAATTGTACCAGACTTTAACTTTATAGCTCAATTTTTGTGGCCGATAAATAGATTTGGGGGATTATGGGCGTGGCTCTTCACCGATTTTGTCCATTTTAAATAGCGATTTGCGTGTCCGTACAAAACTTCAGCTCAATGTCTCAAAATTTTCGACCGTGAGAATATCAACAACTGGCAGATACACGGACATACGGACATACATGTCTAGATCGACTCAGTTTTTGATGCGAATAAAAATTATATACTTTGTGCACCACATGGAATGACAAACTTAGTATAGTAGCTTATGTGGAGGATAGTGTATAAAAAATAAAAATACCCTTTGCCTCGAATCATGAAGCTTCTCAATGAAATTCACTAATTATTCACTACTTTTCTTAACGTACATATATGGATGGTGCATACGGGCATTTACAACATTAAATCCAAAAGGATTTCAATTATTGTTATTAAATGGATTTGTCGTTTACCTAACGGTACACATTCTTTCCGTGGAATGTCTTCAGCTTGCCTGACACCTTGAAGTCATTAACTTAATCTCACACCGTTTTCATTGTCAATGTGTTTAGAATTTTATGATTTGTGTAATGGTGTGTACGTGTGTGTAGATTTAAATATAAACTGTAACGAAATTTTCTTTCTAATTCCGTACGTTATGTGTAAGTAAGAAACAGGAAAAATTTGACATTTTTTATAATCTGGCTTAAAATGTGTAGCAACGAGTAAACGTCCCTTCAAATGAACTATTTGAAAAAAAACGCGTGGACTTGCACCTTAATATTGAATATAATTAGAGCTGTATGTGTTAAATGAAATGTCATTAAAAACAAGTAAGAAGACTAAATTAGGCTTCGGTCGCATTCTGTGCCATGGACATGTCTGTTAACCGACCACCAACCCATGCATTTCAACCTCTGAAAAGTACATTTTGTGACTGTTATGGCTTTTGCTGATTGTGGGCGTGGTACTTGATCGATTTTGCCCAGTTTAATTAGGAACTTGTCCAGATACAGATACTAGAAATATTTGTAGAAAATTTCTTCCCAGCCACCGACACTCACATGCAATGAAACCGAACCAGTGCAAGTGTCGCTGCTTGTTGACGGTACAGTTTGCTCAAACACATATTCGGCATTAGTTGTCGGTCGTGCCGTTCATTTTGCCAATTAAACGCATAAGTGAGTGCTTATAAACATTTTTTCGTTTGTAATTTTCTCACTGCTTGTTTTTTTCCTGTTCACTCAACACAACACAAAAAAAAACACACACACACACAAAAGGGAAAATGAATTTAATTTTCTCTTTTTTTTGAGCACAATATTAAGACCTGTACTTAAAATCAATTGATCCTCCTACGAAATCCGACCAACAACATATATCAACAACAATAACAACGATTTGGGTAAGAATGAAATATCAAGTTTGTTTGCCGGTGGCTATGTATGTATGTATATGCGAGCAGGTAGATGTGATCTGTTGTTAGTTGCAGATCACATCGGACGAGTGTGTGTGCAAAGGTTGGTTTGGTTTCAAATAATAAAAATAATAATAATCCTACCGTTCATATGCCCATAACAACGTAGAAATCCCAAATTTCAAGATGGTTCCCTATTGTATTGTGTTTGTTGTTGTTTGTCATCCCCAGTTGACAGGATGAGAGATTATAAGTAAAGATGAAACACCTGGCCGGGATAAGGATTCTTTAGAAAACAAAATATTTCAGTCATTCGTATATGTGTTATTGAAATATTTATGGGTGTGTGTGTGTATGTGTGTGAAATATTTGTTCATGTTCTAAATTACTTTTGCAAACTAACTGATTTATTATACTAATCATGTAAGCCTTTGAGGATTTATTTTTTCACTTTACATGCTTTTCACTTAGGCGCTCAATGCGTGACTACTGCGTTTACACCCAGCCCCGATTAAAAGACTCACTAAACTTTCTCTTGAATAGTCCTCCTTCGTATATATTTTATTTATTCCTTTACAATGTTTACTGTTCATCAAATGATAACCGCTTGCCCTAATAACCTTTTCAATGTGTTGGGTAAACGTGTGTTCCTTAGCTGAACAGCTGGCTGAAGTTATGCATTTTATATGAAAAGCAAAACGAAACAAGACAAAAAGTGAAAAAGTGTCCCTGGAGACGGCACGCGATTCATTCCATCATCGATCGGCAACAATATGCGCTAGAAACAAAAGCACTTATAAATCATGAACATTAATAATGTTACAACATGTTACTGGCATTGTGCTGTTGTGAGTAGATCGGGGCATAAATCATTCTGTGCAACACTATTCATTTACTGTGAATTACTTTAGTTTGAGTTCTTGTGAATTCTTGAAATTTTGTAATATCTCCTCGGGTTTATTAAATTTTCAATCATATGTTCTCAGGAGCTTTATCACGGCACCGTCCATAGCAACAACAACATAATAGAATGTGTGTGTGTGTGTATGAGCAAGGTATTGCACTGCACTGTACTGTACGCTTGAAGAATTCGACAAATTCAGGAAGTCATAGTCATAGTCATCAACATCATCAACATCGAAAGAACAGGAAAAATATTCCATTATCGTGAACGTTACATGAAAACGTGTCTGCAAGCAAAGTAATTGTTGTTGGCTGGAAGGGGTTTGCCACTAATGGACAAACGTACTCATGCCAGACAGACGGGCACATGAACTCGGACAAACTTAGAGTTGTGCTACAAATAAAATTAGAAAATTTTAATTTCTTTGTTTTTTTTATTTATTTATATAAATAGTTTGAAAATCTAAACATTAGACGATTACCTACGCATACATGCACACGTCTGTGGGATTTTATTGTACAATACATGAATGCAAATAAAATTAAATTTGTTTTAGGCTGCAACGGCAATACCCTCCACATCTCTATGCAAACGGTGGGCGTGGCAGGTATATGAGTGCACCCTCTAATAGTGTATGTATCGCGTATCAACTTGCTTGTCGAGTTTTAAGCCGAGTCAGGTTTTTTATAAATTGTAGGTGCGTCTGCCCATTTTAGCCACATCGACCGGTCAATTCTTGACCAATTTAGTACAATTTAAATAGCAATCATTATTCAAAATTTACGATTGTGAGAGAAACGAACACACACGTCTGGATCGACTTCGTTTTTGATGCT
The DNA here is from genome assembly GCA_963971445.1 of Ornithomya chloropus. Classification (NCBI taxonomy): domain Eukaryota; kingdom Metazoa; phylum Arthropoda; class Insecta; order Diptera; family Hippoboscidae; genus Ornithomya; species Ornithomya chloropus. Next base: position 27,383,583 of record OZ020530.1, on the reverse strand, counting down.
GATTTGTAGGATCTCTGTTGCAAATGGAATAACAAACTGAGTGCATCTTATATGAAGGGTACAAAAAGAGTTATTTTCATAGTTGAAGAACATACCAATTTAAACACACACAGTCATACCCATTCTTACTGCATACGCATGAACTGGTGCCGTGTGTACGAACTTAGCCTTGTTTATATTTAAATTGTTCAAAAGGCGATTTTCTCACAGTGCTGGTCAGTGCACATAGTTCGAAATATTCAATTCAGGAAAAGGTAGTAAAAGATGAAAGGCTTTTATTACATCAACCAAAATATAACGTTCAAGGATAAGTCCCAAAGTCATTATCATTGAAGAAGAATTTCTTGGATTCGAAAGCTGGAACATTTTAGTTGATGTCATTTATATTACATTCAAATACAACTCTGCATTAGGCGTGGCTGTTGTTACTACATAGTGTACTATTTGTGACGTAGTACGGTATTCAGTTCATAGATAGCGGTGTACTCACCGTACTTGCATATATGTGCAGATGCCCTTCGGCAAAATAAAAAGGGGAATTACCATACGAATGCGACGACATCATATCTTCTACTATACTACACACACACACACACACACACACACACACACACATGAATATGGACTGCAGTGCTACTACAGTATATGCTTGTGGCCAATTTTTGATAACAAGAGAATGGAAAAGGAGAACTTGAAACTTCAAGCAGACCGAATAATGTACAATTGTTTGCATATTTGCGTGTATAAATATAAATTTATACATCTTATACATACGCGCCTACATGTTCGTGTGTACATATTTGTTTGTTGGTTTGTTTGGCCGTTTCTGGCTGAACAGAACTGACGTGTATTTGTGCACGATGACATTAGCATACAGTCAAAGATCACAGCAAACATGTTTGTGTTTGTGTGTGTGCACAACTTGTATCTTATGTTATGTTATGGAAGTCCTTGCAACTGGTTTTCGAGTTCAACACTACCCTACATACACTCATGGTTGTTGTGCTGTTGTTGTTGTTTTATTTTGCAAATTCATTTCTTCTTGTTTTTTTTTTGCTTTTCATGGAAAATAAATGAAATTTAAATTAAAATTTTTAATATTGAAAATTTACATAAAAATTCATGCAAAGACGCTTTCCTGGGTTCATCACCATCTTAAACGATTTGCCCAGTTTACGCATTTTTATTCAATTATTTTGTTTATTATCTAAATGATCCATCAAATTTTTAAAAAAAATTTGACAAAATTTTTCATACTGGGGAGAACATCATTTCTTGAAAGGGTTTGGCTTATAAATATTTTCGATAAAATTCCATCGTTTTTACACCCCTCCACTTAAGATGGGAGGTGTATAACATAAATTTGTCATTCCGAATAGTTATTGCCGCCTGTATTTACAATTTACGTATGTACGTCAATTTGTTGTAATTCAGTATATTAATGCAATAAGAATAGAAAGTTGCATCGTCTTCACGTTCACGTAAACCATGCGAAACGCACAGGAGTGAACATATAATAAATGATTTCCTTTAATGATTATTTCTGTAATTCGGTCCTTCTGCTATGAATTTGGTAAATGTCTGGTACGGGCGTGTGTTTTGATCGCTTATTTACATATTGGCAGGTTTCTCACGCTCCTTTCATTTTGCTGTATTTTCATAGTTCAGTAATTATAGGTCTCAAATGGATATTTCCAAAATATCTACATGAATGCACTTAAAAACCGGTGAATGATTGGTTGTTGTAAATACTTCATCCATCATAAGATCTCATCGTCGCAACGAGACTAAATTAATTGCGAATATGAAACAATAATAATAACAACAACAACAACAACAACAACAACAACAACAATAACAGTACAAAATGAGAGTAATTACAAGAAAAAGGGACAAGAACGAAAAAATATCCGACCCTTCCTTAGCACAAAAGAAGCAAAATATATATATTAAAAAAAAAATTGGTATCGCTTCAACGTAATCAAAGAAACAGCAAACGCGTTCTTCGGTCTCATTGCAATTTACTTGTTAAAAAATCTCGGTTTCCCTCGGTTTTTACTACTCTGTGTACATATTTGTACGTATGCCTTGAATGTGTGTGAGTCACCAAAACACTGACTGGTTGGTTGGTTGGTTGGTTGGTTCACTGGCTGGATGTTTAGGAATGCCAGAGCCGGAAAACTCTTCTCAAATTACTTTCAACCGCCAGAGTAATAAACAACAAAAACAAAAGCAACAAAACATCAGATGAAATACGTAGAAAAAATATTCCATACTCTCTCAGTCGATATGGCTGACATTAGATGATCTACATAATAGGGGAGGGTACACTAAGTGTATCACTCCGTTTGCAACTCTCAGAAACCCAGTAAAGTTTTGTTGCACAGCATCAAAATCTTTGTTGATATAGACATGGCCGTGTATCTGTAATGAAGCGGTCATGGCCGCAACAATTAATAATATTTGAAATGGGCAAAATCGGTTAACAGGCACGCCCACAATCGCCAAAAGTAAATCTGCAACTGTGAAAATTTAGTACAAGTATCAATGTACGCAACAGAAATGGATAGAGTCTAATAAAAAGCGCGCCCACAATTTATGTGTAAGGTGTCCAAATTTTAAAGTAAGCCCAGCTTTCTTACTTCTTGTTTGTTATACATACATTTTATGTATGCAACGTTGTGTGTATGTGTAACATTGCTTAATACATTAAAATGACGTTTACAAGCATCGTCCCACAGGCATCGTACCTACAGTCACCATCATCACTATAATGCCGGCAATATACGGAACGAAAACGTAATTTCGATCGTTTCATTTTTGCCAATAAATTCTACAGAAGTAATAGACATACCTTTTGCGTACAATCTGACCCTCCCTTTAGAATTTTCTATCACGTAAAGTTTTTGTAAAAAATTGCCTCAAAATAGCGAAAACAGTCTTTTCGGTCTTATTTGAACCCCTAATTATAGCCTAAAGAGGACTAAATGCGATTTTTTTCCATATAAAGACTTCTATTATAATATGTAACTTATACGGGGAAAGGTTCTACAAATAGGCCGATCTAGTCCATTTCCGATAGAGTTCCTTTTGGGCTTATACATGCCCTTGTACCAAATTTCAACGAAATATCTCAAAAATACGACCTGTAGCTTACGAAAAAAATGGACAGACATACCGATATGGTTATATCGATTCAGATTTCGATCGCTATAATTAAAGGTGGATATCGCACTTCCACTATTTGTATGTAGACGTGGAGGGTGTTTAGGATGTGGCCTAAACCAAATTAATTTTTTTTTTCCAATTTGAATCACTCGCCTCATTGCAATTTATGAATTTCAACTTTTTATCGATTTACACTACCTTTCAAGTAGATTTTGTCCAATAAGCAAATGTCCGTTAAGCTTGAATGCTTGAACAACATGGCGGACGTCTTTCTTAAGACAGGGCCTGCGAATACTTTGTTGGTACTTTGTAGCAACTACGAAGAAGGTTAAAAACAAAGACAAACATTGTTTATGGTGCGTGTACGTTGGCGACGTGCATGCTATGATACTTAACAACAAAACCTTAACAACATACATTATTAAGTGTGTTTACACCGCAGTAGGAATAACGAGATAACCACCTATAACAACAGTAACATTGACATTGTACTGTGTAGCCACTAGTGGTAGATTATCTCGTACAGTAATGGCGATAATGTGGAAGGTGTCCCCAATCAGAAAATCGAAGATTGATCACCATTTTGAAACGCGAGTGCTTAGAATGATGTATGGCATCCATCATCATCATCATCATCAGCAACTACCCTCCCGATTAATATAAACCAAGTAAGAATTGCTTAGTGGGCTAATACATTCTATAATATACATAAAAGGAACAGCTTACTATATTTTTACATAATCCTGTAGGCTTAACTTTGTACTCTACTGCTTAGCACTGCTTAGTACATCTGGTTGGTGCAATGCTTTAATAGTTGTTTCGTTGTTCGTTGTTCGTTGTTTGTTGATTCGTGCAAGGTGCATACTTGTTAATCTGGATGAGATTTTGCTTTAGCCAGTTGCTTGCTTGGGGTATAAACCATCTTATACTGTCTCATTTATTGTGTGCTAGTTAATATATTGTTGCAGTAGGATTTTCTTTCAGGGAATGTCATGCATTTGAACAATTTTCTTTTCCATTTTCTGACATTTTTTATAAGAAAGACGGAAAATGAAATTCATTGCCATGACACTGCAAATATGTTATAGTGCACGAAGAAGATTAATGCTTGTACAGTATCCGTGTGTATACTCCAAATTATATAAATCCTATTTGGCGAACCATCTACGTTATCTCTCGTTGTAAAAAGTAGAAATTCTTTAAAATAAGCAATAAATTGATACTTAACGGGACCACATTTCGTTTAGTATGAGTCAACCTGACCTGACTTCATAAACTGCACCACTTAGAGCCACAAAATATGCTACAATTAATTTAGTTGTATCATTGTGAATTATCATTATGTGGAAAGGGATTCTAAAAATGGCCCAACCGGACTCACATTATTAAGCCAATCCATTAAATGTTCTGTCTACCCGTGTAAAGAACACGCTTTGAAAAACAGAAAGTGTTCTCAAAATAGTCCGATCGGGTCCAAATTTGGCACAGCCAGTTATTAAACCAATTGTATATTGCCTTCAGCAGCTTCTTCTTTAAAATATATGCATTCATATAACAAATTTATATGTTTCGTAGAACTTGGCACCAAATAAAGCCTTCATTCCTACATAGACCTTTGCGTAGGCGTACGTCTCACATTTGGTCTTTTTAGAACTTATCTGAATTTCATCTGAATACCGAAATGAATGCAAATATTACAAAAACAACTTATTAAAACTGGCATTCAAGCCAACGCGCTTTGATAGAGTATTTAAATATTAAAGGAAGCGAATCATACAAATAGAATCCAGACTTCCCCGAACATGTTTCTAGGGTACGTAAGGAAGGTGTTCTACGCAAAGCCAAGTTCACCGCGCTTAGTCCTACAATATGATTGTACAATCAAAATGAAATCTTCCATTATGCAGAATTTATTTATGCATAAACTAAACTTTGTTTGTGTTTTCTGCTACATGAATGAGACTCACGTAACTCAAAGTATTTAGTGAAAATGCTTGCACACAAACTTGGGCATGGTATGTATACGGATTTAAATAACTGTGTGTAATTTCTAAAATGTGTGCTTTAGAATGGTCGTCCGGATAGGGAGGTCCCGTATAAACCAGTTTTATATTTAAAGCGGATTTTCAAAATATTCATATATGTGTATGGTGTTGCTTAATTCATCATGTCATAGTTTCAATGTATACTAAACGTAAACATTTGTCTAAATTGAAGGCTATTAATTAATTGGAATCCTTTGATTCACATTTTCGTAAGTTTATGAAAATAAACTTAACGGACTACGGACTTTCTAATTAAATTTCTCAAATATTCACTCTTTCTCTTTTCCTTTTTTCATTACCAACTATTATAGTTGTCGCCACGGCAATATTACAATAGAAGTTAACTTGGAAGACAGTGTCAGTTATGGTAAGACTTTAATCTTTCAAACAGGACAGGGCAGAGAGGACTGACTGACAATTCTTATCCATTACAACGATGATTGGATTATAAAAGAAAAAAAAGGGGAAGAAAACAAGAAGGTAATCTGCTCCTTGTGACATGTGCAATATTCTTTGGACATTCCAAGTCTGCGTTCTATTCAATTTTCTATGTTTGATTGGCTGTACCTACATGGAGTGACAGTATGTAGGTTGTAGTGGCAAGATTGTGTTATAGTCTCCCCACAAAGTCTTCTTCATTATACCCTCCTGGACAAAAGTACTAACATTCGAAGGTAAAGGGTGACATTGCCTCAGTTTTCTATTTGCATAAATTGTCCAGTTGTCGTTTGTGCTGTAACTGCATTCAAGTAATAGAGATAAACTTTTTGCTGCAACTATGTAGTAACAAGTGTTTGTCAGCAAAGTTGTTGCTGTTGCTATTGCTCTTGTTGTTCGTTTTCTTAAGAGTTTGTACATTTTTGTGCAGTGTCCGTCCAACACTCATAAGTTCAGTTGTAAAGTTTGTTGAAAACTTTTGTCAAATTTTCGCACTTCAACTACATTCAAATCTCAGTTATTAAAGGATTTCGAAAAGTTTGTAATTAAGTTTTTCATTAATTTTTATACGCTTTGGTGCGACAGAACAAATCATTCCGTAGACTTGGTTTTTGCACCCAACACCTCTTATGGCAAAGGATATATTAAGTTGGTGCGAGTGTTTGTCATTCCTAAACGATATCATTTATTATATTAGTCGATTCACAATCTTGATAAGCATCTAGACATTTGTGTCCGTATGTCCGAGCGCCCGTCTGTTGTTGGCATTCTCACACAATTTACAAATAACATACTCAACGTAAAAATCAATTTGCAAATTAATACGTAATGCGTACACTATTAGAGGGCGTAATCAAATACTTGCCACGCCCACTATTATAGACGTGTTTGGGTATTTAAAATTTGGCCTAAGCTAAATTTATCATTCCCACTTGTTCCGTTTACTGTTTCCGTTTACTGACACAACCAAAAGCATAACTTTTGAAAATAAGTAGTGAAGTGTATTAAGTGGTCCGGCTTGACCGTCTCTAACACTTTGACTCGTTTCTTATTGGCAACATTTGCACGTAAGTGCGCGTTAAAGGGAAAACAGTTTTTTCAATGAATTTTTCTGATTGCATAGCTGTGTCGTGAAGAATGTGTGCGATTGAAAAGTTACAAATATATTGCACTTTAGAATACAGGATACTTTTTCCCATGTGTTTGCAAAATGCAATAAAATCAGAATTTTTCTAACCTCCACTGTTTCTTTGGTTCGCCCTGTACGACCGCCTATATTACTGATTCTGGTTCTGGATCAGCTTCTGGTTATTCTTTTGTGTGGCGGATGATACGTATGCATATAAATCTCAATTGCTGGCAATTTTCTTTAATTTGCTACAATTGAAAGCATGAATTTCTTATTACATTTATCTTCTATTAAGCAAAGAACGAACGAACGAATGAACGAACTAGCAAGAGAACGAAAAGAGCTGACGCTGCATTTCCTTTTAAAAGTATATCACATACCCACCACTATTAGGATAGACTGAGCAAATCCCGACTGACCACTTAATTGTTATTATTCTGATAGCTTCTATCTTTAAACCACATATAACTTACAGACACACAAACTACGTTTAAATATCTAATTGGATAGCTTTCCATTCATTCCAAGTACAAGTACACATATACGCATTTGTGGCGTTGTTCGTTCAGTGTTTTGTACATTTAAATCCTCCCACACTACAATATCTCACAATAGCGTTTCACTTATAATTGAAATTGTTGCTGTCACATTGCTTGAGAGTGCATTCAGCTTATTTTTTGGATTTACTTGTCTTCTCCATATCTCGCCCCATTTCTTGTACAATTTTACTTCATGTCGTTCTCAGTTTAAATTGTTAAACTACTGTATAATTGCATTTTCTTGCTTCAGATACCCTACATAAAGTACACACAGCGTTACATACAATTACAGGACCACTTAAAAAAGATCGATTTTTATTATACCCTCCGCATAAGATGAGTATCAGAGACGCTACAAAGTATATATATGTTCTTGATCAGCATCAAAAACTGAGACGATCTGGGCATGTGTGTGTGTCCGTGTGTCCATCTGTTCCTTGCATTTTTAAGTTGGAAACATGTTGAGATATTGAGCTGAAAATTTTGTGCAGCCACTTTTAGTTTCTGCATGCAAATCGCTATTTAAAATGAGCAAAATTGTTCAAGAGCCACGCCCACAATCGACAAAATTATACTTAACTGCCAAAAAAGTTGTGCTATTAGATCGAAATTTAGTACACATATATATAATTATTCCATCCATCGATTTGCCAAAAATGGGCATGGTTGGATAGCATGTTCCCACCATTCTCAGCGTAAAACTCGAATTTCAAGCTGACGCGTAATACAAAAATTATGAGAGGGCGTAATCATATACCTGCCATGCCCACCGTTCCTATGTAGATGTGGAAGGTATTTAAGATTTGTCTTAAGTCAAATTTAGTATTCTTACTAAACTATTATTTTAAAAATGGTCAGAATTTCAATATTTTGTAATTCTTATCAATGCTTAATGCTTTGTAGGGTCACTGGTTTATTATTCTGGTTGTTGCAAACCGACTGTCTTATGTCGAGGGTACAAAAAACGTTCGGAAAGGAGAATGCGGCATTTTTTTTACCAACCATCGATAAATTCCAGAATGAAACATTTCTAAACTAAGTTTTGAGCAAGAGTTCGGGGTTTTTCGGTTTTATACTCAATTCCACATTCCGTAACCGTTTAAGGCAAATGCTCATTATGTTTATGTTAATTTTGTTAAACACGTAATTACAATATTTTACAAATTCAAGAGTTGTTCTTGTAAAGTGAACATAATTCCAAGTGGAGTACATTTACGGAACATTCAGCTTCTCTATTATTGTGCAATAATGACTTCTTACACACGTATGTATATGCGTACATACCCATATCGGAGTGCCTCATTTAATAAATTTAAATTTAATTATCTATAGTTGGATGATGTATAGATTTTCAAACCGATTGTACCGTATATGCGACTAAGCATATGTAAATTACTGCTGCGTATATGTGCAGTTTAGTTTTAAGTCGGATTCCTTATTGTTATTGTGATCATCATCTTTATTATTATTATTATTGTTGTTGTTGCACTCTAATTGAATGTATCCGCTGTTTGCTATGGCGACTGTCATTTAAAGTCATGGAAGTAATCATTTAAGTAAATTTTTATGCAGATATATGCACGCGTAGTTATATATACGTGTTTGTGTGTATGTGTTTGCATACATGGTGTACACACACAAATGTGCAAATGTGCACCAAAAAGCTAACTTTCCGTGCATGAGCGGGACTCTTCTCTCTATCTAACTAAGAATATAAATTTTTACATTTGCATGCACATATACACACATACACATATGCATGCATACGTACGTTCTGCCATGATACATGTGCTGGATAGTCTTTTATTATATTTTTAGTCTGTGCTAAATATACATAATACGAGAAGACGAGAAGACGAGAAGACGAGAAGACGAGAAAGACAAAGAGCAAGCGAGAGAGATAGAATGTGTAAGCAGTAGTATATGTTGTGTAGTTGTTTATTTGTTGTAAGCTGAAGGTTGTATGAAGTTTACTGGGAAACAAAATGGCGTTGAAATGTGTGGGGGGCTTACCAAACAACAAAGTATTATTATTATTGTTGTTGTTGTTATTATTGTTGTTCTACGTATTTATAATCTGGTAAAAGAACACTTTTTTGTTTGTTTTAATTTCATATAAAACTCAGCTAACATTGAACTTGAGTGAACTGGATTGCTGAGCTGGTCGTTTAAATTTAAAAAAAAACGCAACATTTTTTCTACATAACATTCTCTCCAATCGGTTGAAATTTAATGTCGATTGTACAACATTTTTCTGTTGAAATTGGCACAAATGGATGAAGTGTGTGTGTGTGTGCGTGTATGTATTTGCGAGAACATTAAAACTTTAATAGTTCAATGACATTTTAAAAAATTTTTTTTTATTATTGTAGTTTTCCATCTACTTTCCATTCACATACACTATCACTAACTATATAACTGTAGCGGGATTGTAGTTGATTCTTCTTGGTTAGGTACTCTCTCTTTCTATCTCCCTTTCACTCCCCATCTCTTTCTCCCAATTATTTATATATACATATTGTCATTGTGTCCAATTGTATCTGCCTAGTCTGGTTATGTCGGTTAGGCTGGGTGTAGGTGTGGGTGTATGGGGGCAGTGACGGCCACCGCTTTATACACATGCCACAGCCCGTTTTGCATTGACTGTGTATGTATTTGAAGTTGTTGTTGTTGTTGTTGTTGTTGTTGTTGTTGTTGTTGTTGTTGTTGTTGTTGTTGTTGTTGTTGTTGTTGTTTCTTTTGTTGTTCTTCTATTGATGCAAATTCATTCGGTTCGGGTTTTTTGGCTTTAGTACACATGTTGTTTAGTTCGTTTGGTCGGTTGTTTTATGTGCCAAACCCCCCAGAACTTTTCATATTGTAAAATTTTATTTATCTACTTGCACATCTCCTCTCATTCTGCTCCTCTGGCCAAAGGCCTTTATTAACATTAAGTTCTTTTCATTTGTGATTTGACAAACAAAAATAACAACAACAACAACAAAATATAGGTCAAATGTTTTCTTTTTTGTTGCTCGACCGTGACGAATCACATGTACCAGAGATACATACACATACATACAATACAATGCGAAATAAACAGTTAATGAAAAAGTGCGCATACATTTTGGTCAATGTTTTTGAGGTTTTAGTGCGGCTTCGTTATGGATTCATTTTGAAAATCGATGCTCACTAAAGCTTAAAGATTTTCCATTTTTATATTAGCTACATACACATACACATACACATATACGTTTGAATTGTGCAAATCGTTATGTTTTTTTTTTTAAGTGAATATGTCCAGTTGAAGATCCAAGGCTTCCAAGGCTCTACTGAGATGCAATCCATTTACACTTTGTTATAAGATCTTTGCTCTTGAACTCAACATAATTTACAATCCAATTGCCACGAAGTCTAGAATGTTTTGGTAAGGTAATGGAAATTCTTTCCGGGATGGTAAATGTGTTAAGGAAATCGTCTCCTTTGAGTTTCATCGAATTACGAACTTTGAAAATGATCCACCAGAAATCATTGAGCACATACGTATGAACGGTTCCGGCATATTTTGCACAAAGTATTACGAATGAAAAGATTGTTTGGACAAGTAGGGCCCCCTGGATCGAATAGATCGAAAGAAGAATAAAACAGATTTTGTGTGTTGTTTTATAACTGTAGAAGTGATTGGATCCTAACTAGTAATAAGAATGTTCAACCTTAACGCAATGAAAACATGAAAAATTGGCAAAAAAATTTGGCATAAATATTTGGAGATTTTTTTAAAAGAAAACCAAGAAAAAGACACGGACACAATTGTCTAGATCGATTCAGTTTTTTATTCCTTATCAAGGATATATATACTTTGTGGGATCTCTGACGCCTCCTTCTGCGTTTTGCAAACGGAACGACACACTTCGTATACCTCGCATCTTATGTGGAGGGTGTAAAAAAAGGTGGAAAGGAAAAAAAAAGCTTAGAAGAAGGATAAAATTTAATTCTGATGATGTGTTCGAACAACTGGATGAAAAAGTATGTGAGCGACTACTTGTTTTCTCCTTTTCCTTCTGCGAATTTTTTACACAATCTGCAGCTCAACTTTAGCGTGGCGTTTACGATTTTAAATACCTTTAAACACTTTAGTGTATCGCGTCTAATGTAACATACAATCTATGTATGAGCCGTTGGGACTGAAAGTGGGCTAAGTTCACAAAAGCTTCGGTTTTAAATCACTTTCACATTCAGTGTTGTCCTTATGCCTGATTCGTTTTCTTTTTGTTGCGTTCTGTGTATGTGTGAGTAAAATAAAATAGAAATAATCTTTACTCAATATATTGATTTCATTTTGAAATTGATTTATTTACGTCAATATACTGATGATGTGTTTTCGGGGCACTTATATGTGCCTTACGAATGTGAGCGACTTGGTTTTCGGAGAAAGCATAAGTACGGATGTGTGTCTGCGTAATATTTTTGATTTTTTTTTTTTGTCATAAGAAATGTTTTCGTTTAGTTCATGTAATCCCCAATGTTTCCATTTTAGTGTTTGGGTTTGGGTTTGTGTTTGCGTTTCCCTTTGTAACTGGGTGAATGGGAATGCTATTGAGAGACACAAGTTCCAATTCATTCCATTCAGTGCAGCTTGGGACGTGTTTTTATATAGGAATTGTGAAGAAAATCTTTCATGTTTTGTTTTTATAGATACAGATCTCTGTGTGTGTCATTGTGCGATATTTGATTTTTCGTTTATTATTTTCTTTTTTACTTTTTTTATTATTACTTTATTTTTGTAGCTATATTGTTGTTGTTGTTGTTATTGTTATCGTTCTTGTTGCGTTTGTCTGGTTGTTGACTGTTGTTGGTATATTTTTTGTGTGTGTGATTCTTATTGCGTTTTTTTTTTTTATATACATTGTGCGGGTATTGTTGTGTCAGCGAACAATTAAAACTCTTTGCTGTGACCTTGACTTTGTTTCTTCTCAATCGAGGATTTTGTACAACTTCGTTTGTTCGCTTGCTTTCTATTGTATGTATTGTATATAGTTGGCTTTTTGTTGTTTTTGTTATTATTATGTTGATTCATTCATTTATCCATCCACTCACCCATTCGCCAGAGAATGCATCCTTTCATTGAAATGTTCACTCATTCACTCACTCATTCAGTCATTCAGTCATTCAGTCATTCATTCTTTCATTCTTTCATTTATTCGTACATTGACTCATTCACTTACGCACACACACACACACACACACACACACACATGCACCTTCATATCTTCACAATGCCAGCCTATGAATCTTCTTCCTCTCTGCCGTCTGCCAGCCAGACAACAGTCAGAGTCGTTTCATGTTATCCGGATTTAACTGTTTGCATTGTATTCCAAATGTAGAGTATCAACAACATGAACAGAATCGCATTATTTCAGTAGCAACAGCAACAGCAGCAGCAATACCATCAGCAACACCAACAACAACATACACTTCAGCAAAGCTTTATGCAAATATTTGTCATTGTTGTAGCAGCTGCCGTCGTGACATATCTACTTGCTTGAATTTTACTACAACTTCTTCTTCTTCTTCTTCTTCTTCTTCTTCTTCTTCTTCTTTATATGTATTATTACTACCTATAACTCTACATATGTGTTTGTACATATAAGCGTATTCTCCATGAGAGTAGAACAGACAACCCAAGGAATGTTGTCTTCCAGTACATCTGAAAATCACTTTGAATGTGTTTTCACAGTCCACACATTCGAGTAGTGGAAGATGAAATATTTTACGATATGCTAGTGAAAGTAAATTCCACTTTTTTTTGTCCAATAAAAACTTCACAACTGATAAAGTGCCCGCACACTCGCCTCGTTTAATCTGAAATTCAAAAATAAATCGATTTGTGTACATGTCCACATACATAATGTTATATGTTAGATTGCAAGTGACAGGGCTTAGGATACCCACCAATGATGCACCAGAGCTCTGTAAGGAGAATATATGTAAAAATTTTATTCTATACTTTAGCATTAATGCTTCTTTTTCGCTTAACTCGTTGTGTCCAATTTCAATGGCAATCTGCTTATGAAAAGTACCAAAACTGTGGCCAAGGTTGGAATCGATATCTCAGTTTTGGTTACCAGAAAAGTGATTATCGTGGAACACACACACACACCGGACAGACGGACGTGGTTAAATCGACTCAGTATTTGATGCCATTTCAAAACATGTATACTGTGTGGCATCTCTGTGGGAGGGGTGATGGTGATGTATAAAAAAACGTGCAAAATTAGTTTGCACTGCATAATAATGGGCACAGGGCACGATTCGTTTAAAGCTTTGCCCCAGACGACCTAGGGTACAAAAAAATAAATTACACTCCCATTCTAAGAACTAAAACATTTGCGTTGATGACATGGACACCGTTTATAAGCAACATTCTTTTGCTCCGTTCAAGTAATGCGCAGATTTATTACACACACATACATTTATGCTTATGCATGTTTGTACAATCAATATTTCTCCAATGATGTGAATGAGATAGAGTGTGTGTGAGAGAGAGAGAAAAAAGAGAGGGGCGAATATTATTTTTGCTAACCTCCTAACCAACCCTCGCATCCGCGGCTGGCTGCCGGTTCTTCGGTCAGCCAACACCTATCCTTTACGCAACCATAAACCAGGGCATACATATAAGCACACATACATACATATCTCTACATTTTATTGCCATTACTAACTCCCCGGTTAGACATTTTCATGAGTTGAAAAGTGACAACATCGCCTGCTATAATGCGTAATATAAATAACGCAAGTACAACCACACACACACAGTAAGCGTTTATGAAAAACTGAACTGAACGGAGAAAATTTATAGCAAATATAAAAGTTTTTGGTCGTATTTGTTGTAATACGGTCATCAGGGACTCTGTATGTGACTGTTAATCGATTTTTGTACTCCTCACAGCTAAGCCGGTTTAGTGCAGCTGTACCAGCAACAAACGCAACAATCCAATGGCTTTAATAGGCGGTAAGAGTGGAACAAATATCTTTGCAATAGTTGCTACAAGCAGTTATTCACTCTGCTGCTGTGTGATTGGCTGCAGTTACTTGTGGTACGAACAGTCTCGATGCGCAAAATCCAACCCTCCTGACTATGCCAGGGTAGACACTTTCGGAGCAATATGATTTATTTGCCAAGGCACACATCAACATTGCTTGCTTACAACCACTGACAACCTCAACTCACACAATGCAACACGAATCCATGAATCAACCAACACACGACCGAATGCACAACTCTCAGTTAAATTGACGCTCAAGCTATAGTGCACCCGTTCATTCTCACATGCTTACTTGCTTCACGGAGAGCATAGCACACAGATTTCTGCTCTATTCGCACGTTCGGTTGGGCTAATGCTAAAAAGGAGATATTGAGAATGCGAGAACTTGAGCACCTCGAACAGGTTTCAAGCTGTACGACTTACGACAGAAAGGTGCTCAATCTAGTACAGTGTAGAGGTATTTACGCGTTGCTCTTGTATCGTGTTATTATTAAACTTCAAAACAAAATCATCGGTCAGCCGTTCAGTACAGTATAATACTAAATATATACCACACACAAAACGAGTAAAAAGAAAAAAAATTCTAATTACCACACTTTTCCGTTTGCTGGCAACATAAGCGTACATTTGATGCCTTCTCATAATACGGGGAAAAGAAACGCCAGACAGCTCGACGGTCGTATGGCGGTAACCTAATATAGTTTCTGTGAGCACGCTGTTCTCGCTTAAACAAATAGACTTTACTGCTGCAACAGCGTAAGTACATGCACGCATATACAGAACGTTCTATTGCGTTGCGCTTTGGCTGCTGTTGCATCAACCAAACCAACTGTGAAGTGTTCTCTTCTGGTATTTACGGGAAGTCACATCTTTGAAAAGATCATTTACGTGTTATAATTCGGCGATAGATGTTGCAAAGCGGCGCGTCTTCTCCAATTTGTGAAATGTTACAGTGCAACTGCCAACACTTAACAATAATGCAAACAAGCACCGAATGCAGTCCACCACTCTTTTCGTTTGGATACTTTTCTTTGTTTAATTTAAAGCAGCAATAATACAGCTATTAGCAAAACTTGGAAATAATAGAACTTGTGCAACAGCCACAGTGAACAAACCAACAATACATGAAGCGGAAAACTCATTCAATTCAACAAAAAGGATTATTACAAAACCTAATTATATTATATATATATATATATATATATATATATATAATTATATATATATATAGTGAATAAAACAGTGTGAACTAATAACAAGTGTTAAAATGCTTAAATGCAAAGCAACAAAAGGTTTCCAAAAATATTCAAATGTTCAATTGTTCAAATATAATTAATTACGCTCAACTCAATCAGGCCGAAGGAATATATGATTGTAATTAACTAAAAGCGTTCCAGAAGAACAAAATTAAATTGAAAAAACATAACTGTGAAGAGAATTTCACTTTCAGTGATAAACAGAATTCATTTCAAACGTTTTAGAAAACGGTTTAAAACGAAAACGAAAACGAACACGAAAACTATAGCCAAAGTGCCAATTATTCGAGTTTAAGAATTTTTCTTTGTCTGAGCAATGCTAACTATGGAGTCCGATATGAAAGGAGGCATTCTGCACGCTACAATGCCTCCCCATCACGCTTCGGCGGCTTTGCACGGCCATGCCGCTTCGCCATACAGTGCATTGGGCCCGCTCATGAACTTGGGCCAGTCCCATTTGACACAGTCTCACCTCTCTCACCATCAGCACCATCACTTGGCATCACATTTGGCAAACAGCCAGAGCCCGTCCATGGCGAACGGCTCCAGCAATACATTGAGTTCATTACAAAATAGCATGGCAAACACTTTGAGTGGCACCGCCAGTGGAGTGCAACAGCACCACAGCAGTTCACCGCTGCACAGTGCAAGTGATTTGAGTCCGACTCAGTCGTCGTCGCACAATAGCATTGGAAGTCATCACATGACTTCACCGGGGCAAAATCATCATCATAATGCTCACCATCATGGGGGCGGTTTAGGCGGTCAGAGTACGCCACTTAGTTCGGGCAGCAGCTCAGGTAATGGCGGAAGTAGTCTGAGCAATAACGCTTCTGCAGGTGGCAATAAGAATGCGCAGAATGCCGAACGGGTTAAGCGACCTATGAATGCCTTTATGGTGTGGTCCAGGGGACAACGACGCAAAATGGCTTCTGATAATCCAAAAATGCACAACTCGGAAATATCGAAACGATTGGGGGCGCAATGGAAGGATTTGTCCGAAACTGAAAAGCGTCCATTCATCGACGAGGCTAAGCGTTTGAGGGCGGTACACATGAAAGAACATCCGGATTATAAATACCGGCCCCGTCGCAAAACAAAGACTTTAACTAAGACGAAGGAAAAGTACCCACTTGGCGTGGGTGGACTTTTACAACCTTCGGAGTCCGGTTCGAATACGTCACGTGCGGGAACCTCAGGTAATTCGATCTCAGCGGCCGCACAACAGGCGGCAGGCGTAAATCGTGAGATGTACCCGATGAGTGCACCAAACGGCTATATGCCCAACGGATATATGATGCACGATCCCTCTTCAGCGGCCTATCAAAGCCAACACAGTGCTTACATGGGCAATTACCATCGATACGATATGAATCAAATGCATCAGGCGGCCGCTGCCGCCGGCTCATTAAATTATATGAATGCTGCCAGTGGAGGGTATGGAATGTACGGAACAGTTACGGGTGGGCAAACATCTCCTTATGCCAACATTCAACAACCGGGCTCACCATATGGTGGTGGTGGCAATGTACCACAGCAACCAGGCTCCCCATACGGCTTGGCCGGACAACCCGGGTCGCAAGTTTCCTGCCAAAGTCACAGTCCCAGCGATTCCAGTGTCAAGTCTGAACCCGTTTCTCCCAACCCGCTGCATAATTCGTCGTCATCCGTTGGCCAACAGAATTCTGCCAATGCCTCGGTCATCACCAATAACAACAATAATCACATTATGAAACGTGAGTATACGGGAGCACAACAATCGAGCGCCGAGCTCAATCATTTAATGAATATGTACCACCTGCCCGATGGCATGCAAGCATCCGCTGCGGCGGCAGCTGCAGCTGCTGCCGAACACCACCAACGTAATCTAATGCATTATCAAAACAATTCACCGGATCTACAACATCACCAAACACAACACCACCACCAGCAATCGATGCGTTCTATGGCTCCGCTGGCCCATATGTGAGAAATGGCAAACGCTTACACACAATCAACGCTGGTACCAACGGTTTCTACCAATGTGGATTCAATGCCACCGATTCCTTTAAGTATACCTTCATCAACACCGCCTGGCAGTGCTGGTCTTCATCAGCAACTGCAACAATTACAAAACCAATCGCATCAAATTAATTTATCCTCAGAGACGGATCAAATTGATACGAACGCAGCGTCGTTATTGTCACAACATCACATGCAAGCACCATCCGATTCCCAAGAACAGATGTTAACAACACAACTACAAAACCAATTGACCAGCGCTCGAATAAAGATGAGCGTACCGGCTAGCGCTATTGCTTCTAGCCTTGATGGCCAGTGCGGGATGAGCCAACAAATATCTCTACAAAACTATGCTATAAATAATCACAGCAGTCGATCAAGTCCGACAGCTTCTGGCTCTTCTAACGGAGGCAGCCGCTCCTCTGCTCACTCATTGTCCTCACATTCGCCAGCTCTACATCACGCACAACTAACGGCGTATCAAAGCAACAATTGTGCACCCGCAATAATGGGTCGCCTGACGGCTGGTAGCATCGACAGCCTTACTGGCGCTGGACCGTCCGGCTTTAGCATGATCGATGCTTCCGTAGCAAGTGGTGGTGGCAGCAGCAGCAGCAACGGTGCGTTGGCACTACTGCACCATCCACATTTATCGTATACGACTCATTCAGCTCATCATCCATATTTTAATCATCATCATCATCATCACCACCAACATGCACACGATGCACCCGGATTATTGGATATTTCCACTTTGTAAATGTAATATAAGAAATTCAAAGCACGCTCTTATAAACACATATTATATATATATATAAAGTTATATAATTTTTAATCTAAATTAATACAACAACAACAACAACAACAACAACAACAATAACAACAAAGTAGCATTAGACTGAAATTAAAGGAAATAATTTACATTACATTCGATTTAGAGCAATTTTACGAAATACTACGATAAACCCCTGCCAGTAGCGCCCCCCGCCAGTAGAGTTTCGGTATTCTTTTGAAATTTTCGTAAGCGCCTCCTGATCTACCATAACTTCTTAAAAGCCACTTCTTTGAAATGCTTCGTGCGCGGCTACCTTTTGTGGAAAAAATCATGTTGTTTCAAATTGTATTTTTTTTTGCTACATTTTGTGTTACACGTGCACAACGAGTGTGTTGTAATAATTATTATATACTTTTATCATATTATTTAAAGTTGTATTTTTAATATGTCCTATGAACCGATACTAAAGGGTAGTCTATAGATTAGGAAAAAAAATGTTTTTACGATTATTGTACCGTCACCTCAAGTGTACTTTTTTAAAGTTTTTGTTTCACCTGAATTCTTATGTATATAAGTGAAAAAATAGCGACGCCTTGGATATATTTTAACACAATTTATCAATTAACACGTTATTGCTACAGTTTGCTCTTCTATAAGCTCCGTTCAAAGCTACCAAAAAGCAGAGAGCTCCTAAAGTATGCATAAATATATATATACTTGATCAAAATATAAGCCTGAGTGTCTGTGTTAAGGTACTCGGTTGAACCTTTCTGTCATAGGCTGCATGTTGCACTTAAATGCGGAAGATATTCAAGGTTTAGTTCAAGTTTATATATCATAAAAATATGAATTTATCGAAAATGTTTGTTGTGTGAGAGTAAACTGTGCAAAAATTGCATCTTTTCAGCGACATTTGTTAAAATAATGACAAAGACAAAGACCAAAACACTCACTTTCATTCATTACGTTAAATATTAAATATTTCCTTTCAATAAAATGAATTAGTTGCTGTGTAAAACGTACAAGAAATGTTTTTGAAGGCCTTCTCTCTATATCATAAATGAATTTCTATAATGAGACTTTTAGTGTCTGTCTCTATACAAGTAAACACATATTGTATTGTATTTGTGTTAAATATTTTTAGTTCTTAGTTGTTAGTGTTGATTGCTAAATGCCAGTTGAGCAATCTTTCATTTTTCCATATTTGTATGTAATCTCGTATATCTTTGTATGAATAAGAATAACTTTCTATTTGAATATGCTGTAGCATTGAATCCGTTTGTCCATCCTTCCAGCATTCACACACAACATGTACCGAGTAAATATAGTTATTATCATGTGCGATATGGTGTGTAACAAAATGAGTACTCATTGAACAAGCAAATTACTATACACGATTATATATTAAAGCATAAAAATATGTTTAAGAGAGAAGAAAGAAGGCAAAATATGTAAAAACCCAACAATTCGTATTAAGTAGATAATAACAAAAACAAAAACTTGTTAGAGAGGCAGCAACAAATACGTATATAAATAAACTTGGCGAAAACAAAATGAAATCTTGATATGAAATGATTGCCAGGGCACTCAAGCGAAGAAACTGAAATTGAAATGATAACGAAACTGATATAATTGACAACCTCTATACATAAATAATATGAAAATCCAATAAAGTGAAAATGTTGAAAAAAAATTGTAATAATAATAATTCTTCAGTAATCTTTATACAAAACTAAAATGGAGTTTCGCATGCTCGTCAGAATGTTAATAGGATAGAGTTGGATAGGAGTCATAAAAGAATCTCCTTCGTACATATCGCACATAGGCAATAAAAAAAAGAGTCACCTCAGTCATCTCAGTCATCTCAGTCTTAAATGACTAAATTATATGTTTCTTCGTTATATATTGTCGATATATGACTGTGTCATATAAGATGTGGCTCTGAGCTGTACGCAAAAAGCAAATTGGCCAGCAAAGTGTCACGGTACTATTGCATTACATTGCGACTGCCGGCGGCTCTTCATTTCAGATTTTAATACAGCAAACAACAATAACTTTTAAAATATATCCGCAATGAATTTAAAAGTTATTGTTGTTCTATGTAGGAAGGTCTTCATTTTGCAAGGTTCGATGGAAATCGAATGGAACTAGGTTCATATATGGCTGTGCGCCTAGAATGTTGCCCTAGCCATGTCTTGTTCAAATTTTCAGATAATCCGTGACAAAACCGAATAAAGGTAACGCTTCAAAGTAACAAGTGAACATATCTTAACGGTTAAGCGCTACTAATACTTAATACCCTACACCATTTAGTAGCACAAATGAGTTTGGTTGTATTAGTAAACAGCAGACATGGTCATATAAGTCACTTTGTGAAATATCGTTAAATGGAATGTGGTTCCTTTGGGTCCAAATTAAGCCAATTAATTGTTGTTGTTTTTTTTTTCTATATAAAGACTTTCATTTTAATGGCACCTTATATGGAGAGGGGTTCTATGAATGGTTCAATTAGGTTCATTTTTAATAGGGTTCCTTTCTGAGCCAAGACATGTCCTTGTACCAATTTTCATAAAAATATCTCAAAAAATGTGACCTGCAGCTTGCGAAAAAATTTACATGGACAGACAGACGAACATGGTTAAATTGATTCAGATTTTGATTCGGATCGGTGTATAAGGTGGGTGTAGCATTTACACTTTAGGAGTTACAAACAACCTGACAAATTTAATATATGCAGGGTATAAAAATCACTGAGGCTAACAATTAATTAACAACA
Organism: Ornithomya chloropus; assembly: GCA_963971445.1. Lineage (NCBI taxonomy): Eukaryota > Metazoa > Arthropoda > Insecta > Diptera > Hippoboscidae > Ornithomya > Ornithomya chloropus. Next base: position 27,362,431 of record OZ020530.1, on the reverse strand, counting down.
AAACGATTTTGTTTGATTTATAAAGTCTAGAAATAATGAATAACGATTTTGAAACAATTTTAGTGAAAGGATATAGAAATTCGTTCAAATTATATCAATCAAATAAAAGTGAAATGGACTTACATCCGTACGTCCGTACATCTTCTAATTAAAAAAGGGGTTAATTCGGTCGGATTGGTTCTATATTTGGCACAAATCATTTTATGATTAAAGTTCAAATATTGATTAATTTAAAATTGTTTTGATGGATACGTTGCCATGCACCTAATCTTTCTTGTAGATTCGACGATGTAGCGATTTTCAATACATTGTCATACCCCCCACATAAGATAAGGTGCAAGATGGACAAGATCAGCATCAAAATCTGAGTGGATCTCGACGGTCTGTCTTTGTGTTTGTCTCTTGTTCGCTATTTCGTGGTCCTAAATTTTAATCAGGTACAAGCCACATCCACTGTGAGCGAGGTGGTGGTGGGTTTGTCTTAAGTCTTAAGTGCAATTTAGTGTTAAACTTGTTTTTGAATCGTTTCGTGGACTTTTCAAATGATTAACACAACAGATGATGTAGAATGGTAAACGATTTGAGGCAGGACAGGTCTAAAGTGCCGTTATAATTTATAAACTACTTTCAATAGCGACAATAAACATTTTGTCAACGCTTTGCTTTCGTTTTTGTTATTGCAGTGATTTTCCCATTTGTTCGCGTGTTATGATTTGTTTTCTTTTTTTTACACAATTTGTTGTTGAGACTGTGTGAATGTTAATCAAATACAACGGCTCATTTACCGTAATTGCTACATATTTTCTATGATTGCTATTGTTACTCGTGCTATATTACATTTTGCGTCCACCGTCTCCACTTGATTTACACTTGCGATTATGTGCCGCAATTTCGTTCGTTCCGTCGTTCCGTCGTTCCGTCGTTCACTCTGGATGTTTTTATATTTATTTATATATATATTTTTTTTTCAATTTTTTTTTATTGTAGTTAACGACATGAAAACGATTTCTACTTGGCATTGTGGGCGGGTGGGTGGTGTGGTATGTGTAACTGCATGATAAAGTATTTTTATTTTTTTATTTTTAAATCAATTCAGATTTATGTGAATATTGGGTGTCAACTGAATGAAGTTTGTGTAAAAAACGATGCTGGTACAGTTGTATTCTGTTGATGGTAAAGAGGATGCTGACAAAACTGATTTGTTACTTCTATTGAGTTTGTTGCATACAATTAACTGCAAATAGTGCCAGAACGGAAATAAGAGAATTTGCATATTTTAAATGTCCCACTAGTTGCAAAATTAAATTGAAATTGTTACTTGAATATTTATCGCGGATTCTTTGCATTAGTTCTATTTTTACCTTATTCTATTAGGGAGAATATGCATAGCTGCTGGGATATGTACATACCTACCCAACAAATAGATTTATCAAAAATGTGAACGGCCGCACAGAAAGGTGCGTCTAAGAGGATTTATTTATAATGAGAAATCACCAGCTTAGCTGGTATCTGGCATCATTTTATATTACTGAACCTTTCTAATGCTTGCCTTAGTTGTAGGGTCAGCTGCATGATCACATACCTGTGTGCACTTGCTGGCAAAACGGCTTATTTTGGGTTTGGCTATCTATGCGTCACTGTCCAAGTTAACAAAAGAACGAAGCTTCTAAAGGCGCTTGGCTGTGACGAGCTACCTTCACGAAATATTCTTGATCTATAAATAGTGAATAATGTTTTCAGGTAGGAAGTCTGTGTTCGACTTAGGCCGTATCTTAAAATCAAAGTGTTCACGTTTGCAGCAGAAGCAGAGATTTCGCACAAATTTACAATAAATTAACAAATCTCCGTGCTATGTAGAATTTTCCTACTAATAATTAGTATAATTTTTATGATCCAACTACGATTTAGCATTTAGTGAAGGTGACTGTTTGTAGTGCCCATTTTTATACTCTTCACCTCAACATTGATGAGGGTGTACTAAATTTTTTATTCCGTTTGAAACATCATCAAGGAGGCTACAGAGTACATATGTTCTTGATCTGCAACAATATCGGAGTTGATCTGGACATGCCAGGTACTTCTAGTTACTGCACACAGATCGCTACATAAATTTAGCAAAGTCAGTCAAGAGCCGCGCCCACATTCGAGTCAAATCCATGTATCTGTCATAAAAATTAGGCCATAGAGTTGAAATTTTGTATACACATGCGCATTGATAATTATCATAGCCATTGCTATGTTAAAAATGGGCATGGTCGGACGACCATGGCACGACAACCCTTATTCGGGGTGAAGCTCAAGTTGGAAGTGGAAAGATAATATATATACTATTACTACAAAGGTGTACTTGCCACGCCCATTTTTATTTGCAGATGTGCAGGGTGTTTAAGATTTGACCTAAGCCAAATGTACTTTGTTTCCCTTGTCAAAACTGAACTGAAAACTGCAAACAAAGAAAAATGTATTTATGACAATGTTTCATCGAAACGTATTAACTTTTATAACCGTTTAAAGATACTCTGGCAAATCATATAATATGACCGTATCAGTCAACCAATACATGGTGACTTTCTATTTGTTCCAGTTTGGATTTACTTGAGATACTACATTAACAAAGGATGTTTTCAAACGCAACACTGCAGCGAAGGTGTTTTTGCGGCGGCGAATATGAACAAAAAGTAAGCAAATCTTGGACGTGGCATGCACCATTTGCACACTGACTGAAATTAACTTTACGTTTGACGTTACGAGAAATCGGTCGAAATATTTCGAGATGTGATCGGGCCCAGAAATAATCCGTTTCCGAGTTGTAAGTAAAATTTGTAACAGGCTAACATTACGTGCCTCATCTAAATCGTTATATAACAATACAAAATATTTATAATGAAAATATTTGAGATTTTTATAGCGAAAGTGTTGGTTTGGGGCATGTACAGAACCTGTTGCACTTGTTATAGTCTTGTGGTATCAACAACATGGATGGAATAGATAAAATGACGTCTCCTCTTAAACAATTAAAATGCAAATGCACGCTCTCACATTTGCAAATGCAGTATAGTGCGGTCCAGACAAGCATTAGAATGTTTTGCTCAGCTGCCATTGTGTTATTTGATTGTTTGAATAGTGTGAATAGAGCAAGAACAGCACATATGCTTAGAGAGTGAGAGTGAGAGTGACAGACATTGTGACAGAGAGAGAGAGTTACGCAATGTGCATATGAGCGCTTATTGCTCCTCCTGATAGTTTCTTTCGCACAGGCACACATCTTCTCCTTCTTCTATGACAGTCGTCATCTCGATACAATGCATTCATGTGCGCGATTATGCTTATATTTATGAACATTCACGTAGGAGAGAGGTCTGAATAAAATACTACATTTAGCAGCTTCATTTTTGATTAATCCGCCATCATCTTCGTGACGATGACAGTAACGTTGTTGATGCGGTGGTTATTTAATGTTATTTAATGCCGTAAGGACGTGCACGGGAACGAAGAAATTCTCCCAGAATAAATATTTATTTCTTCTGCCATTATATTAATGTGACAATGGATCTCCCTATCCTCCCTTTTCCATTCCAACAAGATTTTATATGAAATGTGCATGATTTTCTATTAAACTTTATGCCGTGGAAGAGACACTTTTTGAATGTTGCACTTGCGTTACGTAATATTTGTATATCTTTAAAGACCCGCATACTTGCACAAAACATTTCGTTATTTACATATACGGTTTTAGGGTACAGCGTCAGTTAGCAGAGATATATAAAAATCCATTCTTGTGGTCTTGGTTGCATAAGTGCAGCATCCGACCTGCATGTAATTTAGTAGATAATCGTACAATGTGCGTATTTGCAATTCATTTAAATTTGAAAAATGACACAGTTACAGAACAAGCTCGACCACCATACGCCCTACATCGGTACTATTTTCTAAATCAGTAGCGCATACTGGATAGATATAGCCAAAGTTTAGCAGAAATGCTCTTAAAAGCAGTAGTTTCTAGTTATGATCCAAGCTGTCGTAATTTTGAAAACACACAAAACATTAAGAAGTGTACATAACACCAGGCACCCAGAATGGCTTAGTAAAGCAATCTTGATTGATTATATTTTTCAAAGTCTTATAACATAAACACGGCTGTACGGATTTTGTCCAAACTTTTTGTAGAAACTTGTAGATTAGTTCAGCTTTTGAACAAATGAATATTCTATGCGCGTGGCACTATCCATTTCATTAATAAACAACATGTATTATAAAAAAAACTTCATTTTTCGATGCTTATCAAAAATATTAATACTTTATAGGATGTCTGAAGCTTCTTTCTGGCTGTTGCAAATGGAATGACAAACTTAATAAACCTAGTATGGTACCTTATAGTATTGAAATATGAAATTTTTATGGCTGTAATAGTATCGCAAATAAGGGTTTAAGATCGCGAAAAACCTTCATATTCATATTTATATATAATGTTGGTCCATATGAACTTATTTAAATAAAGTAATATATGTACATATTAGTGTATAAGAAAAATGGTATACACTAAGCCCGAAGGTATATAAGGATTATACATAAAAAAACGCATAACTTCCACTATAAATACACCGAATAAACCGTACATGCGAAACGAATAATCAATCAATCAATCAGCCAGTTTTGAAAATTAGCACACACATGTAAATTTATATGTATATAAACGCCGGTGCGAAGTTGGCCCACAACACTTTAGCCCGAAAAAAGTGAGGTGTGTGTCTTGGCTTTTTTTTATTTACCAACTAATATAAAATTATAAGAGTTTTTACTATCCAAGTACGATAAATAATGAATAATAAATATTCAAAAATTATTCGCATGTCCCTAAATAGGGGCCTTCATACGATAATCAGCCTTGGAAGGACATTCCCCATATACCGAAAACTTTAAAAATTCATAAAAAATCTTTGGACAATTTTCACCTCCTGAATTTTTCATATATATTTCTTAACACATTTAAGAATATTTCAAAATTATTCCCAAGTTATTGGATCAATAACCTCTCTTAGAGATAGACAGAATGAAGTTGCAGTCGTTATCGATCAAATGCATATGCCTTATTGTACACAAATGAAGAACATAATACTGTGCCACTTTTTAGAGAAAACACTACTTATGATGTGAAGTTACTTTATGGAGGTAGTTTAAGTGACAACTGTAATGTAAAGATTATGAAATATATGTATGTGAAAAATTCAAGAGGTGAACATTTTCCAAAGCTTTTTTAGAACAATTTTTGTAAAAAATTAACATATAGAATAAATAAAATTAGCTTTTTTTTATACAACGAAGTAAAAAATGGTTTTTCTTTCGATTCTAATCATTTTTTGCCAAATTTTTTTATTTGATGTACTTTTTCCGTCCTGTGCAGTTAGCCCACAATTTGTGAAGTTAGCCCACAATATCCAAGACACATACCGTATCAGACACACTCAAACTGTGCGCTAATTTTTCTGGGCTAACTTCACGCTAGTATATAAACATGTGTGAACATATGTAAATATGCATTCATATACAGAAAGTCTATGTTTGCATATGCATAAGATGAGGTCGATGAGTTCGGGCAACTTCTTGTTCTTCAACATAAAAATTGAGAAAAATCATTGAAATTATATGCTGAGAATATGTAAATACATAATATTTGTACTTGCGTATATAAGTTAGTATGCATAAGTTTGTGTATGCACGTTAATGGTGGGTGAGACCGTCCCTTCATATTCATATTAAATCTAAACCACAAACACACAGCATACACACACTCTTAATTGCATTCGTATTGATTCAGCCGTTTCTCTTTCAAAAAGGGATATTAATGCATAACGCATGTATGCTTATACATATTTACCCGAGTATGTAGGCGTACATATTTATTTACGTACACATTAATTGAAAATTGTGCTCACATACCGTTCGTTGGTATGTTTTCCAATTTGCGGTTCATAATTGAAATGGCAATAAAATGTTCTATTCAAACATAACATAACTTCATATGGACCATCCATTGTACAGACATATATAACATAAACACCCATTACAAGTAAACCATACACTCTACACGCGTACTGGGTGTACTAAGAGCGTATGTGTGTTTGTGATTCGACAAATTTCAGTCTCTATACATGTATTTTTGTGTTCATTCGATTGAAACATATTTTTATACGATTATCTCTTGGAAGTTGGAGAGTCGTATTCAAAATATTGCGATTAAATATTCTATAATTGGAAAATACGAAACTAATGAATTTCCCCGATTTGTGGGTATTTTAAGTTTATGCGGACACCTACGCACCCATCTTCAATTAAACCGATTCATTCAAAATTTGAATCGATTTAATCATGTCCGTTTGTGTGTCCATGTCAATTTTGTCTAAGCTGCAGGTCGTAATTTTGGAGACATTCTAGTGAAATTTGGTGCAAGGATTAAAGAGAAACCCTACTGAAAATGTACCGAATTTTGAACTTTTTTAAGAACCTTTCGCCATAAAAGGTCCTCTTACATAGTAAGTCGTTGCATGGCGAAGATTTATAATTCGTAATATGTTTTTTTTACAAAATTTTGGGGAAGAATAATTTAAGTTTGGACCCGATCAGACATTTTTGGAACTCTTTTCCATATAACGATATTTCACGAATTGCCTTATATGCCAATGCCTAGCGTTTTCTTATACAATTAATTGATTATAGCTTCTAAATATTGTAGGGTATTAAATGATCACGCTTGACCGCTAGTACGATTTTAAATTGCTTTGACTTTTTTTATTATATGCAACACAGGTGAAACTGCTGATGACATGAGAGATGATTGTAAAAATCAATTAAAACCAAACAAATAAGGAAACTAAATGTGGCTTACATCTTAAATATACTCCACATCTACAATAATGGGCGTGGCAAATATATTACGCTCTTTTACGTGGAGTATGGCTTTTTGTAAATTGTGGACGCGTCTGGATGTTAGGTGCACTGCCTGTATATCTGTATGCTTCCAATTATAAACTTTTATGTATCATTTTTATAACATTAATGATAAGTTGAGGTGAGCTTTATACGTGCCGTCAGTGTCGAGGGCCAATTGTGTGAGCGTCACATTGTTCAACGTCGCAACGTTGAGAGAGCATCGCTTGACAATTTCCTTGGAGGTTTCCTGAAGTTCTTACATTGTACTTCTCTACCACGCCTGTCATTTGGTACGCTGACATATAACTTGGATACTGAATAACATTCAACGAAACATATGTTCACCAGTTTTCCGGCGCATAGAAGAATGAGAAATGACACAAAAAAAAAAAATCACATAAAAAGCTATCTGTGCTGATTTTATGGCATAAATCATATTAACGCAATTATTTGCGCGCTATTAATTTTGAATTTGAAAGTAAATAAGAGGAAGAAAGAGAAATGGGAAACTATAAAGCTGCAGATTCTATTTGTTCGCGTTGCGCTTCACTGACTGGGGAGGACCATGCCATACAGCCAACCGAACGAATGCCTTTTTCAAAGACACCTTTCTTTACATATACATATGTGTATGTGCGTGTGCGGCTGCGTGTGTGTGTGTCTGTATGGCTGTATGTCTTCTTTCAAGCAAGTAAATGTTTTTAAAGAATTTCTCATCGTTTTCGGTTGATCAACAACATAAAATTTAATTTATTTTTGCCACTGGGTGGTTGGCTGAACGGCGAACTTGCGGCAGGTTGGACAGGCTCATGTACGCACCATTAAATATTGCAAAGATCTTTATTGTTAAGATTATGTTGATAATGATAATAAAGGTGCTCATTAGCAATTCATTAATGCATAATTCATAATTAAATAATTTTCTACACTCTAACTCTAGAATTGCGATATAAATGCAAATGGTAATAAAAGCACAACAGCGCAACAGCGAACACATAAAATAAAAACAATAAATAAATAAAATTGAACTGAACAGGTTAACTGGTTGGTTGGGAGAACCGGTCGTAGAATATATTTTGGAAACATTGATTAAGCAAATTTTGCCAAATTAAATATTCAATTCATATACAATACATACACACAGTCACACGCATAAATGCTAGCTACTTGACCCGGTTTATATTTACGACTGAGCCATTAATGACATGTTATGTGTAGAGCGCCTCATTCCATCTGCTTCTCGAACAGTTTAACAGTTTATTCCGTATACTTAATCGAAAAATGCTGAAAGCAATCATAAAAACAAATTCTCTTAACTAACGGTATCCAAAGCTGTAAATTCACAAACTATGTCATCAAACGCTGGTTATTTACAACTTATAGCATCGCAACACGTTTTTAATAAAAATTTGTTGTTTTAGCTTTCAAAACAGGTTAGTTAGTCAGGTTGCACAGACACACAATATCTATAAAAAATTAACCACTAAATGGTTATTTGGTTAGCACTTCATTGATTAAATGGTTCGTAAAACCTCTCATCGCTCAGTTAAAGTGTCGCATTAATATGTTAAAAATTTATAATTGAAATAAAAGTGCAGAATAATAAAATAACGAACATGCTAGGGTTGAGCGTAAAACGTTGCGTTGAAGATCCTTCCACGCATGTCCGTCTCTCTGTCCGTATGTCTCCTCTCCTGGCAGCAACAACTCAACTCTGGCAAAAGTATTAGTAATTTATAAAAGCAGATTGGAATTGAAATTGGTCAAAATCGGTCAAGTGACCCACCCTCAGAGCAGCAAAAACTGAAATAGAATACATTCTTGGCGGTTTTCTAGCGTCGCTAATGTCTTCTTCTAGGCGTTACAAACGCAAAAACAAGCTTTGTATACTCTCCATGTTATGTGGAGGATATAAATAGGTACAAACGCATGTCTGAGAGTATGTGCAAACGCATAATATTGAAAACATCCCTTGATGGTTTTATTTGCTAAACATTACGTTTAGTTGGACTTTAACTTTTCAATTAAACTTTTTCACGCACATTCAAGCAGTTTCGTTTTGGGACATACACGTCCATCTCAAGCTCACTCTCTACCTAATGCCATAGAATGCAGCAACTCTTCGAATATAGAATCGGAAATGGCGCACATTGATTTGATTGACTTTATGTCAATTAAATGGAGTCACATGAATGGCAATCATAAACAATATAATTCAGTTAACAGCTGCGCCTTTTGTTAGTAGCATCATTTAAACATAGTTGGGCGTTTAATCAATATATCTGTAAAACCACTTAAATCAAACAAATTTCATTAAAAAATCTGTCTAACGTAACAATGGGTTTTTATTAGAAGAAGCAAGGTACGTATTAAGTTTGTTTTACTCTTATTACATGTTGTGCGTCATTTGCGTGATCATTGATTTTTGAATGCGACCACCACTAGCACAACCCCCACCGCCAGCACCAGCACCGCTCATTATAAACAAAACAGCATCTCACAGCAGGGGTTGAAATTGTCAGCAGCACATCATACACAAATCTCAAATATTTACTATAATTTGCCATATTTTTCAAATTTTTTTCTTTCCTTTTTATTTCACATTCATATCAAAAAAGTTAAAGGACTGATTTGCGTGGTAGAGAATATGTAACCCAGGGAAACTGTATGCGTTCGAAATGTGTGTAGTGACACGACTGCTACACAGCGTATACCCAACGCACTCATGTTACATGCACATACACGCCACACGCTCGCACTCACATGTACATACATATTACCAGCAGCAGCTGCGCGTTATCAGACGCGCTACTCGCCACATATCCTAGCGGCTAAAAAGGGAGAAACATAGAAATTATAGAACTTGGCATATATTCGTAATGCGGATTTACTTACATGCCCGATTTCGATAAGATTTCCTTTGATTTGACATCATTTCATAAGCTGTGCGTGTGCGTGTACGTAACCGTGAATGTAACATTATTCAGGCAAGGACTTGTATGTACCGTAGATAATATTTTGATTATTTCCACACACGAATATGTAGTTTCATTAAACTACATTACTGAATTGGGGGGAGCACCTAAACTATTAGACAATGCTGTTGACCTAACAGTAGACGCACCAAACTAAACATGATAGCATGTGAAAATTTATAGTCGATTCCACCCAGTCATTTACTACCCTACACTAGTTACTTCCGCAACTAATGCTATTCCTAAATGCGAGTCAATATCGTTATATGGTGTAGGGGTTCCAAAAATGATCCCAACAAGTCCAAATTCAGTCAGTTATTAAGCCAATCAATTATTTTTCGTCTACTTCGATCAAGCACATTTTCAAAATTGATTGTCCTTGATGCAAAATACATCCCTGTGGCAAATTCCATGAAAAAAATCACAAAAGTTGGGACCTATAGATTAATTAGAAGATATACATAGACGGACAGACGGATATGGTTACATCAATTCGGATTAGGACTCTGATCCGATGGGTATAATTGAAGGTGGGTGTGCCTCTTATAGAACTCTTCATATGGTTAGTGTGTCCAATAATCAACGCCTCAAAAGTTTCCCAGTTGCTCTCGATATTAATTTAACTTTTCGAAGGGACGCGAACTCCCTGACCATTTTACATCAGTCTCCACAACCAAGCAGTACAGCTGCCAGCAAAGCAGCCCTAAGCGTTTTAATTTTGAATTTGAATTTGAAGTTGTTGTGGGAGTAATTCACCTCCTTCTCTGTTTTTGGCCCTGTCAAAAAAAAAAAAATTTTTAATACCTAACAACATAAAGAAAACTTAGACCAGCATAAAAATGAATGCCAGCAACTGGTTGAAAACGAATATATACTACATAGTACGAAAGGAGAAAGAGTCTTGTAAAAAAAGATGGCATTGTTGCAGTTGATGGGTACCGTTCGGGAACGGAACGGAATTATCCTTTTAAATGTAGTTGTTGTTGTACATTGTGTACAATTGGGGGATCGTGACTTGGCGCTATAATTTTTGTACAGCATTTGTCAAAGTCAGCGTTTGATTACTTATGCATGCTGCCCATAGCTGAACATGCCTTGCAAGCGATCAAGTTACCAAGTTTTATTGTAAGCCACGCGCGACTTTACATTTATTACCTTTTTAATATCGTTAACAATTTATGACGTGTTTGTCTCTCGGAACACACCGCGCTTATACCACTCACCTCATTCCTTCCAGACTATACCAAATTCTTGACTGTTAAATGTTATTTAAATACGCATAATTCAAAAGATTATCATTAAAAGGTTGCAAAGAGTACAAGGGGAGAAAGATGTCCAACACCAAGTATGCATACGCATCTCTGTAGAATGGGAAAGATTCAGTTTGTCAAACCATTTGCCACAACTACCACATAATGGTTTCATAGAGTCCACAAAGTACCTTGATCAGCATCAACATCTGTGTCGATCTATCCATGTGTGTGCGTGTGTATTGTTTTTGTCTACATGCCCGTTCATTGTCACAAAAATTGACATTTCAAGCTAACATTCTTATTGGATAAGAGTACAGTTTGTATAAATCAAAGTTCGGAGCTGATGTTTACATGTACTTACCACACATATGTACATTGGTAGTTGTTGAAAAAGTGCTTCATTATGCATATGCCACGCCTACAATTTAAAAATGCATACGAAGGGTATTCGAGATTTGGTTTAAGCCGAATGTATTGTAGCTTTGTATTCTTTACTCTGAATTCAGTCTGTTCGATGTCTGGGCAAACGTAAGCAAAGGTAGCGTATCATGTATAAGTGCAGCAGCAAATGTCAGATACGATTATCGAGCATATACTTAAGGTTGTTAAGGTTGTTGTCGTTGCTGCTGTTGTTGATGCATCGCTTTTAATAACACGGCCAGATATCCTACATATCTGCAGTCCAAGAAATTTAGACTTTTATAATCCAATGAATATGTAAATAATAATATAAATGATATGTATGATGGAATTTATCATAAAAACAAGTAAAGAAGCGATACTTGGCTGAGGCCTAGTCTTGAATACTCAGCACTGTAATGATGTATACGAGTATACGCCATCTTTAATACTTTATCAGTGATTTTAAAAATGGTAAAACTACTGACAAAAAGTATATTAAGTTTGTTCGGTTGCGCCTAAATGGCAAATACCACACCCACCTTCATATATACCCAAGGATTAAGAATCAAAATCTGACTATATCCGTCCGTCTGTCCATGTAAATTTGTGCCAGCGACTGATTGCATTTTTTGCAAATGGTATAAAAATGAAAGAAAATCCTGTACAAATAGTTGGCGCGGCAAGTAGTTGATTACGTCCTCTAACAATACTATCACATGTATCAACTTACACAAGTAGGATTCTACACAAAAATGGTTTTTCTCTAAATTGTTCTTTCATTATCAAATTTCAACTTAAAAGCGTGGCATAGAGCCGATTTTGCGCTATGTGAAAAGGAACCTACGTAGAGATACTATAAATATTTGTATAAAATTTCATTTCGACAACAACAGACACAGGGATACATGAACGGACACAAGTGGATCGATACAGATTTTGATACTGATCAAAAATATATATTCTTTGCTGGATCTCCGAGCCTTCCTCCTGGGTGTTGCAAACGGAATAGCAAACTTAATACACCCTATTCACTAGGGAGGAGGGTATAAATCAGTTGGTAACCCTAGCTTGTCGCGTGTGTTTTATTTCGCTCGGTATTAATTAAATTTTTTCCAACATTATATTAGGTCTAAAAAATTTAAAAATTGAGTGATTTTAATACGTAAAATGTATACCTTGTAAAAAGTATTCGTACATTATAGACAATCTGTGCGAAGAGTGAGGATTTTCAATTTCTTTTATTTGGTTGGTGTATTCCATCATTTTTCTTTTTGCTTATTATCTTTTTCTTCTTCCTCTCCTTTTTTTTCTCATTATTATAACATTTTTTTTCCATTCTTGCTGTTAACTGTTAGGCAGTTACTCATATTAATATTATATTTCTGCTGTTATATAACATATTAACATCTGTTAGGATGGATTGCATTTATTCTAATTGCAAGGACACAAATCATGAGAGATTTTTGTTCTGCTGGTTTGGCGATAGACCAGCCCTTCTTAAATGTGCTGGTTTTAATGGTAAAGACTTCGACTTCGATGGGCTTGCCGTAATTGCCGCAAACTTGATACAGATTTTCATAAATTATTTAAACAAACTCAAAGTGGTTTTAATGAGTTACGTAAAGTTATCCGAAAAATTTGATAAATATCAGGATATGTTTAATAATTGCAAACTCTTTGAAAATCCTGTATTCGCTTCTAAACCTGGTCCATCGTCTTGGGGATCTACTTTATCCTTGCAGGCTTCTCCAAACTTATTGCCATTAGATTCTTCTAATTTAAACGTTCCTTCTCCATCTGAATCTTTAGCTTCTTCTGATAATGAATCTGTTTTCAATAATGTCGTTGGCCCCTCTCTCACTGCTACTGTCCCTAGTCCTGTCTCTGCACTTATAATTACTGTTGATCCTCCATCCACTCCAGATGAACCGAATATTACAAAGAATATATCTGCTGATGTTTCTTTGGTTGTACAAAGTTGCAAGCATGATGGGCCTTCTACTTCTAAAGAAATACCGACAGATCAACAACCAGGTGATCTGATTGTTGTTCCGCGTCGTAAAGCTATTTTTGTATCACGTTTTACTTACAATACTACAGTTGAAACAGTAAAAAATTATATTCTACGTAATGCGCCTGAAATAGACTTCAATAAAATAAATATTTCATTCAAATTCAATAGGATTCAAAAAAGAGATATATCTTCGTTTAACATATTAGCTCCTTTATCATATAGGTGTGATCGCACTAGTAAAATAGGTGGTGGGGTACTTATAGCTGTTAAAATTTTTTTACCATCTTAGGTGGTAATTCCTTCTGATTTTGTTGACGTTGAATTTGTTTGTGTAAAAGTGACGTTGGATAATTGCTACTTATTTATTACCTGTTCATACATTCCACCGGCGTCTGACCTTATAATATACATGAAGCATGTTCATTTAATCAAAACGTATTTTCATTTGTTAAACCAGGTAATAAGTTACTGGTTTTAGGTGATTTTTAATTTCTCTGACATTAACTGGATCTTTAATGACGACATGGGTCATCTCACAGCAACTAGGCTTCCTCAACATCTTATAGAGTTCTTCGATGAAATTTATGATTTAGGGTTGTTTCAATTTAATAATATCCTAAATTGTAATAATAAACTTCTCGGTTTAATTTTCCTCAATGACACGAGCATTTTGATCAATCGCACGTTTCCTTTTGTTTCACCAGAGGATATGCATCATTCTACGTTGTTGCTTACCTTAAACAATCTTATTTTAAGTAATATACAGTCTAGAGTTGTGTATAATAAAAACTTTAACTTCAATAAGACTAATTATAATAAAATCATAGTATTTTGTCAGCGTTTGTCTGTAACTTTATTGTCGATGTAAACAATATAGATAAATCGTTATCTGTTATGTATGATATATCTGTCTGCGATTTCTTTGAAAAATTGACTATAGTTCTATGAAGTGTCCAATCTGGTTTAACAAAAACTTCAGAATGGTCCGGAATAAAAAAGAAGATTATTTAAAACGTGCAAATGCAGCGGTTTACCCTCTGATTATGTATTATATTCGAAGGCAAGGCATGATTTTAACGTCTTAAACAAATCGTGTTATTCTAATTATATATGGTCTATAGGGTACAAATTGATTAATAATCCTAAAAGGTTCTTTTCGTTTGCCAACTCTAAACGCAAAATTGCTGGCTTTCCGGTAGTAATCTACAAATCTTTTGAAATCAACATGCTATATATTTCAGGGTTTTTCTGAACACATGCAAACAGACGTAGTTTATACGGACTTCTCTAAAGCCTTCGATAAAGTTGATCATCATCTGTTAATTCTTAAACTTAAATTGTTTGGCTTTAGCAACAGTATGTTAGCTTGGTGTCTCAATTACCTTACCGGTCGTTCGCAAAAAGTCATGTTTAAGTCTTGTTTATCACGCGAAATTTCCGTGTCTTCTGGAGCCCCTCAGGGTAGTCATCTCGGTCCTCTACTTTTCTTACTTTTTCTAAATCTTCCAAATTGTATTAAATTTTCTCGCGTTCTTATGTTCGCTGACGATGTTTAAAACATTTATGTCCCTCAATTCTTTTGAATATTCTTCTTACTTGCAGTCCGACTTATGTAGTCTGTCCGATTGGTGCAAAGTTAATGACATGTTTTTAAATTGAAGCAAATGTAAAAAGTTAACGTTTTCTTGGTCCGATTATCTCGCCTACATTCTATTCATTAAACAATCATATGCTAGAGACTGTATCCAGTTTCAATGATTTAGGTGTTATTTTAGATTCGAAGCTTCGTTATAACCTGCATATTGAGTATTCTGTTAACAAGGCGAAATCTGTTCTCGGCTTTATAAAAAGATGCTCAAAAGAATTTATTGATCCTTATGTTACCAAGAGGTTATATACGTCGCTTGTTAGGCCTATCCTTGAATACTCAGTTGTTGTATGGGTACCAACTTATAGAATTTATGTTGATATCATTCAATCAGTTCAACGAAATTTTTTACTTTATGCGCTTCGTGGTCTGGGTTGGAATCCTGATGTGCGTTTACCACCCTATAATGACAGGTTAATGCTGATTAACTTACCTACATTGGAAAAGAGGCGCGATATGTTAGGAGTAACTTTTATTGCTTAAGTTATTAGAGGCGATATTTGTTCTCCATCTTTATTGGAATTAATTTCTTTTAATATCCCCTCTCGTTTTTCAAGACACTATGTACCCTTGAAACTATCTCACTGTCGCACAAATTATCTACGTTATAGTCCGTTTCGGGTATGTTTAATGAATACTACGTTGTTTTTGATTGGTCCGATACAATTTCCAATATAAGACATAAGGTGCTTTCCAACTGATACTTTACACTTTACACCTTATACAAAATTATTGTAAACATATCATAAACATAACATATTGTTGTACATAAGCTACTTTGTAAATTTTTTGCTTCTTTTTTCTTTATTAATTTATATACGATTTTTTTTTTAATTTTCTACTTATATTTATATATTTATATATATATATATATATATATATGTTTACTTATAAATTTGTATTTAGTTGATAAAATATGTAACTAAATGATGTGAATAAACAAATAAACAAATAAAAACGATCAACTCTTTCGTATTGTTAAACATACAAATCCAACTGCTTTTTGTTTGAATGATTACATTTTCATATACGGCTCTTAATCCTTGTATGCACTGCTGTCATCATATTGTACAAAGCGTTACGTAAGTGACACATACTCAATAATGTTACGCTCTGTAATCAATTAGCCAATATTTGAGGCTGATAAGCTAGGTTGGTAGCTAACTCGCTCGTTTATGAATATGCGTGCCAGAAATGGTACTGCGGCTGTCTGGATCAAACTAAGCGTACGGCAACATATGTAGTGATGTATATAAATGTTGGGTAACTTGCATGGTAAATGGTTCTCATTGCCTCTCCCTTTCCCTGTCCCTCCTTACAGTTATTTTGTTTCGTTTGGTTTGGTTTGGTTTCGTTTTCATTTTCATTTCAAGTGTTCATAAATTTTCAGACCTAACGACATTTTGTCACAACACGTTTTAATAACTTGTAATTTTTTAGTGTTTCGTTAGAGCACTTGGTGAGGGTTGTAATTGTAAACAAATATTTATTCATATGGCGGTACGTTGGTGTGGATTGTCCGTACGCGTATGCATTATAACCCATAACACTTCAAGTGTATCAAGTTAGTCAGCAGCATCTGTTTATTTTCTCAGGCCGTTGTTAATACGTTTTGTGGCTTTTTAAGGTTTATTCGTAACAATAAATAATTTAACTGAATGTGTGTGACATGTAAGATTCTCGTAAGCCATTACTTGGCACATTTCGTGCCACATACATATGTATGGTGTGTGTGAAGGAGGCAATTTAATATACAAATACCCCCAAAAATTATATCTATTTTACACATAAACAAACAAACTTTTCTATTAATGAAATCAATTGCAACAGGTGATGCTCGGAAATTCAGAATTCATGTATAATACAACATAACAACGAGTGATTCACAATTCGACGATGTGGTTATATTGCATCATATATTATGCGCTAGTGCTGTAACTTTATTGATCAGTACAATACCACGCTTCCGAGTAAAACACGTGTTTCCCTTTAGCGTATTATTTACACATATTCAGCGTTCAATGAATAGTAAAATGAGATAATTAAAAAAAAACTCATTAGAAAGACATAAAAAAATTTATATTTGGCATAAGGCGTATCTTGAACACCCACCACTTTACGACTTTAAAATCAAAGTTATGAATGGCAATAATGCTTAAGTGGTGTGGACAGGGTCTTTATATTGAGTAAAAAACCTCTTTGTTTTTTGTTTAAGTGTAGGCATGCTAGTGGACCGATTTAGGCCACGCTGCGTACGAGAACAAGCCCATATTTATCCCAAGGTTGCAGTGGGTAAAAGTTGGTGCATAATTTCATGCTGATCAAAAATATATATATACTTTGTAGGGTCTCGTATATGTTTTCCTCTGTGTAATAAATGCTTGGACAAAGCGAGCATATCCCGGATGTGTAGGTGGCGGGTATAAAAGTTAAGTACATTCTGTTTATTTTATTAAGTAAATGCGTTTAACCTTGAAAGTAATTTTGGTTCGGTTTCTTACTTTTGCTTTTGCTTTTGCTTTTGTTTTTGTTTTTGTTTTTGTTTTTATTGTTGTTTTGACAATTAATGCAAATGTTTAGTTAATATTTATTAGTTGTGTTGTGTAGAATTTATGGCTGTTATTTTGAAATGCAAATGATGTCGAAGTTTATTACCACCACAGGGCAAACAAGTGAAACTTTTAATGCGAAATGGTCCATGACGAAGCAATAATTCAGATTTCGAATCATTCAACTTCAGTTGAAACAGGTAAACGACGCGAAAGAACATTAAATCCTTCACTTTCTAAATTGCTTTCAAACCGTTTTCATTTCGTGCTTGGTGGAAGTGATAAGATGCTGCAGTGTAAAGGTCATCAAAATGTCACCGTAACATTCAATTCCACAGAAATGTTGAAGGAATTGCTGGGACGAATCGATTTTAAATATTATAGATCACGGTGCAGCAAGTATAGGTTGTAAAATGTATTTTTCGAAACTTGGCTCACTTTCCATCTGAATAATAAACAGTTACAATTTACAATTTACATACAGTGCTTGAATAATCTGTTGCGAGATCATTTTACCCGAAATTCGGTTGGAGTGAAATTTGTATATTTTTACTTGTATGTTTCAGTCCGTCCTTACAAACGTAATATTTTATTTCTAACAGCCCGAATATAATCCAAACATCCAGAAACTAAATGAAGAAATCTTTTTTAAATAATCCCATCCCGATGTACCAAAAACGGCCCTTATTAAAGGTTAGCCTATCCACCGATGTGCCAAAAATGGGCGTGGTCGTATAACAAACACGCCAACAATTTATAAAAAACCACACTCCACGTAAAACTCGACTTTCAAACTGATACGTAATACATACACCACTAGGGGGCGTAATCATATATCTGCCACGCCCACTATTGTAGATGTGGAATGTATTTAAGATTTGGCCTAAACCGAATTCAGTTTTCGTATTTGTTTTTTGTTATTTTGAGGCTTTACGTGTATGTGTACAGTTCTGAAGATTTTTTATTCAAACTTTTCATAATAACGTCTCAGGATAGAAATCAATTTTGTAAAAAAAGTATTTATTTATGGTGGCGATCAGTAAAAATTAACGAGCAGAATATAAAAAAAAACAACAATTGAGGCTTAAGGCAAATCTGAAATACCCTCTACCTACGGACAGAGGGTGTGGCATGTACCTTAATTAAGTAATTCAACTAAAAGTCAAATTCTTAGACAAATTAGAGTTTGTGTAGGTTGTGGGCGTAATTGTTATACGGCCACGGCCACTTTTTGGCTTACAACTGTGTGCACAAAATTTCAAGTTGATCGGTACCTGGTACATTGTGGCTCTGAGAGATTTTCATGGACTTGTTGCAATAATTTAAGTGGGAACATTCGTACAGATACTCTTTCGAACGTTTCCTTCTGGGTGCTGCAAACGGAACAACAAATTTAACACACGCTCATTACTAAGGTGGAGGATGCAAAGAACCACAATGAATACCAACGATTCCCTCTGTAGTTTCAAACATTGCTTACCCCACAAAAGTTATTAATGGAAAGAACGAGTCATAAAAAGCAAATAAAAAAAAGCAAATAAATAATCATAAAAATGTTCCGACTAGGGGGGAACGCATGCTGAGCCAAGAATCAATGCCACACAATACTGGACAAGCGTAAGTGTCTTTCGTAAATAGCAGACATTATGACGTCGCTGTTAACATGTTCGGAGGATCACCTTCATCCAACATATTACCTCCACTTCGCCTATAGCGGTATTGGTAGCCATGTGCATGTGGTGCATGTGCTATTCGTATGCATACAACAAATGAATTGAAACTTTACAGATACTTATACACATGTACGCATTTGTCGTTCCCAGTGGAGAAGGCAATCAACGAGATAATGTGTGTTGTGACTTTCTGAGACAAACTGGCAGCATTATTGACCAGTTAAATGAGATGGTCGGACAAGTTTTTCTTTTTTGTTTTTTTAAGAAAAGTCGAAATGCGTACAACTTGTATTCGTAATAATTACTCTACAACTATGTAGCTATGGCCAATAGCGCACCTTTACAATGGGAGCGTGATTGCGTCTGTATGATGTTATAAATTCAGTTAATTGGGTATTATATACCCGGAGATGTATCGCCATCACAAGTGTTGCTTCCGAAGGCAGAGAAAGAGACGTTAATTTCATATGTTGCTATCCCAACACCCCCTAAAGCCGCTTTGGCTCACTTTAAAGCATGCAAAACACAAGTCAATTATCCTTACAGCAAATTACCTGTCTAACCAGTAGCTGCTGTTTGAATGCAGTTGCTAAGAAACTGGTAACATGGTAAGACTCCTAGAGAAGGAGAGAGCGAGAGGCTGTTTCGCTTTGGTTGAGGTAAACCTCAAAGTCGATTTAGACTAATTCGCCAATTATGGCACATAGCCTGCTAATGGCCATTACTTCTAATAATCATACACACGTGTGCTAATAATTAATGAAATATTACATCTTTCAACTGAAATGTTTTGTTTGTTCTAACACCTCCTGTCACCTTTCTGGTACCACGTACACACACATGCATTTATTTCAGTATCAAATTACACTGGTTACCATTGTCTGTGTTCAAATAAAGCCAGTATTTCAGTATATTTGTTTCCAAATCGAAAAAGTATTTAAAACCTTTCCAACTTAGTGCGACAGTCATTTTAAAGATGTCAAGTAATGATAAGAACATCAAAAAATACATGATACGAGTACATGCGTTCATTAACATCGGAATCTACGTCCATCAATTCATAGAGAGCATCGTCAAGGTGAAGACATGAATGAGTAGCAGTTCCGCTGCGTTGTTCCGTTTGCAACGCTCAGAAGGGAGAGTCAGAGACCCTACAAAGCATATACATATATGTATATTCTTGGTCAGCATCAAAATCAGATCAAAATTGATCTAGCCTTGTCTGTCCGTGCGTCTGTCTCTTGTTGGCATTCTCACCTTTCCGAAAATCATGCTATTAAGCTGAAATTTTGCACAAAATTGGAAATATTGAGAGCCACGCTCACAATCTACAAAAGTCTGTCTATCAGTCACAAAAATTGAGCTACAAAGTTTCAATTTGCACATATATCTGTGTTGATTATTGGACACGCCCATCATTTACAAAAATAAGAATTTTTTGAAAAATTCGATGTATGTAATGCAACATTATTAAAGGGCCTGCCACCCCCATATATTGCATAGAGATTTAATGCATATTTTAGATTTTTGCAGCAAAATGTGGTTCCTTTACTTGTTCTTATTGTACACAGTGGGTGTGTGTGTGTGTGTGTGATATGAAGTTTGGGCGACCCACCCCAATAATCTGTATTATAGAATATCTTCTGCTTACATTAAGTGTGTATATATATATATAATTTGTGTATATTTCTAAGAATTGTTCATTTCTTCTTTAACTGAAGTGACGTTACATGATACTTGTCTGCTTACCTCTCTATCAAGAGCATTAAAGCTTGATGTTGGTTCATAGTAGTGATACTATTACATATACAGATACAACAATCTTATGTATCTAAATGTACAATAAAATGTGTAAAACCAACAACAATAACAACATAAATGATAGGAATCTATAACTAATGACCATCATACGTTTGAAAGGCGCATTTGTCTTCTGGTTATTAATTGACATAACAACGATAGTATCGCTACGTTGAACATATTGTTGTTGTTGTTGTTGTTGTTGTTGTTGTAGCTGCGGTTATTATGATTATAACACAGATAAAGTAAAACATATGTAGATAGCTCGAGCTTAGTCAGAGTATTATCATTAATATTGTGACACTTTTGTTCATCGCTTTAGTGTGCAGTTTGACCTGGTGTATTGGTTGTGCCTTTGATCATGTAGCCGAGCTGTCTGCTTAACCATAATTGAAGGCAGCCTTCATAAAACTATAAAGTGTCAACAAGGAAAGTATCGTCAGCTGTAAGCAAAATAAATTATTACGTTACATGGTAAATTGTTAAAAGTATATTTTGAGAAATTGTTCCTACGAACGTCCATTTTCTTCACTTGAAGCGCTTTTCCAGTGAGGAAATGAAAAAGTTTTTTTTTGAAAAAATGTTCCACAATGTTCCGCCCTTGTTTTATACTCTGAAATTCTAAATCGTTCAAAATTATATATACTTTGTATTGTCTCTGAATCCTACTTCTCGGCGCTGCAAACGGAATGACAAACTTAGTATATCTCCCATCTTATGTGGAGGGTGTAGAAATATCAAAACTAATTCATAATTGCCCATTACTGACACACACATAACATACTACTCTAAAATACTTTCACAGTTTGCAAATATTTAATATTTGTTTAATCTTTCAAGTGATGCGAAAAATGTATAATTATTTATACATATCCATTATGGCAAAGCCACTGTCATGTGTATTTGTGTGTGTGTGTCTGTGTGTGTGTTTTAATGTACAATATCGATCAGTGGATTCAACAAAAAAAAGGGATGTATGTTTATCCATGAGGATGTATGTTCATTCTAAAATTCAATGCATTTTATCCCATTTCGTTGATGTGGTAAAAAAGCGAAAAAAAACATGTGTGTATGTGTGTGTGTGTGTGTGTATGTTAGGGAAAAAACTCGTGCGGAGTATTTGAAAGAACTTTGACAGACGGAAACAGGAAACCGGAAGTCCATCTTACATACAATAGCAACGGCAAAGATATTATTACACATGGAATAGCAGGGGGGTGGGACGCTAGCAATACACTGTTAGATGTGTTGTGTGGTTGTGTTACAAATATTATAAAATCGGTACCGAACACATTATGAACATACACCCAAACCAGAACGCAAACGTTCCACCCAGATCGCCATCGTTTTGATGTAAAAATTCATCGTAAATGCTCCTTAACTCCTGTATGGATGTCAAAATATTAAACACTCTACACTCGTACTTACTCACAGCTTTCTTCTCTTCCCAATGCCCATCTCCTTGTAATTCTTCGCTTTTTTCTTTTTTTTTTTTTTGTGCGTACACCTATAACGAACATTAACAATCAATTTTGCCACATTACAACAGCAATGTCGTGCAGCAACAACAATCTTATATAGCGGAAACTGATAACGCATGGACGTACGTACGGTACGCCGGACAAAATACACATGTATGCGTATATATGTATAAATGGCATTACGCTCCAAGCCAGATATTGCCCACTCCTGGCACACGCTTCGTTTCTCTGTACTTTATAACTTAATCACTTAGCGAAAGAAAGATACGTCAAGTACGCGAAATATTATATGCGGCACTCGTTCATGGCGCATATACGAAAGGTTGGCCGCCCACTACTCTTCAAATGCGTACATTTGGTACATGGGTATGGGAGGTACATATGCGCGTTAATATCTTGACGAATTTTTCCTTATCATTTGACCGTACGAATCAATGATGCGCAAGAATTGCATTTGTTGACACAAGCGTGTACCGGAGGGTGAACCGGGAGGGTGGAACAGTACTCCCAAATTTGAACACAGCTATGTGCAACATGAACTATGAACTGTGTGATATTCGTGGTTAAAAAATTTTGTTTTATCAGCGCCATCTCAATATAAATTTTAATAGGCAGATACGTTTCTGCATTTATAAACTTCTCAATATAATACTAATGCTGGTAATACGTGATGTCGCGCTCATATTTATACTCTACACCTCAAGAAGGATAAAGTATATTAACTTTCGATTAAGCGGTCAAGTATTGACGCATCCTGAGCCATGAAGTTTTGTGTTTTTGCTTTATATCCATGATATTGGAACGAAAGACGATTTCTATAAAAATCGGCCGAAATGGAATATTACTGACACCGCAAATATAACGTGATTATTATATGATACGAACGGGTCATGTACACAATTGCGCCATCTTTTAGATGCGGATACTAGGATACGTTAAATGTTACCTCGCAAGTTCAAATCTGCACCAAAGCCTCTGCTTTGGAAATTGTGGTGTCAGACGTGTTGTCAGACCCCTGACCCCATTTTTTGAATATTGATGAATAAGGTAAATATATAAATTATAAACACATATATGGAGCATATCAACAACATACGTAGCTAGATCGATTCAGATTTGAATTATTAACGTTTTATTGGGTTCTTGAAGCTTCCTTCTGGAGATTGTAAACGTAAAACAATCTGAAACGATTTAACTATGTTTGTTTGTTTAGTTTATTTCT
This sequence comes from Ornithomya chloropus, assembly GCA_963971445.1. Taxonomy (NCBI): domain Eukaryota; kingdom Metazoa; phylum Arthropoda; class Insecta; order Diptera; family Hippoboscidae; genus Ornithomya; species Ornithomya chloropus. The sequence goes on along the minus strand of OZ020530.1, from coordinate 27,338,487 downwards.
TTATTTTTCAAAGTTACTTATAAATATAATTAACATAGGTGCCTCCCACCTCACCAGCTCGGAGTTTATTTGAGGTAGGAGTATGCACCAATTACCATTCTATACCTATCAACTACTTATCAACTAATTACACCTAAATTTCGTTCGCATAGCCTTGCACGAAGTGCAACATAATGTCTCTCTTAAAGCGAGTGGAATTCCGTGTAGCCTGTAGACAGACGGGAATGAAATTCCACCATCGGATTGCGAAAACAAAAAAATGACGTGCACACATTAGGGATATGTGACGCATAAGTTTAATATTCTGGTTGCGATTTGACATTGAGAATTCCAGTCTGTTAAACAGGTAGCTTGGATCCTGCTTTGTGACAATTTTTTGAAGTAAACATAGCGCTCTACATTTAAGCAGGTCCTCCAACGTGACTGATAACAGAGATACTGTGTAGCTTGAAACGGGGTCATACCTTCTCAACCCATAAACGTACCTGATAATGGAGTTGTTAGTCCTTTTCAGTTTCGGTTTAGAACAGCTCACATCCATGTAGGAGTTTAGGATAGAGGTAAGCTTTGACCAAAAGTTTTCTAATGTTTAAGGTTGTGAACCACTGTAAATACCATAGTAATCTTAGCATTCCGTACACTTGTCCTACATTTTTATTAATTTGATTATCCCAAGCGAGCGTTCTAGTAAATGTCACTCCAAGGTTTTTACAGAGTCAACTATTTTAACGTCCGTCCCCAATAAACGGATTCTAATGTTCTTAAGGTTCGCCTTCCTGTAAAAAGCTATGCACTTAGTTTTTACAGAATTCGAGGCCAGACCGTTGGAACAGACCCAATTCGCGATATTGGCCAGATCATCATTGATTTTCATTGCAGTATTAATGATGTTGTCAGGCGTTCCACTAGCCCAGATCTGAACATCATCGGCGTACGTGTGCACTTTACACCACCTAAGGCAAGTGGGTAAATCATTTATGAATAAAGAGAACAACAGTGGACCAAGGACGGACCCTTACGGAACACCTCGCTTAATCGGAAGTAGATCGGAGAAACCATTATTGGCAAACACACGTTGATACCTATTTCAGAAGTATGTATGTGGTATGAAAGTTGAAGAATTTTCTAAGTTTGACTTCCATCAGCAAATGGTCGACAGAATCGAATGCTTTTGTGTGGTTGTTTGTTGTCCAAGTTTCACCTAACGCTTTCTGCGACATCAATCATCAATCTATTTTTTCGGAAACCGGACTGAGAGTCAACTAATAATGAGTTGATACTAACATGATCGCAAATTTGTTTTTTAATGATTTTTTCAAAAACTTTAGAGATAAACGGAAGGATCGCAATTGATCTATAGTCACCATTGCTTTTCGGAATGGGCAAGACTTTTGTTAGTTTCCAACAACTCGGAAAGGTCGAACGCATAATTACATCATTAAAAATCAATGTGATACTTTTCAACACAAACGGAAGAATAAGCCTAATAAATCTGGGATCGATGTCGTCCAGTCCTATGGCATTAGACTTGATACTAAGTATACACTCAAATACTTCAGTTTCATTCACACCATTAAACCTCAGTGAATTAAAGCTAAGATCTGTTTCTATTTCTAAATAGTGAGAGACATCAGGGCTGCTCATGGGTATGTTGACAATTTTTTTATTAATTTCGTTCACGTCAAGGCCTGTGTGTTCTATATGAACACAATCTGTGCTCAAGTTGTTAGGACATTTGGATGGCCATAGTTTTTAAGATATTTCGATTAAACTTTTAAACAGAATATTAGAGTTTTCATATTGATTTTTTTTTGTTGGTAAAGCCGGGCATGCACTCATATGAAAAAATAGCACAAAATCTAGACCAGTTATTGTATTCATTGACTGCGTTGTTTTTTTACTTCCCATATTATCGGTCAGCGTAAACTTATGCGTTATGATATTAATGTAACTGTGTAGGAATGCGTCCTTTTCAATGGTTGACGTAAATGCATACGGTTGTATATGGTACGTGAAAAACTTTATTCTATTTCTTAGAAAATGTGTACAATCATGTAATAATTTAAAAATATATATAATGTATAATAGTATATACTCGTATATATATATCTAAAGGAGTGTTTTTGAGCTCTTCCAGGTCTGCGCTTATTTAAATGTACTTGGCCACGAAGAGTGAAAAAGAGGGTGTAGCACTAAAGAAAATGTAAAAAACGCCTTATCACTTTGCCAGACTCACTCGTGTATATTTAACAACAACAACAATGACTAAACAGTGTAAAATTGTCTGAGACACATTAAATTGCCGTTACTGTGCAAGCATGCATGTGTCCATGAATGATATTGTAAACATACATACACACAAAGCATTGAAAGTGCACAGGTATGCAAGTGCTGCTGAGTCGTTATGTCCTTCCTGTAGGGCTTCTGCCTTTAAGTCTACCTCGGCGCAAAGTAAAAGAAGAGACACCGAGAGTTCAAGTTATATCCTAAACATAAAGTCAAACATATGAATGTGTTGTTATTATTGTTTTTGTTTTGTTTTGTTTTTTTTTGTTTTTTTTTGTTTTTTTTTTGATATGTGTGCGGCAAAAAACACAGGTGTGCAGTACAGTACCATAGCAAATCACTGTGTGTTTTTTCGATTTCTGTGCTCGGGTGCCAGTGTGCAAGTGAGAAACGTATGGGTGTTAAATGGCAGGTACTAATGTGACACTTAAACTGAAAGTATCCACAAACCAGCAAGCAAAGACAACATTCGTACACACATTCGAGAGAAAGTAAAAAATAAATAAACTTCACTATGGGTCCTTATTCATATATGCACACCTACACACACACCACATAAACAACATACGTACACACACAAAAAATGAATTTTTATACCCTCCACTTAAAGGCATCACTCCGTTTCAAACACTCACAAGGAAATGCTTAAAATCCTATACAGTAAACACATTCCTGATCAGCATCAAGATCTGAATCGATTTATCTATATGTACGTCCATTATTTTGTTATCTTGCTGGTGCACGTAAATTGAGATATTTGTCGGACAGTTTGTATCTAGTGTTTCTGCACGCAAGCTCCTAAATAAATTGGAGAAATGAGCTGAAAACCATGCCCACAATCGAAAAAAAATTTAGCTATGAAATTGAAATGGGGAGAGGACAAGTACAAGCCTCGTTTACAATTTAGACAAAATCCTGATCTAGCTCAGTATCCGACATCTCAGTTAGTACGTAATACACACCCTATTAAAACGACCACAACTTGTATATAGCTCTGAAGGGTGCTAAAATTTCGACCAATCCAAGTTTACTTTTTATGCAATCCATGTTAGTGATGCAAGTATTGTTGGCATTTTCATTGGTCGTTAATTTTGGGCTATTGAGCGGAAATTTTCAACTAACGTTTCTAAATTGTGCACATAGTGGTCTAGAGAGGCGAGATCGGTCAAGAGCCACGCCCAAAATTCATAAAAATTGAGTTACTAAATAGAAATTTGGTGCACATATTAATATTGTGTCTTTACCGTCGACGTACCTTTACCACAGTCGGATTAGAGTCACGCCCTCAAATTACAAAAACACCTTTTGCTGAATTCAACATGGAAGTCCATTCCCAAGACATAAACTACAAAGGGTGTATTTAGGTATCTGCCACGCCCACTGATTAAACAAACAGTGTGCGGTACAATAGGTGGACGTCATGGAGTTCATTTGAAAAAACTTTGAATATAAAAGTTGTTGACTTTGACCTTGATATTCTCTCTTCCAACCCCTTTCTTTATACATGAAAATTTTTCCAAAAATGTCATCCTCTGACGTTCCTCGAGAGTTACCATCTTTATTCCTCATCCTGTGGAAATGGAGGATATTGCGAATTCGGTCTAAGCCAAATATCGTTTCTTTATGTTTTTTTTTTGAGCAATTTTTTTACCTGAAAACTATTCTACTTTATATTCTTGTTCTGCTTCGGCTTTGTTTAACTTGTTTCGTAACCGCGGGTGATTGCTCGTACCAGTAAAATGTCTTCTCCTCTGTACCGATTGCCACTCAATCGCACACACAGCAACAATTTTATTCGTAAGCAAAGCAAATAGCGCTCATACCGATGCACACAATCAAACCAATGCGATCAATATTTAAATGATTGACGATGCATATAATCGCACATAGTTACTTTTTTAAATATTCAAGTTGGTCTTTTTTTCCACTTGCTTCCTCTAAGTTGACTCATTGTTGTTCATTACATTACTGATAGAGAGGACTCAAATATATTTGTCCGCCTACGGTGCAGCCATTGTAGCAAAGTGTGAAAATTTTATGGATTTTTTCCAAAAATCACACCTTTTTCTATCGCTTGCTGTGAATATCCATTTTTCATTTGGTACATTTTTTGCATTTGACATTACACCGCATCCCCTGGAAATCAAGTGACGTGAAGGTGGCATTCTTGGAATGGACACCTTTGCCGTGAGAATCTGAGCATTTCCCTTTTAATTCATTTACTTGCGACGTTTTTTGTAGGGGCCTTCCAAAAAAAAAAAAAACTGCACCGGTTGCCAAAGCGGCAAGCCAGAGGGGGGGGGGGGGGGGGGGGGGGTTGGAAGTGGATATGGGCGAAATGTCAAATAATTATAACCACATATCTAAATAATAAACGCACTGCACGCACACTAACATATTGATATGTTATAAAAATATGTGAACATGAACAGAAAACATATGGAATTGCGGTCGTAGTGACAGATGCTGTCACTAAAAAAATTTTTCCCCATTGACCATGAAGAGCTTCCTTAAATGCAAATATATGTGTATGTATAGGTTAGCGTATGTGCATGTGTGTGCATATCTATATATATTTGCATATGCGTTTGTACAAGCAGACGTATACCAACAATAATAAATATATCAAAAAACTTGCGCTGCACACGCATCCATTAATTATGAAAGAATTAATACAGAGCACACATGCCCAAGCACAAATGCATTGTTTGGTTGTACCATATATTGTATATACATTTTACATACGAACATCCGAACAACTCTTCTATTCGTGTGCGCGCAATTGTATCCATTTTACACAATTCATGGGTCAACGAATACACACGGCTATGTTCGGTTATAATTTATTACTTGCTTCGAAACTAAAAAAAAAGAGAACAAATGTTCGAGCACACATTTACATGCATGTACAATGTACGATGTGCAATAATAAGTACAAGCCTAGTGGAGCTGTGTTTTTGTACCCACCACTATAATGATTATGAGGTTATAATGGTTTTGTTCAAATGTTTGTAAGCGAGCGGTACTCTCCTTGCTTGGCTTCGAATTCTGACTCAATTTAGCCCTTGTAGCCGGACTGTTGGCATGTACGACTCATGTACAAAACTGGACTTGGCCTACGTCTCCTAGATTTGTCATACGCCTAATATAATTTATTTGTTTCTTTTTTTTTTCTTTTTTTGCAATAGAGTTTACTGTCTGGCAGCATCACTTTTGTCGTTGTATATATTTTTTCCATATGTATGCCGTGTGGCTGCGACTATTTTAACTTGAATGCTATTGATGGCATCGATGATTTGTGTATATTGACCAGGGCAAAGCCATAGGTAGAGGATGTTAACACAGGACGAAAAGAGAGGCACATATGACCTCAGAAAAATCCCCACACACTCAGCCAACTCATCCAATTTAAGTGATGAATATATGCAGTGTGCATCACCCTTGCGATTATAACCTGCCTCCTGTTCGCCATGTTGATTATTATACATATGCTCACTCACTCGCTTACTTTCATTTCGTAATAAACGCTGTGATGAGTATTTCGTTATATACTAAATATATTCATTCATCCATACACATGTTCATGTTGTACATACGTACTTGCACATACGAAGTAAAAAAGTTTAGAGTTGACTTTGGTGTAGAGCTGGGATACCCTCCATATCAATATTCTAATTATGGGCGTGGCCTCTAACATTATAGGTACTTATTTGTCGGATCCTACTAATGGGCGCGTCCGCTAAATGGCCCCATGCATTTTCAACATTTCGATAAATCGGATAATAACCCTGAAAAGGTTCGCTGATAGAGAGATTTTCGCCGGTTAAGGCCCCCTTAAATTTGGAACAAATATTTTAAAATTTACACACAAATACCAAGACGTTTATGGTTTCCATTCTGAGGAGTCTCTGAGACCTCTTTCTGCTGCTTTTCTTTTGCAAACGGACTAACAAATTTAGTATACCCCCTCCACCAACATATGTAGTGGTTGCAAAAATAAATATGTATTCATTTGTTACATGTATGCGTACCGTATCATCGATCGAATCATTTCACATGGAATTGCCACCGATTTATTAAATAGACGGCAAAGTTATTTGTCATTATTTTTAATATCGGCATCGATATGTATTTCATGCATAAAAGTTTCATTAAATGTGAAATTGTGAAATGAGAATTGTGTATGCTTGAGTATGTTTGAATATATTTATCATTGATTTGCAAGCACACCACACGGTCAATTGTCCATGAGCATATCGCATAATTAATTCCATGACTTTTACCTACAAGCCCATAATGCCAATTCTCCATGTCTTATAAATACTTATTAACAATCCTTCAAAGCGTTGTTCAATTAATTCGTATATAATTCTAATGCCGATTTAATAACGTAATGCCGTCTTTCAAGCAATTGCTGAATAAATGAAACGAAATGAAATGAGAAAGGAAGCGAAGAAGCTTTCAAGAGAGGTTTCCCTCTGTTCTTCTCTCTGTCAGGATTTCCATTCTACGCTTCTTTGGGTCTTAACATATTACGGTTGTAATATGTGATCTGTGTTGTATAATTGAGAAGAAACCCTCCAACCTCCCCGCACGCTGTCTACATAAATCCCATATTGAATAAAATTTGTTACTCTCGTATTTGATTGAACAGTTACATGCCAGTAATCATAATCACAACTGCAAAGCCTTGGAATTGATGTTGGAAGAGACTGCATTCATGTCAAGGTAAACACTGCACACATTCATGCACGAATACAACCTGTCATGCAACAACAATAATAATAATAATAATAATAATAATAATAATCGCGAGAAAGGAGTGTCTTTGTGTCGAGAAAATGGAAAATGGAAAATGGATTACACTGCGTACCCATTCAATTCTAGGCATATTTAATATTTAAATGCAAATACATAATATGGGTACAATATCATACCAATAACAACAACAACAACAACAACAACAACAACAACAACACTAATAATTCGTTTATACGATTAAAATTTACGTACACGTTTTAATACACGAGCATGGTAAGGTCCAATGCTTGAATTTGGAAGAGCACAGCATAGTAGTTAACTAGTAACCATTTGATCCTCTACACCACTTTGGTCTACAAACTATGTTGATCTATGCTGATGATCACATAAGTCACTTCGCGAAAGGAACGGGTTCTAAAAATGGTTCAATCGGATCCAAATTTAGCACATCCAATTATTAAGCCAATTAAATATTCTCCAGTGCCTGCGAGGCACTGCCGTACAAGTCACTTCGTGAAATATAATTATATGGAAAGAGGTTTTAAAAATGATCCCATCAGGTCCAAATTTGGCACAGCCAAATATGAAGCTAATTAAGCTGCTCTTCACCAATTTTTATCGAAAAATATTAAGAATTGCAAATTTTTGCCATATAAAAGCTTTCATTATGATAAGATCTTATATGGGGAGAGGTGCTAAAAATGGTCCGATTGAATCCATTATCAATAGCGTTTCCCTTTTAGCTAAAGTCTTTGTACGAAATTTCATTGAAATATCTCAAAAAAGTTTGTGACCTGTAGCTTGCGTACAAATATACATGGACAGACAGAGGGACATGGTTGAATCGTTTCAGATTTCAATTCTGAATCGAATTTGCCGTTTTGGAGTTACAAATATCCCCACAAAGGTAATATACCCTTTCCCATAATTAGTGCAGTGACATCTCATCCCTTCTCTAACTATTATATAAAGAGTGAAAATAAATATATTTCAACGCGTAAATATAATGTATATTCGTGTATGCGTGAATAGGTGCATGAGTATGCGTCGGGGAAATGGTTAAAATTATGATTTAGGATTATTGAGCAGCTGAAAAGAAACGTGCTACCGATGATTGAATGCTGCATTCTAGCTTGTTTTTAGTTATTGTTTCCATTGTGAATGTCTACGCGGCAGCGTAAAAAATACTAAATTGATTTTAGAGCATTGGTGCATGAAAGGGCACCTACCTCGGCATGAACACCGTAGAAGTTATGCTTGAAACATATTCGTTGTGACCCCCAGAGGTACTTTCACTTGTTTCTTTCTGGGAGAGGTCAGTGAGACTTTTGAGGACACCAGTTCTACCAGTTCTCAAATTTATTCAAAACTGGCTTTTTATCCATCCATAGTACAGATGCGAGTCCCCATACAATTGTACGTTTTATACTTTTCATGAAACAGCAGACATTCGCACATTAGCACTCAGGTGGAAGCAAAGAAACAAGAAATATGGAACATGAAACATCAACTTCGACCTAAGCAATCATTAAAATCACGTTCAGTTTACCGGAGACATGGCGGCGCTCTAAAATAATAATAAAAAGTCTGGGTTACGCACTTTCATTTCTTGTTTTCTATAGAGGATAAATAATAAACTAATAAAAGGAAAAGAATTCACTCAAGGATGTATTGTTTTAATGTTTAGTCACTTTACTAGACACAGCGGCAACAAGTTATCAGAATTATTCAACCAAAAAAGGAAAAATTATAAAGAAATAGTTCAAGTCATGGCGGCAACGAGTACCATTTTCCAGGGCATCATATGATTTTACTACACCATGCAAGCGCACACTGCCTGTTTCACTCACATGTGATTTGTTCCTTTCATACACAACCATTTACGAACTTCAATTAATGAAAGGGAGTAGTTTGCTTCTATTTCAATTTATTTCATTGACTTCGACCAAATGTAATTATTTTGCTTTTTTATACCTTCACATAAAGTTGATATTTCCTGCACACATTTCTAATTTCTAAACTCAGGTCGCTATTTCAATGGGCGAAATATACAGCCACGTTCATAATTGATAAAATTCTATTTATCTGCACAAAAAAATAAAAATAGTTTAGCTAGAAAATTGAAAATTGAAAGTACGTATCCTTGTTTATAACAACCGCACCGATGGCGTGGTCGTATAAAAGACATGCCTACATTTTAGAAAAAAGATCTTTTTGTGCAGAATCCCACGTGTAAGTCAAAACGTATTATCAGAGCATAATCAACTACTTGCCACACCCACTGTTGACATATTATCTACATGATATATGCCAACATAACATTTGTTATATATGATAGATTTTCGCTAACAGTGGATATTTCACATTTCTCACTTAAAGCAACTGTGTTTTTTTCACAAGTTTATAATTTTTATTAATTAAAAGCGCTCAAAGAAATTTTAATTTAACATCATGCAACGCATTATGGTTCGCCTACAAAAAATTCGCAAATCAGTCAGGTGAACGTTTGGCGAGGCTTCTGCTTTATTGTGGCAATTATGCAACCGAGAGAAGACAATGCTTAACATATAAACGCGTATGGATTCTTTGCCTCAAGTTTACACTTGGGAAATTTTCTAACCGAGGTGACATTGAAGTTCGCATTATGTGCAATTGCTTGCTTGCTGGTAGAAGGTCTTTAAGTTGGGTTATACGTTGTACACATGTACTATCATATAAATGAATTGTAACACAAATCGTCTGCTCATAGGTTTCGGAAGCTGTGGTTGCAATGTCATTTCCTTTGGTTGGGTTGGGTTGGGTTGGCGTGGCGTGCATTCATTTTATGTTTGTGTGTACGTAACATGAAATACAAGTAAAACGTTACTTATTATACCTTAAAGACTTGAAGTTATATTAGACGAACACAAATTTTCTCCCTACTCGGTTCTGACGCTTTTATACCCTCCACCTCAGTGATGAGGGTATACTAAGTTTGTTCTTCCGTTTGCAACACTCAGAAGGAGGCGTCAGAGACCCTACAGAGTATATATATTCTTGATCAACGTTAAAAACTGAGTCGATTTAGACATGTATGTCCGCATGTCCGTGTGTCCGTGTGTCCGTCTGTTGTTGGCACTCTCACGGGCGTAAATCTTGAGATATTGAGCTGAAATTTTGTACACTCACTTTTAGTTTTTGCACGCAGATCGCTATTTAAAATATGCAAAATCTCACCAGAGCCACGCCCACAATCAACAAAAATCTATTTATCTGCCACAAAAATTGAGCTACAAACTTGAAATTTGGTATGTATATCTATGAATATTATCTTCATCGATATGCTAAAAATGGGCGTATTCGGATTACATACACGCCCACAATTAATAAAAATCTTTATATCTGCCACAAAAGTTGACCTAGGAATTTTAAATTTGGTACGCGTATACATAGTTATCCCAATGACTGACTTGCCAAAAATGGGCGCGGTCGGATAACAGACACGCCCACAATTTAAAAAAAACATACTTAACGTAAAAGTAGACTTGTATGCTGATACGTAATACGTACACTATTAGAAGGCGCAATATATATATATATTTGCCACGCCCTTTCGTGTACAGGTGGAGGGTATTTAAGATTTGGTCTAAACCAAATTTAGTTTTCTTACTTGTTTTTACTTCCTATTGGAATACTTGGTTCGTTGTTGTGTTTGTGACTTTCAGAGGGTGCCCCATAATGAATAAGTTGTTCTCTATCACCAAAGCGTGTCCTTCTAGCTGTGTGCTTGATTGTCTATAAAATGTTTGCGTTAATCTGAAATTTGCTTTAAAAATGGCTAACGACCATGCCCACAATTAACAAAAATATCGCATATATGACACAAAAACTTGAGCTTTTATATAAAACTTATGCTTCTTAGCAGTTAGTGCAATATATACATTATTGTGCCACGCCCAAAACTTATAAAAAAAAAACACTACAGTTAAGGTTAGGTGAAGGGTATACAATCTATGTGCTTTAAGGGAAATATAATATTTTAATTGTTGTTGTTGTTTCGTTTGTCTAAAGGCCTAGAAGCAAGTCAGTCATTGTAACCGATTCTTTGTATATGTTCCAAACAACAACAACAACAACAACAACAACAACAACAACAACAACCATCTGTAATTTAAATAGGTTTTCAATTTGTGGCTATTTAATATGTTGCACCCGACATACCGACCCCTTATACTTATGCTTGTGTTTATGTAAGCATACAACATGCAAGTAACATTGTCTTATATACATACGCTACGGGTTATCGTGAGAGAATACACGTTCAACCGCAAATAAGTGCATTTTATTTGTCATCATTTAATTCGAGCACTTTTACTAATGTTGTTAAGTCAGTCCTCATCCTCATCCCTAGTTTTTGCGGTGACATCCTTTTCCTTAATTCGATACCTCTGCGGACGTTCGTCCCCTTGAATACAATACTGCGCACTTAGCAGTGTTTGTGTGTGTGTGTGTGTGTGTGTGTATGTAATACTAGCAGCTGTATGTGTATGGGTATGTGTTGATGTGTAGTAGACTTTATTTCTTGTTTATTTTTTTTATTTTTTTTCGTTACATAAACGCATGATTGTTTCATACAATTTTTACGCTTAGTTCACATATTAAACATTTCACCTCTGAAATTTTATAGGTTGCGGTTTATTCATTAACCCCCTTCAGCCAGAAGAAGCCGAAGATTCTGACGCATATGTAACCTAGAAAATGTTACTTGAAAAAATTCAAAAATCCAAAGATTCAAAAATCCAAACCATGTATTAAATCTTAAAAAAAGAAAAATAATAAAAAAAATCTCCCATTTCAGCATTCGCGTTCAAATCATTATTGGAATGTGTAGGCATAAATATATATGTATGTGCGTGTGCCTTTACTTCTAGATTGATTTTGGTTTATGTGGTTATTTGTTAATCAACTTTCTTGGGCTTATGTAAGAGAATAAAGCCGACACCACCGCCAACACCGCCAACACCGCCGCAACCGACACCAATCCATCTCTCTGACGGTTTATTGTGGTTCGGAAAAGTATTTTAAAAGGTCTCTTGTGTAGAATGCGTCTGCTCACAATCATCATCAATGAGTTTGACGTCGTCAGTCGACCATCACAACCACAATAGCAAACAGCCTCTATTGATATATGTCTCATGTTGTTTTTCCTTTTTTTTTGCTCTCACTCACCTAGTGGTTTTCAAGTACTTTATCCACACAATCACTCATCATGAAGGCTTTTTTAAGTAATCATTACGTTTACAAGTGTGTATACGTGAAGATACGTGTGTGTGTTTGTGTACATATCTTAGTCTTTGAAGGCCCAGGTGTGTTGATAATGTGTTACAATGCGGTTGCATATAATTAAGTTGCATTTATGGCAATCACTGATGACGGTGATGTGCGTGTGTGCGTGTGTGCGTGTGTGCGTGTGTGTGTGTATGTGTCATAATGGATTGTTAAGAAATTTCTTGCAATTTATCTCACCGCAGCAGCGGCAGCAGCTCTGTACTGTACTGAATGTTGAGATCAAAGAAAAAGTGCCGACGTTTACCATATGTGATTAAAACTGAAATCGAGATTTTATGAAAAGATGTTGTTTGAAAAACAAGTTCTACTTACAGCAATTGAAAGCTAATATTGAATACCTTGTGTCCTTGTGCAACTACCACATGCTCTACATATTCATGATCACCTTCAGGATCTGAATCGATCTAGCAATATCTGTTGGAACGCTTCCGGTCACAATTTTTTTTGATTTTGAGTTTTGAGTAGTTTGTACAGATATTATCTCTACAGAAAAATAGTACGCAATGAAGTTTATTGAGGCCTATGAAAGCGTAACGCACATAAAAACAAGTAAATTTGGCTTAGGCCACCATCTGAGGGCATTAAGGAAACATGGCGGCGTTTTTACCACATATCGATTCAGAATGCTGTTTGATTCTGTTTAACAAAACAGGTCTCTGAAGGCACCTTCTACGCTTAACAAACGTTTTATATTCCTGCCCTTAAGATGGTGACTTAAATAATTTGATATATTACACATGTTAACAATTTTAAGTATAAACTTTATCGATATCTCTCAGTACTCAGTACTCAGCCCATGTGTGTACCATTGTATGTACATTGATATGTAACGGAATATATTTTAGTAGGTACCCACATATATTACTTGAACACCCTAACAGTTGTTAAGTTGGTAGGCATCGCATATCAAAAATATATTTAATATTATTGCATTGACTGACGAGCTCACTAACTGACAAACTGGCTGGCTGGCTGATTGACTGCTTGACTGAATAAGTGAATAAGCGGTTAAAAGTTGATTTGAATGACTGGCTGACATTCATTTGCTTTCAAGCTTTAAACTCATGTAAAGCGGAAGTATCAGTGAAGCGTATGAAAGTCATATTGTTGAGCTCGTAATGTTATGTATAAATTTTCGGTTAGACTTGAATGCGTTGCGTTGTTATGCACATTGTGTATGGTATGTTGCCTTGTTACGTTTTATGCATAGCAGTAGAGTATAACTAACTAACTGTTGGCGGAAAATCACTCAAATGCTTACTGATGTTTGCAGCAATAAGATTACAACCGAAACCGTGTTCCTTTTATCGACTGTACAGCCACCAAAATTTTCACATCACACGGAGTTACTTTAATAACCTGTTCTTGTTGTGAGAGATCTTTAAAAATGCATTTATTGCCACGTAATGCCTTTGCTCTATCAGAATGGTTTATTGTAATCAATTGGCAACAATGGAATTCTTTGTTTGTTTATTTTGAATTGATTTTTCAACGAGCGAGATGTACGCATTGATCGTTAGTTATAACCAGCTGCTGCAAAGAAAAATATATGTACTTGTATTTATGTATGCACCACCACACCACATTTATCCTCTAAAGTAGTTACAGTTACTTGTGCTCACTTTGAGAAAACAACCCTTTGTTTTCAAAACACAACATTTTATGTAAATAACTTTCTCCGCCTAAGCGTTTGCGTTGCATTTGCTAGTACGTATACAACATACAACCATGTCGCATATGATTGTATACCTACCTACACACACTGCACAATTGTTGGCCTTGTTAATTATTTCAAGATGAACTTCACAAAAGTGTTTGTTGTCTCGTGTTGCGTTTATTTTCTTTTATCATTGTATTATTATTGCTATTATTCAAGCATACAAGGCCATGTGCACGGTTTGCAGTATCTCCATATACAGCTGTATGTGTAAGTTGTCATTGCCCGTTTCAAACGTCCAATTTTATTATTGTATAGTTTCATTTATAATGTGAATAAAGTTATTAGCAGAAGAACAGGCCGTGAAATTGTTGTAAAAACTTGCAAAAAACATTCACAACTTCCACAAGTTGCCAAATGAATGTTTTTGCAATAAATTTAACTTGCAATCGTTAGAAGCACGTAACAACGAACTAAAAGAATAATTCTCCATGAGTTTCTGTTTGTTGCAGAACATAATTATGTTGTTAAGGCAATGCTTTCACTAATTAACTGTTTATAGGGTCCCCGAAATGAATGAATATCTGAATTATTTCGGAACATGATGCGGGACCCAAAAAGAATGAAACCCCTATAAGAAATCTAAATTTGGGTTAGACCAAACCTCAAATATGCAGAGGTGGGCGTGACAGTTTTACGTCCTCTAGTAGTGTATGCGTGACATATCAGCTTTGAGAGCCACACCTCTTCTGACATCCTTAAATTATACTGGATAGTTACTTTCATATTATTCTTGAACTGTGAGACCTGTAGACCTGAAATTTCATAGAAATAATTCCTTTAGATATCTGGGTATTGAAAATGAGTTAAATCGGACCATGGACCTTTCTAAAATTTTACAAAACGTACACCTTTTAGGATTTTTCCAAACAAAATAAGAGACATAAAAAGTTTCGCCAGAATTTTATAAATTTGGAAAAGTCAAATTAACTACGCCCACCTAAAGCCGGCTTATAATGGTTTTTAATATGTTTTTTTTTTCTATTAAATTTTACTTTCGTTCTAAGAAATTTGACATATTATTCGCCAAATATTTGGAAGAAGCTAATGATGATTGGTATCTAGATTTTGGCATACGCCCCACTGTACTTGTTTTCCTTCTTTTCTGATCCTGAGGTACGTCCCAAAATATTTCGGCCAACTTTTCTGATACCCTATATATATATGATGTATGTATATGGATAGTTTTCATGGTATTGAATCAAAAGTCATTGCAGATTAGTTTAGTTTTTGTATTTATAATCTTCAAGTATGCATAGCTGGACCAGTCTTGTACATACGTACACATACCATACATTGATGATAGACTTCAAAAAATTATAAAAAAATAGACCATTTAGTGCTGATCCTCGTTTATGCAGCTACTGTTTTGCCACTAAATCTACAAACACATACAATCGGCTCTGTTGGGAACTTTTCATTGTAACAAGATTATATTTACACTCGTTTGCAAAAGTACATATGTGTGTAGTCGCTTGATACGTTTGAAGGATCGAAATTAATGTTGGCGCGTAATAAAAAAGTCCACTTTTATAAAACAACACCTTTTACGTGGTGTGTAATAAAATCTGAACGTTAAAGAACTGAAATAAAAGGAAACTCTACTGGAAACTAGTTCGTGATCTCACACATATCAGTTTTTTCTTATACGCGCGCAACCCTTTTGTTTTTTACGCAACTGAAGAGATTTTAATAACGACGGTAAAAAAATCCGCTGGTCAGTTGCAGTGTTGCTGAAGAAGTGAATTCGCTTGTTTGCTCGAGCGCTGCATTGAGGTGGTTGGTTGAGATTTTGTTCTGGTATCAAAACATATTGCTTGACTGCCGGATTTCCTAAAAACATCTCATAACAAAATCTTGTTACCCGCTTTAGTTCGTTCTCTTTCCGCGTTTCGCTATTCCCTGTATTCTTATGGAAAACATATGTAACGCAATGAATTTGCCAACTAGTTGAGTTGAGCGTTGAGCCATATAAATGAATGTGTTGTCCTTGACCGCGTTATACCCTCTTACCTTCAGATGCTTGCTTCACATTCAATGCAACTGTGCTCGCGTTTTAATTTGAAATTTTCACGTGAAAACCTTTACAAAAAAAATCGTGAGAACTTTCCCAAAGGCATATAATTAATAAGCTACGCATGTGTGTGTGTGTGTGTAATGTATATGTAATTATTAAGGTGGTTGTTTGGTTGATTTATTGAAATTCTGAATCACTGAGTTGGTGGCATAACAGCCATCAGCATGCAATTAAAGTAAAGCCCTCTGAATTAGAATTGAAATGAATTCATTTCAATACCTTTGCTGCCACAAGGGCGGAAGTGACATTGTTTTAAAATGATTTCATGTAAATTTTGTGAAATCTCACCCTCGAAATTGTTGTGATTTATTTACGTACGAGAAATCGAGCCATCCCCGGACTCTTTATTCTATATTTAACACAAGCCAAAATATTGAGTTTGCGCGCTTTTTATGTTAGGTCGGGGATCTAGTACATATACACACAAGAAACCGTGTTTTACGAAAGTGGTTAGAATGATTTTTTTTAATTTTATCAAAACAGTGACGTGTAAATCAACTGAAGTCTTACAACCAGATTTAAGCAAGATAGCATTCTCAAGGAATAGAAACAAATCGCAGGTAAAAGAGTTCACGATGTTGACTATAATACCTGATGATGAGTCAAAAGATAAATGAGACAAATGCCTAATTTCGATTGTCATAGAGTACTGAGCAGATTGTGTTTTAAAAAATTATTTAGTGTAAGGTAAGTAGGCTTAGTACGCTCCACATAATATGTGGGAATGTCCAGGAGGAAGTGCCAGAGTCCACAAGGTATATATAATCTTTTTCGACAACACAATTTGAAACAATTTAGGCATTTCCGTGCGTCTTTTTTTTTTTACGATAGGTGGAAAGCTTCGAAAGCCTGTGGTGCGAGACTTTAATACGCTAAAACCACCTCTGCGTCAATTCCGAGGTTCCTGTGGCACCACCGTCAGGTATTCTTTCACAGGGGAGAAAGGCCTTTGACTGGACTACGTCTTTTATGACAACAACCTATCTAGTCGAACGAAGATCTAACCAACGACGCCGGAGAGATCTGGATTCGCTCGATTCCTTTCCAAAAATCGGAGCCGTTTCATTATCACTGCCGCAAGGTCTTTTACTGCTTGCCATCTACTACTGGAAATGAGCATGTGCCATACTATATTTTCGGGAGTAGGGGTTTTTCCTATTAGTAGCGCCAACCTGTTTCTCTGTTGCTCAAAGCGGGGGCAGTAGAAAAACTCATGTCCTACGTCCTCTTCTACACCACAAATGGTGCAGCAAGGGTTGTCATCGTGCATAAAGCGGTGCAAGTATGACCTAAAACACCCATGACCCGATAGGAATTGCGTGAGGTAGGAGTCGACTTCGCCATGCTTGCGCAATAATCAATCACTTATATTAGGTATTAGACGGTTCGTGCACCTGCTTTTTTCGGAAGAGCTCCATCTTCGCTGCCATTCCTCCAGTGATCTACTTCAAACGAGTTGCTTGCCGACGCCTTGGGATATGAGATACCTTTCCTTGAGTAAAAGGTCAATAGGTATCATTCTGCTAATGACCAGAGCGGCGTCCTCCGAAATTGTACGAAAGGCGCTGCAAATTCTTATCGCGCACAGGCGACAAGTTGATTTGAGACCTCTAGCGTAAGATTTGACCTCCATGGTGTGGTACCATATTTGGCTTCCGTAAAGCATTACTGACTTGACAACTTATACTATGACGCGTCTGCGGATTTCCCTTGGGCCTCGTGTGTTTGCCATCAGTCTACTGAAGGCCGTGCTTATGTAGGCAGCCTTTGTGCATACCTGCTCGAGGTGGGCTTTGAACGTTAACCTCGTGTCGACCATAACACCTAGGTGTTTGACTGCATCTTTGGTGGTAAAGTTGCAATGGCCTACCTTGATGGTCGCGTTTTCTCTTTTTTTGCGACTACTTATGAGTACCGCCTCTGTTTTTTCTTCTGCCAGGGCGAGCCCCTTAGATAATAGCCATTCACGAATAATAATTATGGTATTCTCCGCGATGTCAACAATGTCACACAGTTGTTTGGCAACGACTACCACAGTTATGTCGTCCGCGAAACCAATGGTTTTGGCTTTGTCGGAAATTCGAAGGCGCAAAACGTCGTCATACATGCAGTTCCAAAGAATTGGTCCCAAAACCGAACCTTGTGGAACGCCACCGCTAATGCTTCGAGCTTTTTCGCCATCATCAGTCATGTATGTAGGAATGTGGAGTTGTAGAGGTGCAGAGATGTAGAAGTGTGGAGTTGTAGTGGTATAGAAATGTAGAGCTGGAAAAGAAGAAGCAGGCAGTAGAGAAAAAGTTGCCGAAGTGTTAAGTTGTTAAGAAGTCTAAGAGTTCAGTTGTGAAATGAAGTAGAAGGAATCGAATAGTAAAAGAAGTTATAGAAAGAGTTCACAGCAGTGACGTGTACTGTATATAAAGATTAAAAAAACTTAAACGCTGATGTTTAAAGTGTTAAACTAAAACTGATACAAAATTATATATATATATTCTACTAAAAACTTATTTGAAACTGAAATGTAATTGATTAAAATTCAATAAAAACTGTAAGAACCCTACAAATTTTTGGGAGCTCGTCCGAGATTTGAAACAAAAAAAAAAAAAAAAAAAAAAAAGTACAAGTACAGTAAGAAGAGTAAGAAGAAGAACATATCAGCATAGTCACTAACAACAATAACAACAACAGCAACGTGGAATTTAACTATAAAATGAAATAAGGGTGGAAACTGATCTAACACACACATACATCGAGAGTATAAGCAGAAAAGCAAGAGAGAGCATTCACGTATTCGTCGCATGTACACTTACATGAGGCAGACGCTGTCTATTATATATATAAAAAAAAAAAAAAAATTTTTTTCTTTTATTTTATTAAAACATATATCCCTAGATTATAATTTTAGAGCCAATATAGTCAATAAGTCAATTAATTTTTTTTTCTCTCTTCAAATTTAATTTTCTAAATTTTTATATATTAATATTAACCTATTATTTTTTTTAAGTGCTTTATATTCTCATAATTTGTGTCTTTAAAAACGTCTTCATTTCATTTTTTTTATTGTATTGTATTGTAACGGTATTGTAACGGTATTGTAACAGTATCAATATTAAACATGGACAAAGAGGTAGTGCTGCGAATGTTAGTTAGCGATTTAAGAGAAAAATTAAGAGAGTTAGGCCTAGAAACAAACGGTAGAAAAGAAGAGCTACAGAAACGATTACTAGAACATTTAGGTTTATCGGAAGAGATAGAAGAAATTGAGTCTGTTATGCCTGAGCATGAAGATGCTACGATAGGGAGTAATAAAAACAACTACAATTCTACATTTTCTTTGAGAGACATAGAAGATAGTCTAACACATTTTACAGGGTCTGACTCATTAGACGTACAACAGTGGGTGCAAGAATTTGAAGATAACGCCATAACAGTTGGATGGGATGAAATCCAAAAATTTATATATGGTAAACAACTCCTAAGAGGAGCTGCAAAACTTTTTATTAGGAGCCAAGTGGGTATAAGAAATTGGAATGGGCTAAAACAGGCCTTAATAAAGGAATTCGGCGTGACTTTGTCTTCCTCTCAAGTACATAAGGCACTCCGTAGTAGGTCAAAACTGAACAATGAAACTTGTCGAGAATATTTATATGCACTTATGGACATAGCAAAGAGTATAGATTTAGATGAGCCTAGTTTGATAGAATACTTTGTTGAGGGGATACCAGATTCTAAACAGAATAAGTTACCATTGTATCAGGCTAAATCAATTATAGAGCTTAAAGAGCAGATGAAAATTTACGAAAAAATTCAGAATAGACCACGAACACAAAACAATTTTAAAAAACGTGAGGAAGGAGTTACAAATAATAGTAGTAGCACGGATAAAAAATGTTTTAAGTGTGGCAATGCCTCGCATTTGGCAAAAAATTGCACTAGTAGCCAATTTAAATGCTTTAATTGTTTAAAACCAGGGCACCGTGCATTTGAGTGTAAATATAGAAAACCTGAGGTTAAACAGGAAAATATTAATACGTTTTCCCCTGTTAGGGTTGAATCAAGTATGAAATTTGTAACAGTTAAAGTGTTAGACATTCAATTTTCGGCACTAGTGGATACAGGGTGTAGCATGAGTTTGATAAGCTATTCCATTTTTAATAAGATCAAGACTGAAAACGATATGATATTTGATAAACGTTGTCTTAGGGGAGCAGGTGCTGGTCTTTTTTATACTATTGGTTATATAGAGACATCAGTTGTTATTGATGGCATAGATTTGGATATAACATTCTTTATTGTAAACGACAGGGATATAGAGTATTCAGCTATACTAGGCTGTGATATATTAAAGAAAGTTAACCTAATATTCCGAGACAAGGGTGTCAAATTGGAAAAGTTGAATAAAGAATGTTGGATATCAAATAATAAGGACGTAGGATTATTTGGTAACGAGTCGACGGCAAACAATAATGAGGACTATATCTTAGGCAAAGAGCTTAGGGATATATGTTTGAATACAGAAGAATGGGACGCCGCGGTGGAAATAAATCATTTGGATAGGAAATATAAAGAAATGGTGTCCAATATCATAGACAGCTACCAAATAAACAAAACCAAATTATGTCCAATAGAAATGAAAATTTTACTAACTGACGAAATACCAGTTGCTCAAAGGCCTAGACGAACTTCACATGAAGACCAAAAAATTATTGAAAGTCAAGTAGATTTATGGCTTAAAGAAGGTATAATCAAACCCAGTGTGTCGGAGTACGCGTCTCCAGTTGTATTAGTATCTAAAAAAGATGGTACTAAAAGATTATGTTGCGATTACCGCAAACTGAATTTAAAAATAATTAAAGATAATTTTCCTATGGCCATAATAGATAGTGTGTTGGAAAAATTGCAAGGAGCTCAGTTCTACAGCACTTTGGATCTTAAAGACGGATTTTTCCATGTACCAATTAACCCAGACTCAACTAAATATACGGCATTTGTTACGCAAAATGGACAATATGAATTTAACTACGTACCATTTGGTCTGTCTAATTCGCCAGCAGTATTCTGCAGGTTTATCAGTGCAGTTTTCAGCGATCTAATTAAACAAAATGTATTAATAGTATATATGGACGACATAATTATACCATCACAAACAGAACAAGAAGGTATCGAAAAACTCAAATTAGTTTTAAACATAGCTAGCCAAAATGGTATACAAGTAAAATGGGAAAAATGCCAATTTTTATGTAGTAAAGTTAATTTCCTAGGTTACATAATTGAAAAGGGAACAGTTAAGATATCCACAGAAAAGACTAAGGCTATAGAGAAGTTTCCGGTTCCAACGGACCATAAAAGTCTCCAAAGGTTTATGGGTTTAACAAGTTATTTCCGTAAATTTATAAGGGACTATGCACTAATCGCTAAACCTTTAACTGATTTGTTAAGAAAAAATAAGACATTTGAACTAACAGATGAAGCCATAATTGCATTTAAGCAATTGAAAGAGAAACTGACTAGTTCTCCAGTGTTACATTTATATAACCCAAAAGCAATTACGGAAGTGCATACCGATGCCAGTAAATTTGGGTACGGGGCGGTTTTATTCCAAAAGGATTCAGAAGATCAATGTTTTCACCCAGTCGAATATATGAGCCTCAAGACCAACAAGGCCGAAGAGAACTACCATTCTTATGAATTAGAAGTGTTGGCGATTATCAAGGCCTTAAAGAAATGGAGGGTATATTTGATTGGCATAAAATTTAAAATTGTAACAGATTGTAATGCTTTTGCAATGACTATTAAAAAAAGGGATGTACCAGTACGCGTTTCACGTTGGGCAATGTTTTTGCAGGATTTTAACTACATGATAGAGCACAGGACAGGGTCGCAAATGAGACATGCTGATGCTCTAAGTAGAGCAGCATGTTTGTTGATAGAAGACAGCCTCCGTCATAAGTTAAGGGAAGCACAAACTAGTGACGGGTGGACGAAAGCAATTAAAAAAATATTAGAGACTAGCAGTTATGAAGATTACTACATACAATTTGGTGTTCTATATAAAGACCCAAAGTTGGAGTTGATTGTAGTTCCATCATCAATGGAAACAGAAATCATTATGTTAGCTCATAAGGTTGGACATTTTAGCACTAAAAAGACTCAGGAATATATTGAAAAATATTTTTATATACCAAATGTTAATACAAAGGTACAACGTATTGTTTCAAATTGCTTCGATTGCATTTTGATAAATGTAAAAGCAGGGAAAAAGGAGGGTTTATTAAGTGCAATAGATAAAGACAGTCAACTATTAGTTACATATCACGTAGACCATGTAGGACCGATGACGGACACGGGAAAACAATATAAATATATTTTCGTCGTGGTGGATGCATTTTCGAAATTTGTATGGTTGTACCCGACCAAAGATACAGGTGCAGAGGCCGTTTTAGAGAGACTTAGAACCCAAGCAACAGTGTTTGGAAATCCAAAACGAATAGTCACAGATCGAGGGTCAGCATTTACGTCAGGAGTATTTAAAGAATATTGTGAGAAGGAGGGTATACAACATTTGTTAATTACGACAGGTGTACCTAGGGGAAACGGGCAGGTCGAACGCATACATAAGATTCTAGTTCCCATGCTAGCGAAATTATCTCGTAATGACCCCTCAAAGTGGTATAAATATGTAGATAGAGTTCAGCAATATATTAACAATTCTCCTCCACGTAGCACAAATACTTCCCCTTTTAAATTATTAACTGGATGTGAAATGCGTTTACCCGACATGCCAGAAATTAAAACATACCTTGAAGAGGAAATAATAGAAGAATTCGATAAAAACCGTAGAGAATGTAGGGAAATGGCTAGAGAAGCTATAGGGAAAATTCAACAGGAGAATCGGAAATCATTTAATGCTAAAAGGAAAACGGAAGAATCGTATGAAATAAACGAGTTAGTAGCCATTAAGCGAACCCAATTCGGTAGCGGGTTAAAATTAAAAAATAAGTATTTAAGTCCATACAAGATTGTCCGAAAATTAAGACATGGTCGCTACGAAGTAGAAAAAGTAGGTGAGACGGAAGGACCAAACCGAACTTCGACAGTTGCGGAGTATATGAAAAAATGGTCTTGTGTATTCGAGGCGAATACAGAGTCAGAATAGCCGAATGTAGGAATGTGGAGTTGTAGAGGTGCAGAGATGTAGAAGTGTGGAGTTGTAGAGGTGCAGAGATGTAGAAGTGTGGAGTTGTAGTGGTATAGAAATGTAGAGCTGGAAAAGAAGAAGCAGGCAGTAGAGAAAAAGTTGCCGAAGTGTTAAGTTGTTAAGAAGTCTAAGAGTTCAGTTGTGAAATGAAGTAGAAGGAATCGAATAGTAAAAGAAGTTATAGAAAGAGTTCACAGCAGTGACGTGTACTGTATATAAAGATTAAAAAAACTTAAACGCTGATGTTTAAAGTGTTAAACTAAAACTGATACAAAATTATATATATATATTCTACTAAAAACTTATTTGAAACTGAAATGTAATTGATTAAAATTCAATAAAAACTGTAAGAACCCTACATGTATGAGAGGGTTCTGTCGTTAAAATAGTCCGCTATTATATTCTTAAGGTAGTTACAGACCCTGCGTTGGTCTAGGGACGCCATGATATGTTCCCATCTAGCTGAATTGAATTGCATCATTCGCAATGGATACTACTTCGCTTATCGCGTTTATTGTGGAACGCTTTTTGCAGAAGCCAAATTGCATATAATACGCTCTAGAATTTTACCAATTGTGTCCATTAAACAGATGGGTCTGTACGAAGTGGGTTCTCCCGGTGGCTTGTTCGGTTTTTGTATCAAAACCAGTTTTTGTTGTTTCCATAGCTTAGGAAATGATCCTTCGGGCAGGCATTGGTTAAAGATTTTAACAAACGCCGTTGGGTAGCTTTCGATGGCGGCTGTGATGGCAAAATTTGAGATTCCATCTGGCCCTGGTGCTGTCTTCTTCTTTACGGTCCTAGCGGCCGCCATGACCTCGCCTTCTGTGACTAATTTTACGCTCGAGTATGGAACTTCGTTGCGAGTATAGTGAAAAGGAGGATGGTCAGGGAAGAGTGTATCCGTAATTGTGTTAACAAAGTTTGTGCAAGTGGGTTGAGTTGAACTTCTAAGCTTTCTGATCACGATTTGGAAGACTGAACCCCACGGGTTATTTTCCAGGTCGTGAAGGAGATTATTGAAACTTCTGGTTTTGCTCTTAATGATGGCCTTTTTTAGCTCCCGCCTTTTGTTTTTGTACATTTGCTGGCGTTCTATATATCTAGGAGTGTTTCTCGACCTACATGCTCGGTCGCATTCTGAGCGCAGCAGTGCTACATCATTTCTCCACCAGTACACTGGCTTGTGTGGCTTGTGTGCCATCGTGTGTGAGCGTCGCAGGCCTGCTCAATGTGGTAAATCAGTTTGTGGGCCATTTCGTTAGCGGAACCAGAAAGCTCTAAGTCAGGAATCATAATATTAAATATTTCTTTGTCGAGGGTATCGCCTTTCCATCGTGGGCCCCTTAAAGTTTGGACTATATTGGAAGGACGAGCGTCGAGGTTTATCTCGCATATTAAAGCGCGGTGGTCGCTATGTGTGTATATGTCACTTAGGCACCATGAAGTTTTTGAGAAAAGATGGTTATTAATAAACGCAATGTCAATAATAGAACCGTAGCCAGCTTTGGCGAAGGTGTATTCAGAGCCCGTGTTGAGAAGGACCAGGTCCAAAGCCGCAAAGCTCTCAAGTACTGTTTTGCCTTTGGGACTTGTTATAGGGCAGCCCCAATCCACAGCCCACGCGTTAAGTCTCCGGCAATAAATTTCGGACTCTTGTCGCATGCTTCGCTGTTAAGCTCCAGGATTACTCCATCAAAATTGGTTGCGCTTGGAGGAACGTAGCAGCTATAAATGTGCAAACCGTTTAATACACAATCGACGAAGCCTTTTTTGACAGCAGTGGCCAGCAGCTGCTTTTGTGGGTGGCCACAATACCAAATAGCGGCCTTACCTGAAGCATCCTTAATCCAATTGAAACCTTGCGGGACATTGTATGGTTCGCTTAATATTGCTACGTCGATATTCTGTTCACGTACCGTTTGCGTTAGGAGCTCTTGCGCTGCTCTGCAATGATTTAGGTTTAGTTGGAGTATTCTCATTCTGCTTTGGCACTTGGACACCTTCTTCCGCCTATTGGATGGTCATAAGGCTTTGTGAGTTTTTTGCATATGGAATAAGACGGCTGGCTTTTGCAATCTTTTGCAAAGTGGCCTTCTTCGCTATTCAAATTCATCAGGAATTTTGATTTATAATTTCTGAATAAAGATTCTATTTAAAATTGGCCAAATTGGGTTGAGAGCTACACCTATACATTTCAAAAGTTGAGCTAAGAAGTTGACATTCGGCACACATCGATGCAAGGGATGTCAAAAAAGGGCTGAATGGAATAAAAGACATGCCTACAATTTACAAAAAACCTTTTTTGTGCAGATCGTGATGTCAAAATTGAAACGCATTACATACACTCTTGGAGGTCGTAATCATATACCTGCCATGCCCACCACTTATGTAGATGTGGAGGAAATTTAAGATTTGATTTAATTTGGCCAAGATTTGACTAATGGCCAAATTTAGTTTTTTTACATGTTTTTTCCTAAAATCTTGTTCGAACATTGTGATCTATCTACCGGCATATGTACGTAAGTGTGTCGATGTGTTTGCATAGAAATTTCCACTGTTAAGCTGTTTAATAACTCATAATGTTTAATAATGACAACTGCTTTAATAATTGCATTTTTAATTAATAGAAACGACAACAACAACAAATCCGTCTATACGCTTATTACACATCTATTTGTAGAGTGAGAACCGTTATCGACTAGGAAATGTGCATCGCCATATACAAGCGCACACACCCAAACAAACACAAGATACGACACAGAATGCAAGAATGAGATGCAGGATAACGTCTCCTCTCGTTCACATACTTAAACATCTATAAACACTTAGGCTAAGTGCTCCAAGACACTCATTGCTGCTACAACCGATATTGGGGATGAGTTGAGTTGAGTAAGGCATACCGTATATATTGAAAGTCTATAGACCAGGCATGTGAATGGGTGAGGGGCGGAATCAATTATTGATTGAATGTGAGCCAACGAGTTGGAGGAAGAGCTGTATAGAAATTCATAATTTTAATGCAGCAAAAAAAAAAAAACAAAAAATGCATCAATAAAACATCAATAACAGCAACAGAACGCAACAATTCATTGTAAACAGATAAAGTGTAAATATTACATTTATATACAAATGAGCGAGAGTTTGTGTGTATGTGTGTGTACACGTGTAGATACGGTTCAGGTGTTGTTTGCTGACTGATCATACACTATATATATATATATATATATATATCTAGCCTACGTGCAATAAAATATTACCTCACGTACTATGCGGTACATATAAAAAAACACACACACACACACTCTCCCATACGTTTGTATACATTTAGATAACTGTTTCATTCAAATTTTTATTTATAGCTGCATACACACAGGCACCGTATATGAACAATTTATTCAACACAATTGAACAAAGAGACGAATACGTACGTAATCGCAATAGCAATCGCAAATATCTTTTGTTGTTGGAAAACTGTTGTAGGAGCACTTCTAAACATAAACATAAACGTAGGGCTGCAAACGAACAAAATGGGAAGTTAGCAAATGAACAAAAGCACGGGGGTGGGTGTGGAAAATAAAATGTAGTGCATTGACATAATTTTGATGCGGTCATATTATATATGTTACGCTTTGCTTTTGCAAGCCCTGCTACCTGCTACTACTTCTATGCGCATTAAATTAAAACGTAAAATTACCAAATTTACATTCCATGCATTGAATATATAAAAATTGGAAGCGTGACAGATACTTGACTCGCGCAAATATTATAATTACACACAGCGCAGCTAAATTAGAGTTCCGCTAACATTTCTAACTGTTAACTGGCAAACTTAAATATGGCTTGCATATATATGTACAAGCGCTCTTCTATACTCATATAAACAACAACTCAATCAGGCTGGTTGACTATATGGTAAGGTGTGGTGGCTGAACAGGTCAAAGGCTAGCACTATTGTGTACATGGCCGTGTACTCGTATAAGGTGGAGAACGTCATAAATTGACAAAAGTCATGTTGTTAACTGTACAATTAATCGACTAAAAAATTTATGGTTTTATTCGATGACTCTACGTGAACACACACGCGTACGCATTTCGTACGAGCTTAGTCGCGGCGATAAAAGAAACCGGGGAAGTGGCGCATAATGTAGTCTGGCTGAGTCAATTGATATAATAGAGAACGAATGGGAAAGTGAATATTTAAACGTTCATTGGCGTTCGTTGTTGTTATTGTTGTTGAGTTTTACAATAAAGACATATATTCTGTACGGCACAGTACAGTAGTAGTTAAGTTTATGAAATAACAAATTAGTTAGCCTGACATCTTGCCTGGTATGCCTCGAAATGATGTCTTTTGGAGGACGTAACATTTGGACAAATAGCGATGGCCCATGTTATCGAATCAGTCACCTTTACCAAGCGCAATGATTTTCATTTATACCGACATGGCACTACATCAACATCCAATTGAAATGGATGAGGGCTTAACCGGAACCGGATGCATTATTTACGCTCACATGTTAACTCGTTTACCTAATGATGTGATGCCTACGATTAGAGCTTGGCGGTGGTGCTGTTATCATACCAGACATCCAAACATGTGCAAGTCAATTTAGAATATATTGCTGTTGTTGTTGATTTTCGTTACGCTCCAAACGTTTCATAATAATTCCTTTTTTTCCGCCTCATGTGGATACATGAACTAATTGTAAATATCTAACGAAAGTCATTTCCCCCCCTTCCCACCTGCATTTTCCCTACCTAGGTACATATGAAACGCTAGCATTTGATTCAAAGAAGTGAAGCACGTAAAAAAGTCGAGAAATCAGAAACTGACCTGGCCCACAATCTTGCATAGCTATCACTTTAGGGATGAAATCATTATACCTATTAATATGAATATGAAGAGAAAAAGAGTGTGAGTGTAGAGGAGAGATACTTACTGTTAATTTTTTGAAATGTTAATCTATTCCAATGATGAGTAATCATCTAATCACACAAAATATTTATCAAATTTTGCATATTTCCTGTTGTTGTTGTTGTTGTTGTTGACGCTGTTGATGGTGAACAAAGCTTTCATTGATTAACTGTGAGGGTATAACTTTAACAATCCAATCCATAAGATTACATGTTAATCAACGGCCAACTATGCCAACAACAATAACAATAGTAACAACATAACGTAATTAATTAACGCCAAAAATGCAAACTCCACATACATACATACGTATACAATAATCGTTAGTAGTTGAAGTAGGTACGCACATATACAAACGCACGTGCACATATGCGTTTTGAACCAGCGAGCACACTAAATTGGTTTTCGTACCTTCTTAATTAATGGTAGTCATTTGTAAACGTCCAACGGAGATAAAATTTCGTTTTTATCAAACACAAGAAAAAATAAAAAAAATTGAAAAAAAAAAAAAAACATCAGCATTCGTAATAATAATCATCCTACGTTTCATAAAAAGTGCAATATTCTCGCGTTAAATTTATAACTATGGTGCGAGAAGAGACGAGCTAGATGGGTTTTTGCCTTAACCAGCAAAAGTTGCTGATTGATGCGACACGAAGCGCACGTTAATATGTAAGGCAAACGATCAACTTGGAAATGTGCGTTCTGCATTCCCCACCACAACACTACACCATACCACCCACATTATCATGATCATCATCATTGGCATCAGCATGTTGATGAAGACAAATACACCGCATAAAAGTTGAGGCGCATGCGTGCATGAATGCTGTTTAAAATTTCATTCACGGCACTGCTTCGCATTTTAGCCAACAGTTTATGTATTTAGTAAAGGAGTTAAGAAGTGAGAAACAGAAACAAAAACAGAAACAAAATCAAAAGCAAAGCGAAACATATTCTGTAGATGGTAAGCACGTACAGATGAATGATGTGTCTTGCATACGAATAAAGAACACACACACACACACACAAACACACACACACACACACATCCAACACACCTCAGCCTTAGCTTAACAGCCGCTGAAACTGGGCATGTGCCACCAACCACTTGTATGACACATTTATCGATACATCACGTGATATACGAAGCGGCAGTCGAACGCCGTAAAACACAATCAAAAGTGAAATATTTCAATTTAACAAAACGTGCAAAAAATATTAAAAGAGAAAAAAAAGATAAGTGTACGAAATGACTGTTTTTTTTTATGCACTATTCCATATTAAACTTCATGATGGGTTTGCGATCAAGCCCACTAGCTAACCAGCCAAACGGCCAGCCACTCAGCTACTTCACGACTTAACTACCACTACCACCATCACCAACAACGGTATTTTATTAGTGCTTTCCCTTGACTAGCTTCCGCTACTGTTGGATTATATTGCGTTCATATGCAGAACATTTAATAATTGTCATAATTTTAATATGACCCCGGCTGTGAGTCACAAAATTATTACGAGTTCGCAGAAATTTTAAGATGACAGACAGCTTCGCGGACCACATGTGGTCCCCTGATTAAGGTTGTGCTGCACGAGGTACCTGGGAAAAAGAAGATTTCTACTAAATGCCACCTTTGCCGATAATCCCTAAGCGTGAATATTGTTAAAAGAGTGGCGCGGCAGATGCTGCTGAAAGATAGTAATGAACGGGCTCACTGCTCCTCTGCATCGTATCATATCA
This sequence comes from Ornithomya chloropus, assembly GCA_963971445.1. Classification (NCBI taxonomy): domain Eukaryota; kingdom Metazoa; phylum Arthropoda; class Insecta; order Diptera; family Hippoboscidae; genus Ornithomya; species Ornithomya chloropus. The sequence continues at coordinate 27,308,464 of OZ020530.1, read as the reverse complement.
TATGCTGTGCATAGTAGCGTTACCTAAATCAAGTTGTGCGTTGTTCGTTGTGCGTTGTGTGTTGTTTGAGTGCAACAACTGATCGCAATTAATTCACGCTAATAAATCTTTGAGTGCTAACTACATGACAACAACAAAGTACTCACTACATATAAATACACACATATATACACATACATACACACAAGCCGTGAAATCTTTACTCAATTTTCGACAAGCACTATACCCCACCACAACCACCACCAAACTGTGTATTAATACTAAATCATTGCCGCACAACCTAACACGCACATGTTATAGAAGAGACACACTGTTAACTTGCGCTTAAAAGCTACACCCACACTATATACCATCCACGTATAGTCGAAGCCTTAAGGGAATAAAATTGATGATGGTTATTAGCCTAAAAAAATGTTGAAGCAAGCAAATCCATTAAGTTTTGGTGAGCTTCCAACTATCTACTCCACTACATGTCACAAGTGCTACTGGATTCTTGGGAATAGCAGCCACATCTATATGTATGTGCACGCATAACCCAAACGCAACGATAATATATTTGTTGTTGTAATATAAGTGAAGGGGAAAAACTGCGTCGGCAATAATCGCAACTAATTTTGAAATACGTGAAAATTCATGATTTAACAAATTTAACAAATTGATGGAGATCTCCGATAAAGATGAACATCTGCATGTGTGTCACAGTCCAGTACAGTCAAGCGTTCTAATGGGAATCAAATTTTAAACTTCTTTCCATCCAACACATATGCCACCCATTCACAATTTATTATTTTCGGGCATCATTTCACAAGCGGTACATTGAACGAGTGTTTAGTTTATTTCAAAACTTGACAATAATTTCGCATTTTTATTTGAAACAAAATATGAACGAATTTAAAAAAAAAAGAAAAACAAGTAAGAACACTAAATTTGGCTTAGGCCAAATCTTAAATACCCTCCACCTTCACAATAGTGGGAGTGGCAAATATATATATATATTGCGCCCTCTAATAGTGTATGCCTTACGTATCAGCATGTAAGTCTACTTTTACGTTGAATATGGTTTTTTGTAGATTGTGGGCGTGTCTATTATCCGACCATCCCCATTTTTAGCACGTCAGTCAATTGGATGACTATGTATACGCGTATTAAATTTCAAGTTCCTAGGTCAACTTTTGTGGCAGATATATAGATTTATGTCGATTGTGGGCGTGTGTGTAATTCGACCACGCCCATTTTTGGTACATTAGTGGATAGGACAACTATATATACACATACAAAATTTCAAGTTCCTAGGTAAACTTTTGTGGCAGATATATAGATTTATGTCGATTGTGGGCGTGTATGTAATCTGAATACGCCTATTTTTGACATATTGATAAAGCTAATATTTATAGATGTATATATCAAATTTCAAGTTTATAACTCAATTTTTGGTGGCAGATAAATAAATTTTTGTAGATTGTGGGCGTGGTTCTGGTCCGATTTTGCCCATTTTAAATCTGGTGAAAAAACTAAAAGAATACCAACAACAGACGGACACACGGACATACATGTCTGAATCGACTCAGTTTTTGACGCTGATCAAGAATATATATACTTTATAGGGTCTCTGACGTCTCCTTCTGGGTGTTGCAAACGGAAGAACAAATTTAGCATACCCTCATTACTGAGGTGGAGGGTATAAAAAGGAAAAAAAGGAAAAAAAAACTGAACTTTCATACCGTTTGATCAGTAAATTGTTTTGTAACGAGATTATTTACCTGTACGCGGGTTAAGCCGTCGGATCAGGGCATCTCTTCCATTTATTTATAATAAGAACACTCGTTTTTGTATTTGTATATATTATATGAAGTTTCAGATTTATTCAATTAAAGTAAAATTAACCTAACACACTAGTTGTAAAAGGTTAACTCCACTCACGTTGAATTTTTGTTCTCCCCAGACCTTACGACCTGTAACAATGACCAGGATTTCACTTGACGTGTCGACCAGGATTACTCGCTGCGTTTGTACAATGGACTAGGGCACTTTAAGTCGTCACTCAATATACTTCTATCGATTTTAGTCTTGCTTGTGTTAACACTGTATGCTTTGATTAATTGACTCGGAAGACTCGGTGTACTGATAATTTTTATATATAACCTTTATGTATACCCTTTAACTTATAACTTTTGTGTATTACTTTTTTAACTTATAACTTTCGTATATAACTTTTAACTCATAACTTTTGTATATCACTTCTTTTAAAAAAGTTGGCATTCTACAGCACTGGGGAGATTTATAAACTGATCTTCATTCCTTGAGGGTCGGCAACCGAAGAGAGCGATCCTTTGTCGATCACTCTCGACAAAGCCTCGGTTTAGTCAAGCATATGGGAATATCGTGGAAATATTCCAATATGCTTGATGACGTGGCGGTGTGTGGAGTCACCAGCTAAGCGTAAGATTAATAACAATGTTGCCCTTATTCTATTTACAATATTTATGTGACCTAAGTAGGGGAGAGGAAAATGAGTAGGTAACAACTTTACTCGTCACACTACCCCCTCCTCTTAAAAAAAAGAAAAAAGAAAAAGGAATCCTATTCCATTCTAACTAAATAACTAAAATAAACAAACAACTTAGAGTCTAATTATAATCCCGGATTGGTTCAGATAACAAGTTATAACAATTCATGTGTGAGGAAAAAAAAAACAATGTTGCAAAAAAAATAAACTATTGGTAACATTTCATGTGTGATAATTAGACAATCTATAATCTTTTCTATGAGGCAGAATAGATAATTATAATTAGATAACACTTCATGGATAATAATTACACAATATATAATATTTCAAATGTTGAAAAAAAAAATAAACAATTGGTAACACTTCATGTGAGAAATTAAATAACCTATGAAATATAACGCCTGGAGTCTACGCCTCGTAGATCTTTCCGCTCCTCGCAAAAACTACTCGGAACCTTCCCTCTCTGAAGTCGAAACGGTGCTTATATCGTCGGCCGGGTGGCAATTCTTCTCGGAGCTTTTCGACTTGGGTTACTAATTGTCGTAGTACCGAGTACTGTGTCATGGCGAGACTGTTGAGGTGAGCGACGGTTTCAGCACTCACTATGACGGGAATGTGCTGCCTCCCGCTGTAGTAGCCCATTTGTGTGACGGTCACGCCCCTGTTGTTTGATGTCGGAAACGGGCGACGATCACTTTGTGTAGTTTAGACGTGGCGATTCACTTGTACTTCCTCGTTTATTTCGCTGCGTCGGTGACGGGTTGGTGAATGGTAGGCTGCGCGCGATGTCGATGGTGTAGCAGACATTGCAGCATGATGACGGGGAGACCTTGAACGTCCTCCGCGCCGCCTGACAGCATCATAGCCATAGGATATTTTCCAACGCCAGGAACTTCCTCCGTTGTCTCCGAGTCCTCCGAGTAAAATCTGATCCAGCAACCTGATTATCTCATTAGTTCTCCCACGCAAAGGTGACATAGGGTGGTCCCGCAACGGTGATGTTCCTTCCGGGGTTTGATAGAACGGCTGTTCATGTCCGATATGCACTATTGCAACTACTGGGGACCTAGTCGGAGACGTTTCGTCCCCCGGAAGGACCTCTAAAGATGTCGACAGAGACATTTCGTCCTCAGGTAAGTCCTCGAGCGGTGAGGTAGGAGACTCTACGTCCTCCTGTAAACCCTCTAAGAGTATGGTCGGCGACATTACGTCTTCCGATACCGGTGCAGTTTTCGTGATGCATTGCCTGGGCTTTATTAGGCGGCGATGGCTTCAAGGTGACCTTTCGGGTATGCTCCAGCTTCAGGTGGTTCCCAAGGACCACTTTGAGGGCTACAAAGCTAGGACATCCGAAAGGTTGAGGACCAAAGTATTCTTCGCTGCTCTGTGAACCCCAATTCGGTGGTGGAGGATGAGAAAAGTTATCATCATCACGCGGACTTTACGGTGGAGGTAGCGGTACTTCATCGTCCGATGTAGGTGGGAGACTCACGTCTTCCCAAAAACCGGTAAAGAACACGGTGATGGGCGACTCACGATCTGACATATTGCTCTATAAATAAAAAGAAAAGAGAAATGACCTTTACTTTAGTTTTACGTCCGTCCCATCTGACGACAGTTCGTTTTCTGTTGTGTTGATGAACCGTTTAAGGTCTCGGATATGGCACGTACGTCTTTGACCTAACCCTTTAATTTCTGCTATAACTTTTGAAGGTAAGCTAATGAGTGTATACGGTCCGTCGAACTTAGGTGCTAGTTTCGCTACATGGCTATCAATCGCCTTAGACTGGACTTAAGCTGGAGCACTAAAACATTATCTCCTACTTTACGACACCAAGGGCGCCTACGTAAATTGTAGTGTCTACGTTGGTCTGCTGCTGCTTTGTTAAGATTCTTTTGAACTAATTTTCAAGCATCTTGTAGGCATTGCGCCCTACGTGTTATGCTACCTCCCTTAGTACCCGTACCTATTGTAACTCTGTCATAAAATGAATTCGGGAGACGTTTCTCTCGGGCCTTAGTCAGATAAGCGGGAGTGAAACCAGTCTACTCCGCTACGCTTGAATTTATGGCGAGCATAATTTCTGGTATAAAATCGTCCCAGTGTTTATGATCATTTTTCGTAAATTGTGCTATAATTGTTTTAATCGTACGATTAGACCGCTCAGTGGGGTTTTCTTGGGGTGTATAGGGTGCCGTAAATTGTTGCTTGACACCAATGGAATTCAGATATTTCTTGAGGACGTTGCTAGAGAATTGAGTACCAATGTCTGTGATGAATAACTTAGGAACACCATATCTTGCTATGATTCCCTCCCTAAATGCTTTTAGAATACCCTCGGCAGTGGCTCGACGCATGTGAGTCAATTCTATCCACTTTGAAACTTTGTCGACCATAACTAACAGTATTATGTTACCATGTATTGAACGAGGTAATGGTCCAACAAAGTCAGCACATACCGTGACCCAAGGCTCTATCGGTATATGTGTTAACATTTTGCCGGCCGGTCTCCTTTGTGAAATTTTATAGCGCTGCAGTGCATGATTCGCATTTCTTTACATAGTTTTTGACGTCTCTTGACAGTGCGGGCCAATAGAAATGATTTACAATGCGGTGTATAGTTTTCCGCAACCCCTAAATGGCCGGCTGCTGGTTGATCGTGGTTTTAATTAATTACACGGGATCTTAACTGCTTGGGTACGCACAACTTCCACGATACCTCATCGTCTTCGTGTGATTGAGTTGTGAAGTGTCGATACAGTTGACCCTTTATCCATACATAATTAGGGTATTTTTCCGGTTTAGATTTCATCTCTTCCACTCGTTTACGAATCCATGATCCATGGTTTTCCTTCCTCTGGTATATTGTTAGATATGTGCTGCGCTGTTGTAGCTTCTTCTATGGGTTGGCGTGAAAGGGCGTCAGCGGCAACGTTTTGACTTCCCTTGCGATATTCAATGGTAAAGTTGTATTGCTGGAGTTCTAATGCCCACCTAGCTATGCGACCAGAAGGGTTGTCCAGTGCATTTAACCACTGAGCGAAAGATGATCGGTGAACACGATAAATTTGTAACCTTCTAAATACATTCGCATTTTCGTAATACCCCACGATTGCCAAACATTCTTTTTCAGTGGAACTATAATTTTTTTCGGCCTGGTTCAAGTGGAGGCTTGCGTACGCAATCACCCGCTCATTTACCTCCATCTCTTATGTAAGCACCGCACTAAGGCCTACTTCACTTGCGTCAGTTTGAAGCACAAAAGCACGTGTAAAATCGGGACAGGACAAAACTGAAGCTTCTGTAAGTCTTTGTTTCAATGTATCGAACGCTGATTGTTGAGCCTCTGTATGGTCAGAGTGCTTGCCAGTGCTTGCCTTTTTTAAACAGAGCGGTTAAGGGTTGTGAAATATATGCAAAGTCTGGTATGAATCGGCCGTACCACGATGTAGTACCCAAGAATCTATGTAACTCTTTCATATTTTGTGAAGGTTTCATATCTATAATTGAGCTAATTTTGTTTGGATCTGTTTTAATGCCTTCGTTGGTCACGTTATGTCCTAAATATTGTACTTCGTTTTTAAAGAACTCACATTTGGCGGCGTTTATTTTAAGATTAGCCACCCGCAGTCGTCGTAGAATTTTGTTAAGATTTTTCATATGGTCGTGTAAGGTTTTGGTGATAACTATAATATCATCCAAGTAGGCAAAGGCGAAAGGTTCTAGATCAGGACCTATCACAGTGTCTAGTCCTCGCTGGAACGTGGCTGGAGCGTGGCTGGAGCTGAGTGAAGCCCAAATGGCATCAATTTCCATTGAAAAGACCACGTCCGGCCACCGTAAAAGCCGTGTATTTTCGGCTACCCTCAACTACGGGAATTTCCCAATACCCATTCTCGAGATCAAGGCTAGTTATATACTTAGCCGATCAAGGATATGCGTAATGCGCGGCAAATTATATGCGTCTGGTTCCGTTCTTTTGTTGAGCTACCGATAATCCATACTGAGTCTCCATCTGCTATCTTTCTTACATATCAACGTTATTGGAAAGCTATATGGGCTGTTGGAGGGTTCAATGCAGCCTTTCTGAAATAATTTATCTAGCTCCTCGTCTAGGATTTTCTGCATTGCCTGATTTCGCGACCGGTAACGAATCTTAATGGAGCAATCGTCAATCATTTTGATACGGTGTTCGTCAATATGGGTAAGGCCGGTTACGTTCTGAAGCTCCACTTCTAAGAATTTTTTTATTAGGAAATCTTCATTGGTTGGATTTGTATCTGGGTTTTCTTTCACTATATTAGAGTGGATTTTACTTTGTTGGTTCGTTGGACCCTCTGTTCGGTAAATTCTTTGTTTCTTGTCTAAATTACCTACGTTTGTCCTCTGAAACTTGAGATCACTTTTGGGGGATTCTGTGGGTGTCTTTAATAACTGTACGGGCTCGGCTATAGACTTGTTAGGTATCGACCGGTAGTTTTGATTCTCATTCATCGTATTTGATTGTCGTGACATAGGTTTGAGACTCGACGGTTCTATTACATTTTTATTCTCGCGTATAGTGGCATAAGTGGGATTCTCGCTCGCGCTTTACGTCCGAGCAGAATTATTTTCCCTTACATCGCTGTGTTAGGTTGCTGGCGGGGTCAGTTTGATCAAAGCTGGTGTGGTACTATTGGTTGAAACTATTTTTCTTGCAAGGCCAGGTGCTCGCCGTGGCTCCAATGCGAATAGGCCGCGTTCAGCTTTAGTGCTTTAGGCTGGTCAAATCGAATGGACATTCCTGCACAGGAAAGTGTCGCTTTGAAAGTCGCTAAGAAACCGAATCTCAGAATAACGTTTTCACAGATTCCGGGCATAATCTGTTCGTACATCGACTCCTGATTGCTGAGCGCCATTTCTAGACGTTGAATGATATTTGTATTTCTCGCTGGGAGACTCTTGTTCACTTCGCGATCATGAACTCTACCCTGAAGCCTACGATTAGTCGTTCTGTAAGTTACCCTCGGATCGTTGTTATAATTTTCAAAACGCTCACGGTTCGCCACTCTATAAGACTCTCGTGCTTGTGGCGTTCGCTGCGGAATGTTCGGGATTCACTCATAATCTTCCGTTAATTCTAAGAGCTAGGCTAAATTCTTGAAGTCATTGCGATGGATGTATCTGAGGTACTCCGGCAGTGCATTGCGGAAAATACGGGTCAACTTTTCGTCTTCACTCATCATCGTGTACCTCATTTTAGTTTGGATGTCCAAAACGTAACTTTTGAATGGTTCATTTGGGCGTTGTTTACGTGCACGCACTTGGTCCTCCATCCTCTCCAAGTACCTAGGTGGTAGGAAAAATTTCAAGAAATCCTCTTTAAAGCTCCTCCATTTGTAGCAGTGGGCATTGTTATTTTGAAACCATGCTAGCGCATTGTCCCGTAAAAACTGTGGCATTGCTGCAGGTAAAGTGTGTATGTCTAGACCGTATGTTTCTGCCATCTCCTCCAGGCGCTCTATGAAGGCAAATGGTTCGGGGCCGCCGGTATAAGAAATGCCCCACTTTCGCACGGTTTTCATAACTTCTCTTTTGTCTGAGATATAATTATTCTCGGAATCGGTTGGTTTCTCAACCTTTTATTACTTTTTCCCGGAGGTATCTCTGTCTTGATTGTGTTGCTGTCATTATCGTTGTCATCTTCGCGGTCATCAACCACGACATCGAATTTTTTACCATAGGATCAGGTCTACCCGCCAAAAACTTTTTGAACCGCTAGTGATGCGCAATTTATCAATTATTATGTGCTTTTAATGCTACCGTTTTGTACATATATATACAGTTACTCCCATATATATATTCGTATGCAGATATGCCAGTGTGATTTTATATATAGTTCATGTATGCATGTATATATACAAATTAAAATTTTTCCAGAATAAATTTACCTTGAATGATCGATGCGTGGCTATATCCCCTTTTGCCGTGACTCTTTTTTTTCCTTTTTACCTCTTTTTTTTCCAAAGAAAAAAAACACTTAAACAATTTATTATACCCTCCACCTCAGTGATGAGGGTATACTAAGTTTGTTCTTCCGTTTGCAATACCCAGAAGGAGGCGTCAGAGACCCTACAAAGTATATATATTCTTGATCAGCGTCAAAAACTGAGTCGATATAGACATGTATGTCCGTGTGTCCGTGTGTCCGTCTGTTGTTGGCACTCTCACGGGCGTAAATTTTGAGATATTGAGCTGAAATTTTGTACAGGCACTTTTAGTTTTTGCACGCCGATCTCTATTTAAAATGGGCAAAATCGGACTAGAGCCACGCCCACAATCCACAAAAAACTATTTATCTGCCACAAAAATTTAGTTATAAACTTTAAATTTAGTATGTACATCTATGAATATTAGCTTCATCGATGTGCCAAAAATGGGCATATTCGGGTTACAGACACGCCCACAATTAATAAAAATCTTTATATCTGCCACAAAAGTTGACCTAGGAACTTGAAATTTAATACGCGTATACATAGTCATCCAATTGACTGACGTGCTAAAAATGGGGATGGTCGGATAATAGACACGCCCACAATCTACAAAAAACCATATTCAACGTAAAAGTAGGCTTGCATGCTGATACGTAATGCACACACTATTAGAGGGCGCAATATATATGTATTTGCCACGCCCACCGTTGTGGAGGTGGAGGGTATTTAAGATTTGGCCTAAGCCAAATTTAGTGTTCTTACTTGTTTTTTTTTTTTTGGAATGTAAGCCACTACGTAATTTTACTTGAGTGGCACAATTTGTTACATTACATTTTTTTTATTGTTTTTATACTTTTAGAAAGTTATCTATAGACTTAATCCACTTTTTTTGAAATAATATCCACTTTTTCCTTAGTTAAATTTTCCGTTTTGTACTTTGCACATAAGGGTAACGGTTAATTATTTTATAAATTCATTAAAAACAAAGGCTATTCGTGTTTCGTATTTAAAGGAAAGGCACAAGTTTTCATATAAACAAAAAAAGTTTTTGTCATTTTCTATAGCACATGGATGAAATTTTGTATTATTTTCTTGTTGGTTTTTTTTTCCGATTTATCAAAGCACGTCCACTTATGTTTAACTTCACTTAACCACTCCTTTCACATTCTTTGTCAAACTTTTTCTCAAGGTAATGACACAGAAAAAATATAACGGTGTTTTCCAATGCACAATGTATATGAATCACCCTTTGATCACAAGATTTTTTTTTAAATGTGTTCTGTGGCAGTTAGGTACAGTCCATTATAGGTATGTAAGATAGGTTGGGGATTTTGTGGCTTGGTTCTTTCGAAACAGGACGAGCGTCCCTGCTCGGGCGCCAATGTAACGAGATTAAAATACCTGTGCGCGGGTGAAGCCGTCGGCTCAGGGACGAGATGTCCATTTATTTAATAAAAGACGCTCAAATGTCTGTTTTAATAGTATGTAACGGCTTGGATTTATTTTCCATGTATATGAAAAGAAAGAATTACTTAACACCTTAAATATATGTGGGTAACTCCACTCACTTTAGTATACCAGGCCTGTGATAATATCGCGGTTTATATTTTGTTAACGATTACGGCCAGGTTTACAACCTGCGTTTTACTCAGATACACTATGAAAGAGCGCTAAGTGCACTTCTATGATTATTATTTCTATAAGATCTAATCGCACCAGAGAGATTTATTGTTTTCTCGTTGAGGGTTGGCAATTGAAGAGAGAGACCCTTTGTCGATCACTCTCGACAAAGCCTCGGTTTAGTCAAGTTTAGTTAGTGGGAATATCGTGGAAATATTCCAATATGCTTGATGACGTGGCGGCGAGTGGAGTCACCAGCTAAGCGTAAGATTAATAACAATGTTGCCCTTATTCTATTTACAATATTTATGTGACCTAAGTAGGGGAGAGGAAAACGAGTGGGTAACGACTTTACTCGTCACAGTTTACAGCGGCACGCACGTTTAGAGTAGGATGCGCGTATAATTTCGGATGGTGGCGATCATCACGGCTAGCGTTCACCAAGAGATGAAGAAGGTCAACAATAAAATAAACATTTTCACTAGAATTGATTACAATCGTTTTAATAGTTATTAATAACTGTAAGATCTCCCGGAACACTTCCACAGCTGACAGACAGCCCATGACATTTTCTCAAATACAATAAATATACAAGTACGTACATTTAATGCACCAAGCACGACGCGAAACGAGATGAGACTTTAATGTTGTTGTTGTTGTTGTTGTTGTTGTTGTTGTTGTTGCTTCTGCTGATATAACATCAATATATGGAAAAAACAGTATCTTGTGTCAAGAGCACGAATTGGTGGAAAGAAGCCGCATTTGGTTGGGGCCAAATCTTGATCCCTCTCCACATTTTGCTATGGGTGTGCCTTTTCGTCCATCCATCGACCAGAAAATTCATTATTATGCGATTACACCTTTTCATTTTTCAACACTTTGATGGATCCATTTGATATAATTACAATACATAAGTATAAGAAATTTCAACTTTGCATCTATATGTTGCGTTTGCTGCTGTATACCCTGTGTGGGTGCTTCGGTTTGTTGCAAACGTAATCGCACAAGTTAATATACCTTCCACCCTACGTATGTTGATACTGGTGTGTATGTGACGTGTATTTTATTTAATGTAGATTTTATGTATGTTATGCCTGCAAGCATATATTTAACGTCTTAATGCGTATGCGCACCAATGAATCGTGTATATTAGCTTTTTCTTTTACTGTTGTTATTATTATTATTATTATTATTATTATTATTATTATTATTGTTGTTATTGTTCAGAGCAGTGGCTTTGGTGCTGCTCGATAAAATTATGTCTCTAACGTGTTTAATGAGATGAGCGCACACAACTAAACACCCTGTTGAGAAGCCACACGCACACAAAGCTGCTTAAGGAGTTAAATATGCGTAACGGCATAATTATGTACAGAGATGACATATATGGTTAAGAAAGAAACATAATTCGGATTTAAAAAAAAAATATTTTTTTTTCTTATTATTATTTTTGCTTTTTGGTTTGAACACACTTTGTGCTCTTTGCTAACTAAACCGCACTCGCACTGGTGGTGAGCACGTATTTCAATAGAAAAGCTAATTTGCAATAAGTGAACGACCAAGTCACACCAAATGCGTGTGTGTGTATATATATGTATTAAGCATTATCTCTCTGATGGATTGTTAAGTAGACCCATTAATTATTATTACCGCCCACATACCTGACCCAATACAAAATTATTTTACCGAACAGTTTATATATCACGTTTATATTTTATTAGCCCAATAACTAATAGCTCGAACGGTTAACAGTTTGTATCGCTACTCTTCCATATTATCACAGTAACAAAGGATTTCTCTATGTTGTGGAAGGTGAGAGTTGAAAGATGTATTGACCCAAAGGCGAACCCTAATATAATTATATTTCAGGAAGTAACTTATACAACCAAATTAAATGTAGCATAATTTGAGGAGCTAAGTGGTGTGGGGTATTAAATGATGGTCGGGCTTAACCGATAGTTTTGAATGATTTGGCACTAGTCCGTCAACATTAGCCTGTCGAAGTAAAAATTCAATTACAAGTTGAAACCATTTTTACCACCAGATGTATAACTTTATCTAGTGTTGGTGTCTTGTACAGTGTGAGAGGTAATGAATCAATGCTGCGTTACTAATTACTTTGCCCACTAATTCGTAGCAATTTCCTGAAATTGCTAATTTTTTTTTTAGTTGCTGCATCAACAATTCTAATTAAAATTAAACAATAGCCAGCAACTGTACTGCAACTGGCGCTTCAACATGCACGATTCACAATCGAGAATCCCGTATCCAGATATCAGAGCGCACCAGCCAGTCAGCTACCCATACCAAACCCAAACCAAACTCTTAATCAACGTGCAATGTGTCCACAATGTCTATAAATTATTTTCATATTTCGAATATAGCGAACGCGTATGTGTATTAAGTTACTGTGCATGTACGAATAAACATACAAGCACACAACGTGTGTGCATGTGTATGCATGTATTTACGAGCACAAAGCGGTGTTTGTTTGCATTAAAGAGTTGTGCATACATTAAAACCCAGTGAACCGGCCAAAGTGACCGTTCGAGCGGCCAACTATTCAACCAAATATCAACAGCGAGATGATGGTTTGTGTTGTGTTCCGTTGCGTTCGCATATTGTATGTAAAACATATACACGCATCCCTCGTTTTACACGATACTCGTTTTGCACGTTTTCGATCTTACAAGGTTTTTAAAATCAAAATTTAAAAAAAACTAATTTTGACTACACGGGAATTTATTTCTACTTAATTATAAACCTGGTAACACTTCAGACGTATAGATGGTCTACTGTCATAAACTTGTCCATATGTTGTACTTTGGTAAAAAAAAAATATTATTTAAATGAAGTACAATATTTTTTTTTCATTATACCCTGCACCACCCTGTGGAAAAGGGGTATATTAAGTTTGTGCGGATGTTTGTAATTCCTAAACGGCAAATGCCACACCCACCTTCAGTTATACCAATCCATTCAGAATCAAAACCTGAATCGAATTAACCATGTCCGTCTGTCCGTCTGTCCTCCTGTCTGTCCATCTAAATTTGTGCGCAAGCTACAGGTCGCATTTTTTGAGACATTTCGATGAAATTTGGTACAAGGACATGTATTGGCCCAAAAATAAACCCTTTCGAAAATGGGCCGGATTGGACCATTTTAAAACCCCTCCCCATATGATATTCTATTATTTTTTGAGATATTTCGATGATATTTGATATGCGGAAAAGCATTGACCCAAATATGAACCCATATATTATTTTTTTTAAAATCATAACAAAAAATAAAAAAATTTCTGACTTATGTATCATTTTGAGATTTTTGAAAATACAAGTACAAGTACAAGAAAAATAAAATTTTTCATTTATCAAAGAAAAAAATTAAATTAAATTAAATAATATAATATAATATATCAAGTGGTGTAGGGTATTTAATGGTCGGGCTGGACCGGCTATAATACCTTCACTTGTTTTATATTTTATTAAGTGTACTAGTTACATTTTGTGTTCCATAAATGTCTAAAAAAAACTTATTTATAGTCGTTTTCGCTTTACACGGTTTTTCCATGTAAATAATTTTTTCGAAATACACGGTTTTGTCAGGAACATATCTCCCATGTAAAACGAGGGATGGGTGTATGTGCATATAAAATGTATGTGTGTGTGCGATTATATGCATAAATAGGGAAAAATTTAATATATGTTTGTTTTTCAACTTTGATGTTTTTGCTCATATATTTTTTTGTTTAACTTTTTAATTGAGTTTTATGTTGTAATCGGTGGTTGAGCTTGTCTATGTACCACCACGCGACCTTATCCGGACCGTTTATTAACGCTTTAAAGAATTTTAAAAGATACATTTAACAAGTGAAACAGCTAAAATTTAACTTGGCAGTAACTTGATTTGGAGCACAATTAAAGCATCAGAATCCTCTAAAGAGTACATTTGGCAATTATCAACTTTCTTACTCTTACTCTTCTCTACCGTATCAGTAATAGGCAACCAGCCTTAAAATGTGTTCGTTTTTTCCTTTTACCAATAATAAAGGTCGAATCGATTTAGCCACATAGATTTTTGTCGATTGTGGGCGTGGCTCTTGATCGATTTTTCCCACTATGAATAGCTATCTGCATGCAGAAACTAAAGTATTTTTCTTACTTGTTTTTTTTTCATGTACCATCACCTCAATGCCATTTGACCAATTTTGCCCACTTTTAATACCAACCAGCAGACTTGTTTGCTTTTTTTAAGTTTGAAATCGATGTCTCCATTGCATAAAGTACTTGTGTATTTATAATAATTTCATTACATTTATTATAATTCAGCATGAATACCTTTAATGTTCATTCAATTCATGGTGTCTGATCGAATTGACATGAAAGCAAGTAGGGGTTCAGTGAACCAATTTTACTAAAACTTCTGAACTCAATAAACAAATTATCGATACATTATGCATTATCGTTAATACACATAATAACTTCCAAAACGAAGCATTAAAACATTAAAGACTGACATTAACTCGTGCCACGTGCACTAATGGATTAAGTACAAACAAATCTTATGTTCCGTACAAATAGGGCTAAATGTTACAATTGATTACACACGACACATCCATGCAGAGTCACATGAGTATCGAGAATTCTCTGGATACTCTATTCAGAAACTAAATCAAACTTTTTATATCCTCCACACAAATATACTACGTGTACTAAGTTTGTCATTCCGTTTTCACAATATGTATATACATATATTCTCTATCAACATCAAAAACTGAGTCGATCTAAACATAAGTGTCTCGGCGTCCGTATGTCCGTGTTTGTCTGTTGGTAGCATTCTCACGGGTGTAAATTTTGTACATGGTACATGGCCCGCCCACTATGCAGATGGTGATGGAAGGTATTTAAAGATTTGTTCACTTGTTACTTTTATTACCGTTAGCTAGTTAAGTTAGTTACCGTTTAGGAGCCATTTGGGCAATTTCAATGTAAAATATTTAGATCAAATAACTGTCGAATCAATCCAATCAATTTGAATAAGTTTATCTTAACCGAAATGCATAAATTATTAGGCGTATGATATTTGGGTGATGGAAAATTGCCATATGCAGAAGCACAGTATATTTAAGAGTCAGTTGGAGCAGATTCATATATTTTGTAGTATCTGTACAATTCTATTATATTTACAAGTAAGATGTTATCAGCAAATGGTAAGAGATGTCACATGAAAGGGGTAAAGCATTGCCAAAGCGATAATCGCAGCATTAATACAACATATGTAACAGAATTGTAATTATGGGGGAAGCCTTGCACGGAGATTGCCCATAAAAATGTCTATGAAGATAAGAATTTATGTTGCTTGAAGTACATTTTTATGCATTCATCATCATCATCATCATCAATAAGATATTTCACATTTCACATAATGGCACATTTTCAAGATAGCGCTGCGTACGATTCTAGTGGTATTGGTAACAAATAATGATAATGACGGCATTCATGCTGATGATATTTATAAATCTTCTTCCAACTAAGTCCTTCTTCAACGTACAATAAGTATTCAAATTGAAAAGGCTTCCCAATCGTAAACTTAGGGAAAGTTCACATACATTCATTCCATCCACATGGTTGGTTATTTGTGTCGGGATCGCAGTGTTGGCGTATTGGCAAGATGTGTTTTTGTGTTCATATACTCGTATACAAGTAAAGTTAAGGTAAAATTAAGGTTTACTGTATACATACGTACACTATAGAGAAAAGTCTGCATATTTGTTACGGTTAGCATTAGGACTGAAAATCCCACTTAATATGCTTCAGCAAGTTGTTGATTTAATTTATTCATAAACTTCTATTATTTCAATATTTTAAATGCACAACAGGTACAATTCCCATGGAATATAATGTGATTTACAAGTTAAAACAGCTACAAACTTGTATGGAAAGTTTTATGCCGAATTGATGTTATAATCAAATCGAAAAACCGTCAACTCATTAATATTTATTTATGTACAAATATTGAAAAGGTGATTTTGCTAAATCGATTAATGAATCGTTTTCGCATCAACACACCAAATTTTGTTAAATCGAAATTCGAAAGAGGCTCTAGAGATTCTAGACAAAGGCTGAAGCATTTATTTAGGCTTCTCCATTAAGAAATCCAATACACCCTTTTATAAAATTTAGGTATAGACAGACGCGTTTAGTTTTTACACATAGATTGCTATATAAAATGGGTAAAATCGGTCAAGAGACACGCCCACAAGCGACAAAAATCTCTATGTCTTCCAGACAAATTGTGATATTAAGTTGAAATTTGGTGGACATACTTAAAGTTATCTTATCCATCAATATGCCAAAAATGGGCACGATCGGATGCACCCACAATCGACAAAAATTTATATATCTGCCACAAAAATTGACCTATGAACTTGAAATTTGGCGTACATGTTTATGGTTTTGCCATCCATTGATGGGGCAAAAATAGACGTATTCGGATAACAGGAGCGCCCAAAATTCAAAAACTGGCCTGGCAAGCTGATACGTAATACATACACTCTGTTAGATAATAATAATAAGTAATAACATACCCGCCCCGTCCATTATAGTAGATGTTGATTATAAGCACCATAAATTATATTATTGCATTAGAACTTTCACTAGACATCCTTAAAAATATCGTATGGGTGAATGTATTTCTTAAAAAGGAAAATGTTCAGATGTCGCTTCCAATATTTTAAGCCTTCCCCTCTAAGCTTCATAGAAGGTGACTTGCGATAAATGTACAATTTTCATTCTATTAAGTATTAAGTATGTGGCGCGGTTGTGTTTAAGCAATCCTATTAAGTGTGACAATTGGGGGTCGTGTACGTATCACTACTTTTAACGCAAAGCTCATAAAAAACCACAATTGTCGGGTGTTTCATTAAATGTGTCAGATTAAGTAGTTAAAATTCTTAACAAGCACAGATTAAGTAAGAAAAACCCGTCTACGTAATTTGAGATTTTATGGGTTTCCACCACAACCAACCCCTATAGATAATTACAAGTGCACGAATAACCCATCCACCCACTGAATAAATATTGTAAAAATCTCCCGCACAACCCCTCAGACAAAGCATGAGAAGAGATCAGGTTGGAAGCAACTGCAAGTGTTAATATTGCTGCAGAGCAAAAGTCACAGAAGACCACTCATCGCGTCAATTTCGTAAATTTATGCACCCCATCGGATTTATGGGATTTTTTATGTCATATAAATTACAGTTTACGTGCGTGAGATTGTACGTGTGTATTCCACACATGCTCAACCATTCCTCTATTACCTTTAAATCAATTTATAAACATAAGTCAAAGATTTGCAGCGAAATTGAAACATTTCGATGTCAGAGACGACATTAAATTTTTTAGTTTTTTTTTAACATATTGTATGAAATCAAAACAAGTAAGAAAATATATATAAAAGGTGGGTGTGGTAGGTATATTATTACGCATTATTACTCATGGTTATGTTTATGGCCATGATGACGAAATTTGTTACAACAAGAACTGTTCTCACTTGTACAGCTATCTTGCGATATGATGTTCTTAGAAAATTGTATTTTTTTATATAAACAACCGGCATACACACGGGCTGGGCACACACATGCCGCACATGGCTGATCGATCGATCAGTGCCGCTGACGCCTCTGCCTAAGTATTGCAAACGGAAAGAAAAATTATTATATTTTTCTTAATAATATCTAATAAAGATATATAAAGTTTGTTTTTTAAGTCTTTGGTTTCGATCTTGCAGACATACTCGTATGCCGCAGTGAAAACATCACAAAACATCATATCAGACTCTATGTTTATTTAAGCTGGAGAAGTTCACAACTATCTACAACATGTACGAGTATATATGTTGAGTTATTCAAGTTATGGAATCCCTTTTGCCATTGGACACATTGGTATCTAGCGTCATGTGTGATTTTTCTAAAGTTGGTGATGCCTCTTCGGGGAAGTTGGGCAGCCATTGCCAACAAAAAACCAAATCGAAATTCATAAATCTCTTGTTGTTGTTAAGGACGAGCAGGGACAGACTACTTGTGGCAACCGCAAAATGTTTACCTTTCGCGCTTTCTACGTTTTAAGGTAATTGCAAATTGTGCAAACAATTGTACGTAATGGCAATACTTTACGTGTGTGTGTGTGCCGCCAACTGCTGCCACTTGCGCTACCGTAAATTATCGGGATCGGTTTCATTTACAATAAATACGCGACACATATCCCACCTTTCCCATTCATAGTGTACACGGGTACAACGTTAAACATGTTTTCTTTTTTAACTGATCAATAAATTGCGGTTTTTTCTTACTATTCAGTAGCAAATATTTTAAAGATTTCATTATTGTGTATTTTTTTTTATGTAACAGGGAAGGGAGAGCATATTACCTTTTATTCACAATCGACAACAACTTTAAATTGTTTTTAATTGTGGTTTAATGGTCTTGTAATTTTGGGCTTTACAGTTGCTTTCATGTTATTATTACAAATGCAAATGCCACAATCACCTTCAATTGTACTGATTTAACCATATCCATCTGCCCGTCTGTCTGTTCACGTATTGGCCCAAAGAGGAACCTTTTTGAAAAATGGACCGAATCGATCCATTTTTAGAATACCTCCATTCCTCATAAAGATTCCATTATAATGGAATGCAAGTGAGTTAATCAGCTAAATAGTAGGCTGTGCAGACGATCGGATAATTTTTAAGTGATTTGCGTGGTGTGGGGTATTGAACGGTCGGTCTTAACTGAACATAACATTTTCACTTGCTTTTTTATATACATTTATTTACCTTTTTCGAGACCACATGTTGTTAACCGCACTACTAACATTAATAAAATTATTGCAAGTACACCCATCCCTCGTTTTACATGGGAGATATGTTCCTGACAAAACCGTGTATTTCGAAAAAATTATTTACATGGAAAAACCGTGTAAAGCGAAAACGACTATAAATATGTTTTTTTTAGACATTTATGGAACACAAAATGTAACTAGTACACTTAATAAAATATAAAACAAGTGAAGGTATTATAGCCGGTCCAGCCCGACCATTAAATACCCTACACCACTTGATAGACAATGATGATATTCGTTCTGTTCTTTAAAATTAATTAATTCATAAACACATAAAATTTTGCTTTGAACACTAAAAGTGGAATTCCCATTTTTTTTGTTTTTATCAAAGTACAACATATGTACAAGTTTATGACAGTGGAGCACGTATACGTCTGAAGTGTTACCAGGTTTATTATTAAGTAGAAATAAATTCCCGTGTAGTCAAAATTAGTTTTTTTTAATTTTGATTTTAAAAACCCTGTAAGATCGAAAACGTGCAAAACGAGTACCGTGTAAGCCGAGGGATGGGTGTATATCGTAAAAGCAATCAAAAAAGAATTAAATATTAGTGACGTGAGATATGTCGCAAACGCACACACAAACGCACACACAAACATGTTGTTTGTTGTCCCTTCATTTACATGTATTTACATAAAGGCATTTATACCATATAAATCAATTCTTTAAAGATTGCCACTGAGGAGGAAAGTACTACAAATGCATGTGTAGGGTATCTACATGTCCTTGTTCTCTGTTGTTTAGATTAGGTTATTTTGATTAATTTTTAAATGTCAATTTTGTATGAATTTAGAAAAAGTAGATTTTAGTGGTCATGTTGGTTTTGAAAATAAAATTTTCAATGAAATATATTTAAAAAATAAAATATATAGAACAATAACTGTATGTATAGCATGCATGCATCATGCCGAGCCTACTCTTTTGTAAAGTATAACTGGAAGCGACTTTTCTAGAATTGCGCTACTCTGCGGCGATCAGTGAGTGGTAGGCGGAGTTACCATATTTAACCAAACTTTCAAGTATTGGGTTGGCAACTAAGTGATTGCAGTTTTTAAATAAGGATAAAAATTCAAAATTTTGCTTAAAGATCCAATTCATTATTATTCAATCAGCTACGGTTCGTTTTTGTCAATGAACT
Source organism: Ornithomya chloropus (assembly GCA_963971445.1). Lineage (NCBI taxonomy): Eukaryota > Metazoa > Arthropoda > Insecta > Diptera > Hippoboscidae > Ornithomya > Ornithomya chloropus. Next base: position 27,288,330 of record OZ020530.1, on the reverse strand, counting down.
TTTGCCTTTTCCTTTGAGCCGCTTCATTTTGCACGGTCTCTGGCGATTAAAATTGTTATAAATTAACCACTTTTGATCGCCAGGAATTCGTCCTTTCAGAAATGGGTGAATCTCGAATGCTCGTGCGTTGCCCGAGAGTTATAACTTAATCATTAATCTTGTTAATACCTCATCTCTCATCAGATATCCAGTATATCCAACAAAATATGACAATTGACGTGGGTGAGCGTGAATTCATTTCATGATTGCCTTAATAACTTATCAGTTCAGGTCACATCAGGCTAGACATTCTTTAGCACTTACTTCAAATCGAAACCCATCATCTTGATCATATATTTAAACAAGTACACACACTCTCACGCATATTCACACGTACCCTTCACATAGTATATATATATAGTATAGAGTGCATAGTCAGTTTCTGATTCGATTTGCAACCAAAAGAAGGAGACTTTATGGAGGCCACAGCGTTTATGTGGATCAATAACAAAATCTGAATGAACTTAAGAATTTCACGTCTGTACTGGTCCTGGTACTGTACTTATTTAAAATGAATTGGTCAACAACCGAGCTTATAATTGCCAAAAATCTTTAATGGCCACATAGAGCTGCAAGATTAAAATTTATACATATAACAAAACTCCATTCTATTCATAGATTACAAAACTCATCTTCGACCCTTGAACCTCCATACGCCATATTGTTTTTTAGTAGACAAATAAAAAAAATGTACTCTCAATTTATACATCCAAGTGGAGAGTATCCCGGATTTGGCCTAACCAAACGTAGCCTTGTTATTCGTTTCTTCTCATCATCCCATCATGCGCTATAATATATTCTCTTTTCGTATTTCTCAAAGAAGAAGAGTAAAGTGTGAACTAGCGACATTTTGATGAATTTTTTCATCAACAGCTCATGAATCATGATTACAGAGGCTTTACGTGGCCTCCTAACTCCTACCTAAGGTATGAAAGGAGTACAATTTAAACAAAAATGTCTGGCAAATACTTTGTACGTTCGTACCCACACACAACGCCACGTACGCGGCCATGTGTTGCTTTGTTGAGTTGAGTATTATGAAAAAGTAGAATTGATTTAATGAATAAAAAAAAAAATAATAAAAAATAAAAAAGACGCAACGCCATCATCGTCTTGGCGATGGCATTATGATGGTTGCTGCATGTTAATGACAGTTCATCAATCAGCCACTCACCGCAACCAAACGCATCACTACAGTTTTTACACGTGTAATTGATGTAAATGGAGAAACCGGTCGTAACTCACTGGTACAAAATACGAACAGTATCCCATGTTCACGTTGTTGTCGTCTGTCATGCAGTTATTGCGCTCTCGTTGCAGTCCTCTTGTACCTTACATACCTTTCGTACCTTTAACAGTGGCTCCTCTAATTCATCATAAGAGGTTGCTGCATGGCACGCATGATCTACGCATACCACGCATCCATGAACATTTCTTTTTTCTAATACAAGTTTTAATTAATAATTTTAACGCATTATTGGCAGCAGGACACCTTAATGTGATATTATGTGGATTGTGTTTGCATGACATGTAAACGTTTCTAGGGAGGTGTAAGTAGATAAATTAAGCAGCTACTTAAGTGACAGTTGCGGCAGCTCCGCTTACCACATAATCGCTATTTTGCTGGTCAAGTGAGTTTGTAGAAACCTGCGGTTACCGGTGCTCTCTCGAACGTACTCTTAGGGACGTACTTTTAACTTGTTTGCGCTCCTCCCATTTTCAATGGTACCGCACATGCGATTAGCATCACATCTGCCATCTGCTCAACCTTGATCATGTTTATAATTCCTAAGTTGTAACTAAAAAAAAAAAAATAAACATCTACAATTGTGGGCGTGGCAGATATATATTGCGTCTCCTAATACTGTATGTATTACGTATCAGCGTGCAAGCTGAGTTGTACTCTGAGTATGGTTGCTTGTAAATTATGGACGTGCCTGTTATCCGACCACGCCCATTTTAGGATCAATGGAGGGGAAACTATAAATATGTTCACTACATTTCAAGTTCATAGGTCAACTTTTGTGGCAGATATAAAGATTTTTGTCGATTGTGGGCGTGGCTTTTAACCGATTTTACCCATTATAAATAACGATCTACGTGCAAAAACTAAAAATGTCTGTACAAAATGTTAGCTCAATATCTCAAAATGTATGCCGCTGACGCCAACAGCAGACGGACATACGGACATACATGTCTTAGGCCTCTGACGCTTACAAATCGAGAATTGGGTGTACATATATATTACTAAGAGTATAAAGAGATGACCTAATGCAATGAACATACGAACTGCGGAATTCTCTTATTCACGACAGTCTATCGTGCTGAACGATTTCACAGTCCTCCCTCTATCATTAATGAAGCGAGTTTCAATATATGTTTTTTTTTTTTTTAAATATCTTGACAGCTTTGTTATGAGGAGATAATTGAACTCTTTCTTAAATGTTACATACATTTCTTTTTTTTTGCAACATCATCATTATTGTCTTGGCTTGATCATTTGCCTAGTCACCCAAACAAATGGATCAAAAACTTTTTGCCGCTATCTACATGAGTGTGTGTAAATACTAGCATACTCGTTCATACGCATATGTGTTACATGCGTGCATGTGTATGTGGCCACATGTCAGATATCTGACTTGAAAACTTTTACAACTTTTCTACAAAACTTTCCCCAGTTGTTTATCAACGTGTAATTATAGTCATGTCTTCTGAAACATTTACAGATTATTAACTTGATTAAGTTGAAATTGTGCCGAAAATGAGCGTGATCGGTTATCGGACACGCCCACAATTAATAAAAATCTTTATATCTGCCACAAAAGTTGACTTGTGAACTTTAAATTTGGTGTACATATTTATGGTTATGCGATCCATCGATGTGCCCAAAATCGGCGTGGTCGGATAACAAACACGACCACAATTTACAAAAAACCATATTCATCATAAAACTAAACTTGCAAGCTGATACGTAATACATACACTATTCGATGGCGCAATATATATATATAATATATATTTGCCACGCCCACCGTTTTAAATGTAAGGGGTATTTAATATTTGGCCAATACTAAATTTTTAGTTTTCTAGTTTGTTTTTTCTATTTATTTTCGATTTGTTAGTTCGTGCTGATCGGGTTTGTTAACTTAACGTGGGGCATTTTTTTATTTTACTTAATAACCAAAATGTTTCGATTTGTTTTTTACTCATAATTATTCTTACAATAAAAAATACGATTGCTATGTTTTATAAATATCAGCTTATATATATAAAATAATTTTATTTTATCCGACATGATTCTATCAATTTACTCAAAATCTACATAAATCTAATATTTTTTAAGTTTTTGAAGATTTAAATAAATTTCGACTAAAGCGCACCTATTGATACAATGTAGTTAAATTAAATATTATTTGCAATATATTCTTAGTTTATGCATAATGCAAGTACACTAGGCAAGCAATGGTTGATTTTAGGGGTTGCGTATTACGTAATTAGTACATTGCAGTAGTGAAAAATTATCTGACATATATGTCTACATTGTGTTTCGGCCATACATTTATTCTCTTCTTCTTCTTCTTCATTGTCGAGTATGCTCATAAATTATTGACACTCGCCAACAATCGATAAAAACCGCTTGTTTCGTGGATTCTTTACGAAATAATTGATTACAAAATTAAAGAATAAATATTATAAATATAAAGTAATGGGTTCCCGATCGCGAAGTTCATCACCCAAACGTCGACATCACAAAAGTAAGCACAAAAAACGCAGCAAATCTCATCACAATGACAGAGAACGAAAACGTGATAAAGATTTTGAATTGGCTTACAATTATGGACACGGTAATATTAATAATTCAGCCAATACTAATCGTCGAGACAGAGATCGCGAAAGAGAACGAGAACAAAATCATCGCAGAACTCGGAAACGTTCCTCATCGACCATATCGTCCAGTGAATACACTGACAGTGACCTGCAAACGCAATCAAGTCGCAGCAGCCGACATAAGCGTAGCCGCTATAAAAAACTCGATGAAGTGGAACGATTAGCAGAAATGGAACGTCAAAGACGACAAAGGGAGGCGGAGCAAAAGGTTAACAATACATATATATATATAAAATTTTCTTCTATTACTTACTGTTGTTAATGGTATTATATTATAGATTGTGGAAGAAGAAGCCGCTAAACGTATAGAATTATTAGTTAAAAGACGCGTAGAGGAGGAACTTGAGAAAAGGCGCGACGAAATCGAAAAAGAAGTGAAAAGGCGTGTTGAAGCGGCCAAAGCTGAAATGGAGCAGGAAATGATGATGGAACTGGAAAAGCGACGCGAACAAATACGGGAAGAAGAACGTCGCCGTGAGGTAGGTGCTCGTTTTCAGGGAGAGCGCTTGCATCTGAGAGTGTACAGCAACGTTATCATGTTATCCAGCCTAACAAAAAGACCAAATTCTTTGATCAAAAGATATATTACCATATGTTCCTGCTGTGCTTAATATTAACTAAAAAAATCATTTCCTTTTCAATCACTCAACTCTAGCTCTAGCTTCGTGCACTTATCCGATCTTCCGTTCTATTCAGAATAGATTATATAATCCTCCCCTTGAGGGCTTTGCCAAATGTTTCAAATGTCACATTTAATTAATTTAATTTCATTTCCCATTAATTTGCCTTATAATTGAGAAATACGTGGACCTCTAAATCAATATGAATGGTAGACTAATTATGTAGTTGCTAAAAATTATACGCACTGTTGAATACGAACAAGTGTCTTGTGAACGATATGCACTTGAACATATTCAATAGGAGTCACGACTGATATTTCGCTTGCTCTGACATCCACACACATACACCCATAACAAAAAAAAAAAAAAAACAAAGTAAAGGTGTGGACGCTCATATATATCCTGCATCCCCCTCTATCCGAGAAAAACGATTTCAGCAATTTCCAAATGGAACTTAAATAAAGGATGTGTTAAATGCAAAATGCGTGCAATTGCGATGCGTGCAAAGGAACGAGGCGCCAAATGGACAGACATTAAGTTTTCTTTCAGTTTCTAACATTTAACATTGAAACGTAAGCTCCTCCCACGTAATGCCGATGTTTAGCTCTGTTTTGCTGTTTGGCAAATAATTTGAGACGTATGGTACGACTGCACTCACTACGCCCGACAATTGTTGATGTGTTTTAGGCGATAGAAAAATTAAAATTGTTTAAAGAAGACCGCGCGACAATCGTCTAAATATTGTGTAAACTTGTGTGAGGAATTGTTGTATTACAAAATATTGGAATGTTTTCCTTTCTCTCACTAACTGTACACGTGTTAAAAGAATATACATACATATATACAAAATTGTAAGTAATAATTCTTTAAATTTTATAGCTAAACCAAAACTCATTATAAGAGATTTCTTTCAATAACTTCAACTCGAAAATAACGAAACAAAGCATAAACATAAACTTATAGGTACGTGGACACGAAATACATAAATTAATATCCAATCAAATATATAAACACACCCACACTCACACACACAACGTGAATGCGATGCCGTTGGGGTGCGACCAAAAGAAAACAAGGATGCGTCGGCGAAATTGTTTCATTTGAATGTATTGTGCGTCAAGTAAAACAATTTCCTTTATATTGTAACTGTATTTCACTTCCGTTGTAGCTAATATATTCATTTATAATATAGTTGGCAAGTTGGCGATGATGATATTAATCGGGAACATTTTCATATAATTTATAGGAAGAGGAGAAGAAGAAGCGCGAAGAACTTGAAGAAATTTTAGCAGAAAACAATCGCAAAATTGAAGAAGCCCAACGAAAACTGGTGCGTATGAAAACGGTTTGAAAATGTTTGAAAAAATTGTCTCAATTGTTGCGGACACTGTTGTTTGTGTTTGTTTTTGTGTATTATTAGGCCGAAGAACGTTTAGCTATTATCGAGGAGCAACGTCTAATGGATGAGGAGCGCCAACGTATGCGCAAGGAGCAAGAGAAGCGCATTAAGGAAGAACAAAAAGTCATTCTAGGCAAAAATAATTCAAGGCCGAAATTGTCGTTCTCTTTGAAACCGGGCGCTCTATGAGTACTTCTCACCTCTAGTTAATTTTATATATCAAGTTATTGATTGATTGATTGCTTTCACCTTACCTTCACCACATCGTTTATTTGTTGTTTTCTTTTTTTTTTTTTTTTTTTTTTGTTTTCGTTTTATTTAAACAAGGATTCATTATTATTGAAATATTATCCAACCTGAACTTATGAATAATATATCTGCCAGAATAATCACATCTAACCATTATCTTAGAATAAGAACTGGATAGCTGTGGTGAATTTTTTTTTTTTTTTTTTATTAGAGAATAAATTTTATACCTCAGCGCAAAAGGAAATCCAATTGTTATGTAATAACATAGAGTAGATGGGCGAACCATTTGCGCTATTCAAGTTTATTTGTTAAATGCGTCCATAATGGGTGCGCTTGGCTAATAATAAATGATCAATTAAGCATTAAATTCACTTGTGAAAGGTTGGCTTTTTTTTAAGATTAATTAAAAAGGCACCCGAGCATTCGGAAATGGACTTGGGATTGAAATTGGACAAAATTATTTTCCTGATTGACACCTCCTATATAAGAACTTCATCTGTGCAGCTTGGTACGCTTTGCCTTTTATTCCAATTGCAAATCGGTCATTGCTGCGTCCTAGGCATCGAATTAGAAAAAGTCTCCCATGACGTTGTAATAAGTAGTACAACAACATGAAGCGAAATTTAACAAACGTCATGGTTGCATCTCAAAATGCTACATGTATCGACTTTTGAGGCGATAATGAACTTTAGTTTTTGTAGTTGTTGCATTTATTTTACAAATGATTATAATTGTAACGCTAACACAAAAGTATTTAAAACGTAATTTCACTTAATGACTTAAAGTGATAAATCAAGATCGAAAAGGCAAAAAAAAATTATGGTCGGTCAACAGCGGCCATTTAATACCCTACACCATTTGTTCCATAATTAGGATGAAATATAATTAAACGACCGTCACTATTATACACAAGTTACTTCGTTTGGGAAGGGGTTCTAAAAATGGTCCATTCGGGTCCATATTTGGCCGTCAATTATTATTTTTTTTTTTTTATATAAAGACCTATTTAAAGTAAGAACGTTACGGGGAGGAATGGTCCAATTTGAACTAGTTTCAATAGTGCACACCTTTGTAGTTCCTGGAAATTTTGAAAAGTGGCCAAAACTGCGAACATTTGTAAATGGTCGCACAGCAGACGCACACGGACACGCCTAAATCAGAAAGAAAGAAACGGTATAATAAACAGTGGCTCTGTGTTTAGCCGTTAGCCGTGTTACAAACATCCTCATCAACTTAATATGCCCTTTCCCACAAGTGGTGCACGGTATAATTACGATTAAAATACGAAAATATGAAATAATTAATAACTACATGTGTGTGTGTGTGTGTGTGTGTGTGTGTGTGTGTGTGTATGAATATAAAGTTATACGAAAACGGGACAAGTAAGCAAACTAAATTTGGCTTTGGCCAAATATTAAATACCCTCCACATCTACATAAAAACAGTGGGCGTGGCAGGTACATTATTACGCCTTTTTAATAGTGTATATATTACATATCGGCGTGCAAGTTGAATTTTTTAGATTGCAGGCGTGTCCGTTGTCCAATCATGATCATTTATTAGAGGCTACGCCCACTCTTTTTTTTTACGTGTCAACTCATATGGAGGCAAAGCTTGAATTTAAAAACAATGAAATAAAATTTAATTTTTGATGTAGCGGTCTATGGGCTCATTACCGAATTTTCTATAATATGTCGAAATATTGTATCATGGCGGCATGTGCCTCCACGTAAGGATTCCTTGATCAATAATTGATTGGTCCATAAATGAATAGCAATGAAGGCACTGCGTTACAGTATTCAAACGAAAACCCTTTCGAAAAGTTGTCAACCCACTACATAGAGCAGAAAGAGATTTGCAAACAAAATAAAATAATTTTTAATTTTTAGACGCACCGTCTCAAGCTTGGATTTTTTAAAACGTTTTTTACCCAGAAGAAGAATTCTAATTTTTCATTGTATTATTTAACAGAACGTTTGCCTGTGTATAAAAGATATAATATTATGGTCAATGAAGTGACAAATAATAAATTGTTTATATAAAAATACGAACGTATATGGGTACGTGATGCGTGTAGGTGTATTCACATAATGGTGCACGCAATGTACACACACACACACATAAATAAATAAATACACACATACATTTATGGTATATATTATGAATGGCTTCTTAATTTAGAACTTTTCCCCAGGTTCAGTTTTCTTAGGCTGTCCACCACCACACCACACAACAACAGTTAATACATTTTATACACATTTCTGTATTTCGTTTTGATTGTAGTGCAAATTATGTTATATTATAATATATATAGATGCATCTGTACGTGTATGTATATATATATATATGTACGTGTTCAGTAGTTGGCTACAAAGTTTTCATAGCTAATAACAAGTGTTGCGGGCGAAATTTATTTTATAATAACGAATAAGAGCGGGAGTGGGTGGGCGAAGGGGTGCGGGGGGTGTGGGATGGTAAAGCAACTGCTTGCTTGCAGATATCTGATCGACATTAATGGGATTTTCAAGAGAGCTCATTGGAGAAGAGTTGCTTCAGTTTTCGCTATGTCAACAGTTTGAAAAATATTACGCCCAAAAGTATATTGACGAAAAACACCAAGAGGAACAATTGTTGGCGCGAAAACCAATCCTAGAAAAACAAAACAAAATCAAGCCAAATATTTTATTATGCAGCTTGGTCAATGGCATCGCGGTACTTACTTTCACTTGAGGACTGACGAGATAAAGCAAAGGATTCCCCCTAAGTCTTTCATTCATTTCAATTTGTCGCCGCACAGCTTCCCGTCTGGCAGAACCTAATGCTGATACCTCCTCACGACTCATTGCTTCAGTGGCACGTGGCAGTTCTTGGAAATCTGGCAGGGATTTCTTGCGCTGTAGCGTAACATTAATAGGAACGCTCTGTTTAAATATATAATGACAATGAAAGAATGTTAACAACTTATGTGTTTGATATTTGGGGGCGTGGGTCTTCACTTTACACTAAAATAGCGGCTATACAGTGGTCTGGCATTTTGAAATGTTTTATTTTTTTTTTTTTTCAAATTTGAGGAAAATGCAATTTAATTAATTAACTATTCTTTACCAAATTTTTTCAAAAAATATTAGGAAATGCGATTTCTTGCCACGTAAAGACTTCCATTATGGTAAGACCTTATATGGGGAATTGCACCATTCTAAAAATGGTGCAATTCAGTCCATTTTCAATAGGGCTCCTCTCTGAGCCAAGACATGTCCTTGTACCAAATTTCATTGAAATATGTCATAGAATGCGATCTGTAGCTTGCGCACAAATTTACATGCCGGTTAGGAATTACAACCTTAATATACTCTCCACCGCAAGCGGTGTAGCTTATAATTATTGTATACGTTTGCAATAAACACAAATTCCTTGAAGATCAGGAATGTCTCGTATTCAGCTTAAATTGAATAAAACTTTGTTATTTGTTGTTGTTATGGTTTTTTTATATTCTGCAACGTTCAGGAGAAGACCTTAAAGATCCCGCATCATACCCATACTTCGGATCGGGTTCGTTCGGAATTTGACCGTTGAAATACAAGTACAAAACAAAAACAAATTTTAATATACCCTAAAGAGGGCGCAATTATTATGCCGCGCCCACATTAAATATGGATAAGAGAGTATACGAATTTTGGGCTAAGCCAAATTAAATCACATTTAATTGTTGCAGTTTATACGAGCGGAGAGTATTTCCGCCAACGGGAAACCTCTTCACGAAATGAACATTTTTGCTTTGAAGTAACGAAAAACGCGAATTTGTCTATTTGTACAACGTAATTGTAATTGTAATTAAACAAATATATATGTGAAAGAGTCCGTTATCTTGTAAGTGCTTAACGTTTTGTGATCGTTATGAATTTTGTATTTTTCGGCATTCTTCACCTCTGTGGGGGGCTCAACAATCCAACTTTCTGAGGCTCGGCGAGCCAGCAGAGCTGGTGAGAACATTAGGTCCTCTTCATCTTCTGCGGGATACCACTCCATCATAGTACACTCGAACAAACGCAAAATTACTTAGTTTTCGATTATTTCATGAGTGCAGAACCCATAGCCAATCAAAAAAAAAAATTAATAATAATAATAATTACATAACCTTTAAAATATTTCAAATCGTTTAATAAACACTACGCTCTGTCTGTACGGGTGTATGCATATACGTTTATGCACTAAAAATGATTAAAATTTCTTAATGATCCACTCGTGACCCATGCATTACTAAGGCTTTCTTCATTTGTTCATAAATTTGACATTGTAAGCAATAATGATCAACAATAAATATTTTAGCATAACGTTGCGTTACGGGTATAAAAAATGTGAACACACTCGAAATTACTTCCGTTCACCGTCGCACTGTACGGAAGAACGATTACTTGTACACTAATTGGTAGTCGATAGCAATAATTTTCAGAATCACACAATTTGAGAAAAACACAGAGAAGAATGGATTCTAAAGAGAGGAAAAAAGAAACGCCAGAGAAACGTATTTCTCTTCTATTTTACGGGTCGTAAGCAGATCGGTAATTTTTTCGAAATTTTGCCACAAGTAACACTTGCGAATGTTCATGTTTGACGGACAGTAAGGCCGTGGTGTTATTTTTAGTGCAAGTGTGTTCCCGCTCTCCTAGAAAAAGCGCTTGCATTAAAGAGTGGAAGGTATAGCGAGAGCGGAGACAATCACCCACTGAAAGTCGAAAATTTGATCTGTTTTACCTTAAGTTTTTTGCCGCCTCCACCACCAGCAGCAGCTGCAACTAGCGGCGTTATTGGTTTTGGGGGCAGGTACAGGCTCTCTGTACGTTTTGGTTGCGAGGGTGAAGGAATGATATCCTGGCCCAACGTTCGCTGACGTAGGAGTATGTCTTCAAATGGTTGATTTTGCTGCTTTAAGAATGGTGTTTCATTGGGCGAACTGGGATTGGGCGTGGTCGCACGTGTCATATGCCCGGAACCTGTTGGTAAGGATCCATTTCCAGCTGTGAGCTGTGTATTATCAGCAAATGGCGCAGGTGTTGCAGAACGAAATATTGATCCCGCACGTACCCGCTGTTCAGGAGTTATCCCAGTTTCAGTTATATTTCCACGATCTATTGAGCCCTGCCGCGAATTCAAACCGCCACTTAGGCGGCTAGCGGCCCGAGCGTATCGGTCTATCGAAGAATCACGGCTTGGTGGCCGTTTATAGTGGTCAAAGTGATCGATCGATGATTGTTGATCTATTTGACCCAGGGTTGGTGTTTTGCCAGTTCGACTAGTAGTGACATTGTTGCTGCTGGGGTTATTGGACTGTTGATGTTGTTGACTCGAGATGGTTTGTTGATATTGCAGTTGTGAAGGCCGCCGTGATTGGCCGATGTTGTAACTTGGGGAATCAGTGACGATCTGCTGCTGCTGCTGTTGTTGTTGCAATTGCTGCTGCCTATGCTGGATAGCTTGTTGTTGCTGCATCGCCTGTTGCTGCATCATTTGTTGCTGAAGTTGTTCTTGCCTTTGTTGAAGAATTTGTTGCTGTTGCTTTTGAGTGCTTTGCTCTTGTTGCTGCTGCTGTGTTATATTGGCCATAATGTGTGCAGCTTGCATGTGCTGAAAATCCGCGCTATCCTTTTGCGAATGATACATTGAAGAGCCGTCTGCCATTGTGCCGCCACCACCACCACTACTACTCATGAAATTACTAGGCACATAATTTTGGTTTGGTAATTTTGATGGTAGTCCAGGTGGTTGTTGCGGTTGATATTGATAAGCGGGGTTTATTTGGGGATTTAACTGTTGCTGATGTTGTTGCAAATGTATTTGGTTTATGGCGCTTATTGTACTAGATTGAGGCAGGCTAACCATAGCTGAAAGGTCAGTTTGTGGCGCTACTGGTAATTGCTGTGAATACATGGAACTTGGTACCGGAAATTCGGTATCTTGTCGCGTCTGCCCGTTTTGGCGATTTTGTTGAAATGCTATCAAACGCTTCTGAGAAACCGCATTGGCGATTGCAGATCCCTCTGCCATTAAGCCACCTGGTAAACTTTGCGGGGACTCGGGCGCGGCACTCTTATAACGTTCGCGATAACGCAACTTTTCAAAACGTTCTAAAACCGTGGGCTTAAAGTCGGGTGCAAAATCTCGAGCCATTTTCACGGCTATTTCGCAGTCAATGCGTGCTTGTTCAGAGGCAATGTCGGCACTTTGAGCCTTCGCATTGGCGGTTGCTGTGCGAGAGACAGCTATGTCGGAACGCTGCATAGCCATTTTAAGAGCACGTTGTGCTGAGGCCACTGAAGCGGTGATCCGCTCTCGGAATTTACGCGATCTAGCAATGAACAAATGCTTTTTCTTTTGGCTGGTGATAAGAATGTTGTTTTTATATTTGCCCTCTTCAATGGTGCCATCACGAAGAGTGGTTACACCGTAGCCATGCTTTCTGTTATTGTACCACTCTCCCTCATACTTTAGACCATCACTACGTTCGGCAACACCAAACCCACAACGTTTGTCTTTCTTCCACTCCCCCATATATGTTTCCACAACCGTTGCATCCAATTGTTCATCTTCCATTGCAAAGCTGGCATTTGATTCACTGTGCACCGATCTACAGTTCGAATTGGTAAAAAAAAAGTCATTGTGTTAAACACACCATAGAAATTTGTTCTAACTTCAAAGAGACTGACTTTACTGTTAAGTTCGATTGTTCGGAACCTGTACTTAGCCAAGAAGCTGTCGACATTGTTGACCTTACGCTACCTGAAGTCAGGTTACCACGCTTTTCCAAATCACCCGTGCTTCGCTGTTTCCTCATTTTTAGACCCTACATTTCAATTAAGTTTCAAAATAAATACACCCTCTAGAGATACTAAATAAAATTTGTTGCTTACTGAAAGAAAGCCCTTCTTCGATTTTTCAGATAAACTGTTACGCCTGGATGTCTTTGTATCTGAGTTAGCGGTTAAAACAAACCCACCCCGTATCTCTTCGGCCCGTGTATTGTTTTTAGCCGCGTTAGCGGCATTGTCATTGCTGCGCAATGAACTGAGCGAGGTGTGCACATCTTTGCGCCGCTGATGAGATGCTAAACCGAAAGGAGCCGAAGTTCGTATACCATATCCATGCCGTTTGCCCTCTTGCCATTGCCCCTGATATTTACCTGAAATTAATTATAAAAGTATTGTTTCAATGAATGGATTTATAAGGGTGGTAGTACAAGAAAAGAAGGACTTGCAATAGGTTAAACAACTATTTCATATACATTTTTAATTAAATACCAATTACCTCCATCGGCATATGTTTCGCAGCCATACCCATCTTGATAGCCCAGATTCCACGTACCCTCGTAACGAGCCGTAGAAACTGTGCTCTCGCGAACCCCATAACGGCCTTTATGCCCATCCTTAGACCATTCTCCGCGATAGATTTGACGACCTATCTGTTCAACACCCAACCCGTGCCGCCTGCCATTCTGCCATTGCCCTTCATAATGAGAACCACTGAATGAAAAGGATTACAAGTGGTTATGGAAATTAAATGGGCCGAAGAATGTGTACCAAATACGTTACCTTGGCCAAATATAAGCTCCTGATACCTCAAAGCCATAATTCCAAGCCCCGGCATAAGCACCCTGATGTTTTGGCCCTGTGCATACACCATAACCATGAGCCTTGCCCTCATCCCAGCCACCGCAATAAGTGCCGCCATCCTCAAAATCAAATCGACCACCACTAATTTGAAGTCGTTTACCCGTTAAAGCCCCAGCGCCCGGTATTGCAGAAGTACTATAGGAATATAATTTCCCATCGCCGATGGTGCCATTTTGTGGTTGCGCATCAAGCTGTTGTTGCTGTTGATGTTGTTGTTGTTCTTGTTGTTGCTGCTGCTGCATAACTTAATGGTTATCAATTCTGCTTAGAAATTCAACTCATTAATTATGGAACATTAAAAGGGTTACGTTTTGATATAACACTTGGCGATTTAAATTGTTCACTCGATATTTTTTTTCAGTTCCTTCGGTTTTTGGCGCCGCATTTATTTCTTCTGCTGTTTCCGAATATGTTTCAAATAAGCGACCTCTGATCAATATAAATCATTGTCGTAATGTTGGAACGTCGAAGTCTATATTATCGGATCTTGACTTTTTTTTGCAATAATTATTTAAATAAATACACTCCCTTTTGTTGATATGTATAAATTTAATGTTTTTCGATTTACGTTAACGTAAATGACCCATAGACAAATGAATGGGTCTATCCAGTAAAATGTTCTAAAGTACCGTATATTCCAAGAATATTACCTGAAGTTTGCCGGAGTTCAATATGATAAATAACAAGGTCTCACGAAAATTCGATAATTGATTACGAAGTGTAAGCGTGATTTGCTATTTTTCCACACAATTGTTCGATGAATTTTTACATAATTTAATAAAATTTGGATTTTATAAAATTTGGATCTGTCACCAAATTCGAGAGAAGCTAACTATGTTTTCTCTCTTTTTATATATTTTATAAATAAAAAATTATTTTTTGAGTTAATCTATTATAAATATGGGAAAAATCGAAGAAAAAGCTTTTATACCGGAAATTTTTATACCCTACACCACAAAGTTACGCCAGAGTGTATTGTATATTTGTATTTGTCCTAAACGGTCAATGCCACACCCGATTGGCACAGAATTAAAATGATTCGCTTCAACGTCTGTCCATCTATTTCATGTTATGAACGTACATTTCGTAATTTTGGATATATTTCACAAAATTTAGCTCATGTCTTTTGAGACAAAGAAATTTACTAAGTTTGTCATTTCATTTGCTACCCGCAGTGTTTATATTCTTAATGAGCATCAAAAAGTGAATGTATGTCTGTGTGTCCGTCTGTTTTGGGAATTCTCAAGGCTGTAAATTTAGAGATATTGGTCTAAAATTTCGTACAGACACTTTTAGTGTTTGCACGCAGACAGCTATAGCCTCTGTTAAATATTTAATATGAAGAAAATCGGTGAAGAGGTCACATTCAAGATTATGGAGGTTATTCAAGATTTCCTCTAAGCCATTGTTATGAAGCGATTTTTATATGACAAAGACTGATAAGCTAATATTGGCATGGATTGCGGAACTAAGTGGTGTAAAGTATTAATGGCTTATTATTGTAATACTAGCATAATTGATTTATATAATTTTTGTTTTATTTCTTACAATTTCAATAGTGTTGCATTGTGTCACATAATAAATAACACCCTAACGCCATTCACATTTGTGACTTTTCCTTAAAATGTCATGCCCTAGTGTAAGTACTGCTTGTAGTTGTAATAGAATATGAAGAAAACGATATAGAAAAATGTAAACAGGCCCAAAAATAAGAACATCACAAAATAATTCATTTTTAAAGTTTTGCACATACAACCAAATCATCATTTAATCACTACTCGAAGATGGAGAAACGGCGATAATTAAAACGTTGATTGGATGGGGACAATTTTCGGGTGACATCTTGATGTCTCTCTGTCATATTCTCGAAGCTTAAGCAGGTGGCTGTGCCAAAAATAAAATTGATTTATAAATTAAGAAGTAAAAAACAAAAATTTGGCTTAGGCCAAATCTTGAATACCCTCCACATCTACATATATTCAGTGGGCGTGGTAAGTATATGATTACGCCCTCAAATAGTGTGCATATATTACGTAATAGCATGCAAGTCGAGTTTTACGTTCTATACGATTTTTTGTATATCATGGGCGTGTCTGTTATCCGACAACGCGCCTTTTTGGCACATCTATGGATGGGTTAATTGCAGATACGTATACCAAATTACTAAAATATATATACCAAATTTCAATTTAATAGCTCAATTCTTATGGCGTATAAATAGTTTTTTGTCGCTTGTAGGCGTGGCCCTGGGCCGATTTTACTCAATTTATTTAGTGATCTGCGAAACTAAAAGTGTCTGAACAAATTTTCAGCTTAATACCCCAAAATATATAATCGTGACAACAATAGACCAACACAAGGACACACATATCTAGATCGACTCAGTTTTTGATGCTGACCAATACTATATATACTTTGTAGAGTCTATAATGCCTTCTACTGGGTGTTGCAAATAGTATGACAAACTTAGTATACACACCCCCCATCTTATGTGAGGTTATAAAAAGAAAACGCGCACACACATACACATACACAAAAGTTCAATATTTTTTATAGTTCACTCATCCATATTTTCGTATTGTTGTTCATTTAAAAACAAAAATGACTAACTAATGAGTCGATTATTACGGAAGCACATATTTAGGGACACATAATACATACGTTCACACCTTTCGCAACCGCACTTATATGTGTGTCTACTGATTATTACTTTCCTATTTGGCCGTAACCACTTGCAATTCTTCATTCACCATTATGTTGAAAATGAATTGTCTTTGTTTCCAAGTTTACGCACGAAACGGATTCAAACTGTTTAATCCAAATCGAAATTTAAAATTTCATGTAATTCAGAGAGCGTAAAAGAGAGTTGGCGAATGTCAGAAACGAGGGAAAAAAGCGCAGAAACGAGGTTAGAAGAAATGCGACAACTCATCCGTACGTATAAGATGAGACTGCAGGCACACTGAATGACCAAAAATACACACTTGTACCTATAATCCACTACGCATTCTACAATAATAAAATGAAAGAGAAAAAAAAATCGGAAAAATTATGTCACCCATCGTATGGGAAGAT
This sequence comes from Ornithomya chloropus, assembly GCA_963971445.1. NCBI lineage: Eukaryota > Metazoa > Arthropoda > Insecta > Diptera > Hippoboscidae > Ornithomya > Ornithomya chloropus. The sequence continues at coordinate 27,271,396 of OZ020530.1, read as the reverse complement.
GGAAGGCGAAAAACTTTTTAGGAATGATTCGATAACAACGGACGAACAGCATAAAGCGGGACCTACAAATTCACGTGACCGACCCAGTTCTTGTGATAACTTGTTGCTAAAGACATTGTTTCTTGCATTTGATTGTTGTTATTGTGTTTGTTGCTAATAGAGTAGCCTCCTAAGAAAATGAACGCTCATTTTCTTCTTTACCCACATTACACATGTACAGACAATACGATTATAAATAAAGCTCCGAATACTGTGCCGTTAGTTGTTCATTATTCTAACATACATTTTCATCTGTACTAAGTTCATCGCATTTTTAAGCGTCTTGATGTTATATTTTTAGCTAGCCGTTCGTTTTGTTCTGCTTTCAAACACAATACGTCCAAGTTTTCTTGGTTTTGAAAGAATTTTATTTATAGGTTCACATAAATTAAATATTATTAACACTGAACTGTTATCTTTACCCCTTGGCCAATGCGAATGATTTGATATCTTTTCATTTTTTCATTTTGGTAAAAAAATTCACTATTTCAGCATTTTTTTTCTTTTCGATATATATGATAGTTTAACACGATTAACGTCGCTCATATATACGATTAATTAGACCAGTTGCTGGTCTCACGATCGATCCCAATCACGTCGCTACGAAATTCTATTAAGCTTCTCGTTATTAAATCAATCAATCGTTAAACCATCACTTCGTAATGGACCAGTTACCAGCAGACCAGCAGTTGCTGGTAAGATATTGCAAAAAAAAAAAAAGAAAAAAAAACAATAAAGCAGACACACCCGAGTACACGAACAGCAAATCGACATTCGAATTACCAGCAAGTTATCATCGATCGACTGAGTATCATTGAATAAATTTCATGTACATTTACCTACTGACAAATAGATATAAAGTAATACTAACAACAACATCAGAGGCACCGATTCTCTCCTAAATTTGTTCGGCATACAAAATTGAGACGAGAACAGAGAGCGCCTGCTCGATCGCTCGACCGTTCGAGTACACAATCGGCACAAATATTACACAAGTAACCAGCTGACAATCTGAATATCAACAATCTCTAAATCTATTTCGTCATACAACCGCTTAATAATCTCTAAAGCTCTTTGACGAACCAGCTGATTGCTGATTTTAAAGTAGTTACGAATTGTAAGAACGACTCGGTTGTTCGCCCTCACATGTATATGCATTAGCAGACGTATCCTTGCTTCGTCACAATAAAAACTTGAATTGGATTAAAACAAGCGAAAATATTATAGTCGGTGAAGTCCGACCATTTAATACCCTACACCCCTTAGCTCTTTAAATTATGCTACAAATTGTTTAGTTGTATCTGTATACGCGAGGGCCTACCCCACATAAGTTGCTTCGTTAAATATTCTTATATTGAAAGGGGTTCTAAAAATGATCTTATCGGATCTAAATTTGGCACAGGCAAATATTAAGCCAATAAAAAAAAAATTAATAATTGCGATTTTTTGCCATATAAAGCCTTCCATTAGAGGTTTTAAAAATAGTCCATTTCGGTCCACTTTCAATATGGGCACTTTTGCCTTTGGGCCAAAACACATCCTTGTATCAAATTTCACCGAAATATCTCAAAAAATTCGACCTGTAGATTGGGCAAGAATTTACAGAATGGACAGACATACGGACATGGTTAAATCGATTCAGATTTTGATTCTGAATGATTCGGTATACTAGATGGTGGGTGTGGTAGCATTTGCCGTTTAGGAGTTACAAACATACGCATAAACTTAATACACCCTCTTGCCATATGTGGTGTAGGGTATAAAAACTTTATATGAATGGAATCTAATAGTCCCTTTCTGCGTCAACTTTTCTTTGAAACTGTTACCTGCTTTCTGGTAATGCATAAAAAAGACGCGTGGACGGACAGACAGATACTATGCAAGGATTATTGAAATTATTGACGTTTTGGGGAAACTCGGCTAACGCATAAAATTATACTTGTGTGAATATAATACACGCTTCATACTCTTGTACACGAATACACAGATGACGATAACTCACACAATCAAACTTGTGTACTTGTATCGATGCAACCGACTAATTCAACCACTTTTACGACTATATGGTAAGCGTGTACGTATACATTTTTAACTATTTTGGCTATTTTCCGCTTGATTATTAGACTTTCACTCCTTTAATGTGATTTGTGATATAATGGCGTGTACTGTGTCGTATATGACCTCGGAGCGTTAAAAAGTATACAAGATGACCTCCTGCGTACTTGTACCCAAGTTAGACCTTGCACACACTATAATTTCATAAAACATTGGATTATTGTTATCAGATTGACAGCAGTTAGCAAGGAGAAGACAATAAAAGGGGAGTTGGAACAAGAAAATCAAAATGAAACCGAACAAAAAACAATAGAAGCATTTACATATTTTCGTTAGCGGTTTACGATTAAAAACGATTGTAGTGTGTGTGTGTGTGTTTGTGTGTATAAACAAATACATCCGCACAGTCAAAAAACATATGGTCAGAGGCATAAGTGGATGCTTTGCATGTATGTATGTGCGTAAATATGTGTTAGGTGTTTGCTTCTATTGTATGATGCGGAATTTGTAAAGGAAATGATTTCATGATTCATAACCTGTATATATGTACAAAAAAAAAAAAAAAAAACGACCACCACTACAACAACACCAATGCAGTGCTTTATAACATTTTTCATCTTTACACGAGAGATTCGGTACAGATGACAAAAACTGGAGGAAAGCAGATAATATTTCGAAATTTTAAACTCACAAACATACACACACACAAACAGTTCCATTGTTGTTTTTGTCAACAAGTATAATTTATAAAAGGAGCAAAGGTAAACACATCTGGGAAGACAGCTCGATCTATAAAAAATTTAGTGCAACAAACGATATAACGATGGCTGGCAATGTTTTTTTAATCACTACATGTGTGCGTATGTAGGATAGTGAAAATGAACGAACGCGTTCTTGTATAGCGTGGAGAGTAAGCCAACGCGTAAATCTTGGAGCGGAATGCTTCGTGTGAATGTAGTTCTACTAGAAAATCATTCACACACACACACACACGTGAGTAACATTAAGTAAATGTACGTACAATAAATATTTGGTTTTGGTTTTGGTTTTGCTTTTGCTTTTGCTTTTTTCCTATTACAATTACACTGCACGCACACATGTATGCGAAGCTGTTTTTTATATCGTTTTATTCCATTCGTATTATTCAGTTTACTTTTCATTTAAATAAATGCTTTCGTTTGATTTGATTTTTCCGTTTCCACTCCACTAATAATTATAATGTGTTTGTCAGTTTGTATGCATACAATGTTGTACTCGTTTGATGTATTTCTAAATAACAGTTTTATCTGGGTGAAGAAGTAATTTTCCTTTTTCTTTTTATATTTTCCTTCAAATATTATGTGTGTGTGTGTATGTGTACGTATGTGTTGTGTGTAAGGCAACGCGCGCGTCTTCGTTTCGTGAATGTGGTTCGTTTTACACTGAATTACTTGTGTTTGTTTCATACCAGCAATGCGAATACGTGCAAGTGGCCAAAGCTTTTTATGCAATAAAATGTTGGACAACGGGTCGTATGAAAGCTCACTCTTCTCTCTCACTCACTATTCCATCTTGTGTGGTACGCGAAGGCAAACTCTTCCATATTTTTATACCATCTACATAAGATGGGAGGTATACTAAATTTGTCATACCATTTGCATCAACCAGAAGGAGACGTCAAAAACCCTATAAAAAACTGAGTCGATCCTACACATCTGCTCATGATACTCTCACGATCGTAAATTTTAAGGTATTGTGCTGATATTATGTTCAGACACTTTTATTTTCCCAGATCACTAAATAAATTTAGTAAAATCGCTCCAGGGCCATGCCCACAAGCGACAAAAATCTATTTATACGCCATAAGAATTGAGCTATTAAATTGAAATTTGGTATATATATTTTAGTAATTACCCCATTCACAAGTGTGCCAAAAATGGGCGTTGTCGGATAACAAACACGCCCACGATATACAAAAATCTATATACCTGTCACAAATATTGACTCATAAACTTGAAATTTGGTATGCTTATCTGCAATTATCCCATCCATCGGTGTGACAAAAATGATCGTGATCGGATAACAGACACGCCCACAATTTACAAAAAAAATATTCCCAGAATTTAACTCAACTTGTAAGCTGATGCGCTTTACATAGAATATTAGAGAGCGTAATCATATAGCAGCCACGCCGACTATTGTAGATGTGGAGGGTATTAAAATTAATTTTCTTACTTGTTTTTATTTAAAACAATATTCAATACGTTAAATAACATAGAAACACACACTCACACACATTCATCTCCATTTAACATATACACATATGTAAATATAATATATACCAGTGCCTAGTTAGGGGCAAAGAGTATAGAAAATTTTAAGACACAATAGACACGCACGCACTAGCCTATCGTCCAGCTATATATGATTGATTTCGTAATTGAAATTTATGAATATGGAGCAGTTAAGTGGGAGATGTTTTATTTAAAAACGACTTCTTAGCATCTTAGCATAGTCGTAGCGCTATATTCCATTGGACCTATTCGCCTTTGCAAACCTATGTGTCAAGATCATCTGTCCTTCTATTCTATTAACGACTTATCTCCGGACCTACGTTTTTCTTCTTCTTCTTTTCAGAACCTGAATTGAGGCCCAAAATATATCGGCCGATTTTCCGGACACACACGTTTATTCAAAAGTTATATTTCATTAGATTCGGAATCTTTCTATATAATATCTTGTATTATGTTACCCTTTTTTTTTACACATATCGGTTTCTAAGGGGGTGTCAACCATAAATGCATGCACAAGACCGCTCTCACTCCCACATAGAAGGAATTATATTAAACACGGATCCTACTGTTGTGGGTATCGACTTCGTGATTGAAAATTATTGACAATTTTTGGCAATTTTATAATGAAAACAAGTCAGGCCTGAGGCTGAAACCAAATTGACGTCTTTTGGATGACCGGAATGGTGCCGAAAGCGCGTGCATACCTTCCGTTTGCCCAAAACTTTGATCAAAATTCGATAAGCAGTGCTTTTCGGTATCCCAGTTTCCTCTTCGATGAGTCTCGCAGGCACACAGCGATAGCTTCGAAGAATTCTTTTAATTTCATTTAATATTCGCTCTTTGTTCCCTGTTGGTTTTTCGACCGATGTACACAAAGTGACTTTACATAAAATGTCAAACACTGAACACGCTCAAATTTTGAGGTTAAGTAGATGATGGGCAGAACATTCGTCTACCGCCATTCACTTATAGATGTCGCTGCGCGAAGAACTTTTGATGGAATCAGTCTCATCGTATATGTGACAAACTGTGATCAGGCACGTAGCTGGCTATTAAGATTTGGAGGAGGAACCAACAAATGTGAAAATATTGTCACGAGTTCATAGAAAATAATAAAGTCATCCAAATTAGAAGCGGCATTGAAAGAGACATCTAACGTACAGACAGAAGTGCTTTCTTTTTTGAAACCATGTGGCATACATGAGTGAAACTTTCAAATGAGTCAATTCGTTTATAGAATGAACCGCTTACAGCTTTCCTAGTGTACAGTTGGTAAGTAATATAAAAGCGACAGTCTTAAGAATTCAAAAATAAATCACACTGTATTTTGTTTCGTGCAAACAAACGAATGTATGTGTGTGTGTAGAAATGTATGCGCATGCATGGTTGAGTGAGGGAAATGTAAACGAATAATTTCACTGCTGCGATGTACTTAACGGCTGATTACAATGTTATACGTTCAGTGAGCACAATGCCTGGTGACCGGAGAGCTGATAGTCAGTTGTGCAGCAAGGCTGTAGTTTGTTTTATACAAAAAAAGAAAAAAAAAAAAAAAAAAAAAAAAAAAAAAAAAAAAAAAAAAAAAAAAAAAAAAACTACTTGGCATGGCACGGTAACACTCTCTTCTGTAATTGTTTACTGAAAGTTTCATATAACACGCTGAGCAGCAGCAAGTAACTGGTGAAGGGAAAAGTGAGAGAGAGCGAACAGGAATGGGTATGTTGTGTTGTTGCTCATCAGAGGTGCTAGCTATTTCATTGTTACAAACACCTGCACATGTGTTAAAGTACGTACGCAAGTACGTGTGCGTGCGTGTGTGTATGTACCTCTCATATACACATGCCCGAACAATATTTCTCTATAGATAAATGCTCTTGCATAAATATATGTTTGTATGTATTTACGCGCGTATGTACGTCAATTTGGAGTAAACGCTGCGACGTATTTTCGCTCTGTGTTATGTTCTCTGTGTTTCTGTAAATTGTTTAGTTGCTTCAGTCGCTTGATACGTAAAACAATTGTTGTAACGGATGATTTCTATCTATCGCTACAGTTCACAGTTCTTAAGGAGTAGTGGAAGAACACTTTGTTTCACAAACAAGTATACATTCAAGCACACATTCATTCATACGTACCTACATACATAATGTGTTAAACAAATCATTGTTTACTTTATAGTCTTTGCGCAGCAAAGTATTCGTGTTTTCGTGTAAGTGTGTGTTCAACTAAGCTACAGTAAATGTTAAATATTTATAATAATAATAAAAAAAATATATGACGCATTGTGCTATTCTTTTAACAAATCGACAGAACCGACATATTCACACACGTATTCATGTACAGCAGAAAAATTCGATTCGATTGGTTTTTTCCGTCTTTTCAAACGTCTAAGATACACCACGTTTCAATAATATAAATATTGGTAAATATCGGGCAAGTGGAAGGAATGTGTTAGAGGACCATTGTCTATGCATATCTCTAGTTATTAAATGTAGAAAATTTTATATTTCTGTAACATATGCATTACACACAACAATCTGTACAATTTTATGTATAAGAAAAAGCCAAGAAAAACAACAACAACAACAACAAACAACATTGATTATTGATGACTAGTTTTTCGTTGGGTCTCTTTTTGTCATTTGCAATTGTTGCTTTAAGTTGTTCTGTTAACATCGTGTTCCTCTATACAGGGTGACCGTAAAGTCAACCCAAAATATTTCGTGACGTAATTTGGGACATGAAAACAAGGCAGAAAACCTATATAAATAAAGGTGCGGAAATAAATCCTTTTCGAGTTAGAGCCACTTTTTTGTACGGCCACCTTCCGCCTCAAAGAGTTTTTGAGTTGCGATACCTTGATACGGTCGTAGCAGGAAAACAAAAGCTGGTTGGGGAAAAGCGAATGGCACACTTAGTTTAAGCTCCTCAAGTACATATATTCAAAATCCGTTATTAAATCTTATCCGCCAAAAGGATAAGGCTGTCATATTCCCATTAAGGCAAAATGGGTGATTGAGTAAATATTTCACGTTAAGAAAAACGTGGGCGTAGATAAAATTTACCTAACCGCCAAAACTACACCATAAGCAATTACGTACAAAGCGAAGGTTTATTATCTTGCAAAACTCCCCATTACTGGAAAGTTGTATAATAGAAGTGGTGTCGAACGTTATGTACGTTCAAGGATAAGCAAAAAAAAAAGAACAAAATCTGAAAACTTCGCTTTCTGTAATATCAGCACTTTTGTCACTTCATAACGCGAATGGAAAAGAAAAACAAGAGCGCGCTTTAAGTAAACATTTGAAATCTCTATACGGTGCAGACATCTTTCTCTAGGCAGCGCAGCCAGCTAATGTGAGCTGCACAAGAGAGAGAGAGAGAGAGAGAGAGAGACATTTATAACTCTTTGATAACATCGGTGTTTTTTTATTCAGCTTATTTATGCGTTTGTTTTCGTTCTTGAGTACTTTGGGGTAATTCTCACAAAGTATAGCGAAGTAGGTACCAAACGGTTTTGACAGCCACGTTTATAGGATATATGAGCATATCAACAGCCAAAACGTAACAATACTAGCATTTAACGCGGGCTAACAGGCAGGTTGTGTTGCTTTGCTTGTGTTGTACGCGTATTTTGTTTTTTTTTTTTGTTTTACAATCCTTATCTTATAAAATATTTCACATGTTTTTTATCGCAAACTCAGCAGCAGCAGTACCGTTTATCTGTTAAAGGTGACAGAGAGGGGGAGAATTGAGTGAAGGAAAGTATTCTCGTTTCAAAAGGCGCGCAACCCTTTCTTTGGACTTTACAAGGAGGCCACGCAGCATATATCGTTAAATATATGTATGTGTCTAGTTTTAAACAAGTAGGTAATAATGAGATGACTATATATATATGAATATAACAAAAACAACACCAACAAAAAACAAAAAAGTAAAATACGTCGTACCTTCCCATTTCCAGCCACACATAAATTGTGCATGTGTATGATGCAAGTGTAACAATGACGACAACAACAACAATCCTACCACAACCAAAAGTTAGTGATAACAAAGGAGATAATAACAATAACAAGAACAACCGCATTCACAATAATAATAATAATAATAACGACAAGAACAGTAACAGCAACAACAATTCAGTCCTCAATACCAATGATCCTGTCACGATGCCACGCATATCGGACATGAGTAAAACAAATGCTCCTTTATTACCATCCGCCGTTGTCGCCGCCACCTCCAGCAATTGCAGAACTACCAGGTTGGACAGTACTAACATGAATACTTCCAACACAATCGCTAACGAGCACAATTCTACTACTGGTGCTTCAATTCAACCCGTAATGAATTCAACACAAAATCTTACGCGCACCATGCAAACGGATGAAGACTTTAATATTCGTTTCGTCAACCTGGTACGTACTCATAAATGTTTGTATGATAAGAAGGTGCCGGAATATCGAAATCGCGATAACCAAGAGAAGGCTTGGTTGCAAATCTCCATAGAAACGAAAGAGAGCGGTAAGTGAACGTGAAATAATAAAACGAAATAGTTATTAAATGTGTATTCTTAGTTATTCACTGCAAGGAACGTTGGAGGAATTTGCGAGCTTGTCTATCCCGCTATATTAAGCAACAAAACAGCACAGATCCCCAACACAAACCATACTATTTGACCGAGCACATGGCATTCTTGTTACCCTTCCTTAAGTCCACCCGCAATTCACTAGATGGCAACAGCAGCTTGGTAGCCCTGTTTCAATATTCTCAACAACAAAATCAACATCAGCAGCAATGCAATGGCGGCAGCAATAACAATGCAACCATTACTACCAATGCATCGGGTCTACAAATCCTAGCACAACCTCAACTCAAGATCGATGAGTGTAATCAGAAGCGGGAACAGTATCATCATCAACATCAACACCACCACCACCAATCGGAACAACTGCAACAAGCAGAAGTGAAACTTTCTATATCAGAAAATGAAGATGAAGAGACAATTGACGCATTTGACGCCGCCGAAACGGCAAATTTACATCTGCGGCACAACCACCACTCTGCCTCGCCCGCTGTAAGCGACACAGCTAGTGCTGATTCTCTGCAAAATTTTATACCCGACGTACAGCTGTCCGAACTTCGAACTCCCGACGGTGTACAGCATTTGTCGTTTGGTAGTAACAATAACGGCAATGTCCACATGAGAGGAGAGTCCTACGATCATATTCCCGAACCAAAGCGCATCAAAACCGAGTGTAATTCTAGTGAGGCCACAACCACGGCACACCTGCACTTGTACGCAGGTGAACAGGCGGATATGGAATTCTTTCGTAGCATTCTTCCCGATATTGCCGGCTTAACGCCGCAACAGAAGCGCAAATTAAAAATCGGTATTCTTCAGTTAATTGACGATGTGGTAGAACGCTATCCCGCTGAATATAGCCCTCACACCACCACCACCACCACCACCACCGCCGCCGCCGCAACCACCAATACCACGGCACCGCCTAGTCAACAACATACAAATACATACAACTGTTCATCCAATACAAGGCGCAGCTCGGCAAGAGAGTACCACCGCAAATAAAATCAAATACCTTCACGTCTCTATAGCAAAATATTCCATTGTGAAATCGTTTAAATCGTTACTTTTTACTTATATAATAATGTAGATCAATCCAAAGTTTCTCATCTGTTTCATTGAAAATTGACGACGTTTTCGTGCTTTTCTTAACTGTGTGTGCAAGTATAAGTAAAACTCAATTGATTTTGAAAACGATTTTTTTTTAATTTTTTTTTTTTTCTTTTTTCAAAAATATGAATTTGAGTTGGACTATAACATACATATATAAACACAGCAGCAGCAACACATTAAATGCGATTAATAACTATGTGCTGTGGTGCGGCGCCACTGTCACAAATAGAGGAGCTCTTCCTTATTTATAATTTCGAGGTGAGGACAGTCTTGGGGTGGAATTTCTTGGAGGAGTCTTTTGACATGTCGACCAGCATTTGGGCAGGTTTAAAGGGTGCTCCATATAGATCGGCATACGTTCTCATCTTGTCGACCAGACGGCCAGCCCCAAATTGGTCTACCCAACGGAATGGTCCACCAGTGAATGGGGGAAATCCTAAACCGAATACAGCGCCAACGTCCCCCTCTAAGGGATTGTGTAGGATTTTTTCTTCTAGACATAGCACAGCTTCGTTAACGAAACGTGATACCATGCGCATCGTCATGTCTTCGGGAGTGTTGGCACCTTTGGATACCAAAGGATACTTTTGCTTCAGGATCTCTATAGCAAGCATATTAACTGGACGACTGCCTTTGCTGTTTCCTTCGTATATGAATATTCCTTTGCCAGACTTACGTCCTAGAAAGCCACACTTTACCATATCTTGCATAACGGCTAGATTTCCACCACTGAAACGGTCACCAAAAGCCTTTGCCAAATCAACTGCTATGTGGGCGCCAACATCGATACCGACTTCATCCGAAAGTGTAGCCGCACCCACGGGAAAACCAAATTTCTTTGTCATCGAATCGAGCTCTTTGGGATCAACTCCCTCTTGAAGTAATCTTTTCAATTCAAATGCATCCCCAATTAATCAGCTCGCAAATTCAAAAATGTTAATTAAAGTCTTACCTGATTGCTTCGGATAACATTGTTGATAAGATTCGTGTTGTATAGAAACCAGGGCCGTCGCCTACAGTAATTACGACTTTTCCTTGCCTGAGGCCCACATCCACAGCGGAGGCAATCGTATCCTGGGATGTGCCCGGATGTGTAATAATTTCCAGCAGTTGCATTTTATCAACAGGAGAAAAGTAGTGCATTCCGACAACCTTGTCAGGACAAGAGCTGCCAGCAGCAATCTTTGTTATAGGAATAGCACTAGTGTTTGTAGCAATGATACAGTGCTTGGGTACCACGGCTTCCAATTCTTTTATTACACGATGCTTTACATTGATATCTTCAAAGACGGCCTCGATGACCATGTCCGCTGTGCTGAAGAGATCATAATTCAAGGTGGGCATCATGTTCGATAAAATTTGATCACGTTCCAAGGCCGTTATTCGTTTCCGTTTAACTGCACTTTCTAAGCCCTTCTGAACTTGGTCGATACCGCGCGATAAACCATCATTACTGGCATCCTTCATTACCACTGATATGCCTTTGTCAACGGTAACTTGAACGATGCCAGCTCCCATTAAACCGGCACCCAAAACCCCTAAAGCCTTGACCTTCCGTTGGGGTACGCCAAAGCGATTCTTTTTGCACTCTGTTTGGCCACGAAACAGGGCAATCAAACCCTTGGATTCAGGTGTGGCAGACAGTTCACCGAATCCCTTTCGCTCCGCTGCATATCCAGCTTCAGCTCCCTTATCCACACCCTCACGGATCACTTCGAGAATTTTGAGTGGGGCTGGATAAAGACCGTTCGTCATTTTCATTACTTGCTTTCTGGCCATATCGAAAATTTTGTTCTTTACAAAATTCGTATCCATTAATAAAGCTATAACTTTGTTTACCAGTCCGCCCTTTTCGCGATTGACCTTAAATTAATAAATAATTTATCGCCAAGTTATTTATAGTTACAGCGGCATTATTTTGCGGTACACATATACCTTCATTTTGCCACTTGCAAGATCTTTAGCCACCTGCACAGCCACCTGTTCCAAATATTGCATAGTTGCCTGATCGGAGGACGCCAGCCCTGGGCCAAGAGGGCTAACCAGCATATCGACGAAACCACCTTTTTTGGCACGCTCGGCAGGCACTTGTTTACCAGTTAATTCCATATCAAGGGCTGTCGGTATACCCGCCAGCTTGGGTAAACGCACTGTGCCACCACCACCGGGCAAAAGACCCAACATTACCTCAGGCAGACCCAACTTGGTCTTTTTGTTTTTTGTGGCAATGCGATAATGACAGGCGAGGGCCAATTCCAAACCACCGCCCAAGCATACACCATTAATAGCCGCAACGATCGGCTTTCGACCACGTTCCATCCGTTCGAACATATATTGACCGTCTTGGGAAATTCGAGTAGCATCGGCAGCCGTTTCACATTTCTCCAACATACCAATATCAGCACCAGCTACAAAACAGTCGGGTTTTCCCGAAATCAAGACCGCAGACTTCAGCTGGGCATTTGTCTCCAACTCCATCAGAATCGTTTCAAATTCTTGAATGATTGCCTCTCCCAGAGAATTCACCTTGGCACTGGGAGAGTCCAATGTCACCACCAAAACGTCATCGTTAATCTTGGTACGAATATGTTTATTAGCTGCTTCGGCCGCACCAGTGGCCATGACGCGTAAGTTGTAATGGTTAACTGAATAGCATCAATAAGAACGAAATGTAATCATTTAACGAATCTCAAAGTTTGCGTATAATACACTTTTTCACTACTATGCAGCCAAATGATAATTAGAGCCCTTGTGCCTTGTAGAGTACAAAGTTCAAAGTCCATATTTTCGTAAAATTCATTCCACATTAATCTCATTTTTTTTTTTTACTCCAAAGAAACAACACGTATATAAGTAAGCTGTCCCCAGCATACGTACCTTTATTGTATTTACTGTAATGTAACCGTTTGGAGAATTGGCCTACAGCACCAAGAAAACGCATTGCCGACATATCTCCGGTTTATTAATTTCTATTCTTCGATCAATTCTTTAAATACTGTTTTTTAAATATATTTGTGTTTTATTGTAAAAAATGAAAAAATAAAAAAGGATTAATTCCAATAGAAGCGCTTTCTTTAGCAAAACGAAAATTTATAAAAGCCGATTCTCCGATTTGACGATTTACGGTACAATTATTCGATTACAATTAACTTGCTATCAAATAACTTGTTGCTTACGCAGTATGAAACGACAGTACAATATAAAAAGCGCCATCTGAATGAACTTCAGCTTTACGCCATGGGTTGCAATATTTAGTACTCACTGGCTTTAACTACTTTAATCATATTTGTTTTAGAACTTGGAATGTTGCGGCGCTGGATGTTAATGTGACCGTTAAATTAATTAAATATTAATCAATAATTGCAAGCGAATAAAAATCATTCACCCAATTTAATCAATTTGATTTGTATTTTAGTATTTTAGTAGTATGAAGCTTACAAACACTTAGTGACCGTATCTATGAATTCTTTCGCATTACAAGTCGAATTGAATTTGCTGGCACTGATTTCATGATAAATCACGATTATTATAATACCACAGTAATCAATAGAAACAGGTTTTATTTTTTAAACCATTGTTACCTACAGGGTATGGACAAAATAATATGAACACCTGACATGTACACAATATTTATAAAAAATAAGGTTTGCTTTGAGAACAGTTGCAATTCTTCGCAGAATGGGGGGTATACTAAGTTTATCATTTCGTTTGCAACACTTAGAAGGAGGCATCAGAGACCCTACAAAGCATATATACAATAATATTTTTGAACGTCATTATACAAAACAGAGTTTCAGAATAAACTATCTTACATATGGATCAGGTTGAAAGCTTCTTTTCGATTACAACCTGTGGCTACGTGAGCGTATTGTTGTACACTGTATTGTATGCAAATGGAAAACTTGATACATGTATCCTTGCGCACGCTCTCCTTCGGTGACATTTGAATACTTTTTTTTTTATAACTATTATCAGATTTGCACATTCACATGTACGTGTATGTGAGAATACAGAAATGTGAGAAGCCAAGAAGCTTTTATGCTTTCGACTCATCTTATACGGATGTTGGTCGCTGCATTTGTGCGTTAGCAACGCTTCTAACGGATACAAAAGGTGACATTGCTTACAAAAAAAAATAAAATAAAACAAAATAAAAATATAAAAGAAAAAACTACAATATTTAAATGGACTTGTAAATGAAATTAATCTTAAAGCATTCGGAGCAGTCGTTCTGCTCCATGAATAGAAATGCTGCAGGAATGTAAATGAAAAGTGTGTGTGTGTGTGTGTGTGTGTGTGTGTGTGTGTGTTACTAAATAATCAAGAGGCCACAAAAGGAAACAAAACAATTTCACAGTAATACGAGAGTTGAGTTCGCGTTAGTTTTCTTATTTAAAGAATTTCTTCCACTGGACAATTCCATTGTATTTGATTTATTGTGTGTGTGTGTATACAAGAGCCCGTTAGCAGCCGCATAGTGTTGGCTGAAATTATAGTGAAATTATTTCCGTTATAGTTGTAGTTGTAGCACAATTTGTTATTTAAAGTACGTTCATCTCCACGGCACCTTTCAGCCTTACTTGCCATCAATAACATCAACTGAATAGAGCTGCACTTGGCTTTATGCGAACATGAAATGTCCTACGCTCTGTCTAGTATTTCAATTACAGAGCATACATAACGCAACACGTTTGAATCATTTTTAACATAAATTTTCAACTTTTGCTCTCCGCGTAGATCCTTTGATATCATTTTGTGACTGTTGCGTACGTTGTAGCGCCCATGCCAACCGAATGACAAACATAATATAACGCCGCGAATAGAATAGCAATCCAACCTCTAGCGTTTTGATAGTATAGAACATAGGCGCGTACACGTACGCACATACCTCTGCACATCTCTGCAGGTTAAGCGAAACGGTACCTCCAGCTGAAATGCCAATGTGTGGGCTTAAGTGGGGTTCAAGTGGCATTTTCACCTAAAACTCGCCAAGATGTCGATTAACATGTTGCTAAGTTCGAATCGGTAGTCAACAATATATTGCTCACACTGGGCATACATACACATAAACACTCGTAAATATATGCAACAGACATCTGTAGAGTGCACACTAGCACACAGTTGAACTATTCATATTTCGGGAAATTAATGAAATTATTCCGAAGAGAATCCAACGTTCAGATTATTCGTGTGTATGCAACTTTGCTAGCGGGCCGTGCGTTGAAAACATGTAAGCACCTCTGTGTATATATGTGTGTGTGTGTTTATATCTCGTTATTAAACTATTAACGACATTAGAGACTATTACGGGCATGACATGCCTGCATCATCACTCGCACTCGTACGCCCTCTCTGGGATGTGAATAAAATGGTAGTACAATGTGCTAGTAACACTTATTACGCATACACAATTACTGCCAAACTAAGCGTACAGCTCCAAGAAATGCTGCTCGTCGTAAGGGGAGACAACTGAAATTATGGGGTATTGTAGGCGTACCCCACAATGCACACATTACATTGCACACGCTCACTTTAGACATTTCACCAATATAATATATTGTCATATCTACCGCTGCACGCAACATGGATGGAGAAAATCGGATTATACTTAACGTAGGTGGCATTAGGTAAGTAACGTTGTCACAATTGCTCCATATGCTCAGCTCTCGATTTATACGGTTAAGTGTTCAAGTACTGAAGAATTCCTAGAATACAGACAAAAAGTGAACAAGAAATAAACAAAGTAAAAATATTACAGTCGGCTATACCCGACCTGTCTTAGTAAACACTGCCCGCTGTACGATACGCGTTCAAATCCAGCTGAGGAAAAAAGTGAAAGAGTTTTTCCAGTTGGTATTTGAACTCATGTTCGACAGGGGAATAAGCATGTACCGTATGTGGTATGAGGATATATTAAGTATAGTTGTGTTTCAGTAAAGGTGTCGCATAAGTCACTTCGTGTGTAGAGGGGTTCTCAAAATAGTCTGATCGGGTGCAAATTTGGCTTAATCGATTATTATGCTTATTATCCATTCTCCAACAAAGTTTGTCCAAAAATATCAAGATTTGCGAATTTTTGCCAAATAAAGACTTTCGTTATAAAACTTTATATGGGGAGGGGTTCTAAAGATGGTCCGATCTGCTCCATTTTCAATGGGGTTTCTTTTTAGGCCAAAACATAACGTAGTATTGAATTTCAGCAAAATGTCTTTAAAAATGCCACCTGTAGCTGGCGCTTAAATTTACTTGGACATACAGACGGACTTGAATCGATCGGTGTAATTGAAGTGGTGCGGCATATGCCATTTATCGTATCAGTAAATTCTGCTGTGGCCAGAGCCAATGGCTCCCGAATGTCTCCTACCTCCTCTAGCGACCAAGTACTAACCAATTAAGCAAACATAAACATAAGACACAACTTGGATTAGCTGCGGGCGGCAGCTATGTTGGTGCGGTCCTATCTAACCAACGTAAATATAAAACAAACAAACACACACTAATGAATAGACGAACAACATTATTCAACACTGGATAAAATGTTGCCCATTGTGTGTAAGCAAATAATGATTCAGTATAATGGCCTGCAACCTAAATGTGTAATAACCAGAGACTGGGTATAAAAAACGATTGAAATTAAAAATCATAGGTAACGATTATGTTGATGCTTAACGTTTATAAATCAGAATTAACGATTAGAAAATATTGTCTTTGGTTTATAACGATTAGAAAAAATTGAAAAGAAAATTTGCTCGAAAAATTCCATTTCAACTTTGGCAGGTGCATGTTATTTCATCTACGAGATTATATTTAATATTTTTCAACTTTGAGCGATCCATTCACACATATGTTGGCTGCTAGCCTTATTTCTCATTTGATGGATGTACGTACAAATCATACTTTTCCATACGCTAGAGTAATTAGACTGTTTTCTTGTTTTACAATTTTCAGTTTTTTATTTTAATACTTTACAATAGTATATAAATCGTCTTTTGATTTTTTAATCGTTCTTCTTGATTTTGAAACTTTAAAAAAGTACAACAACGATTATGGTTTAAACGGTTTGTAGGTGAACTTTTTTAATCCATAAATCCAATCTCTGGTATTTACAGGCACAAACAAAGTTCTAGCTAAAAGTGCACAGATTGCCCAAGTATCCTAAGCAAACGTTGGTGCCGTAAGAACTTTGCTTATGGCAAACATACTCAGGCAATGAGCACACTTAAAGAGTGCCAGTTGTTGCTTGCCCACTCACTAAACAGTTTCCATTACACTCATTTGTCGAACAAAACACAAACACATGAACAGACACATTTCAATAAAAAAAAAGAAAAACAGAAAAAAAACAGAAAAAAAATAGAATTTGACGACGCCAATTGCAATGAGAGCAATTATTATGGTTGCAAGCAACAAACAAAACAACGACAAAAAGTAAGGAAATAGACAACGTGACTGACACAGAAATGAACAAAAGAAGAAGAAGAAGAAGAAGAAGAAGAAGAAAAACACGTAAAACTCAGCTTTGAATGGATCAAAGAGAAATAGTGTAAATGTTATACAAAGGCTTACACACATACGCATACGCATGCACATGCATGTAACTGTTAGTCGGTGTGTTGAAGCGTAAGGAGACATGTATATGTATATGCATGCACTGACAAACAGTATTTGGATGCCTTTTAGAAGGAATTCGTGCTATAATGTTGGATGATGAATGCTTACGCAAAATATTCTGCATAAACAGATGATAGAAATAATATGATGTGTAATAGATGAATGAGGAAGGACATGACATACGCAGTCACATAAACACACAAAGTATTCATACCCCTGCTCTGACTCAAATATTGTCCAAAGTAGAATCAATAGAATAGAAAGCGAACGTGCTATATCGCGATTTTTGAAATTTTTTTTCATAAAAATTGGTCAAGAATAGTTAATTGGTTTAATAATTGGCTGTGCCAAATATGGACCCAATCGGACCATTTTTAGAACGGCTTTCCATATAATGATATTTCACGACTTTAGTGACTTGTAGGGAAATGCCTAACGTTTGCTGAATAACGAATTGTAGCATACTTTGTGGAACCAAGTGGTGTAGCATATTAAAAGGTTAGGCCTGACCGACCATAACATTTCCACTTGTCAAATATCAATTATTTTAGGTCTGCAGTAGAAATGTTTACGGCAGACAAACAGTTGGGCAGATAGATGCCCAACTAGATTAACTGTGAAATTAAAAATTTAATGTTGCGAATACTTTCACAAAAGGAATATAACCGCATCGTTAAGGTGAGTGGGCAATAAAATAAAAACTACATCAAGCACGTACATTGTTTTGAAAAATATTCAAGTATTAGTTTGTTGTCGTCGGAGTAGAATTGTATGGCATTGGGATGTTGGTTGTTTCTGATTCAGTTGATGAGAATGAGATGTTGTTGACATAATGACTTGGAATGTATTTACTCGAACGTATGTGCCTACGTTCATATCAGTGTGTGCATTATCGTGTCCCATCGTGCATCATGAATTGTGTACGTGTTTAATTAATGAGAACGCAAAAAGCAGGACAATGGCAATGGTATCGTTTGCGATATTGCAGTCTGTTAAGATATAATTTAAACCAATGCCACTTGAAGAGATATTTACATGTGTGCATACGTACACATACTCGTATAAGCAAACATACTTCAATGCGATACGTTGGATATGTTGTATTGTATTACGATACTTGATCGAATTATAATGATTTGTTTGGACCACAAATGTCTTACTGTGACAACTCCCATCACTTTATATATATTATAAGGGTTGCTTTATATGTGTATATATACCTTCCTTAAGATAGATACGCATAACATTTGTTTGTGTTGTGTGGATTTGTCCCCAACAGATATGAAACGTATAAGGCTACACTTAAAAAAATACCCGCCACGAGATTGTCACGCCTTACTGAAGCACTGGCCAATTACGATCCAGTATTAAATGAATATTTTTTCGACCGTCACCCCGGTGTCTTTACACAAATCCTCAACTATTACAGGTGAAGGCATATTTCGATATCTAATCTCAATGCTTTCCATTCCATTTGCACATTTTCACAAATGATTCTTTAGAACGGGCAAGTTGCACTATCCAACGGACGTGTGCGGTCCTTTGTTTGAGGAGGAATTGGAATTTTGGGGCTTGGACTCAAACCAGGTAGAGCCCTGCTGTTGGTCAACCTATAGCATCCATCGCGATACTCAGGTAAGAGACAAACAAGTAAGAAAATTAATGTTGGCTTAGGCCGTATTTTAAATACCCTTCATTTTAATATACAACTTGGGGGGCGTGGTAGATACCTATGTAATAATAATAATTCTTTGGCTCAAGAGGTGCAGGGTGCATAATGAATGAAATTGAAATTATATTTAATTTGGTAAACTCGCAATTTATTTAAAGAACACGTTGGCCATTTTGGATAAGTTGGATATTGAAAATGAGAAGCCTACAGAAGAACAAGTGGCTCGTTTGTTCGGATTCGAAGAGTCGCTGAACAAGGGTCAGCTGAATTGTTGGCAACGGATCAAACCAAAAATATGGGCGCTTTTCGATGAACCCTCCAGCTCTACGGGAGCTAAAGTAAATTTCTTTTGAAATACCTATGGAAATGTTACCATTTTCTTTATTTGTTTTCATAGATTGTGGCCAGTATGTCCGTGTTCTTTATTTTCGTTTCTGTGATATCATTCTGCCTGAAAACCCATCCAGGCTTCCGTGTGGATTATCCAAACTCACCCACCGTTGCCACCGTAACAACAACAATAACAACAACAACAAAAACATCTATTGCAACAGCAGCACCAACTAACATAATAGAGCCGGGATCACAGGGGAACAGGGATAATATCGTTCTTATTAAACATGACAGTAAATTATTGCCCATATCGTATTCGGTGTTGCCGACAATGCCTCCACAACAAATAGCAAATAGAAAGACCAATTTAAAACCTACCCTTAAAGTAATAAATCAACGTGGAGGCGAAAATATCGCTTCTGTACAAAGCAAAACGAATGCTATGTTAATGTTAAAGAGGACTCACAGATCAGAACACGTACCAAATAACTCAAACGAGAAAAACTCTATAATTGTTCCAAATAGCACGATAGATACAACATTAACAACAACACCAGCACCAACATTGCCATCTTCACACGGTTGGCTGGATTCTATCGGTCAACCGCATCAAACCTTCTTCTACGTTGAATTGGTGTGCAACGTATGGTTTTTCATTGAAGTTATTATACGATTCATTGTAAGTAGAATTGAGTGATTGTGCGATGTGGTGTGTATGGTAACGGAGGCCTCTTTTAATTAGGTTTCCCCCAACCTCTGGCAATTTGTCAGGTCTCCGGTGAATATTATTGATTTTGTAGCAACGCTCAGTTTTTATACGGATGTTATGCAACGCATGGGCGAGCACACTGGTCTACTCGAAGCCTTCTCCATAGTGCGAATTATGCGCCTATTCAAACTAACGCGCCATTCACCCGGATTACGCATATTGATTCACACATTTAAAGCCTCTGCCAAAGAATTAACGTTACTGGTGTTTTTCCTGGTATTAGGAATCGTCTTCTTTGCCAGTCTGGCCTATTATGCAGAAAAGTTGCAGGTACAGTGCAGTTTTTCATTTCGTTTCTTATTAAATATGAATCAACTTGACGGGTTTTTTCTTTTTGTTTTTCATGCTATATGCTATACATGCCCGCCTTCACCGCAGGACAACCCAGAGAATCAATTCAAGAGTATACCGTTAGGTCTGTGGTGGGCGATTGTTACAATGACAACCATCGGTTATGGTGATGTGGCACCTAAAACGTATCCCGGCATGTTTGTGGGTGCCTTGTGTGCATTGGCGGGCGTGCTAACGATAGCTTTGCCCGTACCAGTAATAGTCAGCAACTTTTCAATGTTCTATTCGCATACACAGGTGAGTTGGTAATGATACTTAACGTTAATAAGGATAACGACAGTGCGACAACATATAAACATGAACGTTTATTACATACTGTGTGTGGTATGTGCGCACAAACTATTCGTACGTGCACTCTTTAAAAATATGTATTGACGCACAGACAAGCAGACAGACATACAGACAGACAGACACATTTTGCAACTGTTCAGTGATTAACCATTAAGTTGTGTTCTACGCTATGCTAACAATGGATATCTTTTTTGTGCATATTTATTCATATAATGTTGGCAGGCGCGTTCAAAATTACCCAAACAGAGGCGGCGCGTTTTGCCCGTAGAACAACCTCGACGTAAACGGGATCACATGCCAGTATTGAGAGAACGTACCGAAGCTGTTAAACAAACATCACTAACGTCGAATGCTCTCTCCGCTAGACCAGCACCGCATCTCCACCAATCAACGCCATTTAGTACAGCGAAAGTTGGTAAATATTTCATGATAACTATTGCTCTTTGTTTACAAAAAAAGAAAAAATATAAATGTTTTTGCACATAACTGTTAAATTAAAGAAAAATGTGAACTCTGTGTCCAACACGTCCCATTACATTGTATGTATACTCATCATGTCCTTGTCTAAACTATGTAAATTGTATCATTTGAATATATTCCATCAGAGAATTTTCAACATTAGAAACGTAAGATTGGGAATGTACAAAATTTATTATTCTAACATTTATTATGCCTAGAATGAAGCCTGAGAAACGCCAGAGAGGGAGTGTGTGTTTCTGGAATTAAAAGCATTCTAATTTATGCAGGCAGACTCCTATTCAATAGAGCTACAAAGCTGGCATTTATTTTAGATATCGTATGCATGCTACCAAGGGTGATATTTAGCCAAGCCAATTTGATGATATCCATGTGACTGTTCATCGGTTAGTCCCTTTGTCCGTTCGTCTGGGTTAGAGTGCTCATGGTCACTTGAAATATTGATCTGAAATTTGATGCAATCATTTTTATTAAAAGTTCATGTCCCTAGGGTGCTCGCTAAAATGGACAAAAATCGGCCAACAGCCACAATCAATCAACGAAAATATATCGATCGATATATGGTTTTTTTTAATTCACTCTATATGTTCTATTCGCATGTTAAGAAATTACAAATTGATTAAACGATGGTTACCGAGAAACTAATGGTGTAAATCAGGGCAAACGATCGGGCTTGGCCGATACCATTTCGTTGCTCACTTACATTACATTTCTCGCTTTGTTGTTTGTATCATATTGATTCATATTGTACATTGATTGAAACTGTTATTGTGATATATTAATTGGCCGCAAAAGAAGCGCGCACAGAGAGCATGAATGGTGTAAGTGTTGTTGGTGTTAGTGTAGAACCGCCGCAAATCACTTTACCCGCCATTGTAAAGAACCACACAAAATCAAGTTCAACGACAGTGTCAATACAAACATCACCAATGATGAGTCTAAGGATGGGCTCACCTGTCGTCAGCAGTGAGTACTAAAGTCATTTTTTGCCTGCACATGCTTCCAAAATGTAAATGGTCACGAACAACCATCATCATCTTCACAACAGCCCTCCCGCTTGCCCACATGCCACCTCATAGTGCACTCACGCACAAGGACACTGCATTATATGCATGCATACCACACACACACACACATCATTCATACAGTTCACATATACATGCATACATTTTTTATACCCGCAACCATTATGTCATCACTTAATTTTACGAGCGCTTCACTTAAAATTTAGCTGATTACCTGACTGTGCCACCAATACATAGTTTAGAGCCCAGAGATCCTACCACAGCTCATGATCATATGATACCATTGCAGCCGCAGTTTTTAGCGTTACCAGGTAATATCTAACTAAACACATACTTACACGAACACAATTTAACAAAAGCAATTTATCTTCTCTACGGGTATCCGTGCACAGATAAACAGGTCGATTTTACTAAAAGAACATCCATCAGTTCGGCGTCAGCCAAAAAATCAATGCAATTTCATGAAGGACAACTGACTTACCGTCAACATACCAGCACACGTTCTGTGCTCAGCGTACCACCCACACTTGGTGCACGTAATGTCCAGATACCGCTAACTCATACAAGGAACGAGCGTTGTACTGACAGTACAATTGTGAAAAATGAACATATACTCAATGTTCCAAATTTAAGGTCAACTAATTATTTGTGTCAGGAGCAAGATCAAGGTCAAGGACCACACGCACAGCAACATCGCTATAATGAGATCAGCTTTCGTTATCCCCTGCAACCAAAGGTAACGCTCTTAAGTAAGGACATAAATTATGAAGAAAGTGATGAATACGACGCAACAGGCACACCCAACGATTCAGCCAATAATGCAACAGCGGTGCGCAGCACAGATGAGATAGATCCCGATAGAAAGGGCAACTGTGACACGCTGTATAATCGAATGGATCTCAAGTAGTCAATATCCACATGGCACACATACTTACACACTCACACAAACTAATTACGAGTATAATATTCAAGTAAAAAACGAAAATAAATTCAATAAATTAAAAGCCGGGCAGCAGTGCAAGCATCAGTGGCATAGCACTCGTACAATATTAGAATATTGCAGCAAGATTAACGCAGACACAGTACAATACAGGAGCTTCCCTACCATTGCTTTGAGTTATGACCATATGACCACATTACCATATACATACATGCATACATTTTATAAATATTTGGTTGGATGGCTTTCAAAATCCTTAGCAAAAGTATTAATTATGAAGCAATATTAAAAAAGTAAAAATAGTATATTGCTCTAACCGACCATTTAATACCCTGCACCACTTAGTTTCACAATATAGTTGTGTCAGTCAATGTGAATTCATGTCCTGTAAACGTCATTTCCCAAAAATGGCTCCATGGGGTCCAACTTTAGCAAATTTTATTCAAAGATATTAAGAATTGCGAATTTTCGTCATAAAAGCACTTCTTTGAAATGTTGGTGTTATATGGGCAGGGACCTGAGATACACAATCATCATCTTTGTGCCACAATTTATCAATATTTATCAAAATTGATTGATTCAATCAATCAATATTTAAAGGGTCACATAATATAACATCATCATTGAAATTTCATCAATGGAGTACATCTTTTCAACATGAAAGATGAAAGTGCTGATAATCTAAAAATCTGAAAAAATTTATCTAATGTGTAAACTGTAACAGATTGCATTTGCATGCAATTGGACCATTGCGATTTATTCAAGCCCTTGTTAATAATGTAACATATACGTATTTAATTAATGATAACCGTTAGACCATTTTACCCTAATCTAAAAATAAACTTATTAACTTATATAAATAATATAAATAATAAAATTTATAAATAAAAGAACTGGCGCAGAAGATCGATTAAATGTGAACAAAAAATTGTTAATAAATAAAATTTATTATGGATATATTAGAAGATCATATTTGGGCTTTTGATGATTTTAAAATATTTTGAGGTTATTACGTTATATCTAATCATTTATTTTCTGTAGATAACTGTTGGCAAAAGTCAAGAATAAATAGCTCTTTTGAAACTAAAAGAAGGAGGCCTTTTTTTTATTAAATTCTCAACTTTATATGGTAGCTCAATCGGTCAATCGGTCAAACTCTGTCAATGCTCTGATCGATCCAAATTTAGCCCATTAACTATTTTTTACAAAATTTTGTAAGAAACGTTTTATGGATTGCTCGGATTGCGTTACTGAGACTTTCTTTGTAATAAGACCTTATATGGAGGAGAATTCTAAACATTTTTTAAATTATTTCAAATCAATAATTTTACAATAAAATAAAATTATTAAAGTTATATCAAATCAATATTATTTTAATTTAATATTATTTTGCGACCTCACAACAAAATTACCTAACAATAACAGAATAATAAAACCCGCTGAGAGTTGATTCACTGGCTTTTTATAGCCGATGAAAGAACTCATCAAAACATTGTACGATACCTTGACCTGATTAAAACAATGCTTATAAAAAAAAGTATCGTACAATATTCTGACCTACTTAAAATAATGCTGAAGCAAGAAATATCATACAATACTCTGGCCTGCTTAAAATAATGCTTACAAATAGTATTAAAATATGAATAAATGTCCAACCATCATCGGCGGGCTCATTTAGGCTGTGCCTAACTCTCCCCCCTCTCAATTCCGTGACGTCCCGTTGCGGTTTATGATGTACGCCACTGCTGCTTCCAGGTCTGCCGGTGTCCACTGCGGGTGCGATGTGATCTTTTCCTCTTTTTTTTTCTTAATGCAAAAACAAGCCAATGCAACCGCCACTATGATAATTCCGGCCATAATACTCATTGAGGATTTTGTTTCTAGCTCTTTTAGTGACTTTAAGTTTTGCGATGACATACCGTGTATGAGGGAGAGTGAAAGTTCGACTTGATGTTCCCCTTGCTTGAAATGTAAGATTTTCGGTGGGTGCGTGATGAAAGGCGGTGTATTTCCACTTCTCTTATAAATAATAGAGTTAATTTTGATTGTGTGATTATAAGTTATTAGGTAAGTTCCGGAAAGCTTTACTGTTTCGGCTTCCGTGACTGCTGTATCTTGCACGTTATTCAAAATTAGTGTGCCATTCCCCACCTCTTCCACCGTTGGAATATTATCAGCCGTTTTAGTTGGGCAAAATACTGCGTTTTTATTCAATAGCTGATTTAAGCACTCGGATGCACCGACTTTACAAATGTGGACTGAATTAAAGTCTGTACAGTTCGCTAGAGGGATGAACTGGTTTGAACAATGAGTCGCCTTGTTGGTTGAGAGGTTGATTACGGTGTTATTCTGTACTACAGGAAAAACTTCTACTAAACTACATAACTTAATTAGTAATGGTGATTTTAATACAAAAAAAATTATATCATTTTCTTGACATACTCTTATGCTAGATAACTTAAAAATGTGGGTTAAACTAACATTGACTGGTTCCATGGTCAGAAGGTTTTCTAGTTCCTCTAAGTTGAATATTGAGGGATTAACTACTTCTACCTTTGCCAACATGATAGATAACGCAACATTGTTTAAATGAGTTATAACTTCTTGGTTCCTAGTCATGAGTATCTGAAATAGTAAGAGTCTTTTTTCATCTTTTTTTATGTTCCTCGTAGTTAATTCATTTACTCTGTCGGTGATTTCGTTGATTTTTTCTTGGGTTATGCTGTTTAGATTCCTTTGTAGATTATTATTTTCGATTACCCTATTCAAATTGTTTTTTAAGACATCAAAGTCTCCATGGTCGGGAGTTCCTTCTATGAATTTCAGATTCGATTATTAGAATATCTATATGAAGTATTTCCCTTGTGTAATTGGGTAAAGGTGTGAGGTTCATTAGATTTTGAGTTGGTTTCCTCTGATATTTATTCTCTGCACATATTCGGCAGTTTGCTATTATTGATTTTAATTTCTTTTTTATTCCGGGGAAATAGTATTCTTTTATAAACTGCGCATAATTTTCATTCAAGGATCTATGGGCTCTATTATGTTCATTGGTGACAATTTCCCATTGATCATCTTCCCTAACGACATCTATCACAAGTTTTTGACTGTGTAAAAATTTAACGGACGGAAAGGCCGATAGAATAGGCTGTGTAATTTCTGCCAAGGTAAGCAGGTCGCATTGAATCACATTAACGATGCCTGTGTTAATAATGGATTTTAATTTATTAATTAAGCCATTCACAGAAGAGTATTCTATGTAGTGTTGGGTAAATTTTTGAAAGTAAATTTTAAAGCGGCTACTGTTGTTTTCGCCTTTAGTTATTATTAGTTGAGTTTTGTACTGGTTTACAGGATAGTCGATTGTTTTAATTGTTTCTGACACAGACACTTCGCTATGTGCTGTGTCCAAGGTATTCGATATATTATGAATGTTCTGTCTAGTCAAGGCATCAGCGACCAAGTTTTCTTTGCCGGGCTTGTAGTGAAATTTGGGTGAAAACTCTTCTATAAAGTACTTCCAACGTTTAATTTTACAATTATGTTTCTTTCTGACATAGCGAATGTTAATGACTGGTGATCCGTAAATATATAGATACCTGAGACTCCGTAAAGAAAATGTTTAAGGCTCTTTAAAGCCCATACAATTGCAAGAAGTTCCCTTTCGTTTGTGGCGTAATTCTCTTCTTGCCTAGTGAGAGTTCGAGATATCATTGTTATAGTTTTCCCATTTTGCGAGAGAACCGCGCCTATGGCCACCGCGGAAGCGTCCGTTGTTAATTCGAATGATTTACTATAGTCAGGGTACGTCAACATAATATCTTCGGATATGAGGATTTGTTTTAATTTGTTAAATGCCGATCGCGCTTCCTGATCAAATTCAATTTTTACCTTTTTGGAGAATTTAGCTCCTACATGTCCGTTATCTCCTCGCAGATACTTAGTGAGAGGTTTGGCAATACGGGCATAGTCTTTAATAAATCGTCTATAAGTCCTAAAAATGATCTCAGAGATTTTAATGATTTTGGCTCTTCATATTCAGTTATAGCTTTAACTTTTGAAGGGCATGAAGGGCATGTTAATATGCTCTTTTCTGACACTTTAAAACCTAAAAATTCCACTTCTTTCTCAAAAAATTTGGATTTTTCTACTGAAATTCTCATTCCAGCCCTTCCTAATTTTTGAACGATATTTTCTATATCCTGCAAATGTTTATTTTTGTCAGGAGAGTAAATTATTATGTTATCCATATAGACTTGACATGTTTTGCCTATCTCGTCCCTCAATATGTCGTCGATTGCCCTTTGGAAGATACTGGGCGCATTTTTTAGTCCAAATGGCAAGCGACAAAATTCGTACTTGCCATTATTTACACTAAAAGCTGTCTTTTTTCTGTCGGACTCTTTTAGGGTAATTTGATGGAAGCCTGATTTGAGGTCCAATGTAGTGAAATATTTTGAATTACCTAAATTCGACAGGACCACGGATATGTCAGTTATTGGATATCTATCCTCATAAGTCTGTTCGTTTAGTTTTCTAAAATCTATCGCTAGTCTGTGTTTAGGTTTTCCGTCTTGATCGAACCCCTTTTTTTTCACTACATGTATCGGAGAATTATAGGCAGAATAAGACTTCCTGATTATTCCGTCCCTTAGAAGAGATTCTATCTCTTTATTAACGAATTCCGTTACCGAAGTTGGATAGGGATACGACCTAGAATATATGGGATTGTCGTGTTTAGTGCGTATCTCGGCACGGACGTTTGTATTGTAGGGTAGTGCCCTATCAGAATCGGCAAAAGCAAACCAGTTTCTTGCCAGCATATCTTTGACTTCATCTTTCACAGTCCCAGACATGGTTGTTTCTATGCTGTTAATTATTTGCGCTTTTTGCTCATAATCAAGGCGGTTTATCTCATTCCCACAACGGAGAATGCCTTTCCCAACGTCTATGACTGCGTTGGCTTCTTTTAATAGATCGTATCCTATAATTCCATCAAATTCATGAAGGTTGGGTAATAGAAAAAACGTTGCAGTACGTTCAAACAAAGTTAGCTGGCAAAAATTTTGAAATCCTACCATTTAATGTTTTGTAAATGACTGGCAGGTGGGGCTTAACCAGAAAAGGCGAATGAGAGTCTCCCATTGGACCAGAATTGACTAAGTTTACTCTTTGGTTCATGTTTGAGTAAGTGTAATCGTTAGGTGGGTTGTGGTTATTGGGTGGTCTTCTAAACACCGACGATCCCGGGTCGATATCCATAGGAAAAGGATTTTCGTTAATCCTTGTTGATCTTCTACGAGACTGATTGCTTGCGTTGTTAAAAAAATGATTACTGTTGATATTGCGATTATTGTTATTATGGTGGTTGTTAGTCCGATTGTGATTGCCACTATGATTACTGTTATAGTAATTATTATTATTATTACTATTATTATTATTCCTAGCGTTGTTATTATTATTATTAGGAGCCCGCAAATGTGTCTGATGCGGTTGTTTATGTGTTCCGCCGGAAGCAAATATTTGGGCAAATTCGTGCCGGCGTTGATTAGCTTCAAGTGTTTGAGCCGTATCCAAAGCTGAAGGTAAATCAGAAGGTCGTGACGAAAATAAAATGTCGCATAATGGTCGCTTTAAACCAGATATAAAAACTCTCAGAGCGTTTTCTCGTGCTCTATTATTTAGGGCAGCAATTACCGATTCGTTGCCGGTATTATCCATCCAATTTTTATTAATAATTAGTGTTAATTGTCTATCTGCTGCGTCATAGAATTCTGTAATTGACTTGTTTCCTTATCTTAGGACACTAAGTTCGTTTTCTAATATATAGTGGGGTCTCTTATCTGCGTAATTTTGGTCCAGTCTAGTGATAATGGCGTCAAAGTTTAAGACAGTGTTAAAAGCGGACAAGACATTATTAGCAGGTCCCTGCACTACCCTGTGGAAAAGGGTATATTAAGTTTGTGTGGATGTTTGTAATTCCTAAACGGCAAATGCCACACCCATCTTCAATTATACCATGTCCGTCTGTCCGTCTGGGTCGTGTCTATCCATCTAAATTTGTGCGCAAGCTACACGTCGCATTTTTTGAGATATTTTGATGAAATTTGGTACAACGACATGTATTGGCCCAAAGGGGAACCCTATTAAAAATGGACCGGATTGGACCATTTTTAGAATCCCTCCCCATATGAGGTCCCATTATTTTTTGAGATATTTCGATGAAATTTGATACGCGGAAAAGCATTGACCTAAAAATAAACGCTTTCGAAAATGGAACGGATTGGACCATTTTTAGAACCCCTCCCCATATAAATTTATTTTTTTAGATATCATAAACGAACAAAAAATAAAAAAAATTCTGACTTATGTATCATTTTGAAATTTTTGAAAATATAAGTAGGTATAGAAAAATAAAATTTTTCATTTATCAAAGGAAAAAATTAAATTGAATATTATAATATATCAAGTGGTGTAGGGTATGTGATGGTCGGGCTTGACCGACTATAATATTTTCACTTGTTTTATTTCTAAGTATGGCCATTGCCACAAAATAGTTTTCTGATCCCTCCGGATAGTAACCCATAGCTAAATGCGCTGCATCTCGCCATGCGGGATAGCCTTGAGCATTGCCTTTAAATCCGGGCAACGATTTCCAATGTAGTCGATCCATTAGGCACATCGGGATTTATTGCTACTTGATGGAAGGATGGGCCTGGTTCAGGCGTCAGACTGTTTATTTTTTCGGACAGAGTTCTTAATTGTTCCGTAAGGTTGCTCGTTAAGGCGTCAACGGCTGCACTTACTAATTCGATAATTTGATCCCTATTCATAATGTTGCGTCGTCTATCAAGGGTTTTATAAAAGGGAGAAAATACAAAAAGAGACTTACCACGGATCCAGTACTTACTTTACAAATGTTGGGCGCCAGTTACGTTTTGTCACTTTTGTTCACAATTTTATTTTAATTCAATTTTAATTTCACAATAAAATAAAATTATTAAAATTATTTCAAATCAATAATTTTACAATAAAATAAAATTATTAAAATTATTTCAAATCAATAATTTCGCAATAAAATAAAATTATTAAAATTATTTAAAATTAATAATTTTACAATAAAATAAAATTATTAAAGTTATATCAAATCAATATTATTTTAATTTAATATTATTTTGCGACCTCACAACAAAATTACCTAACAATAACAGAATGATAAAACCCGCTGAGAGTTGATTCACTGGCTTTTTATAGCCGATGAAAGAACTCATCAAAACATTGTACGATACCTTGACCTGATTAAAACAATGCTTATAAAAAAAAGTATCGTACAATATTCTGACCTACTTAAAATAATGCTTAAGCAAGAAATATCATAAAATACTCTGGCCTGCTTAAAATAATGCTTAAGGAAGAAATATCATTCAATATTCTGGCCTACTTCAAATAATGCTTACAAATAGTATTAAAATATAAATAAAAAAAAGGGGTTACCGCGATGTCCAACCATCAGCGGCGGGCTCATTTAGGCTGTGCCTAACTTATATATTGTAAGGGACTAGTTCACGATATGGTCGCACTGTACAGAGCGTTAAAATTGATCAGAGGATTTTTAGTAAAATCGTGAACTGAACAAAACCCAGAGATAGTTACAGTTTGTGCGATTTATTTTTCTACCTGTAACCAAACCAAAGGCCTAATTATGAGTAAAAATGAAAAACATTGTGGAGTACTTGTAATTATAGCAATATTTCTTGTAATTACAACATGTGCGAAAAGTATATGCGTGACTACCAATACTGTCGCTACCCCTTCGATGCATTTTTCCCTATTGACACGAGAAACATTGTCTATGATTTAGCTTTACATCAATATGAAGAACAGCTATTACATCCCAATCAGGGACTGGATGAACAACATATGTATCAACAACAACAACAACATCGGCATATATACCCTTCAACTAGTATCCATGTAGCGGCGAAAAACAATGCGTAAGTGGGATGCGTTTACTCTGACCTGGCGAATAAGTTCTAAATTTATCGTGTTTTTCTTTTCCAGTTTTAAGCGTAAACGGCGGTTGCCACGAACCTTGACGGCAAAGAAGGAACGGTTATGCGAATACGGCGTCGTACCATATGAGATTGATGAGAATTTTAGTGGCTCACGTAAAACGTTATGTAAGCAAGCAATGCGTCATTGGGAGAATTTCACGTGTATTAAATTTGTACAACGAGATCCCCAATTACATACCAACAGTTCACAATAGTTCACCACTAATGCTTGTGGGTGAGTAACGTACACCATTAAAATAAACATAATAATAACCCAGTAGCCAAATGTAGTGTTTTACTTGTTATTATTTTATATAACTTGCGACATTTTCCTTCTTTTTTCTTGTTGCTGCTATTGTCGGTGCAGTTGCTGTTCGTTTGTTGGTAAACAAGGCAATGGACCGCAAGTAATTTCAATTGATCGCAATTGCGATAAATTTGGTATTGTTGTGCTCGAATTAGGTCATGTTGTGGGGTTTCTGCATGAACATACGCGGCCAGACCGCGAAAAGCACATTGTCATCGAACCGGATAATATCGTGAAGGGTTTAGAAAATAATTTCAATAAGCTAACGCCAGAGGAGGTCAATTCATTGTGCATGCCGTACGATTTCGATTCAATAATGCATTATGCACGCAACACCTTTTCGAAAGGCTCATTTCTGGATACAATTTTGCCAGTTGAGGTGAAGGGTAGAAAGCGTCCTGAAATGGGGCAACGTTTACGTTTAAGTGCGGGAGATATAGCTGCAGCTAATCTTTTGTATAAATGTCCTAAATGTGAGCGAACATTTCAAGAAAATAGCGGTCTCCTACAGAGTCCTTCGTCGTGTATGGTTGAACGTCTACACAATGAAACGGAGCATTGTGATTGGCGCATCACGGCTACGGCTGGTGAAAGGATCGCCTTAAGATTAGAAAACTTGGTATGTTGAATGGTTAATTTTTGTACCGTCCTCATAAAAATTAAAATATTAAATCCGATAATTGTGAATCAAGTTATATGGAGATTCGTGACGGTTATTATTACAAGTTATCCCTAATAGGGCGTTATTGTGGTGAAATTGCTAATGCAATTATAAGCACAGAGACCAGCCGCATGCTGATAACTTATGTTAATAAACATTGTCCAGATGGTTTTCGCGGTTTTAAAGCTAAGTTTGAGGGTAAGTGATTAATATTGCTTTTCCAAAATATTAGGAAAAGACAGAACATTTGAGGCAGAAAATCTACATGTTTAATTGTATAGTTATTACATTCACAAGTTACAATTACTTTAATGAATTTTTAGTAATTTGTGGAGGAGAAATAATCGCAGAAGGTAATGCAAGGTCTTTGGAATCAGCGAACTACCCTTTGGATTATTTGCCAAATAGGCAGTGCATTTGGAAGGTTACAGCTCCTAAAGGATATCAAGTCGCTTTAAAATTTCAATCGTTTTATCTGGAGAATCACATCAGCTGTGTTTATGACTACATAAAAGTTAGAGATGGGTCCACGCAAGATGCCCCCTTAATTGGGTTATTTTGTGGCTCTGAGCTTCCACCAAAAATAAAGAACGCAAGTGAAACGTTTTTATTTCTTAAATTAATATGATTTTATTTATATGCTTGGAGTTTAGATCAAGCGGTGATATGTTGTTTATGAAATTTGTATCAGATACCTCGGTATAAAAGACGGGTTTCTCTGCCACTTTTATGAAGGAGGTGAATGAGTGTGAAACGAAAAATTACGAATGCGAACATAAATGCATCAACACCTTGGGCGGGTTCAAATGTATTTGTCGTATCGGTTATGAGTTACATAGCGATGGAAAACATTGCCAGCTCAGTTATGGCGGAGTAATTACATATTCAAATGGCTCAATTAGTTCACCCTCCTTCCCCGATAACTATCCCAAATTAAAAGATTGCATTTGGGAAATCATTGCTCAACCGGAGCATAAAATCTTATTGAATTTCATCCATTTCGATTTGGAAGAAGCTGCTCATCATTAAAGCGATTGTAACTACGACAAATTGACCATTTACACTAAATTAAGCGAGAGTCGTCTAAAGCACATCGGAACATATTATGGTGCTTCAATACCACCCACAGCTACATCGGAGACCAATGCTATGCGTATAGAATTTCATTCCGACAAATCCATACAAGCGAGAGGTTTTGAGATAATTTTTTTTACCGACCTAAATGAGTGCTCGTTGAATAATGGGGGATGTCAGCACATGTGCCGCAACATTATCGGCGCATATGTCTGTACATGTAACAATGGTTATGCTTTGCATGAGAATGGTCACGACTGTCACAAAGGTGAATGCAAATATGAAATCTCAAGACCCTTCCGATGCGTATGGCATTTTTCTTCTTTAGCATCGCATTCAAATAGTATTTAACGAATTTAAATTGAAACCCCACCAGGTAGATAGGTCCTCCGGAAATCATATAATTGGCACATCATTAATGTGGAATTCTTTTTCAAAAGTGTTGAAATTTAAAATATTAAGAATGACACATATGCACACAATTTTAAATTTTTCAATAACTTCTTGATATGATTTGATGTTGATTTCCATAATCTAGGAATGCTTTTACGATAACGTGACCATATACGATGGCGGCTCAGGAAGCAGCTTTATGTTGGAGCGTTTCTGTGGAGATGAGGTACCCTATTCTATCTCTTCATCAACTAATCAATTATACATGGTATTGAGGACTGACAAAAATAATCAACATAGCGGTTTCAGTGCAGTACATTCAACTGGTATGTAAATAAAATATATATCAGTAGAACAGATTTGAGCAAAAGTCAATGTTACCCTAACATCAGTTAGTTCAGATTCAAGAGTAAAAGCGTTGTGCGCTAACATACAAGTAGAATTTTACGTCAAGTATTTATAGTTTTTGTAAGTTATGGGCGTGCCCACTATTGGCATATCGACGGAAGGGCTAAATGTTTTTAAATGTAAGCTGAAAGAGGTATTCTTGCTGGATTTTAGGCCTGAATCACAACCGATTTTGCTTAATTTAAATAGCGATGTGCATAGAAATGTCTGTTAGCTCAATATCTTAAGATTTATGAGCGTTAGAGTATCAACAACAAACGGACACCCAGACGAACATGTCTATGGCTTAAATTGTGGGTCTCTGATCTCTAGCGTCTCCTTCTAGGTATTGCAATCTCAGTATATACCCATCGCTGAGGTAAAAGGTATAAAAATCCCCGGAAGAATGTTTCATAATTTTGCAGATCCATAAAGAACGATTTCGCTTTCATCTTCACTCATTTCGATTCTAAACTTGCGGCTGGTAGATATAATAGGCAATTTTCCAATTTTATC
This sequence comes from Ornithomya chloropus, assembly GCA_963971445.1. NCBI lineage: Eukaryota > Metazoa > Arthropoda > Insecta > Diptera > Hippoboscidae > Ornithomya > Ornithomya chloropus. The sequence continues at coordinate 27,236,473 of OZ020530.1, read as the reverse complement.
TTAAAAATGCTCTAAATCGTAATATTGTTAATTTCTCTAAAAATTAAAAAAAAAAATCATTAATTAACAGTTTGTGGTGGTTATTTGAGAGCTACATAACAAATACAGAAATTGTGAATGGTAATTCAAGCGCCAATGGGTAGAGTTCATTTTTAACTTTTGATTTGGAAACGAGTGAGAGTTGCTCTTACGATTATGTGCAAGTGTTGCACGGTGTATGTGCGGTGATCCGCTGAGAGAAAAGCAAAAACGGTGACAACCATGTACAAGGGGTATATGTACCGTGTACTGGTTAACCAACCAGAACTTTTTACTAATCCCATAATGTATTATATGCACTACAATACTAACAAAATGCCGGAAAAGTTTTTAAATATATTTTATAGTGTCGCTGTTAATTTAATTGAATTGTCAGAAAAGAGGGGAGAAACTTTTAAAATACGATAAATATTTAATAATATTGTTAATTATTTCTGTGCACACACACATATATACATATACATATACATGTATTACAAATCAACATCGTCATTACCAATAATTAGAAATCTTTGAATATACGAAATGTTTGGAGATGAAGTACATATAGTTGTGAAGCTTTAAATTAAATAATGATGAAAATCAGAAAATTTATAACATTTTACTAACGAAAAAAAATGACAACAAAACGAATTTGTATAAAGCTTTATCAATAAAATATTACAATAATAATAATAATAATAATAATAATAATAATAATAATAATAATAATAATAATAATAATAATCATGATAATAATAAGCTGCTTAATTAGGATATTTTAGACACTGCTGCTTATTGAACCTCGCTCTCACTATCACTCTTCTCTGAAATCAAATGAACGATTGGTGTGCTGCAATTAAAACTTCAAAATCTTACCTTTTTTACCCGTATAGGCGTGGCGCTTCAAGCGATCATATAAATCTTCTTTTGTACCGTACAAGGAAGCATTCGATCTTGCCAACGTGCTCATTTTGCCACCGCCATGAAGACCTGAAATGAACGAACGCATACGTTTCACATTGTTGTGTTTTTAATTAAAGTTGTTGCTTTTACCATCTTTCATATAGGTTTCATTATAAAAATTAGGCATTTCCCAGCCATCTTCTTCATCGTCGTAATAATGAGCGTAGGTGCTGTGGTGCGATGGTGCTATCGATTCAGCATATGGCGTATGGGCTCCATAGTAGAAATTTACTTGCGATCCATTCTGATCCATGGCAGAGGTTAGCATTTTTTTCGGATCGCGTCGTCTTGTTGAACGAACACATATCATCCATATAAGCAGTACAATAACAATAATGAAAATAACAGCTCCGGCTATGCCACCAGCAATATATGCGAATTCGGAACGTTCAGCACAATGAGGACCGGTGAAGGATCCCACACAACGGCAGGAGGGAGACCCCTTTAAGTCTTTAACGCAAGTACCAGCATTTTCACAGTAACCTTCACAAACATCTATACATTCCATTCCCGTACCATTGAAACCCGGTTTACATTCACATTTAAAATCAGAAGTCTCTGGCACCAGAATACAATATGCATTAATATCACAGTGCAGTTTTCCTTCAGCAATTTGCTCGCATGGATTGCTACATTCCGATTTAGACGTTGCCCCAGTATTTTTAGTACTGTGGTTAGGTGGACACTGAAGACATGACGTTTGCTGAGTGCCGTGTTGGTAGTATCCTTTACGACATTCTATGCACATATTTAATGTACCGTTCAGGTAAGTGCCCGGAGAACATACGGGTAAGGTACAATCTTCTACTGATTTTGTTCCCACCTTGTGCGTGGTACGGCCCAGAGGACAGGCAGCACATGCCGGTTGCACGCCTTGAGCTCTATAGGTTCCGCGAGGGCATGGCTCACACCTACCATCCACACCCAATTGCAAACCAGACGAGCACTCGTCTCGGCATTCTTTGCGCGATGTAGCCTCCGAAGAGCGGGTGGTTTGTCCCAAACCACACAGTTCACAAATAAAAGCTCCCTCTTTAGACTGATAAAATCCGTGACCGCATGATCGACATAAACCTGTCTCTGAATCGAAGTATTTGCCCGCTGGACACCGTTCCTTGCAGTCGGCAGCTGAGCGAGCACCGGGCCCAGCTGTAACTCCCGGACGTCCTGCAATTACGGGACACTTACTGCACTGCAACTGGCCTGCCTCAGACTGGTACGAGCCATGTGCACACGGTATACAGGTCTTATTTGACGCATCATAAAAAGTACCTATTGCACAGGGTACACAATCGGGAATCATAACAACTTGACCAACGGGACAAGCATACTCAGAGTCAAGTTCTAGGGAAGCTGGGTCTGGTACCGTGTTGGGCAATATATCTTGCACAGAAAATTGATCATCTTCCAAAATTAATTTTTCCAATAAGGTCTGAACAGTAGAACGTTCACCCGAAGAAGAGTGAATAACTGGATCACTATATAAGAGAAAATCGTTCATTTCAAAATGAATGCATTTCTCGCAATGCAGTTAAAAATACAAAGTAAAGAAGCAAAGCGTGACTTTTTAAATACATATAAAATGATACAAGATTTGAAGTATGCCCACACCCACAAAAAAAAAAAACATATTTCTACTAGGTGTGCGTATTATAATATAAAAGGTTAGAAATGGATTGGAAATGGAAAATGGCAAAAGCGTATGCGAGTGGAAATCTACATCATAAACATACTTTACTGCTGGGAAAGATATTTCCAGTATATAAGTATCGCCACCAGTTTGTTGCCGTCCTTGACGACCCTGCTGCTCGGTGTCATCCTCTTCTCTACAAATTATGAATTTATTCCACATATGCATAAAACATTTATCATGCCGACAGTATAATAATACAATAAAATAAAAAACATGGCGTATATACCAAGAGAAATGTTTTAAAGATCAGTAATATATGAAATATATTCAGTACTAGGCAGTTGAATGGGTTCAAAACAATTTACATAACGATAGAAAAAGGTCTTTCCAATACATATATAAAAATGATCAATTTGATTTTGACTCACTTTAAAACTGGCACTTCTGCTTCTAATACGTATACACCGCCATCTTTGGTTTGTCGTCTAACTCTATTGTTCTGAACTGTTCGGTAGTGGTCACATTTAACATCGATTTGTATGTCCTTACACTCTCTAGTGCCTTCAATAAAATATGAGCAAAAGTTCCAATCTCGATTAAGGCTATTTATAGAATTGGTAACTTTTTGTCTCAACACTCCTTGACCAGCTTTGTTGCATAAAACATCAGATGGGAACAGCATCTTTATACGGAATACGCGTTGAGCGGATTTAGCAGCTGAATGCAATCGCAATTGAAAAATTGTTGTCAACAATGTACGAAAAATATCATCGGAGGGTACTCACGAGAACAAGACGGGTAAATAAGTGGCATAGTTGGATCATCGGTAGGTCTCCAAAAACCCTCAGCACCACAAGTGTAAAATTCTGGAACATCTTCGGAGAAACGCAAACCGGGATTGCAAGCAATCTCGCAAACCTTAAATTGGCCGCCCGCCCCCCAATCTTTGCAGACTTGAATACCTCCAACTGGATCCGCCAAAGGAGCGCAAAACTCAGCTACAATAAAACAAATTCAACAATAGGTAACTGGGCACACAAAGTACGTCATCGCAACTTACTTAAAAGTGATACTTTAAAACTGCAAGATGCTGTATTACCCACAGCATCCGATGCTACATATGTAATATCGTATGATCCCCATAGTAATGTGGAACCGGATCGATGGCCATTTCTCTCAATAATTTTTATGATACCAATATTATCGCTAAAATGTGGTTCATCCCACGTAACCACAGCAGATCCATTTTTAGCTATGACCCATAAATCGCCAGGACAGTATTCAACTTTGGGTGGCTCTTTATCAATCAACAGTTGTTGACAATTGAGGCCAGTATAACCAGTAGGACACTTGCGGGTGCCACACATTGAAGGTACAGTGCGTTCGACACCGCCTAATGTTAATTCATAGCCAGACCAATTAAGTATTAGGCTGTTATAAAGAACTGGCTCCGAACGACAATCACGCACTTGTTTTTGAATTTCCGATGTAATATCAAGAGCTCGAGACCATACCTGAGCCTTTGTGATTGTGCCTTGAAAACCATTTTCCGAATAGGCAATATGATGTTTGTTATCATCATGTTGAGGTCGGCCAAGTACAGTCCACAAAAATGGTGGTGCAGTTCGACCTTTACCGTACTCTACTTTACTCGCTATTAAACCTTCCGTAATTAATTGCAAGAGGCCGGCAGCACCGTCCCAAACAATAGCGACATGATGCCATTGTCCGTCATTAATTGATGTGTATTCACCAAATGACAGAAACACATCTGATATATCCGTAAATAGGGATATTTGAACGCCACTAGAATGAGCTTGTAGCATAAGACGACGATTATTAGCTATATGAGCTGATTGCACTTCGTACATATTAAAGAAAATGCCAGTGTCATCTTTTTGAGCAAATTGTATCCACATAGCAATTGTCAAACTTTCAGACTCTTTCGTGGTAAATGGAACAACAAGTGATGCTGTGGAACGAGATGCGTCGCTGAAATACAAATCATAGTCTACTTGAATAGATTTGCGACAATCATCACCCGTCATATTGAAAGGACATTGACAGTAGAAGCCATTCGTTAAGTCAACACAATTGGCCCCTGGAGGACACGAATTATCCTTACAATCGATAATATCTTGATCACAATTTTTTCCAGTAAACCCTTTAGGACATTCACAAGTGTAACCGTCTCCGTTATCAATGCAAGAAGCCCCATTTTGACAGACATTCGCTTCACAAGCGTCAAATTCGTATTGACATCCAACACCAACAAAATCTGCAGGACATGTACAATTTAATCCCGAGCCGAAGTCTTGACATTTTCCACCATGCATACATGGATTGCCAATACACCTTTCTGGAGCTGTTTCACAATTTTTACCGTCAGTGCCGCTGGGACAAACACAGAAATAATCTTCGAATAAATCAATACAACTGGCATCATTTTGGCACGGAGAAATCATATTACAGGTTGTTATTTCAGTTTCACAGTGCATTCCACTCCATCCTTCCTCACAGATGCATTCAAAACCGCCCACACGATCACGACATTGAGCCCCATTTAAGCAGGGATTGCTAACACAGTCATCTATATCCGTTTCACACAACATTCCTGAAAAACCATCACGACAAACACACTGAAATTTGTTATCCAAGTCTAAACAACGTTCTGTTCCAACCGGGTTGCACGGATCACTTAGACATTCATCAATTTCAGCTTCGCAGCTCAATCCCACAAATCCTGGGCGACATTTACATGCAAAACCATCTAATTGGTCGATGCATGTAGCACCGTTCTGACAAGGAGTTGATTCACAGTCATCAATTGTGTGTTGACATTTCTTTCCGGTATAACCGGACTCACAGTTGCAATTATACCCATTGACCAAATCCACACAGGTACCGTCATTTAAACACGGATTGTTCGCACAATCATCAATATCAACATCACAGGATTGTCCTGTCCAACCTGGATGACATACACACTCATGTTCGAATAGCCTGTCAACACAAGTACCATGTTTACATGGTTCTGACAAACATAAATCAATTTTTTCTTCGCAACGCTTCCCTGTAAAACCAGATGGACATGTACATTGAAAATCGTTGATTAGATCGGTGCAATTAGCACCAAGAAGACACGGATTTTCAGCACAATCGTCAATGTTAATTTCGCAATGGATTCCTTCCCATCCTGGTAGGCAATCGCATTTATAACGTCCCTGTTGTAAGGCCGTACAACTTGCTCCATTAGAACAAGGATTTTCGTTAGCCGTACAAGGATCTATAGTTATATCACAGTTTTCTCCGGTATAACCGCTTCGGCAAAGGCATGTAAAATTTTTATAACCGGGCTCATTTTTGCACATTGCTCGAAGTGGGCATGTATTTTCACTACAATCACTTACTTCTTCTTGGCAATTAATACCTGAATACCCAGGAGGACATTCGCATCTGTAGCCTTGAGGTAGATCCGTACATGAACCGCCATTATAACAAGGCTGAGAAGAGCACTCGTCAATGTCAATCTCACAACGTTTTCCAGAGAAGCCGGCAGGACAAAAACATTGAACAGAATGTCCCATAGGTACGCATAAGCCTCCATGTTGACAAGCTCCTTCGCCACAAACAACAGCGTTGCATTCTTCACGACCTTTAGCACCAGCAGCATCTGTTCGCATATTGGTTGGGCATTCATTGCATGTTTGAGAACCAGATGCACTTTGGAAAAAGTTTATAGGACAGAGCGAACATGGAGCCAAACCTGTAGAAGAATACGTTCCAGGTGAACATCTTTGTCGGCACGAGTCTTTTGAAGAAGCAGCTACTTGATGAGTGTAGGTGTTTTGAGGACACGCTTGACAATCTTTAAAGCCTGCATTGGGCGGCTCAGCTGTGAATGAGTTTCGAGGACATTCTAAACAAGGAACTAAACCCGTTGGAGAATAAGTTCCATAACCACATACTGGAATACAATCATTTAAAGATTTTGAGCCCTCTTCTCTAGTATAAGTACCAGCAGGACAACGTAAGCAAGTTCCTTGGCGATCACGATTTTGATAATAACCCCGTGGGCAGTTAGTGCAAACATTTTGACCAACCGCAACATAAGTACCAGCAGGGCAATGTAAGCAGCGAGGTACATCGCTAGTATCCATATTTAGGACCTCTCCAACACTACACGTGAACCCTCTGGAAATATTACTTTTAAGTGCACGCAGTGGTGGACATTGATTACCAATATGAGATATATTTAGTAGTGAATCGATGACTGCACTGGCATATGGAACGCTCAAATCAAAAATCAAATTTAAGGTTGAACCGCAAAGATCGTACAACTGAGGCTGCCTAATAGCAGGAAGAATGGAGAGTATGAAATCCATTTTGACAACGTTCTCCTCCAATAAACTTGGGACAGACTTTAGAAAAGTCACATTCATATTTACATTCACAGCAGAACAACGTTGTGAGAGTAATTGGTTTAAACCGGAATAATGTTGAGCTAATAGGCTTTGATACTGGTTAAGACAAGAATAGGCCACAGCACCATTGGCACGGTAAGTAACGCTAGCCGTAACTTGATAATCGGCTTGCTCTGTATTTTCTGAAACACAATCTGGTACAACAGAAGTGGGCTTCCACAATCTTGAAGTTTCGCAAGAAAAATTCTTTATCGGTTCTCCATCTGTAAAACGGAAACCAGGTTTGCATGTTGCTATGCATTGTATGCCCTGTGAACTTGGTAAGCAATTTATTGCTCCATTAACGGGAGGCTGCAGTTGCCAATCGACACATGGTGACGCTTGAACTGACACTTGAAAATTACAATAAGCCCGATTGTTGTATCGATCAGTTGCAGTAATTGTGACATTTTCATAACTTCCAATTGGAATCGTTGCCCGTTCTGGGGAAAATGCTATATGCACGTCTCTAGAATCATCTGATGCTTTAACCCGTTTTCGGGTATCATTGAAATTGACAGTGTAGCTGTCTTGCCGATCAACCAGTTCAATTACATAGCTCTGCGGACATTGCAAGAGAGGTGGTGTGATATCAGGAACCGTTATATTTATTTCACATATGGCTACATTTCCATCATAGTCAAAAGCAACATATTTAACTACTGTATCTTTAAATATATATGATGGGATTCTAAAATTTTGTGGCTTTACTTCTAAACGTGCTATTGAGCCTGAATTATCAACTGCTGTAGGTTCAGTAAAATTTATTGGCAACAGAGCGCCGAGTTCATTTCGCTTGACAACAATAGGCTGTTGAGGACAATTTTGAAAAATTGGCGGTTCATTGTCCACGCAAGGAGAATACCCATAATCATAACCCAACAAGGGCTCTTTAGAAGCCTCCTCACAACCCATTAATTCAAATTTAAGACAAGCGTTGTCCATATAGCTTACAATGCCAAGAATTACAAAACGAGCTTGAACGTACTTAGGTAATGTAATCATTGCCAATTCACCATAATTGCCAGGGTCCCGCATTGTCAAATTAAAATTTGGAAAATAAACTACATAGTTTTCGCTTTCAGCCTGCTTATAGAAAAAGCGGATTTCTGTTGGCCGCCCCACAATATCATTGGTAACTACACCTTTAACAAGGATAGCTTTAACACGATATATCTGACCCAAGTCCACACTAACATAGGTAAAGGCCTCCTGCTTGCCACACCAACCAGTGGCTGAATTGAGACGTATATTTCTAGCTTCATAATTCGGTCGTTCTGATGTAGCATTAATAGCCGAATCTGGAATTTTTCCAGAAGTTAAACCAAGCGGTTTTATTATTTTACATTCGGGTTCACGGATACAAGTAATTGGTCGCGGATTTATCAGAATGTAACCGGGTCGATTGCAACCAAAATAAACTTCTGCACCTTGCTCATAGCTGCGAGCAATTTGACGACCATCACTTGGACGACCTGGATCTTCACAAACAGGACCCTCACATCGTAAATCGCCAAAATCCCAAATACCATCCCCTTGACAACGCACCACATTATCATTATGAGATGTTTGTCCAGCCAATTTGAAAGTATTTTGACAGCCAAAGAAAAAGTTACTTTGATAACGAGTATCTACGTATTGTCCGTATTCCGCACCGGGGGTTGGCATTGGCTCATAACAATCAACTCGGGGACAAGATGGTTGAGTTCCAGACAACCAATAGTCGGGTAAACCAGGTTTCGGATCGTAAACACATTGTCGAAATCCAGCTGATGCACTCCCCTTCAAATAACGCCCAGAGGATGTGCAAGTTATAGTAACGTTATCACGGAAAGGTACTAATACAGATTCTGGATCTGGCCGAATAACAGATAAGCCTTCTACTTTATCACCGGGTAGAGAAACGCACTTGGCATCTGTCATAAATGGATTTGGATTAAGTTAGAAATGAAATATACAAACATATGTATTTTATACTTACAGTTACATTCAGGGACGGTTCCATTCCAGAAACCGTTGGATAAACACAGCAGAGTTGAACTGCCAGACATTATGTATCCGAAATTGCATTGAAATTTGACAACGTCACCAAAATGATGATTATTTTTACTCGTGAGCAATTTTCCATTTTCCGGTGCTAGCAAAGTTGGGCATATCACCGGTACGCAAGTCTTATTATGCTGATAAGTATCCCCATCGCGTGTACCAGTCTCATAACGCTCTATCGTAAAACCAGCTGTCCCATTTGTGCTATACAGTTGATATCCAGTATTACAAGAACATGCATAACCGCCGGGAGAATTTATACATTTCTGATCACAGCCACCATTATTCTTTGAACATTCATTAATATCAACACAATCTAATCGTGTACAGCCCATTGCTTCCATACGTATACAAGGTGCTCCCACGTAATCTTGGATTCTAAAACGTACAAAGCGGGCTTCAATTGGCATTGGCAAGTTGAGAATGGATAGAGTAGGTTCTAAAATTCTAAACTCAACAGCGGTACCGTCAGGATTTGTGTAATCTTTAAAAACATCGGTGAGATTGTCTGTATATTGAAGTCGCACTGCTGAAGTAAAGGCTATATTGCCGTCGAAACGTTGAACGGACATTGTTCGAAATCCACGTAGAATTGTGGGTGCTTTCAAGTCAACTAAAATCCAATTTGCTCCCGGTTCAACTGAAGCACCACACCAACCGGCTGAGGTCAGCCTCACCATACCCTTAGTATAACCCTCCTCTGTAGCCGAGGTTGAAATGCTTTCATCGGAAATCCCGCCATTGCTTAAACCCAAATCACCTACAGGACGACACTCACTTGTTGCCACAAACCCGGAACGGCACTGACAATGAAAAGAACCATTTGTATTAACACATTCAGTGGTGGCCAAATCACATTGAGTTGATGTGCACTCATTCACATCTTCGCATGTTGGGGCATCGTCGAATGTTTGATCGGTTTTGCAACGTATAATATTGCTACCAATTAACTTGTATCCCTTAAAGCATTGAACGCGAGCATCGTCTCCATAATAATAAGGACGAGCTGCATCAACGACAAAGCCATTATTAATTTGGGGAAGCTCAAAGCAACGCTTACGCGCACAGCGTGGCACCTCGCCACTCCAAGTACCATTAGACATACATATCAATACTGGATAACCAGTGCGTTCATAGCCCGGTTCACATTCATATTTAATAATAGTACCATAACTGCGGCCACCTCCATTTAATAAAGTAATATTTGCATGCGGAACTTCGGGCAAGGAAGCACACTGACTGGCCATGCAAGTCGGTTTACGTTCCCAGCGGCCATCTGGTAAACAGGATATTTTTTCAATGGGAGACCCAGAGATGAATGCAAAGCCAGCATAACACTGATACATAGCGACACCTCGATAAGTAACATTTGAAGATCCAATCGAAAATCCATTATCGATTTGTGGAACAGGACCGCAATACACCTCTATTGTATAAAATATGAAAGCAGTTAGTAATAAAAAAAATAACATCTCAATGTAATAATGTAATCGCACCTTGACATTTTGGAATGTAGACCGTACTCCAATTGCCACCCTTTAAACATTCCGTAACGATTTTATTTTTACCAGTAGCAAATTCCCGACCAATGGGACATGTAAATGTGACAATAGTGCCGAATGCGGTATCTCGACTGGAAGCTAAAGCACCGATACCTGGTTTCAATTCTGGGCAATCAGCTGAGAAAGTAGCCGACCAACTATGGTCCAATTTTCAATCATAAAATTTAATCAACGCGTTTCACAATAACAACTCAAATTTCTTATGAACTTACCCAGCAGCGTTATGTAGGGCATCAGAGGTAAATTTAATTAACATTTCCCCTGAAGATGCAGTTAATGTAAGTTTTGGTGTAGTATTGCCAGTAAAACCATCTCCAGGATGTAGACGGAGCCCAGACGTCGACGATCCATCAAACACTTGAACGTTGTCGCTCTTATGTACAACAAATTTGTCAAATTTTAACGACATTGGCGAACCCATATTATTGCGTATGGTAAAAAAACATTCTTGATTTTTCGGATAATCCGTTAAGCCAAATGCGGGCGACGTAACTGTACCATTGCGTGCTATAATTGTAGCCTTACAACCTTGTATATAACGTAAACTGAAGCCTCTGCCCGAATCACCCAAATTTGACTTGAAATATAGATACAAGGCGTTTCCGGTTGAGATTATAACATTTTCGTTGTTGTCAATGGTGCCGGTTAAACGTGCAATAGGCCGACTTATAGGAGATTCACCATCTCGCAGCAGCAAATAGTCCAGACCATCATTTATATCAAAATCATCAACTTCAATAGAAATAATGCGACCGGTTTGTGCTTTAATAATGTACAAGCATTCCAATCCACCAGGATATTGCTTCGGATAGTTGGGACTAGTTAATGTTTGTCGCTGAAGTGTGGCCTTTAAAACCCCACCGCAATTTCTAGTTTCAGTTTTCCAAGTTGCCCGGAAACCCTTCCGTTCTACACTGCCATCCGTTATAAACTTAACAATCATGAAATTCGATGCAGAAATAAATGGCTGACTAGTTAAATCCAGTTTTCCACTAAGTGTAGCAAGAGAGACGGATTTTTCTTCGGTGCGACCGCCCACCAATACCTGAACCGTATCAAAGGTCCGTTCCGTTTCAAAATCCTGAAACTGTAAGATTATATTACTGCCTAAAGGTCCTTCCAGGGTCCACTTGCACTTGGTTAAGGCAGCGTACTTTTGTGGATAATTGGGCGTTTCTATCACATTCCCGCCCGATTCCATGTGATAATTGCATTGAGCGGGGCAATCCAATTCATCGGAACCATCACCACAATCGTCCGAGCCATCACACCTAAACGCTTGATTCACACATCTTCCATTGGCGCAATGCACAGAGTTAGTGGGGCAAGCGAAACTTCGACACATAAACGGCAATAAACTTTCGCACGTTTCCAAATTCCACAATTGCGAATTGGATATAAACGAAGCAGCCACGCACTCACCAAACTTTGGATCCGGTTGATGTAGCGACCAAAAACCCGAATATTGCGATATGAGAGCACCCGACGCAGATTCTAAAGTATTCGTACGCAGATCATCCAACGATGCTAAACCCAGCCAATACTTATCTGAAGCACGATGATTGGGATCATTGGCTTGAGCAATGGCAAACGTATCATTATTTTCCGAAAATGTGTCTATCGCTACCAACTCAGCACCATACCTAAAGAAAGTACACATCAACCAAACGAAGCAATAAAATTGATTTTTCATTGACTCTATTCGCATTACCTCCTACACAGCTCTGCACCTTTCTCCCATGAATGTTTAATGTTAAAATATTTATAACAATGCAGACCACGCAAGTCCCAACCTAAAAATGCAGAATTGTGTAACTTTGTAGAAATGTGAAATACTTTTGTGCATGCGAATGGAATATTTCTAAATATCTACAAGTCGATATAGTAGACCTAAAAAATTTAAACTCATTATTTTATAAATGTTCCTTAAATCATAGGATATAAAAGTCCACTTTGTTGACATACCTTCAACCTACCATGACTTTTCATAAGCAAACTGGAATTGTTAAAAAACTTGAATTACAACAATACTACTATGAAGTCTTTTCTTTTCTTTCTTTTTTAAATCGATAAAAATCACTTTCTTCTTTTTATACCCACCACCTGGAAGTCGGGGGTATTCTCACCTTGCCAAAGCGTTGGTAACATCCAAACATAATCACCAGACAACCTGTATAAGAACAGCCATAAGCGTGCAATGGTGCGCCCGAAGATGGTGGGTATCCAAGGTTTGGCCAAAGCCAAATGTAACGTTTTATGCAATCGGCAGATATGCAACACATACAGTGCCGCTCTTATACATACACACGAGTGCCAAAAAAAAAAATTAATTCAATTTTATATGAATTGAAAACATTTCGATATTTCTTGTGGCAGATTACTCTACATAATTATTTGTTATAGAAGGAAAACCAGTTATGGTCGACACACTTATTAGTGAGAAAAAAAGCGAAAGCAATTTTGATTTGCAAACAACATACATCCCATGGAACAACATCTGGTTTGTAACATAAACGGCAAATATAACACATGTGATTGTGTGTTTCAACATACATACGCTCTTATTGAGGGCATTCCCACTTGAGATTAAACTTGTACATAATGAATCTCAATAAAATAAGTAAATATTGTATCTTTCGACTCCAGTAACGGAAGAGGCGAATGAATGAAGAAAATATATCTTAACCAGATATTTTTCAATGCTCAAGATGGAAGTGCGAGTAATATGTGTGTGTTTGTGTATGTGTTTGCAATGAAAGTCGTCAATCAAGAAGACGAAAATAGGTATTTGTTGGAATATTGCCTTCACTGTACAACGAAAAAAAAAATAACAATAACAAAAACAACTTAAGCAGCAGGGGCAATATAAAACTTTCCTTTGGCTGTAAAAGCATTCAAACACAAATGAAACAAAATTAAAAATATCACCACATTACATACAAAGAAATAAGTACTCAATGAAAGTGAACATAACACACACACACATACACACATACACACATACATACATGCATGCATACATAAATACATACATACAATGTGATATTGAGGGGCACATGTTATACATCTTATATTCATATTCACGTACACATGCGACATACGCACAGATGCAATTAAAATTATTAAATTGATAACAAGTGTGTATACTGTGTGCACGAAAAAGGATTTAAGGCGCAAACCTGTTTTTCGCAAATTGCAACTATGTACATACATATGCTGCAGTATGGGTAGAAGTTAAGTTGGGCATCACTTTATTTGTTGTTAACCTTGATTTACAACAACACCATCAACACCATATCGGACAATGATTAGAGATTAGTGTGTACAACGAGTATAATGTTGACGCACTCAACAATAATATCACTTACTCGTATAGAGCGATTTATTTGTACACATGCAGGTGCAAGTATATACACGCATACATATATTATAAAATATGTAATAAAGTTAAATCATTTGTTGGCATACCACACTTAGAAGTCGATTTTTGCATTGTTACACATTCTTGGTTAGTGCACATTTGCGGCGGCAATATGAGTTTCTTTATTATTATCAACCCACACCACATGTGCTAAAGAAGGTATATTAAGTTTGTGTGGATGTTTGTAACAAGTAAACGGCAAAAGCCACACCCAGTTTCCATTATACCAATCGATTCAGAATTAAGAACTAAACTAATTGCAGCATAATTTGTGGAGCAAATTATTAGTAGCTGAGTGGGCTCAGGCTTTGTCTTAGTAAACTCTACCCGCTGTAGGAGGCGAGTTTAAATCCAGCTGAAGAAAGAGTTTTTCAGCTGAACTTTTGAATTCAAGTGTCGCGTTGGATTAACTGAGTAACCCACCGACAGTTAAAAATATTACCATGAAAATCGAGTTTGGTTCGACAGGCGAATGAGCATTTAAGCTTGTAAAAAACCATACATTACATTACAAGTTCTGTAGGGTATTAAATGGTCGGGCATCACTTTTTACAATTAATTTAGTTGTATCAGTAAATGCGAAACGTTGCCGTTTAAGTAATTTGAAGAAATATCATTCTATGTAAAAGGATTCTAAAAATAGCCCAATGGAGTCCATATTTAGTACTGCCAATTATTAAGCTAATTAACTATTCTTCACCAAGTTTTATCAAAAAATATTAAAAACTGCGAATTTTTGCCATATAAAGACTTGCATTATATTGAAGAACTTATATGGAGAGGGGTTTTAAAAATTTAACGATTTGGTTCATTTTCAATAGAGTTCCTTTTCGGGCCAATTTATATCCTTGTACAAAATTTCATTGAAATATCTCAAAAAATGCGACCAGTAGCTTGCCCAAAAGTTTTTATGGACAGACAGACGCACAGAACGGACATAGGAGTTACAAATATCCGCCACAAACTTAATATAATTTGAAACAGGCGGTGCAGAGTATAAAAACCTTCAACACGATTCGAATGCGATTCGACCCTTACATGCGTAAAATGGTAAATTAACCAAGTGTATCAACCGCATCTACACATGTATACATGTATATGTATTAAATCACGTAACGGTTTTATTTTAAGTGCATCACTACTTAATCCAAGCAACAAATTAAGTTAAAACACAATGAAAAATATAAAATTTAGCTTAAACCAAATCTCAAATACGTAACGCCACCTCCTCCATAGTGGCATAGTGACATGCACTTGCTTACATTCTCTAATAATATATATATTATTATTATGCGTCAACATACGAGTAACATTTTGTAATTGTGGGCGTGTCCGTTATCCGATCGCTTCCGTAACTTAATTTTTTTGGCTAATAGATAAACTTTAATTTTTTGATGTTGCCCATTACAAATAGAAAATTAGCATCAACGATTAGGAACGTAGAAAACTTCACTTGAATATCTCTCTTCATTGTCTGTACCAGTAGGCCTTTCAAAAACAGACACACACACATACAGACGAGTGTGGCTAAATCGATTCAGAATGTGATGCTCATCATAAATGTACAGTTTTCCTCCCGCTTCTAGTAGAATATGAAACAATACATTTAGTACACACTTCATCTTATGATGAAGGTGTAACAACAGAAAAATCATTCACACGTGTATATATCTGTATTATCGTTTTACTCTGCATTGATAAAAATGTGCTCATGAATGTATGCATATATGTAAAGTATTAAAGAATAGCTATTTTATAATGGCATAAAAAAAATTCAACAACAATAATAACAAGTATTTTGTGTTTATTACGCCAACCTTTAGTAAAGTTAACCAACAGGTGTTGCAGCGTAAAATGTGTTAATGTACACACAAACACATTTGTAGAAATGTATAAATCGTATGTATGTGTTAATAAATATATAATATGTTGTACCGTTAAGAAATCTACTTTCTGCTTATTACTTATACTGATTATTCTCATTGCCGCTGCTGCTGTTATTGTTATTTGATTTTCTCTTCTTTTTTTTTTCTCTTTATATCCTCCACCTCAGTGATGATGGTATACTAAGTTTGTTCTTCCGTTTGCAACACCCAGAAGAAGGCGTCAGAGACCCTACAGTGTCAAAAACTGAGTCCGTGTGTCCGTCTGTTGTTGGCACTCTCACGGGCGTAAATTTTGAGATATTGAGCTGAAATTTTGTACAGGTACTTTTAGTTTTTGCACGCAGATCGCTATTTAAAATAGGCAAAATCGGTCAAGATTCACGCCCACAATAGACAAAAATATATTTATCTACCACAAAATATGAACTACAAACTTGAAATTTAGTATGTACATCTATGAATATTAGCTTCATCGGTATGCCAAAAATGGGCGTATTCGAATTACAGACACGCCCACAATTAATAAAAATCTTTATATCTGCCACAAAAGTTGACCTAGGATCTTGAAATTTGGTACGCGAATACATAGTTCTCCAATCTATCGATGTGCTAAAAATGGGCGCGGTCGAATAACATACACGCCCACAATTTTAAAAAAACCATATGTAACGTAAAAGTAGATTTACATGGTGATACGTAATATATACACTATTAGAAGGCGTAATATATATATATATTTGCCACGCCGTTTCTTGTAGAGGTAGAGGGTATTTCTAAGCCAAATTTAGTTTTCTTACTTGTTTTTATTCCATTCTATATTTCTTTTTCCCCCCCCTTCTACTCTTTGTCATAACAAAATAGAATGTAATTACCAGTCGACTGGTAACAACAATAATAACAACAAGTACGCGGTAAGAAAATTTGTCCACACTACACACATGAAATATGAGGCTTAGCGAGCATAAAAACTAAAAACACTTTAACACTGTGAGAGATAAATAATAAATTATTGTTAAATAGTTGTGTCGGTGTATGTATCAGTATTAGTATCAGTGCCAGTATTTGTGTAATATTTACCGTTGGGACAAGAGAACACATCTCCATCCGTCGCTTTAGCATCAGTGGAGCAGCACAAGAAAATACAAACTGTAACGGCGAATAGCCAACAATTGACTGCCGCCAAATTCTTCATACTCTCCGAGACGATCTTCCTCTGGCTCCTTCTCTTGCACACACGCATACACCTCGACAGAGAAATCTCACACTTTTCAACTTAAAACTGGAATATAAAACAGAACCAAGAACAAACAAAAGAACTATTCAGTCAATTAGAATGTAAATATAATGAAGAACTTATAAAGCGCATAAATAACGAAAAAATATTTACTGAAGATCATGAAAAAAGTGTTTTTCGTCGGTCTCAGAAGCGTCTATATATGTATAGAAGAAGTAATGGAACGAGTAGCGAATTTCAATTTCGTTACTCGATTTTATCTAATATTAATTAGGGGCGTGGCACGTGATCGAATAAAATAGCAAATGATAAACGTTTATACAAATATTCAGCTCATGATCTGTTTTTGTTTTATAGTCGGTCAAGTCCGATCATTTAATTCCCTACATCACTTGGTTGCACAAATAATGCCACAATTACTTTATCGTTTATCCAAAAAAAAAAAAATATAAAAGGAAATGATCCTAAAAATGGGATCTCTTCGATCCAATAAACGTTCTTATACCACATTTTATTGGAATATCTCAAAAAATGCGACCATGTTTATATGGACAGAGAGACGGACATGGACATTGCAAAACCATTTGAGACATGTGTTTGGACCGCTATAAATCAATCTTATTATGTAGTGGTAAAGTGGTACCAGAATGCACATATTTTGATCGTTAAGATGTGGGTAACTTTTAAACGGCAATTCCCACACCCACTTTTAATTAACCAACCGGATCAGCAGCAAAATCTGGTAGCGATTTTGGATATTTTTTTCATGAAATTCGGTCACTTTTGAAAATGGATGTAATCGGACCACTTATAAGACCCCTTCCCATATAGCATTTTATTTTTAAACAAGTCTTCACATAACGAAAATTTGCAATTCATAAAATTTTTTTACAAATCTTTCTTTCAGTCTAACTAACTGCAGTAAATTTAGACCCGATCCGACCATTTTTGAAACTCCTTTCCATTCAAAGTTTTTTTTTTGTATGAGAAGAACTCGCGTTTACTGATACCACGAAATTAATTGTAGCATAAATTGTAGGTCGGTTAGAACTGACTGGGATATTTTTAGTTGTACGATATAAAGTATTTAAAGTACAATCTTTTTGTGGTTAGTCAACACGTTAAGAAAATGCGTCTATTGTTAGAGACCAGTGGTGTGTATTAAGTAAAGAATTTAAACAATGTACAGCAACCGATTGAAAGCATCTCCAGAAGCGCACCTTAAACTAAACTTTCACTGAAACTAAACCTGAAGCGTCAGACAGTAAATTTCATTTTCGTATATGTTTTGTTGTATTTAACCTTAACACCGCCACATTCAACTTTACGTTTTAAAATTGTTCATATTTCATAACGACGAAACGCTTTTTATTTTCCACAATATTCAATGATTTGCATTTCGCGTTTAGTTCATGATTTTGCAAACAAACATTGCGCATATATCAAAATTTACGCAACACAACAAATGAATTATAAAACAAAACAAAAATATTGCATCTTGATATCTCCACACGCTTTTAGAAATTCCATTCAATTCAATTTAAAGAATTTAAACAATGTACAGCAACCGATTGAAAGCATCTCCAGAAGCGCACCTTAAACTAAACTTTCACTGAAACTAAACCTGAAGCGTCAGACAGTAAATTTCATTTTCGTATATGTTTTGTTGT
This sequence comes from Ornithomya chloropus, assembly GCA_963971445.1. Classification (NCBI taxonomy): domain Eukaryota; kingdom Metazoa; phylum Arthropoda; class Insecta; order Diptera; family Hippoboscidae; genus Ornithomya; species Ornithomya chloropus. The sequence goes on along the minus strand of OZ020530.1, from coordinate 27,217,574 downwards.
ATTTAACCTTAACACCGCCACATTCAACTTTACGTTTTAAAATTGTTCATATTTCATAACGACGAAACGCTTTTTATTTTCCACAATATTCAATGATTTGCATTTCGCGTTTAGTTCATGATTTTGCAAACAAACATTGCGCATATATCAAAATTTACGCAACACAACAAATGAATTATAAAACAAAACAAAAATATTGCATCTTGATATCTCCACACGCTTTTAGAAATTCCATTCCCTTGATCTAATCGCCTCTTATCTTAATACAAAGATATGTTCTTGATTGAATTTTGGAGTCTATCCGTTCGTCCATAGACTGTATTTATTTGCAATGGTATACTAGAAAGAGAGAGAGAAAAGATAGAGAGAGTGCGTGTGACCTAAAATACTAATAATGTGAACCAAGAAAAAATATTTAAAATAACCTCAAACTGAAGCTTTAATTTTCTAATTCCAAAAAGTGCTTGTATTTGAGAAGTGCCACACACACACAAGAAAAGAATCTATTTATTGAAAGAAAACTGAAATCTGAAATCTGAAATCTGAACAAAACATATAAGGGTATGACTAACGAACGTGTACAATCTTACTCATTGAAAGTATGCTGTTTGACTGGTTCTTTAATCAGTTATTGTTGTTATTGTGATTATTACTGTTTGGATATTTAAATTCTTGTTTCACAAAGAAAACGCTTGTAAAGTCATCTCTGAATTTATATTTGAGCAGTTTTTTGTTAAACAACAATTTTTCTTAACACCACAGAATGTTTATGTGTGTGTGTGTATATATTCATTTTATTACAAAGTTAATACATACAAATATAGGTTTTTCGCAATTTCAAAGACAAATATATGATATGTGTTATTTTTATGGAAGCAGCAATGTGTTAAAATTAGAGTTGGTTTGGGATTGGGAGTCATCCTCATGCTCATATTTAGCACTGAGGAGTAATGTAAGGAAAAATACTTCTTATGATTGCATCATACGCCTTAGGAAACCTGCTACACCTATAGACCCTGCCGTTGTATTAGGTACAATAACCTAAGTGGACAGCGCTTGAGCCAAATGTGACAAATAACGACGAAAACAATTTGAAAGAATGGGATTTGCTTTGTAGCTCTACAGGAAGTTAGCAAAGCAAATGTTTGTTGAATATTCGAACATGCTGAGAATGTGCGCTACTACAAATACTGGTAAAAAGCTATTCAACACACACAGACACACACACACACACATATATATATATTATAAAATCTTAATCTTAAAGTGGAACAAACACATTAACGATGAATTGTTTTTTTCATTTTTGTCATCTCATCTTAAGAAAGTAAATAAAATGATAAATGCGGCGAAATTTCTGGGCCATCGAGTAAGAGTTGAACCTTCCTTCGCGACTTTATTAACGCCAGCAAAAAGACACATTTTAATAATTACACAATCCATGTGTTTTCACAAAATAAAAACAAAAATTCGAAATGAAATGAAAGTGACTGCACAGGCTTGGTGCACATTTATTGTAAGACATTCATCATAAATCATAATTATTGATGCTTCTGTTACGTATATTTCAATACATATACTATATATATATATATATTATGTATTGACCTCAATGATGAGGTAGTACTAAGTTTGCTAATCCGTTTGAAACACCCAGTGGGAGGCTCCACAAAGCTAATATTCATGGAAGGGTCAGGTGTTCATATTATTTTGTGCATCCTCTATAGTTTTTTATCTGTTACGCCCACAAAGTGTATCCAAGATTGTTTCTTTGTTTTATGAGTTAAAAAAACAAAAAAACAAAAAAACAAAAAAACAAAAAAACAAAAAACTTTTTGCAAGGAAATTTTTACGAAACACTCATTTGAATTACAATCGTATTGGGTGCGAATTATTTAAAATATATAATACTAATAAAATATCAAACTCAAGGCTCTTTATTGCTATAATAAAATTACTCTTTTGTTTCATTTTCTTTTTCCTCTATTCATAAATAGCGAAAACACGAAATTTGATTTGTTACAAAATTGAAACACTTGCTTTCACAATTGATTCAACACGGTAGACTGCCCTTTAACACGGTAGATGCGGTTGGTGTTACACGAGTCAAATATCTGAGCGGGTTACAGCCCAAAGCGTTTAACTTACTTCTTATTTCTTTTAAAGTAACTTTCTTTAATAATCAGGTTACATGACAACAATTTTTTTATGGCCTTTAAATAATAAACATGTTTTTTTTCTCATTATTTTACGATTTTAAACGAATGCGATCACAATTTTTCCGCCGCGAATTCGTACGAAGCCGTTTTATAGGAACTCGTGTTATAGGAGGGCCTACTGTAATTAGTTGTGTTGTATTAGTAAATGCCAGTCACTGTCATTGTCATATAAAAGTACTTTTGTGAATACGTGCTATATGGAAAGGCGTTCCGAATTATTCAGCTAATTACTATTCCTCGCCAAATTTCATTAAGAAAAAACATTTAGAATTGCGAATTTTCGTCAAATAAAGACATGTTTTAAAATAAGGCATTATATGGGGAGGGGCCCTAAAAATGAAACGATTACGCTCATTTTCAAAAACTTCCGTCCCGTCCGTCCAAAAAGACATCTACAAACCATAGTTCATCAATAAAGATAAAAAACTGCAACGTTTAGGTTGATTTCAAGACAGACGGATATATATAAGTCGATACAAACCGATTGGTATAATTTTAACATTGATGAAGATAAAATTTCAGCTCGATGACAAATTGCCCATTGCCCATTGCCCGATTTTGCCGAATTGCAATAGAAAAAAATGTAGAAAACCTCAAACATATATCAATTTTTACGACTGGGAGAGTCCCACTAAAAAAGTCTATTTTTCACACGGATGGACTTTTCTTTTGATGCCGATCAAGAATAAATATAATTTGGGGGTGAGGCTCGCCCACTTCTGGTGCTTTCAAACGTCTGAACAAAAAGAATATATGTGTACCTGCACATTATTATGATGGTGGTTAAAAAAAATGGGTAAAAAAAAAGAGTAAATTAGTATAAAAAAATGGGCAAAAAAAGATAAATGAGTATAATAAAAATGGGTAAAAAAAAACAGTAACAACAACAATAATAATAACGTGTAGTAACTCGGCCAAACTCGGTCAATAAAATACTATACAAATAATAGATGGTAACAATTATTTGACATTATTTTCTCTTTGGTTTTTTTTTTTTAAGAAGAGAGAACATTTTGTGGTATTTGATTGTTTCATTTTCGTACTCGCACGCAAACAGTCGCATTATGGAGTTCATTACGTATTCATGTGGCATATTTAGGTGCTGGTGGTGCCCACTCCCTGCTAAAGAATTTCACAAAATATCATCGAAATAGTATTTCGAATTGTATATATATATAAAAGCAAAACAAAGAAAAACTATAATCAATAATTATAATAAAAGACTTAAGAAAGAAACTCGCTTTGTGAAAATTGTGCAGTAGAGAGTGCTCTTTAAAATATCGCGATTACTGCATACATTCCTAAGTATGTACGTGTATACAATACACTGTATACTCCAACATATTGCATTACTGTACATGCACATACACACGTGCATGGTATTTTTTTCTTTTCTTTCTTGTTTCTTTCCATTATACGTGTATAAGTAAGTTGTAAGGCAACATTAACATTAAGTCCGCACTTTGCGGACTGTGTGCGTGCATGTTGTGTACGTTTTCCTTTTCTTTGTTTCCTCACTTGCAAACTGCGATATTTCTTGAGTAACTCTACCGAAATTGTTGTTGTTTCTGCTTTTTCTTTTATTTTAATCGTACATCTTGCACTATTTCCTTCACACAAGTTTCAGTGTGTTCAGGCATCGCTACGTACTAATAACACAGACAGACAGACAGACAGACAGACAGACATTGTACCAACAGATACAACATATTTACAATGTACAACAAATGGTGTATAACAGCATAACAAGCTGAGTTTGCAGTTTTCCTTTAGACCAGTTTGTTGCTTATAAAATGGAGTCGCTTGTTCTCCCAGTCGATTGTACCAAATTCTTTTTCAAATCTCTTTATACAGACACTACAATAATGGTTAAGCTAACTTACACGTACAAACGCAGTTGAAGTGGCAATCTTTCCAAGTGGTCGATAAAAGCAAAAAAACAGCTTCTACAAGATCGTTTTTAATTAAAAAATACAGTGACACACTTCAGGTGCATTCTTAATCTACTGGCAAGCCAAAAACAAAAAAAAACAAAATAAAACCAACATACGCACCTAATAGTCACTGGATCTGCTTAGTTGGCAGCTATAGCGTACAGAATAAAGTAAAATACAAACACAAGCACAGTTTTTTCTTAAATATGTTTAATGTTATTTTACACATATACACACGGTTGTACGGTTGTGCGGTTGTACGGTTGTGCGGTTGTACGGTTTACGTGAATAATGAATAATCGGAGTCCTTTTTCTTTCTCAATAAATGTGTATTCCTCTCTCAGTTATGTCTTGTTCACTCACTCACTACTATGCACTTTTTTTTCGACAGATTATTTTCTTTTCCGTTCACAAGACTATACAACGCGAAGGCCAAACACTCACTAAAAACTTGTCTTGAACAATCTTTTGAGTAAATACCAGCCCCAGCCACAGTTTCAATAAGTACATCTCCTCACACACAGATATACATATACATATGTGTATATAAGCACAGTTATTAAATACCAACGGCGAAAAATTACTCCATAAAAACACACAATGCAGACACAGAAGGCATGAAGACCAGTGTAAAAAAAAAACCAACGCTGCTCATACACTCACATCACACAACATTCTCTCACTCCCTAACAAATCTCATAATTTGTTTACTGCTGCTCGACATTATATTAAACAAACATAACGCTTACCAAAGCCCAAGAGCCAATCTGTGTAACGTTAAACACAATACAATGCGACTACGTACTCTAACAGCAACAGGTAAAAACCGACTGATTATTAACAGACAATTTTGTTGAATAACTACTCTTGTGAGGTGATCTTTATTATAACATACTTTGATACTCACTCCAATATATGCGTTCGGCGAATTGCTCACTCATGCAAGCGTTAAAAGAAAAAAAAAAGGTAAACAGTTAAGAAAAGTATATTAATTTGTATATGCGTTTAGGTTTAATTGTATGTTTAGGGCTAATTGTCAGACAGGTTCTTCTTTACTTTACACACCTACACACACACACACACACATACACCTATGTAACTTTACTTAATTTTTTCAAAGTCTTTTGCTTTAAGGTAGAATATCACAGCTCGAACAGTACAGCAGTCCATGGCGTTCCATTGTGTGTATATGTGCACGTATATAAAGGCTTATGCAAAGTTTGACATAATAACAAATAATGAATAAAAATACTTGAACGGAAATTGTACCGTTTGTCCTACATAATAACGCATGTACTCATTATACCGCGAACCACTTCGGGCTAAAGGTAGATTAAGATTGTGCGAATGTTTGTAAACTCACCTAACCCACCTTCAACTATTAAAATCGATTAAGAATGAAAATCTGAAACGATTTAACCGTATCCATCTGTCCATCCGTCTGTCTGTCTATATAAATTTGTGCGCAAATGACAGGTCACACTTTTGATACAAGGAGATGTACTGACCTCAAAAACAAACCCTGTTCAAAATGGACCGACTGTGGCATATAATAATATTTCTCGAAGTGACTCGCGTATACAGATACAACCAAATTAATTGTAGCATAATTTGTGGAACTAAGTGGTGTAGGATATTAAATAGTCGATCTTGACCGTCACTTGTATATATATGTTTATTATTAAACACTGATTGAAAGCATAGCCGAATAATAAAACCGAAAGAATCTAAATAAGTAAAAAGCAATTTCTCTTCAATTCAATTTAATCACCATTTCGGGGAAAAATTTCTTCTCGCAGTATCGGTGCTTATATTGAGGGTATACTAAGTTTCTTATTCGGTATGAAGTTCCTTAAAGTATACGTATTCAGTATCAAAATCATACTCATTTTAGCAATGTCCGTGTGTCCACCTGTTGTTGAATTATTTTCAGTCATAAAAATTGAGATATTTATTTGAAATGGAATTGTCCCCCTATTGTTGGGTCTCTCACTGTCGTACATTCTGAGATATTGAGCTAAACTATGTAGGCCTCCTTCTGGGTGTGACAAACGGAACAACAAACTTAGTATACCCTCCATTTTATGTGGAGGGTATAAAAAGTATATTTCTTAACTACGTCTACATTTCGTAACCAATCTAGGTGATATTCGGTAAGAACGTGTATAAGTGTATAACATTTGTATGTGTGTGTGTGCGTATGTATGAAAACACACAAAAAAAGAGAAAATTTGCGTACGTTTAGTATTTAGGTCACTAGAACTAAAGTAATTTTTGTATACAAATACATATGCGCTATCGTTGCAATTTAGACAAGGGTTCAATCTGATAATTAAAGGACACTAATTGTTAATCAAATACAAGCAAAAGTATGTACATGTTTACATATTTATTTTTTTCCTAATAAAAAATACTGCATTTCCAGTAAAGGAAAAGTTTTGCAAACGTAGTATACGCTCGTACGCCAAGGTGTAGGGTGTAATTAGAAAGCAAAAGATGAACTTTTATTTCATTGTAGAGCACTCGAAATAACCGAAATCATATTCAATAAATTAAAATTGTACAGGGTGACAAAGGGTTGATTAATAATTTCCTTATTTATTTCTGTTACTGCAATTTTTAATTAGTTATTAAATTCTTTTACAATTTTACACTGGTGTGAATAATTTGTATATTTCAAATAAATTTTCGTTAGTAAAAATTAATATACATTTTCATGTATGATTCGGTCATAAAGTTTTGTTGTTTACTATATTTTTAACTTTACGCGTTTAGTAATTTATGTAATTATTGGAGAAGTTGCCAATATAGAATTTCTATTATTTCTTACTGTGGCAATACCATTTGCATTTTATTGCTCCACGAATAGAGGATTTTACGGTTCTCCTTTTTAGTTTTCTGTCTGTATTTCGAAGTTTGATATGTGTGGAGCGGGCTCGCAAATTTTTAGTAAATTTTTTTCATTAAATCTAGTTCCAAAAATAAACCTTAAAAAAACATTACGATCTACATCAAAAAAGTAAAAAAAAAACAAAGTAGAAACATTAAGCAATTAATATTTATACGTATATACCTTGCCACGATTAGGCCAACAAGTGTTAAATAACACTCTAATGTATAATAACTAAGTAAAGAGAATAAAAAAAATTTAAATAAAAACTACTTCAATATAATTGGATAAGTCGAACAAAGGAACGAATAAAATCGATTATTTAATAGATATGCGCTCGTATGCTTCACAGTCTAGAAAATTGCTAGCAGAATATCTTAATTAGACCAATAAATGTATTTGCAAGAAAGTGCCATATATTTTACACGAATACATACTTGTAGAATAAAAAAATAACAATTTGTGAGGAACTTGGAAAATTAATAGAAATGAAGCTGAACTAGCTGAAAATGTGTACATGGCGAAAAACGACATTCGGCACGCACACACAAACACCCCCAGGTGTGTACATATATTTACTAATAAAAAAAGTCGAAATAGAGAAAAAAATGAATGCTGAAAGCAGGGGAAGGATGAGAAAAGCATTATAAAAACGAGTTAATTATTAAAGAGAATAAAAAACAAACACTCAGGTGACTGCCTAAAATAATAGGAATGAGTTTATTTGGGAAAATTGAGAAAAATTATGTCTCGTACGTATTTAACAAGCAATGTTACGGTACAAGTGAAATTTTTTAGGCCAAAGGTTTTTGTGTTCTCCGATGGAAATCAACTTTAATCTAAATGTCGGTCGGAATATATATATGCATATATATAAATATCTGTACATGCATGTGCACCAGTGTGTGCATATTTGCATATTTGTTTGTGAGTGTGCGTGCTTAATGTGAACATATTTATTTGTGAGCAATTAAAAAAACTTGTTCTTAGATGTTATATGCGTACCCTGTCCGTCCATTCATAATTGCACACATTACAAATATGCCAGCTAAACACTCGTCATGTGCCATTTATTTGTTCGTTTCAGATTATGTTACCAGCAAAAGATTTGTGATTATCTGTACGATTAAAGTAAAGGATAGTCTGAGAAGCACATATATCGCAGAAAGCCCATTTCGCCCAGAAACGCGCAGAAGTAGCAGGTGCCAGGCAATCGGTCTGCATTTTTTGTTGGAAAGTGGGTCAAAATAAATTGAACAAAATTGCGAAACGTATTTTACAATTTTTAAAAAAGAATAAATCCCAATCCTCGTCAACTCCCAGCAATCAAGTTAATGTCCCACAATTGAAAGCCTCCCTCCAGCAACCAGAGCAATCCGCTAAAATCCAAAAGGACGAAAATTTCGGAATAGAGTCTAGTAAAGACAAGGGCACAAAAAAGGACCACAAAATAACATCAGCCACAGGAACCCAGTCCACACATTTGAGTTCCGCTACGCAGGCCAGAGCCGGCGATAGTCTGGACGTAGTTAGCAGCAGCACCACCACCATCACAGCTGCCCAGGTGTCCAATTCAGCGGCTTTAAGTTTTTCTACACTGACGGGTACCATTTCGAAAATGGGTAATAATGCTACAACTTCCAATAAAAAAGTCGATGCTGCCGAAACTGTCAAGGAGTTTTTAGAGCAGGCCAAAGAGGAGTTTGAAGAGAAATGGCGGCGCAATCCAACAAACACCGCAAGCTTGGATGATTTTGAACGCATCAAAACACTGGGCACGGGTTCGTTCGGGCGTGTGATGATTGTACAGCACAAGCCGACAAAAGATTACTATGCCATGAAAATTCTAGACAAGCAGAAGGTGGTTAAGCTAAAGCAAGTCGAGCACACGCTCAATGAGAAGCGCATCCTACAAGCCATCTCATTCCCTTTTTTGGTGTCGTTGCGTTACCACTTCAAGGACAATTCTAATTTGTATATGGTATTAGAATATGTGCCTGGCGGGGAAATGTTCTCTCATTTGAGAAAAGTCGGTCGTTTTTCGGAGCCACATTCTCGCTTCTATGCAGCTCAAATAGTGTTAGCTTTCGAGTACCTACACTACCTTGATTTAATCTATCGCGACTTGAAACCGGAAAATCTGTTAATCGACTCGCAGGGTTATCTAAAAGTGACCGATTTCGGTTTTGCCAAGCGTGTGAAAGGGCGCACTTGGACACTGTGCGGCACGCCCGAATATCTCGCACCCGAGATTATTCTGTCCAAAGGTTACAACAAGGCCGTCGATTGGTGGGCCTTAGGGGTTCTTGTATATGAGATGGCTGCCGGGTATCCACCATTCTTTGCCGATCAGCCAATACAAATATATGAGAAGATCGTATCGGGCAAGGTGCGCTTCCCCTCACATTTCGGATCCGACTTAAAGGATCTGTTGCGCAACCTGTTGCAAGTCGATTTAACAAAACGTTACGGTAACTTAAAAGCCGGCGTCAACGACATCAAAAACCAAAAATGGTTCGCTTCGACAGATTGGATTGCCATCTTCCAAAAGAAAATCGAAGCACCATTTGTTCCACGGTGTAAAGGTCCAGGCGACACCAGCAACTTTGACGATTACGAAGAGGAGGCGCTTCGGATCTCCAGTACAGAAAAGTGCGCTAAGGAGTTTGCTGAATTCTAATTATTGCCTATTGTTTCGTTTCGTTTCATTTCGATATCCTCCACCCCCTCCCCCTCCAACCAATACAAAAACACACCAACATTTTTATGCGCCTGCATACGTTTCGATTGGTTCGTTAACCAAATGCAAACGCACTGTGCATTCTTATTGGCTTCGGTAGGTTGTTTAGCCATTTTACTTACCACAACAACAACAAAACCCAAAATTATAATTATTCACAACAACTTATAAGAAACTTAACAATGTTAGAGTAACTAAGCAAAAAGTGTGTATAGCAGTTAAGTAAAAAAATTCAAATTGCATAACAACAACAAAAACAAAATTAATAATAATAATAATAATAGAAAAAGGTTAATAAAATGTCGAGTAATGATATAAGTCTACTCTGAAATAATAAGCCGGCAATCACAGTGTATTCTTGTAAACGGGTTTAACAACATAAGTACATATACAAATAGAATGAATACAAAAAAAAAAAAACTAACACGAAAACAAGCTTAGAAAACAATAAATATTAGAAAAGAAACCATTGACAAGCAAAAGACGAGACAACTTGATTGAATGCATCTGTTGCCTAATCATCAAATATCAGTTGAACCAATTTTACTCACCAATCAGCAAGAGTATGAAGGAAGTTTATATTGTGGCATGAATGTATACAACACGCTCTCCCTTTCTCTTCCTCTGGACATAACTTGTTTTATGAATTCTCAGGATAGATTTATTAGCAAACAGCATTCCTGGAATAATGTTGCATGTGACCCATCAGGATAAGTAGAGGTGCTTACAACTTCCTTTCCTTACTACACAAATATACACGTACAGAATTATAATTTTTAACGGCAACGCCTACCGTTATGGTTTAATTTGAACATTGGTTAGGGGTTTTTAAGCGTCCTGAGCGAACTAAACCACTTAAATGCTTAAATGTTGACTGAAGGTGTTGTCCCCTAAGAGCGAATGCGATTAATATGAGTCACACTTATTTCAGCAAAATTTTAAGGGGCAAACTTCAGAACCCATTTTTGTTGGTATTGTTTTTACAAATACAAGTTTCAGGAACGACCACCATGTGGCTCTCTGATTCACTCCGATTGATTTTTCACTGCTAGGTTGCTACAGTTGTTACTACTAAACAGTTGTTATTGGTATACCTACTAAACTTTGTCATCATTTAATTTTGTACAAGTGAAACTATTATATTCGACCATTTAATACCCTACACCACTAAGCTGCACAAATTATGCAACAGTTAGTTGAGTTATTAAGAATTGATATTTTTTGCCATTTAAAAGCTTCCATTATGATAAGATTTTACTAGGGAAAGGATACTACAAATTTTCCGATTCAGTACATTTTCTCAGCTAAAATATGTCCTTCCTCCAAATTATGCAAGAAAATTATTTACGTTTAAAAACTGAGAGCCGCGCCCACAATTTACAAAAATCCTTCTTTGCTGTATTAGGCTACACCCCTGGTTAATCATAAATGTACATCGTATACAAAATGTGGCAGCTTTTTTACCCCGTAACGGAGGAGGTATACTAAGTTTATCTTTCCGTTTACAACACTCAAAAGAAGGCGTCAGAGAGACTAGATCTTTAATCAGCACTGAAATCTAAATCGATATAGATATGTTCGTCCGCGTGTCTGTTTGTTGTAGGCACTCTTACGGTCCTGAATTTGAAGATACTAAGCTTAGTTTGTCTGCACGCAGATCACTATTTAAATTTGGTAAAATCGATCAAAAGTCACGCCCACAATCGATATATAAGCTACAAAATTTATTTAGAGATTGAGTTGAGATGGTCGGATATCAGGCACACCCACAATTTACCAAAAAACCTTTATGTGTTGAATTCAACGTGAAAGTTGTAGGTGATATATTGTATAAACCGTAAAGGCCACGCCCACTGTTTGCATATGGAGGCGGTGGGTATTTAAGATTTCGCGAATTTGTTTTTTTTTACTTGGTCACTTTATTTATTTATTTTATTTATTTCATTATTTATAGTGTACATAAGTAGTCGTGGGTGCCTCCCGACTCTCCAGCTCGTAGCTTATATGAGTCGGGAGTATGCACCAGATAATATGTTAAATACATGAACACAAGAACTTAACAACAATTAACAATTAAAAACAGAGGTTTGACAATTATTTACAACTAAAGGTCACTCGCATATCTTTGTGCAAGGTGCAACATAATCTCTCTCTTAAAGCGATTAGAATTTTGTATAGTCTGTAGACGGACAGGGAGAGAATTCCACCAACGGATTGCGAAAACAAAAAAGTTACGTTCCGACATGAGGGAAATATGTCGGATGGGTTTAATGTTGTGGTTACGGTTAGACATTGAGAATTCGAGTCTGTTGAAGAGGTAACCTGGGTCCTGCTGGGTTACGATTTTATGCAGTAAGCAAAGTGATCTGCATTTAAGCAAGTCCTCCAAGTTAACAGATAACAAAGATATCGTGTAACTCGAGACGCGGTCATACCTCCTCAACCCAAAAACATACCGTATAATGGAGTTGTTAGCCTTTTGTAGTCTCTGTCTAGAAACGGAACCGCAATTGGCAAACAGCTCGCACCCATGGAGGAGTTTAGGATATAAATATGCTTTGGCCAATAATTTCCTAATGTTTAAAGGCGTAAACCACTGCAAGTGCCAGAGTGATCTTAGCATTCCGTATACCTGTCCGACGTTTCTGTTAATGTGGTTCTCCCAAGTGAGCGTTCTACTAAATGTCACTCCGAGGTTTTTTGCAGTATCAACTATCTCAGTGTCCGTCCCCAATAAGCGGATTTTAACATTCCTCAGGTCTGCCCTCTTGTAAAAAGCTAGACACTTAGTTTTTACTGGGTTCAAAGCCAGACCATTGGAAGAGGCCCAATTCGCAGTGTTAGTCAGATCATTATTGATTTTGGTGGCTGCATCTTTAAATACAAATGAGAAAGTCCAGATTTATGTAAATAAAGTAAAAATCATGAAACATTCTATTTATTTATTTATTTTTTATTTTTTGTTCCAGAACAAACACATATGTACCACTTATACCTGCAACAGCAGCGCAACTATTTATGCCACGAAAAAACCAGTTATTCCGTACAAGCCAATACGAAATGTGGAAGAAACTAATGATTCTGAATTCTTTCGCAGATACTTCACTAATCCATTGTCAAACAATTAGCCATTTGGCAACGCCTTAAAGTGTGACCATCAGTCCAAACAGACAATCGCCATTCTCGCAATAATCAAATAAACAGCTAGGATGACTGAATTATATATTCCTTCTCCTACCATTAGTTGAACATAAAAAAAAACTAACATCACCACTATTTCCATTGTAAACTTGGCGAATCGAATGGATTAGATGGAGATGCAATAATCATAAGAAAGCCACAAAGCATCACATTTTAGATGAATGAATATTGTCACTTTATGTCCCTTTTTCATAGGCACCTGTACTATACTTTTTAGTTTAATCCCCAACTACCTTAGGTAAGTGTTTCACAGTTTGTTTTATTCAATTGAGAATGATTTGTCGCCTCTGCAAAATTCAGTGCGGAAAATGTAGTGAAAAGAGTCCATACACCAATACCTACCATAAGAGAAATAATGTGAAAAAATCATTGTCACTGAATAATCAATCAATAAATCCGTTCTAGAAAATAAATCAAATCAATTTTCAAAATGTTAATATTTTTCTGATCTTATTAAAATCATAGAAGAGACATAGAAGCGAAGCAAACAAATACATCTACCTAAGCATGGCCACCTTGGTTGGTTAGCCATTTCGGAGCCACTCACACTACAATAGCTTTTTGCATTAGTATTGCAAGTTGAATTATATGTTAGAAATTCCAATGTAAAATACTGTTGAATAGAAATAAAGAGAAAATGTACACAAGCGAAGGGAGGAAACTTTTTTCATACCATGATATTTCCAGACGTCCATTCAATACGGAAAAAATTTGCGTTTGCTGGCCTGGAATGTGTTCAGTCGCACATGGATTAGCACATTTTTGGAACAGCTTCACCCCTGATATCGTTGGTGTGTATATCATTTTCTAAAAGAATACGCCTCACAAAATAAAACATAAAGAAAAATAACACAACTCACTTATATAATAAAGTATATATAAAAAAAAATACTGTCGTTAAAATAAATTTCATCTAAATGTAAAATGTGTACGATTTTAAACCCACTTACCATATACACAAAACAGGCATATTTAAAAGAAAATGATTATCCACATATATGTATTGTACTAATGTGTACAATTAAAGGAAGGAAAAAAACATTGTTTCGTGTTCGGCTTGGTCTGTCTTGGAGAGCACATGCAATATTTATGTCCAGATTTTAACGCACACACCACGCCTACATAACGTTTCCAAAAATATGTATCGTAAGTAAGGACAATTTGCGAGTTATACGCATAATTCATGTGTTATACAATATATCCCATATAATCCCATGAGGAATAAGTGTGCAGCATATTCGAAACAAAGTGCTTTGTATATATTGTACTGTACTGTATATGCGTACATTTGATTGGAACACATTGTGCATGAATGACACAAAAAAACATACAACATTACAACAAACAAACACAAATTACCCAAAAAAATCACATTTGATCCCCCAACCATACAAAAAAAAATTATGTATATATATATATATACATAAACGTAAAGCAGCAACAGAAATTTAAGAGTAACAACTATAATATACAAAATGGAAAAAGGAGAAAACAATTAAATAATAATAAATAAAAGATAATAATGAAAAAAACCGATTTTTTTCTTCTACTGTGTTTTAGCAACAAAGGACACTGCCAACGGTTTGGTAAGTAGGAACAAAAACGAAAAAGAGCAAAAGCATCCCCGACATAAGGAATAAGTGTATATAACGGGTGATTAGATTTTGTTTTTAAAGGTAAGGTAAGCGTAAGCACTCGGGAGATGTCCTCAATAAATGCATGCACCCGCCACAATTATGAAACATTTTAAAAAACATTCCATATCTCCATACACAGGTTCAATGATTGTGGGTATCGAACCCGCGATCCTTCGAATCAGAGTTAAGTGCTATTGCAGGCCGCAATATGGCAAGATGTATATATAAATGGTTCTTCATTAAGACGCTTCACGTTCCTTGTCAGGGTTTAAGTCAAGTTCTTTAGGCAAATAAATATTCCGCGTAGTATGGTTTGAGAGATTTCTAGTTCCTGTCAACGGCCTGGGATCGACTGTTTTTGACTCATTTTGAACTCAAGCTGCAATATTTTCAATACATTGACCAGTACGTTGCCTTACTAGGACAGGATCATCCTATTGTGAATATTATCATTTGAATTTATCCATTGCATGCACAGGCTGCCTGATGGGGCGATTATTACGCCCGAAAACTGGCGTAAGTGCTCTTAAACTTGCCACCATCATCTCAGAATTTCATGATTAATTTTCTAAAGCTTGCTCATCTATAAACTTTACCATGATACAAGATGTTAATCTTGACGGACATTTTGACGTGTACAGATCATGAAAAACGTTCAATGTATTAAAATACAAAGTTGTCGTGGCCCTATAGAGAAACCCTTTACAATGTTTTTCTCAACGAATTGTGCGGTGAAAACATGAAAAAAAAGACAAATCTTAAATTTAAACAGTGGGCGTGGCAGATACATAATTTTTCCCTTTAACACTATATAGTACGTATGTACTAACGCGTCGAATTCTGCACAAAAAAGTTTTTTGTAAATTGTGGGCGTGTCTGTTATACGATAGTGCCCACTTATGATAGGCCGATGGGAATGGTAATTGTACATAAGCGTTTCATTTTTATATAGGTTAACTTTTTTTTTTTATGTATTTATTTACAGAATTAAATTCTAACCGACTGCCGAGAAATGCTAATTAATTAAAAATTTTAAATAAATTTATTTCAAAGTGAGACGCTTGTTCGAATCAAAGCGTAAGATATCCATTTGTGGTTTATAGAGAGATAGGTTATTGTCGATTGGGGGTGTGAGTCTTAACAGATTTTACCCATTACAAATACCGATCTACGTAAACTAGAAGTGTATTGTACACAATGTTTTCATGCATACTTGGGTTCACAGCATCGTTGCTTTCAGCAATAGATTTGGTTGACGTTTTTGACGGGTTGAATTCTCATGTGACGTTAAGAGTTCACTTTCACAGCTCAATTTTTGGTCAATTGTGGATACGGCTGGTAATGATTTTTACGCAATGCCTCAAATTTTGCATTGCTAAAACGACTGAGCTTTTGATGCTGATCGTTACATACACATACGGAATGACACGGAATCAGTGAACCGCTCCATCATGTGGAGGGTATAAAAAATAGCATAAATTTAAATGAAAGTTCTAAATTTTGTCATCCGAGTCTAAGTGAAGGTGTCCGTTGTGTATGTACTAACTTGCACAAAACCTACATCTAAAATTCTTTGCTACAATATCTCCATAATCAAGCGTTAACAATTCATTGAACAATAAGTAATTGCTTGTGAAGAGCGCTCCTTTTTGAGCAAATTCATCCACTGTTTGAAAAACATGACACGCGTATGTGTTTGTTGTAACAGATGAACGTTATATGGATGGATCCTTTACACATGCTAAAAATACGCGCAATTTAAATGGAACACAAGTAAGAAATTAAATATAGTTCAGGCCAAATCTTAAGTATTGTGCACCCTTATGTAAAAAATGTGGTGGTATGTGGTGTGCATATTTTATGTGTCAACTTACAAACCGGATAATTATTTATAAATTGTGACGGCGCTTGACTGCACTCTTGGCACATCGGCTGATGCACTAATAATGAAGAATTGCATTAAATTTCAACTATTTAGCTCAAGTGTGTGGTGGGCGTGACACACGACCAATTTCGCTAAATTTAAATAGCAACGAAAACACATTGACGAAGCACGTTCATATTAAATTGTGGAGACCGTCAGTGTTTCAACGCAGACGACACACGGACTTCATTAAAGGGACTCAGATTTTGATGTTGATCAAGAATATATACACATTGACACCTCTTACGTAATGCCAAATTTAGTATACTCCCCATCTTATGTGATGGGCATAATGATTAATGTTTTATACTAAAAACTTGAAACGGTTCTTTCCTCCGGTTAGTCCGGTCCAAGCCGAGGTAGTAGATCGGTTTTCTCCAGGGGCTCCTTTTCAAGAAATTTGTTTGATTAAAGGATTCGGGTGTGGTGTTTAATAGTATTAATTCACTCTGTATTTATTGCTTGACACTATCCTCACTTATACAATACAATAGTGTTGCTGTGTTGCTATGTTCAAAACCAAGTACAGCAAAAAAGGCTAACACGGTGACCTGCAAACAACCATGATTCTAGAATTTCCACGTTATTCTAACTTCTTATTGCCACGTACCTGTGTTTTACTAGTAGTTCCCACGTTATATTACCTCTCGCGGTTTCTCTGTCGGATCCGGGGTACTTGCTTTGTAGGTCTTCCCTACACCCTGTACGTATAGTTTTCAGTTAAAACCCATAGCGTGGAGAGCAAAGTGGTCCCACGGCTGCTACCGCGGCCTACGGGCACTCTTTATTCTCCTATCCATAACCGACGAAATACCAACCGGACGAATACCGCAGCTAAGCTGGTCGTTCATTGGTCATGCGCAATGGCTTCCCTATGTACTATATGTACCGTTCTCAGTGTTAAATGCCGTAGCGTGGAGAGCAAAGGGATCCCACGGCTGCTACCGCGGCCTACGGGCACTCTTTATTCTCCTATCCATAACTGACGAAATACCAACCGGCCGAATACCGCAGCTAAGCTGGTCGTTCATTGGTCATGCGCAATGGCTTCCCTATTCCCCCCTTCCCTATTACCTATATGTACACTATACCTGTTGTCACGACTTAACAGCAAATGAGTCTTTCTTAGCTTTATGTTTGTTTATATAGCTATTCTTTCGTTAAATACTACGCGAGAGTGTTTGCGTTGTTGTTTGCATTTCACCACGAACCTAACTCATGCTCTTAACTTACTCTCT